>BTPG01000001.1:322755362-322757862 GCA_036245525.1 Semisulcospira habei
TAAACACCTGCTTGCTTACCTAGAAAACCGTAAGCTCCTCCACCCTTTCCAATCCGGATTTCGTCCGCAGCATTCATGCCACACAGCACTTACACGCCTTGTTGACACATGGCTCAAGGGTATGAATAAGTCACAGTTAACAGGAGTAGTCTATCTGGATTTTAAGAATGCTTTTGATCTGATTAACCATACTATTCTGACTGCTAAGCTTCACACATACCTCAATAACGGAGACGCAGTTGCTTTTTTCACATCTTACCTTACTAAAAGAAAACAAAAGGTTCTTGTTCATGGCTCATACTCCTCTTTCAAAGATGTAAGCTTCGGTGTGCCCCAAGGGTCTGTACTGGGCCCTCTACTGTTTTGCTTATTTATCAATGATTTGCCTCTACATATTACTTGCCAAGATGTACAATGCGACCTTTTTGCTGACGACACCTCAGTTCATACTACTAGTAAAGATATACAGGTAATTTCCGACAACCTACAACAAAGTCTTCATGAAGTATCAGCTTGGTGTATAAACAATTCTATGGTTGTTCATCCAGCCAAAACGAAATCGATGGTAGTCGCCACGCGCCAAAAACAGCAGATAATGCCTCTATTACTTAACCTTTCACTTAAAGGTAGTCAGGTAGAACAGGTAAATGAACATCGAGTACTGGGGATTACAATCGACAGTCAGCTAAAATGGCAAGCTCATACAGACGCCTTATGCAAAATAGTAGCCAAAAATCTCTTTATGTTATCAAAACTGAAATATTATACTGATTCAGATACCCGTAAACTATTTTATAACGCTCACATACGTTCTTATATCGATTACGCGTCATCGGTATGGGATGGGTGTAGTGAGGTCCATTTAAAGAGACTCAATTCCCTACACAGACGAGCGGCCAAAATAATCTGCCCTGATCCACACCTAAGCACTGAAGAAAAGCTCTCAAAAGCAGGTCTCCTGCCACTTCAAGATCATTTTAAATATAACAAAGCAATCTTTATGTTCAAAGTGTGGAAACGCAAAACACCTGAGTACATCTCCACTTTGTTCCGTAAGTCTGAGTCCAAGCTTGGGAACATCAGAAAGCTTTTCATAGTCCCAAAACCAAGGATCGATCTATATAAAACTAGCTTATCCTTCTCAGGGGCACTTATCTGGAATTCCCTTCCCGACCATGTAAAATCCGCCTCCTCGCTAGCCTGTTTTAAAAAGGGTATCTGCAAATATTTTGTGGATCACTCGTAGGGATGACTTAACCACTTGTATTATATGTTTCTTTTTATGCTGGGTCCAATTTATTCCCAATTAAGTCTGTTATCCTTTTCATTTATCATTTGGACTACTTAGCTCTATGTGTGAAGGGGGGTGGGTGGGGTGGAGGGTGTCTGTGAGTCTATGAATATGTCTGTCTATGTGAATAGTGTTGTCATCTCTTTGCAAGTATTATGTTTACTTATATGTATGTATGTTTGTAGTTAGTCTTGTAGTTGTTAGCAACGGCAGGTTTGTAAAATGGCTGTGTCGATGACGATGTCAATGCCTAAACCGTTGTAAAATAAAGTTTCATTGATTCATTGATTCATTGATTCATTGATTCTCTCTCTCTCTCTCTCTCTCTCTCTCTCTCTCTCTCTCTCTCTCTCTCTCTCTCTCTCTCTCTCTCTCTCTCTCTCTCTCTCTCTCTCTCTCTCTCTCTCTCCGTCTGATGGTGTTAACTGTTTACCAAGATCTCTCAAAACCCCTGAAGAAAGCCACTACTTTACAAAATGCCGATGAAGTGAAGAAAAGAAGAAGTTTAAGTAGTGTACACTCTGTCAGAACAAACTTGCCGCACACACGGTATATAGTCAGACTAAAGCCTAGGTGGAGTCTTCAGTTTGTTGTAAAAATGTCCGGTCAGTGCTAGAAAAGGGCATAGATTTTCATGAATACCTATTCCGATCTAAAGGGTCTGGTAACGAAAGTGTTAAACCCATTTATTCCATGACGCACTACAGCAGGAGATGGATCGACCAGGACAATTCAAGGGTAGAGCCAGATTAGCTTGGCGCATTCAAGAGCCAAGCTAATCTGGCACTACTCTTAAATTATCATTGTCGATATATTTCTTTCAACTTGTACTTAGTCGCTTGGTGACATTCCCAAATTAGAGAAAGGCCCGCCTTGGGGTTAAATTGGTTAATTCAAGATGATCCTGACTCCCTCAGTTATTAGATGGAAATGAACAAGGTCTGTGCCAGCAAGAAGTAATGAAATTCGTAAGCTCCTGCTGGATGCAGGAGCTTATGCACATCTGTTCCACTTGCAGGTTGAAGGGATTTGATAAGGGATAGGTAAAGGACATCACCTGTCAAGAGATATGATGAGTGCTCTCCCCTTCATTCATGGCGGCCACACAATCGTCAAGAACTCTCTTAGCTCCTAGCGTCTGTGTAAATACTGTAAGCGTTTTCTCTACCAGATGTGTTCTCGTTTACACGCGAGCGTCTTGAGGAGTCA
>BTPG01000001.1:322760362-322835362 GCA_036245525.1 Semisulcospira habei
CAACAAGCAAGCAAGCGAACAAAGAAACAAACGACCGAACTACCGATAAGTAACAAAGCAACCAAACAAGCAAGCCGGCTAGCTAAAAAACAGCACGTTAGTCAACCAACTAAGCAGCAGTAAACATTACCTCACACGAAGACACTGGTTTGCAACATCAGAAGCAGCTCTCAACACCTGCATATCTTTACCTTCTGCAGACCAGTATGGGATGCCAAATAAATGGATCATGACAAATCAAGGATAGTGCCAGATTAGCTTGGCGCCTACAGCGCCAAGATAATCCGGCACTACTCTTGAGCTGGCATTGTCAATCCATCTGCTGCTACTGCCAAGCAGTGCTTTGGAGATGAGTGACTTGGCACCGAGAATGCAAGGACAGTCGACATGAAGTAACATATAAGCCGTCGTCTGAGAAGCTAGACAGCGGTTGCCTGGACAAGGTATGTCAATGGCAAGGAAAAGGAAAGTGCCACAGCGAAACCCCCACCTTGTGACTTATGGAGGCACAGAGGGTCATACAGATTATTAGAACTGTTCGCCTTGTTTGTCTTTTCAGGTGTTGAAGAGATCATTGAATCTAACTGTTTTTCTCTTACTGTTCTTTGTTTTCTTTCTTCACCATAATGTGAGCAATATTACTCGTATATCCGGAAACTGTATCAAATTCAATCTTAACACTGAATTCGAGACCCATTTCACGGTGTGTCGGTGTTTTCTTGTTGTTGTTGTTTGTTTGTTTGTTTGTGTGTTTGTTTGTTTATTTGTTTTTTGTGCGTATCTCGTTTTGAAACTTCTTGTCCCAAGTCACTGAACCCAACTCTTGCTTGTGTCATTGCGTTTCCATTTTTATGTGTTCTGTTTCGTTAACTCATTCGAGACGTGCCGCCTCCGGATATGCGGCGTTAAGCCGCGTATCCGGAGGCGACACGTCTCAAATGAGTTAATTATTTGACCATTTTTGCACATTATCCCAATATCTGAACAAAAAAGAAGATATAGTGATGCCTTCTTCGGCCAGTATATACATCTGTGTTTCTGAGACTTTGCAGATTATTGTCAGATCGGTGAATGAAAGAAAGTGTGTCCTGGGAAGGCGAAAGACAGTAAGTCTATGTTTGTGAAAAGCGAGGCTTTATTGTATGACAATGAAAATCTCGCTTTTCACAAGAATGAGCTTGCTGCCTTTTTGTCTTTCTTTGGCAGAAATCTTGTCGTAGCTGGGCGACTGAGGTTGGAATGCAGACAGCAGCAACTAGCGGAGTCACAAATCGCAGCTCGTGGCACATGCTACAAGAATTCCATTGAGAGGGAGAGTAAACAGACTGTGCTGCCCAGTGCGCAAAGTCTATCGGGCCGACGTCGGTCGCCGTTGGTCCGCGCACAGTCGTGCGCGGGCCAACGTCGGCCGACGTCGGCCAAACGACCTTTTGCTCGTTGAGTGGCCAGTTATGCCGTCAATAGACACTGGGTCCATATTTGTGTAAAGCGAGATTTTCATTATATTACCATGAAAATCTCGCTTTTCGCGGTCCAAACTGGACACTGCGTGTTGCCTTCTCAAGGCAGTATGACCCTGACTCCTTGACACAGTTGATAGTTAGTGTTCAATATAGTTTTACTTTTGAAGTTTTAACTCTTCTCTTTCAGGTTTTAGTTGACATTTTAGAGTTGATATTCTTTCATAATCTATGATCACATGTAAGTTTATCTAAATCTAATATATGCGCGCTAGTGAGTGTTTGTGTGTGCGTGTGTGTTTGTTTGTGTGTGCGTGCGTGATTGTAACGCATCATTCGAGTAGCAGGCATCATGCGTTATCCTTGTGATGCCTTACATCTGACAGAATGTGTGTGTGTGTGTGTGTGTGTGTGTGTGTGTGTGTGTGTGTGTGTGTATGTGTGTGTGTGTTTGTGTGTGTGTGTGTATGTCTTTAATTATTATTATTATTATTATTATTATTATTATTATTATTATTATTATTATTATTATCTATTTTTATTATTTGATTTCATTTATCGTGTTACTTTTTCTGCTGTTATATTAAAATTTTTATTAAGGACAGACATGTAAAAAGGCCTGCATTTCTACTATCTTTATTCTTACAAACTAAAGTTTCAGTTCAGTTCAGTTCAGTACACATTTAACGTATAGTGACGAGCAAAGGAAATGCGTCATTTTTTGGAATCACTGAAGTGTTTCCGATGATTTTTAAAATGTCGCATTTCCTGTGCTCGTCTATAATAACTTTTCAACTTTCTCAAACTGCAACTTGTATTACGTTGACACTACCCTTGAACTATCAAGACCAATCGATCTCCTTTAGGTGGAAAACAGTCTTAACCCATTCAGAGCTGACGCACTACAGCAGGAGATGGGTCGACCATGATAATTCAAGAGTAGTGCCAGATTAGCTTGGCGCCTATCGGCGCCAAGCTAATCTGGCACTGCTCTTGAATTATCATGGTCGATCAATCTCCTGCAACAGGTGCATAGTCGTTAGATGCCTCCAAAATTTGGGAAAATAATACGTGCGTCAGGCTGAATGAGTTAATAAACACTGTGGATGGGCCTGTCACAGCAGAGCAGTGGTAATGCGCTTGCCACCAATTTTTGATCTGTGAGGTTCGTTACCGGGTTCCAGCGTCGCACATTTCCCCTGTCTTTTCTCGCTTTATTCGGGCGGATTGTTGGGGGTTCTTTCTCCGGGTACTCCGGCTCTTCCTCCCTCTCCACTCTGGTACCAGTTGCAGGCAATTTTATAAAGTTCAAATACAAGCGATCAAACTTTCTGAAATTGCAATAGCTGAGCTGACCAAATGTCCTGTGTTTGTCTTGTGTTGTGTTTGCGTTCAGAATGAATGTACGTGTTTCATGTGATCGTGCATGTTGGGTTTAGTTCGCAGCACTTTGTAATTTCGAACCCATAAAGGAACGTTAGGAATATCTTCTTTTGGTTCTCTATGGTCCCAGCCCTTCACTATGCCGACACAATGCCAACCATGCCCAAGCTCTTCTAACACTGATTTTCGCCTTTCAAAGTACAGATTCGTATTTTTATGCTTTGACAAAATAGTGTCCCTTGATTTATATAATTGACAAAGTGACTATATAATGATCAGTATATGTTATCATGACTAACGAGACTAGAAAGGTTGACTGCCAGTGCTTGTAATTTAGTAAGTAAGTAGAAAAAAGCACTAACACTGAGGGGAGAGGCTTGTGCATTACATTGCAAAATTCTCTTCCCTGATAGTGCTTTTTCCTATTTACTTGGTAGTTCGTTTGTTTGGTTTTTTTAAATATTTTTTATCACTATTATCTCCAAAAGCTCTCTGGTCGTCTTCAACGAGTCGTTACGCGGTAGCGAATGAAGGATGTTAATCAGTGTGCGGGGTGTAGAGTGTTCATGGAGAAGTAGTACCTTTGACTTTTCAGCCAGCAGCGCCTCTTGGGGCAGGCGGGAGCACTGGTCTTCACATGGCACTCAACTCTCACAGCTGGCTCCAGGTCCTTTACCTAGCCACACCCCGGTAACCGCTTCTGCTGGCGGGCGAAACGTTGTGAGGGGCTGACGCGTCTTTCAGTCAGTTGAAATACTTGGAGAGGAGACGGGCGCCGCCAAGTTCGCCTAAGCCCATTGAAAGGACTGATGGACAAGCAACAGAATAAGAATAACATGCCGGATCGGTCGGGGCCCGGATCACCAACGACCGCGCACCCCATTGGAGGTCTCCAGGGTGGGGGCGACAAGTGTGTTACTGGAACCAAACCCACCATCAAGCTGCCCACGCAAGGAATAACTATCGGAACTTGGAACGTTCGCACACTCTACCAGTGCGGCAAAGTGAAGGAACTCACCCACGAGTTGAAGCGCTATCGCTGGGACATTGTAGGACTTGCAGAAGTTCGATGGACAGGCTTCGGAGAAACAACAACAGATGAAGGCCATAAAATCTGGTTCAGCGGAAAAGAAACCAAGCACGAACATGGCGTAGCTTTTATCGTAAGGAAAGAGGTGGTTGGAACTGTCATCAGCTGCACCCCCGTGTCAAGCAGACTAATCTCCATCCGCATCTCCGCCCGACCGCACAACATCACTATCATACAAGTATACGCTCCAACAGCAGACCATGATGATGAAGAATTAGAAGAATTTTACGAACAACTGGACAACATCATCAAGAAAACACCTAAGAAAGACATTCTGACTGTCCTCGGTGACTGGAATGCAAAGATCGGCCCTGACGCCTACCAACAATGGGCAGGAACAGCTGGCAAGTTTGGCCTTGGAGAAACAAATGACAGAGGCCTGCGACTTTTAGAGTTCGCAGAGAGTCACCGTCTCACCGTTGCTAATACCCTCCATCCACACAAGAAGTCAAGAACAGTGACATGGCAATCGCCAGGAGGCCTGGTCCATAACCAGATTGACTTCATCTTGCTGCCTCGACGATTCAAATCCAGCGTTAACAAAGCACAAACGAGGTCCTTTCCTGGCGCTGATATTGGCAGCGACCACAACCTCGTCCTTACTAGCCTCAAGTTGAAGCTGGCATTGAAACGAGATAGCAAGAACCCTCGCATCAGATTCGACCTCCAGAAGCTAAAAGACCCGGAAGTAGAAGAGCTCTTCCAAGCCCAGGTGGGAGGCAGATTTGCAGCCTTGGCTACTTTGGACTGCGACGTAGACACCCTTGCTGGAAATATAAAAGAGGTGTTACTTTCTACAGCAGAAGAAGTGCTGGGGAAGCAGAGGAAGCGCAAACAGCCCTGGGTCACCGATGACATCCTCGATCTCTGTGATGAGAGGAGAGCCTGGAAGAAAAAGAGAGGCCAAGACCTCACATCAGCAAACAAGTACAGACTTGTCAACAAGAAGATCAGGAAGAGGATGAAAGAAGCCAAAGAAGATTGGATTGAAGACCAGTGTTGTAGCGTGGAAGAGGGCATGGCAAATGGCAACAGCAAGAAGGCTTATGAAACGCTAAGGACCCTCACCAAGACTCAACAGCGAACAGCCACAGTCATCGAAGACAGCAGCGGCCAACTCCTTACGGAAAACACTGCTGTACTAAACAGATGGACTGAGTACTGCCGAGACTTGTATAACTACAAGGCTGAGCCAGACACCAGCATCCTCCAAAACAACCAGGCTGGGGCCAGGAAGGCTGAAGACCTGCCAGTGTTAGCTGAAGAGGTGGAAGCAGCCGTACGCGGCCTGAAGGGAGGAAAGTCTCCAGGTGTAGACAACGTACCTGCTGAACTGTTGAAACATGGAGGAGAAGTAACAACGAAGGTCCTCACTACACTCTGTCAAAAGATCTGGGAGCAAAAGAAATGGCCAGTAGAATGGACACAGTCTCTAGTGATCCCGCTCCCCAAGAAAGGAAACCTGAAACAGTGCCAGAACTACAGAACTATCAGTCTGATAAGTCACCCTAGCAAAGTAATGCTTAGAATCATTCTCAACCGCCTCAAAACTTTCGCCGAGGAACTGCTGGCAGAAGAACAGGCTGGCTTCAGAGTTGGAAGAAGCACTGTAGAGCAGATTTTCAACTGCCGCGTCCTGATCGAGAAACATCTGCAGCATCAGCGCGAACTCTACCACAACTTCATTGATTTCAGGAAAGCATTTGATCGTGTCTGGCACGACGGACTCTGGCAAGTCATGAGATCGTTCAACATAGAGGAGGGACTGATCCAAATGATAGAAGCGCTTTACAAGAACGCCTGCAGCGCGGTTCTACTTAACAATCAGTCAGGCGAGTTCTTCAGGACGACGATCGGTGTCCGTCAAGGATGCCTGCTCTCTCCTGTCCTTTTCAACATATTCCTGGAGAAGATCATGCAGGAAACCCTCCACGACCACCATACTTCAATCTCTATTGGTGGCAGATCCCTGTGCAATCTTCGATTCGCAGACGACATTGACCTCATGGCAGGCAGCAATAGTGAGCTCCAAAACCTGACAGACAAACTTTCAAGTAGCGCAGGGTCTTATGGCATGGAGATCAGTACGGATAAAAGCAAAGTGATGATCAACACCACAAGCGACAGCAGCAGCAACATTCACATGAATGGCCAAAAGCTAGAAGAGGTCAATAGCTTCAAGTACTTGGGAGCCACCCTGTCCAAAGACGGTAGTTGCATAGCAGAGATCCGTATCAGGATAGGTACAGCAACATCCGCAATGGCCAGGCTGGACAGGATATGGCGAAGTAACTCCATCAGCTTCACCATCAAGTACAGGCTTTACAAGTCCCTCATAGTGTCTATTCTACTCTACGGCTGTGAGACTTGGACACTGCTTGCAGACTCAGAAAAGAAAATCCAGGCCTTTGAGAACAAGTGCCTGAGGAAGTTGCTCCGCATCTCGTACCGCGAGCACAAGACCAACGAATATGTACGGAGCATCGTCACTTCCCTGGTGGGCCCACATGAACCCCTTCTGGCAACCGTGAAACGGCGCAAGCTTGCTTGGTTTGGCCACGTGACCCGACATAACACCTTGTCCAAGACTATACTCCAAGGCACTCTCGAAGGAAGTCGTCGGCGAGGTCGTCAGAGAAAGAGTTGGGTCGCAAACATAAAAGAATGGACCGAACTCGAGATGTCAGACTTGCTTGCCACCGCCCAAAATAGAACTCAGTGGAGAGCACTGTCTGTTGCTGCTGCCTTTCAGTCCCCCCAACGCCCAGTTCGGGCAAGGGACTGATGATGATGATGATGAATCAGTGTGCCCCAAAAGCTGAAGATAAGTCATGCGATTTGTTGTGGGAATGAGCTACACGTCAGTACACATAGGCCTTCAAGTCACGTGAATCATGTACAGGTCAGCCTCAGTATATAGGTGCGGTGCCCAGAACAATAAAGTCAGACAGGGGTACAAGGGTACTCAGGTGGTAAGGCGTCGGACTCTCGTTCACATGGTTGTGGGTTCGAACCCCGGGGGGGGGGGGGGGGGTTGGGGGGGGTGGGGGGGGGGTCAAACTGTCTACGAACCCAGTTCTGTGGTTAGTCTTTGAAATCGCCTTCCCGGTAGGAAAAGACGTTTAACTCATTCGCGGCCAGCCGCATCCGGATGCGCGGCATAAGCCGCGCATCCAGATGCGGCTGGTCGCGAATGAGTTAAGTCGTAAATCGTTTAGCGCTTCATATAAAGTCAGACGATGTTTTTCGTTATCGTGTTACAGAAATGCTTAATTTGATATATCAGACTTGAAACAAACAAACAAACAAACAAACAAAGTCATGCACTTATCTTTTTGGCTGTCGGTAACGCTTCCTGTTGAGCAGATTCATAGACCTGTGGAGAGAAAAAAAAAAACCGCATGGTCAGCAAAAGGTCCTCAGGCCGACGTCAGCCTTAGCTGGCCCGCGCACGGCCGTGCGCGGGCCAGCTAAGGCTGACGTCGGCCCGAGGACCTTGTGCTCACCGGACATCTCCGTTCAAACCAGAGGCCTGTGCCGTGTTGTAGATGCCGTGATCGCGGTTCACAGGAGACCGTAATTTCGAAGCTGACCTGTGCCCCGTTGTTCGGTTGCCGCTCCAAGGGGGGGTGGGGGGGTGGGGGGGGTGGGTGGGGTGGGGGGTGGGGGGGTGGGGGTTTAGCCGTGACACTCATTCAAAAAGGTAACCGCCGAAAAGATTTGAATAGTTAATTAAAAATTCTGCAGCTGCATTTTTCAAAGTTGCGTTTGGTTTTTGTTTGTTTGTTTGTTTGGTTTTTTTTTTTGCTTTTCTTGTAGCGCCGCGCATGCAAACGGCTGCACAATGACTGACCTTGACCTTGGCTTGACCTTAAACATGTGCACTCTTTCGAGTGGCGGCGGAGCAGGTAAGTTACACGCGATCATGCCGCAATAAATTATATCGGCCAGACAGCCTGCAGAACGAGTAATGACGATGGAAAAGAGAGCTGTTGATATGAAATTTCAAATGTCTCTTCTTCGAGTCCAGCGCCAACTGCTAAAGTAAAGCTCGGAACCCGAACGGCATCAGAGGCTTAGGAATTGGGCTTGGAACTTGTGCGTGTGCGTGTTGGGAGGGGTTGGGTGGGTTGGGAGTTGGGGTGGTTGGGAGCGACCCCTTCATTCTCCCCCCACCCTCTCCCCCACTTAAAAAAATTTTAATAAACTCATATTCCTTTGCATTTTTCATCTTTGATTGTTTCGAGGCTGGACGACTATCTCCTCGTTCATCTCGCCCCCCCCCCCCTTCGCCCCCCCCCCCTCGCCCCCCCCCCTCGCCCCCCCCCCGCCCCCCCTCCCCCACACACTCCCGCTTCCCATTTCCCTCCCCTCCGTTGCTTTATTTTTTTTATGCTGGACTGTTGAAGAATGGTCTAGCCCCTCTCCCTTCCCATCCAATCCCTATCGAAGCATCGTTTAATTTTTCACTTTTTTTTTTTTAGGTTGGAAAGTAACATGTCAGGCACGTTGCACTTGCCCCACGTCCCCCCTCATCCCCCCCCCTCCCCCACACACACCATTACCACCACCACCCACATAAAAAATATCTTCCTACTACGCTTCTGGGTATTGCATAACAATTTGAATGAAAGCGTGTGAATTTGATCAGCCTGGAGAAGTGCAATTAAACTTACCAGACGCTTCAGTGGAGATGTACTGGCGACTCTGTTACCCTCACTACCTTTGAGCTGTCTGCCACTAATACTCCGGCAATGTTTCAATAAGGTTTATATATGAGTAGCTTCCTGGCTCTCGAAGTCAAAGAGATACAGGTAATATATTGCGGTGTGATTTAATCCCATTCTAGGGCGGGGCACAGCGACCAACATCCAAATGCAAGAGCCATGGATCCTCATGAGCCCCCGCGGATGCGGGGGCTCATGAGGTTCTATGCCTCTTGTGGTCTCGTTCACATTTGCAATTCTCACCTCACAAAGATTTTTAATCCGTGACGTTTATAAGCCCATCACTGCCAGTGTTGGCAAATTGTGTTTCTGAAATCTTTGTTAACTCATCACCAAACTGCCCCAGCCGTCCAAGGAACATGGATAACAGTTGGTGCATGCAGGAGCCATAGATCCTGCTGAGCACCCCGCAACTAATGCACCATCATGGGGATCGGTGTCTACTGCAGTTTGATCGTATACATACATGTGCACTTTAGTGGAGGGATTAATTTCGGCAGGTGTTCTGAGTTTGCGATAGAATGTAGTAGTAATATAATAATGTAGTAGTAATAGTAGTAGTAGTTGAGGTGGAGGTAGTAATAGTACTGGTAGCAGTGGTGGTAGTAAAAGTAGTAGTAGTAGAAGAGGTAGTAGTCATGTTGTAGTAGTGGTGATAGTAGCAGTAGTAGTAGGTAGGTAGTAATAGCAGTAGTAGAGGTAGTAGTAGTAGGTAGTAATAGTAGTAGTAGCAGTAGCAGTAGTAGTAGTAGAGGTACTACTAGTAGTTGTAAAGGATGTATTAATAGTAGTAGTAGTAGTAGTAGTAGTAATAGTAGTAGTAACAGTAGTAATAGTAGTAGTAGGTAGTAGTAGGTAGCCGTAGTCGTTGTAGTCGTAGTTTTAGTAGTAGTAGGTAGTAGTAGTAGTAGTAGTAGTAATGGTGGTAGCAGTAGTGGTAGTAGAGGTAGCAGTAGTAGTAGAGGTAACAGTAGTAGTAGTGGTAGTAGTAGTAGTAGTGGTGGTGGTGGTGATAGCAGTAGTGGTAGTAGAGGTAGCATTAGTAGTAGAGGTGACAGTAGTAGTAACAGTGGTATTAGTAGTAGTAGTAGGTAGTAGTAGTAGTAGTAGGTAACAGTAGTAAATTTAGTATTAGTAGTAAAGGTTGTAGTAGTAGGTGGCTGTAGTAGTACTAAAGTTAGTAGATAGCAGTGGCAGCAGTAAAGATATACTACAGTTTGAAGTGTACAGGCTGAGGTTGACCTGTATATCTCCTGTCACCTCGACTTTCCATTGAGAATCGATCAGGTTGGTAAATGGCCTTTAAATCCAAAGTCGACGGTAATATCAATGGATGGTAAAGGTGTCACTACAAATCCCTTACATTTCCTCGGCCAACTGACGATTTCCGTGAATCTGGGAGTGTTCAGCTTAGGAATGCGTCAACAACAACAGCATGCAACATCAACAACAGCAAAAACAAAAATAGCAAGAAGCAGGTCAAACACTTCGCGCTATTTAGACGCAAACAGTAGATTTAACCCATTTAACCCCACTAAGGCCACATTTTCCAAGATTTATTTTTGGAGGTAGCACCCAACGACTATGTGCCAGGTGCAGGAGATGGAATGACCATGTTAATTCAAAGGTAGTGTCAGATTAGCTTGGCGCCTGATGGCGCCAAGCTAATCAGGCACTACCCTTGAATTATCATGGTCGATCTGTCAACTGCTGTAGTGCGTCGGGGCTGAATGAGTTAAAGCGCGGACAAACACGCCATATCGTATCGCATGTTTGTCCGGGCTTTTAATCCATTGTCTTCGTGGAAACGTACGTGCAATGTTGAGCTGCTTCTGATTTTCGGACAAGGTTTGTTGGCCTCCGATTTAGAATTAGTTTCCTTACTTCTACCTCCCATCCCCTTCCCCTTCCCTCCCGCCTATTTCCCCACTCCTTTGTGCATGTAACCAGAGGTACTAAGAAAATCCAATGCAAAGGAAGAAACGCGCTTAGAAAAGGGCAATTACAACGCAACGTTTCAGAATGGACGTGCATTTTGTTCATAAAATTTGTGTTCTTACAACGACCAAAAGTCACAACCGTCCAAGGGACGTGGGCACAAAGTGGTGTCAGCAAGAGGCATATAATATCCTCATGAGCCCCCGCAACTGCGGGGGGGTTATGAGGATCTACACCTCTTGTAGTTGGGTGGTGTTCAATATTTGTATACCCTGGGAGCGTGTCAAACCCTTTTTGAAAGTTCCATCCATATTTAGATGGCGTTGGGCGTGAAACAATGTCTAGCACAGGTGCCAGGTTCATTGTATGGACACAGGTGTCCCGCTTTGACACCAATAACACTTCCCGAGGGTGACCCCTTATCGTCCCTTCCTTTCCCCCTACCCCACTGCACGCCTTCCCCCCCCCCCTCCCCCTTCTGTTCTTCCCCTCCCCCCCCCCCCCCCACGCCCCCTTCTCTCCCCCACCCACCCGCATCCCAAAGCCAGACCTTTTTGGCTTTTTATGTGACCTTACAGCTCATTGTGGGGAAAACATTACTGTGTTGGTGTGTGATTTTCGGCCTGGGTCCTTAACTCATTGTGCCCGAGGTACGAAATACCCACATTTTGGAGTTATCCTCTGAGGATTGCGTTACCTCAGGAGACAGCTCGACCATGATAGTTCAAAGGTGGTGGCAGAATAGCTTGGCGCCTATAGGCGCCAAGCTATTATGCCACCACCTTTGACATGTCATGGTCGAGCCATATCTTGCTGTGGTGCGTCGCGGGCAGAATGAGTTAAGTTCCCCAAACACAGACCAGCATACATATTCCTGCGTTCATAAGCATGTCCCCTGTGCTTTGTCTTTTCTGCAAATACCTGCGACGTTTATTTTGTTTTTCTGCATTGTTCTTGTGACTGTATTATTATGGTAGTCCACACGAGTAACCCATCGATGCCACTGATCACGAATGCCGCGCATGAAACCACTACGCACTGACAGACATTCGCGTACAAAAACAAAGATGTAAAATAAGACCAAACCTTGGCATATTTCTTTTAGAAAACAGAAATAACAAGAGAAACAAATACTCATGAGCCCCCCCCCCCCCACTCCCCCTCATCCCTCATCCCTCCCCCCCCCCCCCCCCCCACCTCCCCGCGACTGCCGGCTCATGAGGGTTTATGCCTATTGCAGCGGGTTATCGTTTCGTTCGCCTTGCTCTGTCAGTTAAAGAGTTAAGCCTTGTCTGTGATTGTTAATTCTGCTAATCTGGAAGAAAATCGACCACCTAAATGACGGTCTTTAATGACAGGTTATGTGGCGTCACACAAGGCAAGTTCTGAGGTAGTCTTGTAGTTATAACCAGCTGTGGCAAATGCAACATTTGTTTATTAGTTGGTTGTTTTTTTTTTTTTTTTTTTTTTTTTGCGGTCAGTTATGGTCTGCAGTATTTTTCTTTCTTTGTCTGACTTCAAAAGCTTTCGGCGCGGAAGTATCGATTACCGGACTGGATTTACTGCTGCTGTGTTTCGACGACATACACTCCTCAGGCTGAACCCTGGATAGCCTTTTCAAAGGAACAGATTACATATCTAAGCATAAAAAATGACAAACGCGTCTAATTCATTCTGCCCGCGACACACCACAGCAAAATATGGCTCGATCATGATAATTCAAGGGTGGTGGCAGAATAGCTTGGCGCCTATAGGCGCCAAGCTATTCTGCCACCACCCTTGAACTATCATGGTCGATCTGTCTCCTGGATTGTAATGCAGTCCTCAGAGGAGAACTCCCGCAAATGTGGCTATTTCGTACATCGGCCAAATTAGCTGAGCGCTCGCTGTGAAACGCGGCCCTCTAAAAGCAAAAAGATAGTAAGTACATTTTTGTGAAAAGCGAGATTTTCATTGTATTGTAATGAATATGTTGCCTTCACAAAAATGGACTTGCTTTCTTTTGCTGGCGGTGCAGAACTGTCATGTCCGTGTTTATATGGCTGTGAGGGATCACGAGGATCTTTGCCGCATGAAGGTGATAAGAATACGGTGTATATTCTGTGTGTGTATGATATGCATTGGTCACATATAAACAGCAGAGCTTGTGAGAATCTGTTGGTATCTCAAGCGGTACAACTTCACTGATTGTATAGATTGCTGTAAATATTTCATGTTCGTGAAGATTGCGGTGAATATTCATTGACGGGTTTTCGTTTCCTACGTGGGAGACTGAGCTACTCCGCTCATTGAGCTGTTTTGTCGTGCTCTTTAGCAGACTGATCTCTCAACGATATGAGGTAAATTAATCGTCGTTTCACAGCAAGAGGCATAGATTCTCGTGTGCCCCTGCAGTGCAGGGGCTCATAAAAATCTATGCCTCTTGCAGATAGATAGGACTGTTCAATTTGATCGCTAATTTACTGGTCGCCGCTGAGTGACCGCATGGCTCCGTCCACTGACCCCTACGGTGTCATAAGCCCTACTGAGACCCCCGCGGTCCGGTCATTCTGGCCAACCAGGTGTCACTGCAATGCGAGGGGTAAGGAGATCAACGTCGGAATACGCATTCACGCCAAGCATAAACTGTGAAAATGATGAACTATATTTAAAGCCACATCTATCCACACCAAAAAATCAAGCAAAAATCAGGGGGTACACAGTTTAGAAAATAATCCGCGACGTATGTAGGCCTAACAGATAATTATATAAACAAATTATGACTTTTAACTCCCTTTTGGTTAAAGGAGTTAGGGTTGGGGGGGGGGGGGGCTGAGAGAGAGAGAGAGAGAGAGAGAGAGAGAGAGAGAGAGAGAGAGAGAGAGAGAGAGAGAGAGAGAGAGAGAGAGAGAGAGAGTTCCTGTTGTAATCACTGGATCTCTGTAACTGGATTAAAAAAAAAAAAAAAAAAAAAAATTGGTTGATGTGATGGCGCTGCAATATCTCCAGTGTGACTTTAAGTTACCAGGCGTTGTAACAGGCCCTTTATCCCAAATTGCGGTCTCTATATAGTACATGCCTTGATCGGTAATCGGCCGAAAAGTAATAAACCCCTCCGGGACCTCCTTCAGTGCCGAGGACCGTGAATACCACCCAACTGCAAGAGGTATAGATCCCCATGAGCCCCCGGAATTGCGGGGGCTCATGAAGATCTATACCTCTTGCAGCGACCAGTCTGTATCCATGTTTCTTGGACGTTTACAGAAGCGTTTGGTTGTTGAATGAACAAAGATTTCAGAAACAAAAATATGCGCCGTGTGGAAAAGGAAAAGGTTAGCGCACAGAGAAAATCATTCCATTCGCGACTGCGGGAGCTCATGAGGATCTATGCCTCTTGCACCGGGCCGTGTTCATTTTGCTTGGCAATGCATGCGCCAATAACAAACAGAAATGTGAATACAGCAGAATTTCTAGCACCAGTACCAATGCAACGCATAAAGTAGATAAAGTAGCTCTCCTGCGGTTTTTGCAAGTGAGCAGAAGAATGCACCCCAGCTAGTTATGAATGAAAAACTTACCGCCACAAAATCGACAATGCGACCTTCACATTCATTAATGCTAATGCGACATGCGCTACGTAAAGTGCGCAGTTTGGTGGACAGATCACTGACGCGGATCACTGCCCGGTTGAAGCAGACGACATTTAAGTCCATTTTCGCGAAAAGCGAGATTTTCACTGAAATACAATGATAATCTCGCTTTCACAAAACAGAGGTAAACTTTCACTGGGCGGATCATGTCATGAGTTCAAATTTCGCACGGGGTCATTGGGGATCTGTGTAATGGGTCTGTTTTTCGAAGCGACAGATGATAGAATGATGGTTGTGATCAAGCGGTCCATGCTATAAAATTTTGATAAATTGCGTTGTAACTGTCTTTTCTAAGCGTGCTTCTTTCTTAGTTGGGTTTTTCTCTGCATTTTACACTCTTGGCAGGGATCTCGCTGCAGTGCAGATAGAGTTGGTTGGCAGTTACTGGCCTGGAAAAGTTTCCTGCAACTTGGGGCAGGTGCATGTAAGCCCACGCCGAACAGCCGATGCACACATGAAGGTGTTGGGTCCCAACCTCGGCGTCGACCGAACCTCGGCCGAAGTGACATATACTGCTCACAAAATTTAATAGTAAGGTATGTTAACTTTTCAGCTTGAATTACTAAAAGTCCTCAGAATCGGTGTAATCACGGGTACGTCAGTGATTAGCCATCCCTTGGCCTACAATTTCACAACATTAGTGTGACATATCGTGCTCACGAACAGTAAAGGATGTATTACTTTTAGCTTGAATTATGTCTATGTCCCAAAACATTTTAAACATCAATCAGACCAAAAAGGTGACTACAGTTTGCAGATGTAAGGTGTTTTCCGACATTTTAGTAATTCAAGCTGAAATTATGACGTCCCTTACTTTCCGTGAGCACTATATATCACACCAATATTATGAAATTATAGACCAATGGGATGGCTAATCACTGATATAACTGTTATTATATCCACTCTGAGACCTTTTAGTAATGCAAGATGAAACGTTAATGTACCTTACTATTTTTGAGCATTATGTGTCACTCTTGCCGAGGTTTGGTCGACGCCGAGCTTGGGACCCAACTAAAGGCCTAGAAAAGGAAAAGTGGGCTAGCTAAAATTTAAAGGTGTTATAAACTTTGAAACATCAAACCTACGACCAGCAAACAAATCCATACATCACAGCCACTGTTTCCATCCCCTCTCCCCCCCCCCCCCCCCAGCCCACACTCCCCACCACACCCACACTCTCTTTTAACGTTTTATGCGTTCATGCACGAGTCTGTAATCTGGGCCTATTGGCCTTTCGGCCGTATTTACTAACCCATTTAGCTCCGGACACACCACAGCAAGATGTGGATCGAACATGATAGTTCAAGGGTGGTGCCAGAATAGCTTGGCGCCCATAGGCGCCAAGCTAGTCTGGCACCGCCCTTGAACCCTCATGGTCGATCTGCCTCCTGACTCGGAATGCAGTCTTCAGAGGACGACTCCAAAAGTTTGGGATGTCGACCTCGCGGCACAATGAGTTAAGGCAAAGACTACGCACGCACGCACATGTAAACTGTGCCCCACTTACGTTATATTCAGCTTATTCAAGGCGTCACGAATCAACAGCTGCGGAAGTGTCGTATAGCGTTGCCGCCGGCGGCTACGCTATACGTCGCTTCCGCAGCTGTTGATGCGGAGCACTTTGAGTGAATTAAAACGGCAGGTTTATAAACCGGTGATTAACCAAATTGTCGCCCGGAGGTGTTGACGAATTGTTTACGAGGTGTTTACTTTAGATTTTGTCTTCTCAGTAAACATAGTAAGTTTTCCTTTTGCAACCTGATGATGTATGGACAGTGATATATAGCCGGGGCGTATAACCGGTGGGGTGGGGGTGGGGGAGAGCGAGCCTCAGCCTCTCAACCCCCTCAAAAGAGAAAGGGAGTGGGAGGGGGAAGGGCGGGGGGGGGGGGGGGTATTATCACCAGATATGCGTCTATGAATATTCAGTCCCCTCCTTCCACCCCAACCCCACCCCCACCACTCTTTGTTTGACGTTTTTACCCCTCAACTCCCCCCCCCCCACCCCCCACCCCCCTCACCGCTCTTCCTGCTGGACACACACACACACACACACACACACACACACGCGCGCGCGCGCGCGCGCGCATAGACACACGCTCATCAACGTTTGATTTGTTTTCGCAACCTGCTCACCTCCCCCCCCCCCACCCGCCTACCCACCCCCCTCCCCCCACCACTACCCCACTCTCCCCTCCTCCGCTCTCACTATCCTGTTCCCAGGGTCACCCTGGTCAGCCCCACAGGGTGGGTTTTTCTCTCTATTCTGGGGCATGTGTTTCTGTCTACCCTTTGTCCATTCACCTGTATTTGCCTTTTTAAAACTCTCCCTACTGTCTGCACTGCCTGTAGCTCTTGATATTGGATGTGTGTTGCTAAATGGTCTTAGCTTTATTTAGGCCCATGTGTTAGGTTTATTTAACGTATTTGACCGGCTGGCGACATACATTCAATGTTCTGTTTCTTTTTTATTTTTTCACAAGCAGTGCAGGCACGTCCTGAGAAAGCCTTGTTGCTGTCGGGACGTTAAGCAATGTACAATCAATCATTAAGCTCTCACTATCCCTCCCCCCCCCCCCCCCCCCCCCCCCCCCGTCCACCAAGGTAAATATATTGCCACGCCACTTTTTCGTGTAATAATAATGTATGCGTGCTGTTTTATCATTTTAGATATGCGGCTTCAAGCATAAGATCCAAAACCACTCATCTTCACAAACTAAACTTTCACTTTTTTATTTCATGGTAAGCCCGGTCTCACAATCAATACTTAAAATTTAAAAAAGAGATTCTACATTTCGTAAAGCTGCTAACTCAACGCCAAATTGCAAACTTCACGCACGCACTCTGATTGTGAAATAGACTGGTATGCAATTATGTGATTTTATTGAGCCAGTCTTGAGCCAGTTTTAAATACACGACTCTCGACCTGAAACCCTTCCTACTGCAAGAAGCATAGATTATCATGAGCCCCTGCTTCAGCAGTAGCTCATGATAATCTGTGCTTCTTGCTCATCCTTTTACATCTTACATTCTCATAAGGAGACTCAATTATTCGCCTTCATTCAATTAGCCTTCACGTTTTATAGACACGTACAGCATTTTATAGGCGTGAGTCATTTTCATAAATCTGTTGGCACTTATTAATTCCGGCACGCAGACAGGATTATCAGGCAAGATTGCCGAGCCAGTAACGCTACGATTTAAGTGACCCTTTCACGTAAAGACCAACTGTTTTCCACTTCACACAAAAATGGGAGTCAATCATTATTTGTCTGGGAACAAGAGTAAATGAATGGACGAATCAATGAAACTTTATTTTTCAATGGTTGATGCATTAACATCGCCATCGACATAGCCATTTTACAAACAACCAAAGAATGTCTACAAATAAGAACATACACAAAAGTCAATAGAAACAAGGTCAAGTTTGACCTGGATTGAAGACATGGGAAACTTGACTCATTTGAGACGAATGGCATCCGGATACGCGGCTGAAGCCGCGTATCCGGATGCCGTTCGTCTTGAATGAGTTAAGCGACTATGTGCCTGTGACAACTGAAAACAATAAGTCCGTTTATTGTGAAGAGCCAGTTTTCAATGTAATGCAATGGTGGGAGGGTTGTTGGGGGAAGGAGGCGGGGGACGAGGGGCTGAAGGTGGGCGAGAGGGGAGTGGGGTGGGGGGAAGGCTGGAGGGCTGGGGGATGGGGCAGGAGGAGGGGGGGGAATTTCAATTAGCTGAGAAAAGTTCAATTAGTCTACACATTTCAGCCCTGGTACAATTAAACCGACCAGGAAAATAGGATCTGCATTCGCAAATACATAAAAGAAACATCTGCTTAGACATAAAAGTGGTGTATAAAAAGGAAAGAATAGGCAGACCAGAGTTCGCCATAGAACATTTTAACCCTTTCACGGCCGACACACAGCACACGACTCCTATCTGCAAGAGGCATGGATCCTCATGACCTTTCAATGACACAGTGTGGGGCCCATGAATATCTATTCCTCTGCCCATTCACGTCTTTCCCTGGGAACAGTTAATAGGTTTGGGACAAGGTTTTCTCTTTTGGGTCATAAAACCTTTGGCCGGGCTTATGCGGGGAAAATGTGTCCGCTGGCGGAGAGGAGGTAAACCACCTCCTGCAGACAGCCACCGGTGCTGTTTACAGTAGTGGTGCTTACGTGCACAAGAGGGGTTACCGTAATCCTTACCTGGTTATATCTATATTAGGGCGTGTGTGGGACTTATCGGCTATCCCTCGTGCTTTTATGATGATCTTGTCAGATTTACGTACAATAAATGCACACCTGTGTCTCTTCAAAACCGAATTTTACAGGTTTTGGGTGGTTTAACCCTTTACAGAGGAGGTGAAATGAACCCGAATCTACTTCAAGAGGCATAGAACCTCATGAGCCCCCGCAAATGCGGGGGCTCTTGATGTTCTATGCCTCTTGCCTACCCTGCGTTTGCATCTGTGTTCCTTGGACAGATGAAGTTCTTTCGTGCTGAATTCTCAATGATTCCAAACACACAGCATGTAACTATTGGTGCTGAAGGGGTTACGTTGGGATTTTGAGGGGATTACGCTGTAGAATCTAAACCGTTCTTAGCGCTGTGCGTAGTCTAGAGATTTTGGCGCAGGAGAAATCTTAATCTGACTTCACTGCTGAGTGAAATGAATTCATGAGAGTATTAGTTTTAAGTGGATTCTGCTGTAGACACAGGGGAGGAAATTTGCCTTTGACCGGCTCCGAGCGTCAGTAGACTATAACGTTCACGCTGACCGGCTTCGAGCGTCAGTAGACTATAACGTTCACGCTGACCGGCTCCGAGCGTCAGTAGACTATAACGTTCACGCTGACCGGCTTCGAGCGTCAGTAGACTATAACGTTCACGCTGACCGGCTTCGAGCGTCAGTAGACTATAACGTTCACGCTGACCGGCTCCGAACGTCAGTAGACTATAACGTTCACGCTGACCGGCTCCGAACGTCAGTAGACTATAACGTTCACGCTGACCGGCTTCGAGCGTCAGTAGACTATAACGTTCACGCTGACCGGCTCCGAACGTCAGTAGACTATAACGTTCACGCTGACCGGCTTCGAGCGTCAGTAGACTATAACGTTCACGCTGACCGGCTTCGAGCGTCAGTAGACTATAACGTTCACGCTGACCGGCTCCGAACGTCAGTAGACTATAACGTTCACGCTAACCGGTTTCGAGCGTCAGTAGACTATAACGTTCACGCTGACCGGCTCCGAACGTCAGTAGACTATAACGTTCACCCTGACCGGCTTCGAGCGTCAATAAACTTCAGCGTTAAACCATTCAGCCCTGACGCACTACAGCAGGAGATGGGTCGACCATGATAATTCAAGGGTAGTGCCAGATTAGCTTGGCTCCTGTTGGCGCCAAGCTAATCTGGCACTGCCCTTGAATTATCATGGTCGATCCATCTCCTGCAACTGGTGCATTGTCATTAGATGACGCCTCCAAAATTTAGGAAATTCGGCCGTCGGGCTGAATGAGTTAATGCTAACCGGCTCTGGCAACCGATAGACTACAACGTTAGGCAGGATTCATGTTATTTGGAAACCAAATCAAACCCATATATAGTAGCGCACCTTCATGTTTGTGTATGTATGTTTCTCCTGCCTACCTCCTAAGTTCCGGAGAAAGACATGGGTTATATAAGAGACCTGATCCATTCTTATTAGGAATGGAAATGATTGTCTTATTCTATACCTGCGTATTTCTCTGTGGGCTGGCGATTGGGTGCCTGATAGGCGGGGGCAGGGGATCTAACTGTTGTCTGTCCAGCGCTGTGATTCCCCTTGGTTTGAGTACTGACATATTTTTATGTCATTATAATATCAAAAGTTTGTAATCTTTACGTTTGTAACTGAAGTGTAACTGTTGGATCAATACACTCTCCGTTAACGTTTGTCCGGGAGAGGGGGGGGGGGGGGGGGATGGCAGAACCAAGTGGTTGTTTAGTTATCGGCGTTTACGAACATGGAAATTTGCAGTAGACCTTTTTTTACTTAGATAGAATGTATTTATTTTCATTTTTGATAAACTTGTCGTCTGTTCTTCTGCATGTGCAGTTTAGTTCAAACCTGATTGGACCTCAAGAATTTGGTTAGATTTCAGAAACATCTTGTAGTTTAGGAGTCAGTGGAGAATTATTACTCTCTGAGACAAACTTCATGTGCGCTACTTATTTGGCTTGTGTTTTGAAACCGCTCAAAGCACACCTATTTATCCGATTTTGTTGGCTAATATTGTCCATTTCTACACAGGAAAGATGAAAATTTTATTTGTAGTTGAAAAAATAAGAAATTTTTGTTCATTTCACGAGTTGTTGTGAGTGTATTCAACTGTAACAAATCTCATGTTTGCCGATTTCGGTAAGTTTTCGCCGCCAGAACTGTGAATTGTGCCTTTACACTGACCGGCTTCGAGCATGTTAGAATATAACGTTAATACTGAAACTGCTAAGAGCGTCAAAAGAATATAAGTGTCAATTGAAAATAACCGTAGCACTGACCGGCGTTTAGGGTAAATCAAGTACAACGTTAACACATTCTACCCCAGGACCGAAATCCTCACATTTTAAAGTTGCCATCTGAAGGACTGTTTTACAATTCTAGAGACAGATCGAGCATGATAGTTCAAGGGTGGTGCCAGAAAAAAATTGGCGCTATTCTGGCACCACCCTTGAACTATCATGCTCGATTCATGTCTTGCCGTGGCCCGAGTGTGGGGGCTGAATGAGTTATCGCACCGAGCTTCAGCGTTATATTCTGTTGACGCTTGCAGCCGGTCAGGGGCTCACAACTCGTGGATTTCCTCCGTCTGTGCTGTAGATTGAAATTTATTGGGAATCCCAGTTGATTGAAAATAAGAAATTCCCCGGCAGCACACGTTTTCTTGACGCGAGGAACAAGCGGGTGTCTCTTAGTGGTGTGCCCCTCCTATTACCGACACAGCTTTGGACGATCAGGATCTTCTTCTTCTCGAACGCCGTCACACTTGGAGTTTGGCTCTCAAAGTGAAATCTGTGTGCTTCTGTAGCGCCTCTACAGGCCCGTACAGTTTCTCTTGTAGAGTGGCGGCCTTCGGCCATATCTCCTCCCTCAGCAGCTGGTCGTTCCCAAAGTCCTGGAGGATGTGCTCTGTGGTCTGCTCTGCTTCTCCACAAGGGCACAGGGGAGATGGCGCGAGGTGGAAGCGTCTGTGCCCGGTCCTCAGACGGAAGATGGTCATCTGCTCTGATCAGGGTTATTTTAGCTCATTTACATCTGATACAAAGCTACCCAATGCGCAAAAGGCCATTGGGCCGGCGCCGGCCGCCGTTGGCCCGTGCACGGCCAAGCGCGAACCAACGGCGTCCGACGTCGGCCCGATGGCATTTTGCGCCTTGGGTAACAGCTTTTCAAAACCATTTATGTATGAAACTGTCGAGATGTCGATAAATGAGTCAGATCATATTTTCAATTCCTCAAGGCCTTGTCAGCCTCCCACCGGCTGCACCTTAGCAATGCAAAAAAATCAAGAAAAAAATCAAGCGATCAATCGTCTCATTTCCTGGTTATAAGCTGGCTCTCGCCTTAAATCACCATCCGCAACAAAACTTGCTGATTATCAATGCACGACGAAAAAATATTTACAAAATATGTTGTTTTTTTTTTAATAATACCAAGCGATTGCAGATCGTGTTTATGAAATCTTTGTTAATTGAACGCGAAATATCCTCACCCGTTCAAGGAACACGGGTATAAATTGGAGTCAGCAAGAGGCGCTGATCCTCATGAAGCCCTGAAAACTGCGTGGGTTCGTGAAGATCTGCGCTTCTGCAGTTGGACTGTGTTCACTGTTTTCACGGCAGCGAAGTGTCCGACGGAGAATGCTAACCCAGCGCGCAAAGGCCATCGGGCTGTGCGCGGGCCAACGGCGGTCGCCGTCGGCCCGATGACCTTTTGCGCATCGGGTAAGGTTTAAGTGACTCACCCTAACTTTCAGTGACCCCTGTTTGTGAATGGCAGGGGAATGCTACGGTTTATTAAATGATTAGTGATTGACATTTTGACACGTGTCAGTTCACTGTGACACGTGCCCCATCGTGATTAAGATGAGACAGTCAAGTACAGGCACACCAGTACAAAAGGTCATATGAAAATAAAACGAAAAAGAAAAGCTTGAGGGCTCTTGGGCCAGTGTAGAAGAAATTTCTTCTAGCCAGTAATTGCCAATCTAATGTCAATCTGCTTTGCGCAGTAGCTTTAGGAACTGATGCGTGGGGCAATGGCCTCCAAAGGAAAATGTAGGTGTGTGTGTTGTGTGTGTGTGTGTGTGTGTGTGTGTGTGTGTGTGTGTGTGTGTGTGTGTGTGTGTGTGTGTGTGTGTGTGTGTGTGCGTGCGAGGAGGGGGGGGGGGAGGGAACGGGGGAGCCAGAGTATTCGTTGACCCCCAATTACATTTTTGTAGACTTGTTCTTTTTTAAACAAAAAGAAAATTTCGATAAAACTAATCAAACATATTTTGATGGTTGATGCTGCCAAGACAGGACTACGGTCCATACATCGTCTCGAAATGGAAAACTGTGGTCTCCCATCCCCATCCAGTCTAGACGACGATGGCCTACCCCCACCCCTCACTACCCAGCTACACCTCACATTGCTGGAATTTGTCGAGGCCGCACTGTAGTCTCCCCTCCCCCCACCCCTCCTCCAGCATGTTTAACACATTTTATGTCTGGAATGTAATATGTCAGGCAAGCTACCCCTCTTCCTCCCCTCCCCTTCCCCTCCCTCCCCCCCCCCCCCCGTTCGTCTCCTCCTCCCCCCCCCCCAACCCCCCATCCTCCCTGATTTAACATATCTCCCATAGTTTCTGTTGTGAACTTAGCGGGTCACTTTTCTACAACTCTGCTAATCATGACTAAAGCAAAGATAGGAGAGAGACGGATGCTGACTGCTGAGTCCCAACGAAAAATGAAACACGCTTAGAAAAGTCAATTACAACACAATTTATTAATATTTCGGGTTGAAACAATTTTTCATAGTACACATACAAACAAGTCCACAATGACCTAGATAACTTTTCTTGGGTGATCGAAAACAGATTCCATGGGGACCTTTAGCTCAGTGGGATAATGCCTGCAGAGGGCAAGTGCAGATCTGTGGCTTTTGCAGGCTGGCAGTTGTTCGCAGTAGGATTGAGATAATAAGCATTCTATTCTGTCACACAAGACTGACTGGTGAATCAGATCATTCACGAAAGAAAGAATTCGCCTTAATTTCATGCAAGCGCACAATTAAACCTTTAAAAAAAACCAAAAAAAAACCCAACAACAACAACAACCACAACATCAAAAAACAAATGCAAGAAGTGTAGATCCTCATGAGCCCCGTAACTGCGAGGGCTCATGAGGATCTATGCCTCTTTGAATCCGTGTTCCTGGAACGGCTGGGGCTGTTTGGCGTTGAATTAACGAAGACTGCAGGAGCACAATCTGAGTCGGCGGTGAAACCTTGAGGATTTTCTACATCTGACGAGCTGCGATGCTTATTGCATCAGGAGGCTCATCTGCAAGGGGCATATATCCTTATGAGCCCCTGCTACTGCAGGGGCTAATGAGGATCTGTGTTCCCTTTATACTTTTAGCGGATAATCATCAGTCGACTCCCTTCTGCATTTCACCTCGCGTTGGTCAGTCAGATGATTACTTAAAATCACACCCGTGGTCAGATTGACTAAATATTGCTCAGCTCTGGGTGTCGCATTCGGTACTGCCTACATCTGCAAAGGAACATAGACTCTTATAGTCCCATGCCTTACAGCAGGGGTTTATAAAAACTTGTGCTTCTTTCTGACTAAAACTGGACCAACTTATATTCTCCAATATAGAAGTGCCATCAGGTTTACGTCTTCGACTCTGCCGGGAAATTCTTACTGTCTGTTTTCATAGCAAGGCGGAAGATATGTCACCGCTATGCCGCATGGCACCTCACTGGTATGTGGTTTGTAACGTGGGCAGAAATTCTCCAGAAGTCGCTCTTAGACTACGCGGCGCGCAGTCGTCGGTGTCAGATCAAATATCATATTAGTAATATATTTTTCGCGGCACGTGTTATTCTTATTACGTGACTGCCAGCTATTTTTAAACCCTTGACTGCCGAGGGAATCTGAACACCAGCCAACTGCAAGATGTATAGATCCTCATGAGCCCCCGTATTCGCGGGGGCTCATGAGGATCTACACCTCTTGCTGAAGCCACTTTATATTCATGTTCCTGTGATGGCTGGGCTTCTTTGACGTTGAATTTACGGATCGGTTCAGTTCAGTCAAGATGGGCTCTCTGCGCTCGGAAAAGCCAATACGCACTCCAGCCCACCAATCAGAAGTCTTTCCAGAATTCCTTTCGAGATCGTACCGATACTGGTTTGGTTGACTGTGGATCTCTCACGTCCTTCCAACGCCCGCTCTGCCTTTCTCCACACCTCTGCTCTGGAGGCGACCGACTTCAGCAACGGATTTTACAATGATTTCAAAAACACAATTGCGTCCACGAGAAGTTAAGGGATTAATAATATAGGCATTCATTAAGGTATGAACCACGCAACTAAAATTTTACAAAAGCCTATACAGCTAACAATCGTTTGAATCATGATAGATTGTACGTTGTTGAAAAGGTTATGAAGACCGAAGTCGTTTGATATATGAAGAAAAAAAAGTGTCACATTTGAGCACAAAACACTAAAGCTGGACTAATTTGGCAAACGTCAGTATGTCTTTAGTGTAAAGCACGTTTGTCATTTTAAGATAATGAAAATCTCGCTCTTTACAACAACGAACATATAAGGCCAAATAAGGTCAGAAATGTGTGTAATTGTACCTGCATATACTTAAAGTATCATTACGCATAAACCTGAAGACACGTTTTAGCACCATGTGTATTTGTTATGCCTTGTCGACACACCTAATAAACTTTACAGCAGGCTGGACACGCAGTAAAAGCACACGCGCAATCACACTTATTTATTCTGCGCTGCCCTTAGCGTCTGAATATATTTTTAGCTGTTTCTCGTACTGAAAGCGTTGTATTTCTAGAACGGAGTGCAGCCATTGTCAGGTTATTCGAAATAAAGACGACGTGTGCTGAACTAGATTCTCCTGTGTCAAAATGTACCTTAACTAGACCTGTGTGTAGCGTTTCGTAACCATCCGTTATAGAAGTGTATCTCAGTTTACGGCGGTAGTGGGCCTTTAATATGATGGATGGCTGAGGTGGTTTGCTCCGCAACATATTTAAACACAGATCGACGGCTAAACAGATACTCTTTCTATACCCTCCCCCTCACCTCCCCCTCCCCTCCCCTCTCCTCCCCCCTCCCCCTCCTCCCCCCCCCCTCCCCACACACCAACAAACCACAAAAAAAAATTAAAAAGAAAATATATTTAAAAAAAAAAATAGAAAAATACCCTATCCTAAAACTTCCAGTATGTGAGATTTCTGTCTAAAATCCTGTCAGCCCGGTCTACTTTCTTGGAAACTGAAAAGTGCTTGATTATGGCTTATGACTAGATTATGACTAGAGTGCAAATAGTGTAACTTCAGCGCCACGGATATATTCGAAGTATTCCCGTTGTCCGGCTAGACTTTTAACAGTTTGACCATAATCTGTAAGGAAGTAATGTGCTCTCGTCGGATCAGCAAACGAACGCTCACACGTTTACTGGTGAAAAATGCCGTGTGTGCTGGTCTGTGATTTTAGACCTTACGGCCTGAGGTCGTAAAGTCCAAAATCATAGACCAGGACACATTACAGTTTCATTCATGCTGCCGATAGAACGTGACATTTCATCGGTCATTTCCGTCCATTCATACATTAGTCGCCTGTCAGCCACTGGCGATGACATTACACCTGCGATAAGATACAGATAATCATGCACGGAAAACAGCGGCGAATCCTGAAAAGAGGGGCCTGAATAAGGGTGCGTGGATTGGAGGTGAGAGGGGTGTGAAGAGAAAATCCTATCAAAGTAATGGTGGTTTGGACAACTGTGCTCAGTTCAGTTCATGTGAAGGATGGATCTCTGCCCCTTTTGCAAAAGCCCACGCCCACTCCGCCTCACCCATCAGATGTTTCCCAGAGTTCCTTTAGACACTGTGCCTACACTGGTTTGGCCTGCAGTATCTCATCGGTGAAACCCTGCTCGCAGGTCGACCTCAGTCCTTTGAAAACCTATTTTGTCTCTTCTTAGTTAACCTTTTCACTGCCAATAGAATGTGAACATCACCAAACTGCAGTTGCGGTGAGCTTATGAAGATCTATGCATCTTGCTGAAGAAAATTTGTATCTGTGTACCTTTGATGGCTTTTAATAGTTTGGGCCATATTTGTGAAGCGAACACTGTCTAGCGCCAGTTTAAAAAAAAAAAAAAAATTTCCTCCCCGCTCCCCTGCATCCAAATCTCATTCCTCAACCCATCCCCCGCCCGCAAACACACTCACGCAACCTGCCCCCCCCCCCCCCCCCCCACCACCACACACACAGTTGAGAATGTCCTGAATTCAGTAATACTTCAAAATTCCCACCTGTTTTCAGTTGACAGTGGACTGACAGCCAGAATCAACATACGATGGCGATTATATTTAATAAACTAATTCCTGAAAATGTTGATGTCAGAATTATGAAGTACGATGCCAGAATCACTTGGTGCATTGAAGAAATTGTTGTCGAAAGTCGCAAAAGTCAGCCCAGTCCTACAGTCTGGATCCGCCCCTGCATGTCGACTTTACTGACAAGAGAGTGAGAGAAGGAGGGGGTAGAGACTTTCTGGGGAGGGGTGAGCGATTTCATACAAGTACTAAACTGCACTGTGACAAAAACTTAACCCAGCTGCAAGCGGCATAGATCCTCATGAGCCGCCGCAAATGCGGGGGCTCATAAGGATTATTCCGCTTGTTCGCATCACTGACTCAAACAGAGGAGGCTACTCAGTTTTCGGTGTAACTAAGGGTCTTATCACCGTACTTGTACCCTGACTGTTTACCAACGACACTTTTCTTCCCTCTTATCGCTGTCATTATCGATAACAGAGCAGTTATCGGCCGGCTGGGCTCCGTGACCTTGTCAGCGGATTTGACCTTGACACGTGTCGTCGGTAAAAACTGGGTTTGCTTTACGGAGTTTACAAGTTAATTTGTGGCACGCGTTACTGATCCGTAGATAGATGCGTTTGGTAATTTAGAGGCATGTTGACAACTGCGCATGAGGTGGATTAAAACTCAAATAAAAGGCCGATATCGAATGTTTATCTGGGGTTTTAATGTCCTTGTTTTCGCCGAAACACGTGCAGTTTTAACTCATTCTACCCCATTCCCGAAATCCTTAAATTTTGCCGTTGTCCTCTGAAGACTGCATTACAGTGCAGGACACAGATCGACCATGATAGTTCAAGGGTGATGCCAGAATAGCTTGGCGCCTATAGGCGCCAAGCTATTCTGGCATCACCCTTGAACTATCATGGTCGATCCTTATCTTCCTTTGGTGTGTCTGGGGTAGAATGAGTTAACTTACTCAGTTCTGATTTCTGAAGCTAATGTTGAAAGGACTCACAAATGCAAGATGTCTTTATTGTCCTTTTTATTGGGATTTTGTGGTAGATCGGTGTTCCATATTATGTTATTACCTCGCTGCCTGGTATCACAAATTGCGCGTCTCGTCTTTAAAAAAATGCACGCTGACCCACATTCGCGCTTCAAACAGAAGTAAATAATGCCCTCAAAATGGCTTAAAGAACATAGGACTAACAAGAGATATAAATCCTCATGAGCCACAGCAACTGTAAGGGCTTATAGGTTCGTCTCTTGCAGCTGGGTAGCGTTCAACCTACCCCAGCAGCCTTGGGGTTAATGGTTGTATGTATTGAAAATGTACTGTCATCACCTAATGGTTACAAAAGAAAAGGAAATATGTTTTGAAACTGTAATAAAGCATAAACCAATTTTAAGGGTTTTCAGTTCATTTCATAACTTATAACTGTTGCTCTCTCTCTCTCTCTCTCTCTCTCTCTCTCTCTCTCTCTCTCTCTCTCTCTCTCTCTCTCTCTCTCTCTCTCTCTCTCTCTCTCTCTCTCTCTCTCTCTCTCTCTATTCCACCCGATCTTACTGCAGATGCGTTCAACGCTCACTTCATAACTGTTGATTTAACGCCCGAAAGGTCTCTCTCTCTCTCTCTCTCTCTCTCTCTCTCTCTCTCTCTCTCTCTCTCTCTCTCTCTCTCTCTCTCTCTCCTCTCTCCTCTCTCTCTCTCTCTATCTCTCTCCCTCTCCCTCCCCTCTCTCTCTCTCTCTCTCTCTCTCTCTCTCTCTCTCTCTCTCTCTCTCTCTTTCTCTCTATTCCGCCCGATCTTAATGCAGATGCGTTCAACGCTCACTTCATAACTGTTGCTCAAACTCTGGCGAAGTCAAATACACCTAACCCTGTAAACTACAATTGCTCTCATCAACTACGTCACCATAGTCAACAGAGAGCCTGCGGCCCATTTTTTAGTACCGCTTGTGACTGTCCTAGATGTAGGCAAATCTATTTCCAGTTACAAAACGAATCGTCGTGTGGTACAGATGGTATTAGTAGTCAGATTTTAAAACTATCTCTGCCCTACGTCGTCGAATCCCTGACCTTTGTTTATAATTTATCGATCAGACATAACGTTTTTCCCGACGAGCTAAAAAAAGTGAAGGTAATCCCTCTTCCTAAAAGCAAAGATTTATGCAACTTAAACGAATACAGGCCCATTTCCATGTTATCCTGTATTTCAAAACCGCTCGAGAAACATATCCATACTCATCTTCCAAACTTTCTAGAGCAAAACCATCTGATAAATGCAGCACAATCAGGATTTCGACCTCTACATTCGTGCCAAACTGCCCTCAATCAGTTAATTGATAAATGGCTCTGTGCCATAAATGACAATAAAGTATCAGGTACAATCTTTCTTGATCTTGTCAACCACTCTATCCTACTAAAAAAAAAAAAAAAAAAACTACGATTCTATCACATTGACTCAAATACTGCCTCCTTTATATCTTCCTATCTCAGCAACAGAACGCAGAAAGTACTGCTAAATGACAAATATTCCTCTGACGGGTTTGTAACTTGCGGTGTTCCACAAGGGTCTATTCTAGGGCCCTTATTATTTAATCTATTTATTAATGATCTGCCACTGTTCATATCTCATTTAGACGCAAACTGCGATCTGTTCGCAGACTACACGACCATATACACATCTGATAAAGATATCGCAACCATTAATAAGGTACTCCAACAAAGGCTGTTGCAGTGATAATCATATAATTATTAGTATTCCAAAGACAAAGATCATGTTAGTTAGTACACGTCAGAAACACCAGCATGGCCTACCACTTTTAACACTCTCCTTAGATAGCCAGCCTGTTGAACAAGTAACTAGGCATCGCTTATTAGGCGTTATAGTGGACAACCAATTAAGCTGGGAACCGCATACTGACTCTATATGCAAAACAATCTCCAAAAATATGTTCCTGTTATCAAAACCCCCCACCCGGGTCTGCCCTGGGGGACTTGGGTGGGGTTAACTACTTTTTAATTTCCAGGGTCACCCTGGTCAGCCCCACAGGGTGGGTTTCCTTCTATTCTGGGGCATGTGTTTCTGTCTACCCTTGGTCCATTCACCTGTATTTGCCTTTTTTTTAAAACTCTCCCTACTGTCTGCGCTGCCTGTAGCTCTTGGTATTGGATGTGTGTTGCTAAATGGTCTTAACTTTATTTAGGCGCCATGGCGTAGGTTTATTTAACGTATTGGACCGTCTGGCGACATACATTCAATATTCTGTTTAGTTGTGTTTTTTTTCACAAGCAGTCCAGGCACGGTCTGAGAAAGCCTTGTTGCTGTCGGGACGTTAAGCAATGTACAATCAATCAATCAATCTGTTATCAAAACTACGCCATGTAGTTAATACTGATATCCGTAATCTCTTTTTCCATGCGCATATTAAAACGGATGTTACTACAGTTCTACCGTCTGGGATGGATGCAGCGAAGTTCACGTGAAAAAAAGTTAATTCCTTGTATCGTCGGGGCATTAAATTAATACTTCCCGGTCCTACTTCGACTGACGAAAATTTAAAATCTCTCAAGTTACTAACATTGAATAAACAGTTTGAATTTAATTGTTCTACTGCACAAGATCATGCACGGAAAAGCCCGACCCTATCTAAAAATCTATTTTCCGGCAATAATAGGAAAAACACGAGAAATAGTTTGAACCACCTTCCAAAAATTAGATTAGACATCTGTAAAACCAGCCTGTCCTTTTCAGGCGCTAAAGCGTGGAATATTTTACCTCCACACATGAAATCAATTTGTAAGATTAGTGTCTTCAAAGATTGCCTCCATAAATATTTACTTCAGAAGTAATAGTGTGTTCGGGACGCATATGCTACTATTCGTATAGATAGTGACTTTCACATTACCTAATAATCTTCGACTGTTGCTGCAGATTATGTAATAGTTCGACTGTCTGCATTAACATGTCAGGTTTATATGTATGTATGTATGTATGTATGTATGTATGTATGTATGTATGTATGTATGTATGTATGTATGTATATATGTATGTATGTATGTATGTATATATTGTTAAAAGTGTGTATGTGTGTGTGTGTGTTTGTGTGTGTGTGTGTGTGTGTGTGTGTGTGTGTGTGTGTGTGTGTGTGTGTGTGTGTGTGTGTGTGCGTGTGTGTGTTATACAGCTGTTTCATCGCGTGGGTATCGCTGGCCTGGATGGACATTTTTAGAGGGTGCAAGTGGAAAGTAAGACGTTACTGTGTTCGCTGATAATGTCGTTAATAATGCTCTTTAAGTTTTAAAAAATGTTTACTAATTGTATCAGTTTAGAGTTTTAATATGTCGTAATATTAGTATTATAAATCTTACAGATTTAGCATATTAATATCAGTACAAATGGGATATTAGAATGTCCTGATATTAATTAATGTCTATTGAATGACTTTTATTTGATTGTCCCCCCCCCCACCCCACCCCCCGTCCATACAAATGTAATTGCCCTTTAAGGGATAAATAAAGTTATTTGAATTGATATGCATTGAATGTAGATTGTTCTACTTGGCATCTGCCGTGAACAAAGTAGACAGAAAGCGTATCTAGAAATGTTTTATTTTAAACTAAAACTATTCCACAGGTAATTCTCCAGCATGACGTTCGCGAATTCTGTTTTACTATTTGATGCATTTGGTGATAATGCACTAGGGAAGCATTTATTTAGACACATTAAACATAGCACACTGATTTGACTTATTTTTTATTTTTTAATTTTTTTAATTGGTAGTTGAAGACAATTATTGTGGAAAATCACGTTATGTGGCAACCATGCAACTCTCACAATACATTAACATCTCTCTCTCTCTCTCTCTCTCTCTCTCTCTCTCTCTCTCTCTCTCTCTCTCCTCTCTCTCTCTCTCTCTCTCTCTCTCTCTCTAACGGCAGATTTGAAAAATGGCATTGCCTCTGGCATTGTTAATAATTATCTGTACCGTTGTATAATACAGATTCATTGATTCATTAGCCCAGATCTGTCAAAGCATTTGATATGTATCTCTCCCACTGGTTGTATTATTAATGATTTTGTTGCTTCTCCTTACTTTATTTGTTCCTGTGACAAACTTGAAGTTGGCTAGAGGATAGAGTCTGTGCACATGCCGCTGGTCTTTACTGTGTCTTGTATATGTGTATCACCTCACAACGATGTTTCTGATGACAATACGCAGTGTTTTTCTTTTGAAAAGATTATCTGGAAACCTGCTAAGGCCCAAACGCTCGCCGACAGTTTAGCTACTCCTGCATTCCAGGATGCTCTAGTAGCTGCTACTGCTGAGATTGATCATGATATTAATGCATTAGATTTTTTTTTTTTCAAAGTTGCTAACAAAGACGCTGCTAGTTGCATGACAAAACAATTTCACTCCTCCACAAGCAACACACACAAAACAAACACCGCTAGTCACCCTTGGTTTGACCAGGAATGCAGAAATGCAATAAACGAGAAGGCGAAAAGCCTTACGTACATACTCAAAACAAAAACAACAACACAAAAAAAAACCAAGGAAAATAAAGCAACGTTTGTTAATGAGAGAAAACAATACAAGAAATTACTAAGAGCTAAAGAAGTTAACTTTAAGATGGAAACTGTCGACAAAATTCTTGAGTACAGACATAACTCTCAGGCATTTTGTAAGGAAATAAAGAAATGGAAAAGAAAACGTCGTTTAAGAAACAATATAACAAAGAAGCAGTGGTTTGATCACTTCTCTAGCATTTTAAATGAAAACATAGCACAGCAAGAGAATAATGACCATGCATTTTTATCAGAAGACTCTGAGTCTGATGAAGCCTTATTTCATGACCTAGATATTAACATAAAAGAGACAGAAGTTATTGCTGCTTTAAAACATGCCAAAGCAGGAAAGGCCCCCGGGCCTGATAGAATTATTAATGAGGTTCTTAAAGTCTCCAACCCAGCTATCATCTCCTTTCTCACTAAGTATTTTAATGCTTTTTTCAACAAAGGGTTGTTCCTCAGAGAATGGTCTAAAGCTATTATTGCTCCACTTCACAATAAAGGAGATGTAAATAATCCAGATAATTATCGTGCTCTGATTAGCTGTGTTAGTAAACTGTATACTTGCATTTTAAACAGAAGGTTAACAGACTGGGCTGAGGAACATAATTTTCTGTCTGAAGCACAAGCCGGGTTTAGAAAATATTATTCTACTGTGGACCATATATTTACACTTATGCTATTGCTCAAAAACAACTTTTACAAAATAAGAAAGTTATGTGGCTTTTGTTGACTTCCACAGAGCATTCGATACTGTTAAAAGAGGTGTGCTTTGGAATATTTTACTGAAGGCTGGAGTGCGCGGCAAAATGCTTTCAGCTATGAAGGCAATGTATGACTCAGTGAAATTTTGTGTTAGAGACAGCCTGATTTGTACAGAGTATTTTGAGTGTTTCCAATGTTTAAAACAAGGACGTTTAGCATCGCCGACATTGTTCTACTTTTTGATTAACAAGCTTGCTGTGTATATTATTGAAAATGGTAAACATGGCTTCCAACTAAAGAACGATGCAGCAGCCCTGTTTTTGTTGATGTTTGCAGATGACATTGCTTTGTTTTCATCAACCCCCCAATGGCCTTCAGACTCAACTAAACAATTTATACAAAGTGGCATCTAAACTTGGTTTGTCTGTTAACCTAGACAAGACGAAAATAATTGTGTTTCGAAATGGTTGGTATTTGTCAAAATAATGTACTTACAGGGAAACGAGGGTAGAAGTTGTCAATATGTATAGGTACCTTGGGTTAAACTTTACCACACGTTTGAGTCTAAATACATCCGTCGATGACTTAGTTACTAAGGCAAACAAAAATGTGTCATTGATATTTTCTGTATGTTGAAGAAAATCAACTGCGCTAGTCCTGATTTTTTTTTTCAAGCTGTTTGATACTCAGGTTGTCCCAATTTTGTTGTATGCATCGAAAATTTGGGGTATAAACGAGTGTGCCGAAATTGAAAGAGTCCATACATTTGCATGTAAACGTTTTCTTAATGTCAACTTCCGCACACCGAACCTGATGGTTTATGGTGAACTTGGTCGATATCCCCTGTCAGTATGAACGTCAGTAAGATGTGTTTCCTACTGGCTTTGACTTTGTGCTTTACCTGTTAATAGATTTGCAAGTATGGCTTATCATATGCTTAAGGATTTATATGATAAAGGGAAAGAAACATGAGTGTCAAAGGTAAATAATTTGCTTTTTCGAAATGGTTTTGGACAGGTGTGGATTTCACAAGGTGTGGGAAACAGGAATTCTTTTATAAACAAATTTAAACAAAGGATGGTTGATTGTTCCAAACAAAACTGTCATCAAAGCTGTCTGAGAGTGAACGTTTTGCTGTGTATCTTAGGTTTAAACATACACTTGTACAAGAAAATTATTTTGAACTGATTAAGCCAACTTATGTCAGAAATCTATACATCAAACTCAGGCTTGGCAAACCGAATTGCAAAGTAACAAGCAAAGATAAAGTACTCCAAATGCTATAGCTAAAGTGTGTCCATTGTGTGCCAAGGCTGTGCAAGATAAAATTCCCTTCATGTTTTATTGTCCCATATATGATGAACTGCGTGTCAAATACCTATGTAAGTTTGACCTTATGGAACTCCAAAAGAAAGAATTGTGTATCCTGGACACTACTAACCGCAGTCTATTGCCGATTTAGCAAGATTTGTATACCATGCATTTAAACTCCGTAGCAGCATGCTTGTATGATTCCACGTGCAAACTGTGGTTCTTACTCCGACCTTGTCTGTGTAGTACACGGCTGTGGCCTGGATTTGGATACCATATTTTACATATAGGTCAGAAGTGGCTATTATTTGCCAGCGTAGATCGAATGGAAATATAAACATCGCCATATGGCTTTTGTATATACCTGAATTTATGAATTATGTAATGGCTCACTCCATTGTATGGACATTTTGTCTGAACAATAAACTGTCTGATTCTGAATTTCTCTCTCTCTCTCTCTCTCTCTCTCTCTCTCTCTCTCTCTCTCTCTCTCTCTCTCTCTCTCTCTCTCTCTCTCTCTCTCTCTCTCTCTCTCTCTCTCTCAGTAGATTAGCATCGGCAAGTTCGAAAAATGATTGTTACTACCAAAACTTTTACCGTTGTCAAATAAAGGATCATTGTCATTGTCATTGTCATTGTCATTGTCTCTCTCTCTCTCTCTCTCTCTCTCTCTCTCTCTCTCTCTCTCTCTCTCTCTCTCTCTCTCTCTCTCTCTCTCTCTCTCCAGAATGTCTGGTGCTGTTTTTCTATACCTACAAAAAAGCGTTTGCCGATGATTCAACTCTTCACACAGGCGGGAAAACTGTACCTGAAATATCAAGCAATCTTCAGCTTAGTCTTCAGGTGGTCTCACTGTGGTGCAAAAATAATCAAATGCTTGTTAATCCATCTAAAACAAAAAGAATGCTAATAACAACACGCCAAAAGCATCAGCTCCGCCCCCTTTCACTTAGCCTCTCTTTTGATTCAGTTCCCATTGAGCAAGTCAAGGAATGTCGTCTCCTCGGGGTAATTGTTGACGAACAAGTGTGCGGGCTGCCCCATCTAACACAACTAGGGAAAACATTATCAAAGAAGCTATTTTTACTGTCAAGATTAAAATCTGTCATTGATACTAAGACCTATAATGGGGGTGACAAGTCGTCTCTCGAAGGTTAGAGAGTAGTCCACCAGTATAGGTCCCCACTTTGACACTCAACTCTCACGTGTGGCTCCACGTATCTGCAGCATGCGCAGCGGCCACACCACAGGCAACAGCTTTGCACTGGCTGGCTAAACCAAGCGAAGGGAAACCGGGGGTCTCAAACCCTTGGTGGGGCAGGACTTGCTCGTCCTAGCATGCAAAGTCTGTCGCCGGCCGACTGGGCGGAGGAAACTCAATCAAGGGTTCAACGGCCAAGAGGGCGGGTCAGCTGTGGAGTGCATAGGGCATGTCAGAGCACAAAAGAAGACATGGCCATCCACTGCAGCCAAGGAAGTTACCAGTTGTAACGTCTCATCGTGCTACTTGACTCTGATTTTCTGCAGCCGAGAGGGTGGTGTTGCTCCAGCGCAATAACTTCTCCACCAAAATCTCCTTCACGCACAGGTTTTGTGCATGGATCTTCATCTTCATCAAATCTGCTTCTTCATCTTCTTTTTTTCTTCTGCCTCCTCCAGAAGCCCTGCGGCGATGGGGAACGGGCGAACCGACAGGTAGAGGTTACTACTGGGAGTCGTAGCTCCGAACCTGCACGTATGCGCCCTGTGGACCACTGGTCGCTCTTCCCTGTACAAGGGGCAGCAGGGAAGTTCGGCAGCATCCCTGGCGACTGAGCAGCCCTCTTCAGGACAGCACTGCTCACCCTAATAAGGGAGGGAACTAGAAAAGGTGTTCAAAATATTGCCTGCCCTACACCAAACCGGTCAGCTTACCGCGGCTGGCGGTTTATCCCTTTTATGCGGTCGAAAAGAAAAACAAAGAAATAAACTTATCCTCGGTACGTGGAATGTACGAACCCTGTTGGACAAAGATCAGACGCAGAGACCGCACAGAAGAACAGCCCTCATAGCCAGGGAGCTGGCGAGATATAAAATCGACATTGCGGCTCTTAGTGAAACCAGATTTGCTGACGAAGGCTCGATCTGTGAACCTGAGGGTGTGTACACCTTTTTCTGGAAGGGCAAAGCTGAGAACGAGGACAGGATACACTGAGTTGGCTTCGCCATCCACACCACGCTCCTCCGACAGCTGCCTTCTCTTCCCACTGGCATCAGCGAACGAGTGATGAAGCTCCATTTCCCCATCTCCCACACCCGACATGTCACTAACATCAGCGCCTATGCTCCGACACTCACCAATGCCGACGACGACAAGGAGGCGTTATATGAGAGCCTTGACTCCCTCCTGGTCCACTTCTGCAAGTGACAAACTCATCGTGCTTGGTGACTTCAATGCTCGAGTTGGGCGTTAATGTGACTCATGGGAAGGAGTAATGGGCCCACACGGGCTGGGCAATATGAACAGCAATGGCCTGCTGCTGCTGACATTGTGTGCTGAGAATTGATTCGCCATCACCAACACCTTCTTCAGGCTGGCTAGTAAGTACAAGACAACATGGATGCATCCCAGGTCCAAGCAGTGGCACCTCATAGACTATGTCATTGTCCGCCAGCAGGATACTCTTGATGTCAGAATCATCAGAGCAATGAGAGGAGCCGAGTGCTGAACCGACCATCAGCTAGTGCGGTCTGACCTCAACCTGCACATTGCACCAGCACACAGGAAGAGGCCGAAGCTCACCCGACCTTCATTCAACCTGGCCCAGCTGAAGCGCCCGGACGTAAAGGAAAACTTCCAGTCCCACCTTGATGACCTGCTAACTGCCCATGGACCGTTGACTGGCAACCCAACTGAAATATGGAACCAATTCAAGGAGATGGTGACGGAGTCTGCAAAAGACGTGCTTGAACCCAAGCAGAGGGTACACCAGGATTGGTTCGATAGAACAATGAAGAGATCAACAAGATACTGGAGCAAAAGCGCAGTGCCTTCATCGAGTCGCAGAACGACATCAACTCCTTGTCCAAGAAAGACCGCTTCAAACACCTCCAGAGAAAAGCCCAGAAAGAGCTCCGCAACATGCAGGACACCTGCTGGGACAGCAAAGGCAAAAGAACTTGAACACTTTGCTGAATCCAACAACTCCAAGGAGTTTTTCAGCGCTATAAAAGCTGTCTACAGCCCTGCCAGACCCAGCACAACCCTCTCTTTTCTTCCGACGGCTTCACCTTGCTGAAGGACAAAGGCAACATCACTGAGCGCTGGAGAGAGCACTTCTCAAATCTGCTGAACCTGCCTTTCACTGTCGACCCCGCAGCCCTGGACATGATTCTCCAGAAGCCGTCACTGGATGACCTTGACCTCCCGCCTACCCTAGACGAGGTCAAGAAAGCGATCAACCAGACTAGCTCCGCCAAGGCTGCAGGCATGGACGGCATCCCCGCAGAGCTCTTCAAAGCAGCTGGACCTGAGACCCTTGACGCCTTCCCCAACATTCTGACATGCATCTGGACAGAGGAAAACATGTTACAGGAATTTAGAGATGCTACAATCGTCTTCCTGTTCAAGAACAAGGGCAGCAAAGCAGACTGTGCCAATTACCGATGGATCTCACTCTTGTCCATTGCTAGCAAGATCCTCGCGAGAGTCATCCTCAACCGCCTGATCAGCTCTGCATCTGAGGAAGCACTCACTCAGTGTGGCTTCAGACCCGGCCGCAGCACAATTGACATTGTCTTCTCTGTGCGACAGGTCCAGGAGAAATGCATTGAACATCACATGGACCTCTACGCTGTCTTCATAGATCTGACCGAAGCATTCGATACCGTGAACAGAAAAGCGCAAAGCTCGGCTGCCCCAGGAAGTTCACCAACATCATCCGCCTCTTCCATGATGGAATTCTAAGAGTTGCCCAGTCAAACGGCGACACATACGCACCCTTTGACATTTCCAACGGTGTGAAACAAGGTTGTGTTCTTGCCTCCATGATGTTTAACCTGTTCTTCACGTGTGTCCTGACCCATGCAGTACGCGACCTTGAGAAGGGAGTGTACCTGAAGTACAGACTAGACGGCTCTCTCTTCGACCTCCGTCGTCTGAATGCCAATATCAAGACCATCGAGAGACTGATCCTTGAGGCGCTGTTTGCCGATGACTGTGCACTGATGGCGCACACAGAGTCGGACCTCCAGACCATCGTCAACAGGTTCTCGGAAGCATCTCGACTGTTTGGCCTCACCATCAGTCTCAACAAGACCGAGGTCCTGCGCCAACCAGCCCTAGGCACAAGAGACCCCCCCCCCCTCCCCACCCAAAGTGTATGTCGAAGGCACCGAGCGGAAGACTGCCGACCAGTTCAGGTACCCGGGGAGAATAATCTTTTCTGACGGTACTATCGACAAGGAAATCGCTGCACGCATCAGCAAAGCCAGCCAAGCCCTGGGTCGTCTGCGCACTCGTGTGTTGAATAACAACAACGTCAAGCTCGCCACCATGATCAAAGTCTACAAGGCAGTAGTTTTCCCCAGCCTCCTCTACGGTTGTGACTCATGGACGCTCTACAGAAGGCATCTCAAACAGCTTGAACGTTTCCACATGAGGTCCCTGCGCTCACTCATGGGCATCAAATGGCAAGACATGGTGACAAACCTGGAAGTCCTGGACATTGCTGGCTTAGTGAGTGTTGAAGCTTTGATATTAAAGATACAACTTCGCTGGACAGGTCATGTCATACGCATGGATGATTCTCGCATGCCACGCCAACTCCTGTATGGTGCACTCTCAAAAGGCCACAGGAAGCAAGGACGGCCAAAGAAACGCTTCAAAGACTGCATAAAAGACAACCTCAAGTACTACGTCTTCCCGGTAAAAGGAACTTGAACCACAAGCACAAGACAGATCTGGCTGGCGTGCCGCCACCAGGAAAGCCTGCACGCTCTTTGAACACAATCGGCGCGAACGGATCACCAATGCCAGAGCTCGCAGCGTCGACTCTCCCCACAGCTACGTTCCAGTGCTCCCATTGCCCTCGCAGGTGTGGCTTCAGGATTGACTTGGCCAGTAACACGCGCACCCACAAATAAAAGTCATGCATCATCGGTTTTCGATGGTCTACCTATTATTATTATTACATAAAACCTCACATTGACTACGAATCTACTATTTGGGACGGCTGTAGTGAGGCTAACCTTAAGAGGATTAATTCTCTATTCAAGCGCGCAGTTAAACTGATCCTCCCAATCCCCTCTCTAACTTTAGAGGAAAAGCTTCAGACAACAGGGCTCCTTCCTTTACATCAACACCTTACGTTAAATAAGTGCGTACTTATGCACAAAGCACTGAACGGGAAAGCCCCCCTCTACCTGCTCTACCTGCTCTACCTGACTAAGCTTTTCACTGAGAGCGAAAGGGTCTACAGCTCTTCGAGGAACAGGCTCGTCATTGAACGTGTCCGAATTGACTTGTTTAAATCCAGCCTTTCGTACGCGGGTGCTTTTTTATGGAACTCACTTCCCCCACATATACAGCAAATGAGACATTTTCCATTGTTTAGGACGAAAGCTTTTAAATACATCTCAGAGCAAAAGAAACGTAGATAATGTGTCCAAAAGAGCCATGTCAATGATTTCCTTTCTTTTAACGCATTGTTGTGGTCCTCCGTTTTGCTCTTGTTAGTTTTTATTACCTCTCTTCTCTGTACTGTTTGCCTGTTCACTATATTCCTACACAAGAGTAGCTGTATCATAAGCGCGAAGTCGCTGTCTATAAACACTCACTTTACATCGCCCCCTCCCATCCCCCTCCCCCGACCCTGTCAATTGATGTGTGTGTGTGTGTGTGTGTGTATGTAACCTTCAGTGACTTGTGAACTTATATCGGAATGTAACACAAGTGACCTGTGGGTGTAACCGCTTGTTTGTGCTGTTAACATGTTGTTTTGATGTTGCTTTTAATGTTGTAGTTGACAAACACGAAAAGAGGCCTGTGCGCCTATTGTTTCAATCCTTGAGAAATAAAGTATCATTCATTCATTTATTCATTCATTCTCTCTCTCTCTCTCTCTCTCTCTCTCTCTCTCTCTCTCTCTCTCTCTCTCTCTCTCTCTCTCTCTCTCTCTCTCTCTCTCTCTCTCTCTCTCTCTCTCTCTCTCACTCACTCAACGGCAAGTTTGAAAACTGGTCCTGTTACCAATAACTTCTACCGTTGGAAAATAAAGGTTCATTGTTCATTGTTCATTGTTCTCTCTCTCTCTCTTTCTCTGAAGAGGCATTGATCTAAACATGCCATCACGTGTTTAAATGGTAGACACAAGATCTGGAACATGCCCAAGTGATTGCGCGTCCTGCCGTCAAGCAGGATGCGCAATCAATTGCGTATGTTTCAGACCCTGTGTGCATGCACACTGCTTGGCCTTACCAAGACTGAATGAACCAGAACTCGCTGTGGGAGTGAGTGCAGGGCTGTCTGGTCGCTCTACACACCGTCGACCCAGTAATGCGATCGTCCGGCCCCGCGATGGTTGTCATTTGTCACGCGAGAGTCGGGGGGCAGGAGGATTAGCCGTACATCAATCCCGTTTGATCACTGCCTAATAACTGGGGATAATCCGGCCCGCTCCAAACGCCACGAGTTGCCGTCCGCCACGTGTGCTGGTGCTTTCGTCGGCGGTGAGTCTTGACAGCAGCTAAACCTTCTTCAATCTTGGAAAGGGTTCTCTTGGATGGGGAGGAGCGCGTATGGACCTATCTGAGTGCAGAGATCACATACGCGCTCCACCCCACTCATTATACGTCTTCCCGGGAGCTGGAGTTTCTATTTAATATCGTGCCAATATTACACCGGAGGCGATCGACTGTGTGGTGCCCTTGACTCTTTTCATAGAAAGTTGAACTGAAATAGCAGAAGAACAAACGAACACTTCTGTACAGGACATGCTTGACAGAGAGGACAGGCTGGCGAAAAAACAAATCGCTCGTGGTCCACTCGCTAATCAGACAGTAGGAAAAGTAGGAAAAGAACAAAGCCAACCCAACAAAGGAAGAAACACGGTTAAAAAACACACAACACAATTTACTTTATTCAGTTATGCTAGTATTGTCCTTTGTTTTGTTGAAATTTTCTTTTAAAAAATAAAGGACAGTTATAACAAAATGTATTACGATAAATTAAAATTGTCTTTTTTAAAGCGTGTTAAGCGTGTTTCTTTCTTTAAGAGAGAAACACGGTATAAAAAGGACAATATCAATTTATCGTGTTACATTTTGTTGTAACTGTCCTGTTTCTGCTTGTTTCTTTCTTCGTTGGGATTTTTGCTTGGCAGTCATAATTTTGGTTTGGCCGTAGGCAAAAGAAGACCGAAAGCCGACTTGCAGAGGTCTGCGTTTGACCGTCACCGCGAAGGGTACGTTATTTTATTTGCTTTCTGAGTCAAGGGAGAGAGTACAAGAGCTGCGCGTTGGTCGCCCCTCACCGATAGCGTTAACCCCGAGATCGACGAGTCCTGCCGCGAGATTTAAACCCCAGACCCTGTGCACCGTGTTATGGCCTCAGCTTGGCTGGATTAGGGTCGAGGCGGGAGAGAATTCCCCCATAGTTGGATGCAAACTGGCTAGATCCGTCTAATTGCAAGAGGCATAGATTCTCATGAGCTCATGCTTCGCATGGGTTCATGAGAATATATGCCTCTTGCTTGCCGACGTTGAATCATTAACAGCATCTGATAGAGGCATACATTCAAATGGGACCGTGCAGCCGCAAGGGCACACATCTGACTTTCTACTGATTTGATGAGGTCAGCGTTTGCCAATTTTAATATGAGCCTTGAGCTGCATGAATCTTGCTTACTTACTCAAAACTTGCTCAAAACCGACGATTTGATCAATGAATAATGTCTAAGATCAAAGTAAAAAAGAAAAAATTAATTGATTGTCCTTGTACAATAATCTTCAACATAGATTATACACCAACACTAGTACCATATGGACAAATTAGTTGAGTTAATGTTTTTTTTTCTGAGACGGGAGATGTGAAAGTATCTCCTCACGAAATGATTTTTTATATTTTTTAAAAATTATTTTAAAAAAAAAAAGCAACCGCTATTTTAGCCACTGAGAGAGACGAGGGGCGTACGGAGTAAATTCAAACGAAATTGGTTTATAAAACAGTGTTCTAGCAAGCCTCAACTAGACGAGGGCAGGGGCAGTTAAGCGAACGATTGTAGCCTAGTGTCACAGAGACTGATCCCCTGTGTCAAATCTCTCGATATCATAATCCACACCGAGTTATTGTCCCACGATCAAATAATCCAGGGGAAGTAAGTTCAATCACTGATATAGCGACGTGCGGTCTGTCATGTCTTAACTCTCTCAAATCTAGGACCGACTTCTGGATCATGACTCGCCATTCCAAATCCAAAACCCAAATTAATATTTGAACACGTTGAACGGCGTCTAAATCTAATTACAAGCGTTACACAGATTAATAACAGCTAAAGTAGAATCAAAGTCTGCAACAACAAAAAAAAATCGTTTTTTATTTCTGTTTTTAACTACTGTACGATGAAATTCAAAGAAAGGCGACTGCGATGTACTTGTCTCTTCGAAACACATGTCTTTCTTTGTTGTTTATTGACCCCTTCACTGCCGGGGCAAAGCGAACCGTACCCACCTGCAAGTAACATAAACCCTCACGACTGAGCCCCCGCAGTCGCTGGGACTCATGAGGATTTATGTCGCTTATTTGCTCTACGTTTTTTATGTCTGTTTTGGGACCCATTTCACGTGCGTTCTTCACACGAATGTTGGTCAGTGTGCAGTGGTTTCAGACGCGGAATTGGTGATGGCCGTCAGGGAATGGGTTAATATAAGTCTGCGGCTGTTTGCCGGTACTAAGGTGCCGGTGGTACTAAGGTGCCGGTGGTACTAAGGTGCCGGTGGTACTAAGGTGCCGGTGGTACCGGTGGTACTAAGGTGCCGGTGGTACTAAGGTGCCGGTGGTACTAAGGTGCCGGTGGTACTAAGGTGCCGGTGGTACTAAGGTGCCGGTGGTACTAAGGTGCCGGTGGTACTAAGGTGCCGGTGGTACTAAGGTGCCGATGGTACTAAGGTGCCGGTGGTACTAAGGTGCCGGTGGTACTAAGGTGCCGGTGGTACTAAGGTGCCGGTGGTACTAAGGTGCCGGTGGTACTAAGGTGCCGGTGGTACTAAGGTGCCGGTGGTACTAAGGTGCCGGTGGTACTAAGGTGCCGATGGTACTAAGGTGCCGGTGGTACTAAGGTGCCGGTGGTACTAAGGTGCCGATGGTACTAAGGTGCCGGTGGTACTAAGGTGCCGGTGGTACTAAGGTGCCGGTGGTACTAAGGTGCCGGTGGTACTAAGGTGCCGATGGTACTAAGGTGCCGGTGGTAAGGTGCCGGTGGTACTAAGGTGCCGGTGGTACTAAGGTGCCGATGGTACTAAGGTGCCGGTGGTACTAAGGTGCCGGTGGTACTAAGGTGCCGGTGGTACTAAGGTGCCGGTGGCAATTTTTAAAGCGTGGCAGAGCATTTCTGGCCCTCCCACGGAACCACTTTTATACGCAAAAGAGGGAAAACTGCTAGCGACGAAAAACACGTATGTTCTTTGCATGTTACGCTATTTGCAGTCACCTTTTTGTTCTGGATTGTGATGAAATTCCAAAGTGTAAACTGAGTGCGTCCTCACAGTCGTATCAGCAGGAAAGAGGTGGATCGACCAAGACAGTAGCCTTTCGGTGCCAAAGTGATCTACCATCGTCAGACTTCCACAAAATGCAGTCTGCGAGATTTTCAGGCCACCAGCCTACAGCTGTCAAGGTGAAGCCGTATGATTGTCCCGCTGATCTGTTTGGCATCTAACACGCTAAATAAGCACTACCCTGGAACCTTGAAGGTCTACCCATAATCTCCCAACATCCTTGTGTCGATCACTTCTCAATGGACTGTGTGTGATAGAGAGTGCGAGTCATTGATAGCATGGTTGATACGGCGCAAGGTTTAACACACACCGCGCAAAAGGTCATCGGACCGACGGCGGCCGCAGTTGGTCAGCGCACAGCTGCGCTGTGCGCGGGCCAACTGCGAATGGCGTCGACCCGATGACCTTTTGATCGCCGGATTTAACCCCCCGGGCTGTACATTATTGTCTCGCTAATCATACCTTATTAGCCCAGGTATGGCAAGGTTGGCCCCCCTTAGACCTGTCGAGCATGACTCAGCACTTTCTGTCTTTGAAGACCTTAAAACACAGGCTCCAGTCGATAACAACGCGGTTTTTTTTTCTTCATGATTGTGTCAGTTATTAGCATGTGTGCTTTATCACTCTTGTCCATTTAAAGTAACAGCTACTAAGAACCGATATACATTGGCCACATTGCAAAAGAAAATCGTTTATCACTTTATCATTGTACCAGAATGTGTCTCTACTTATGGCAACGTTAAAAAATTGAAAAATGAAAAAAAAAAGGTTGCCATAAATTGATAAACAGTGCGTGCGTGTCTCGGCTGTAACCTGTGCGATTAATTGTAGACCTCACTTAAAGGGACAGACTTTCTCGTTGTGCATCTCGCAATGTCCCAAAACAGCTTGGAACATATGTTGATTTTTCTCATAAGTATATAATGAAAGATGTGCAAACGAATGTACCTTTAAGTTCACGGGACTATAGCTTAAGCATTTTACAGTTTTTGTAGCTAACAATATGAAGACACTAATTTTACTGGTAATGTGTGTGTTGCAGTTAGTTAGTTCGTTATTTGGGGTTGAAACCGAGCAAGTGTTGCAGGTGTAAGTAATTTGTGGTCGGAATATATTGAGATGTGCATCTTTAAGAAATCATCGTTTATAAGCATTAACTTTTTTTTTATAGCGCAGACAGCCCTTACATCTGTGCACGGTTAACCCTTTACTGCCAAGGGACGCAGACTGTGTTTCTGAAGTCAACGCCGAAGAACCCCAGCCGCCCAGGGAACAAGGTCACACAGTGGTGTTAGCACAAGGCATAGATCCTCATGAGCCCCAGCGACAGCGGGGGCTCATGAGGATCTATGTCTCTTGCACTCGGGTATGGCTTTATCTCTTCCAGCAGCGAACGAGTTAAGGTCGTAAACGACCAAAAGCGTCCTCCAAACTGTCTTTTTGATTAAACGGAAATGCCGGTGTTGACTTGTGTTTCCGAGTACCTGGGTTTATACAAAGGCTTGACAACATAATTGATTGGAGATGGGGCTGATAACAGAGGGCAAATTCAAAACTTAATACCATATCGCACTGCTGTTGTGTTTAAACACCACGACGCATGCCTGTGCACTTTGCACTTTAACCCCGTCGCTTTAAGTGATCACGAATTTCCGCCTCTAAAATCACTGCACACTCAACATTATTCGCGTGAAGAACACAAATGTCAATGAGACAAAATTATGCCTAAAGGACAGTGGACTAACAAGAGACATAAACCCTCATCAGCCCACGCGAGTGCGGGGGGCTCATGAGGGTTTATTTCTCTTGCTCCTGGGTGGTGTTCGCCTCGCCCCGGCAGTTAAATGGTTAATCCTGCTTTGGCATGCCACCACTGGTTTTGTAAACGGTGCCGGTGGCTGAATGATGAAAAGGATTAATTTTATTAGTGTATTAGTAGATCATGAGTGTACGCGCACTTTCGGCTGCGCTTGTGTGCTATATATCTATACCTTTATTTAAAGATGAGTGTCGTTAATTGATATAGTCAAGAATGTATACTGACTAACTAAAGAAACGGGGCATCATTGCATTCACTAACGTGTTTAAGATGAATACAATGACACCCTATTTCCGGTAATGTTTCGTTCTTGCGCTCGTTAGCGTATGTAAATATATAAAAATTGCCATTCGCTGCGTACATACAGGTGTCACTGAGCAAATGAACGAGCGCTGTAAAGGGTTATTGAGTTCAACAAGAAACGTGAAGACATTTTACAGACATTTTATCAGGCTAATGGGCTAACAACGGTTAAGTGTCAATACGCTAATGTCCTTTTTTACTCTCAATTAGTGGCCACTTTGCGGTTGGCAGACTTCAATATGTGAACTGAATGAACAAAAACAAAATAAAAGCATATTCCGGTGAACATGTACTTAATAAACACAAGACTGAATCGCTGTGTGATCACCTGCACTTCAGAACCTCAAGCGTTAGTGAACCCAGCAAAATTAAACAGATGAGTCCTTGTGATCCTTGTGAGTTCTCGCAGCTTGCTGGCTCTCATGAGGATCTATTCCCCCAATGCAGACTGACGTCATAATTAATGGGCATGAGTCAGACGACGATACTCGAGAGCTGTTGAACACTTGGGCAGGCTATTCCTTCCGGTGTTTTATTAAGGGGCTACTTTTCACTGCCAGCGGTCGATCACACAATGTGTTTCAGAAATCTTCGGTAATTCAGTACCACTAAACCATTCCAAAGAACATAGATAGGAAGTGGTGTCAGCAAGAGACATAGATCCTCATGAGCAATGTCTCTTGCACTTGGATCGTGTTCAGTTGTTTTTCTCGGCAGTAAACGGGTGTAGGGACACTTTTCACGTTTTTTCATTGAGAGTTCTTAGTGTAATTGTCAAATCAACATTGACATATATCGAAACTGGATCTGGTAAATCGTCGGCTGGGTTTATCTATGCTGAATGAAGGAGCTTGTCACCGTTTCTGAAGGAGACGGCAAAAATATGAAGAACACCCAGCTGTTGCGTATATCAAGGAACATGGATGTACACAAGGTAGCAAAATGTATGAGCCCTCCCCTCCTCCTCCTCCCCCCTACTATTTAGGTCTACTTCCTGACACTTTAAACATGTGACCACAATGCCAGGGATCCTGCATGAGTTAACTCTCCTCCCGTGCTCTTTTGCAACGTTCTTTCTTCATTGGTTCGATTTACAGCCAACTTTATATTTAAAAATAAAATCGAATAAAAACGATCATTTGCCTTTACCACCACGTAAATGAACTGTTTGTGTTCAGTGTGAGAGTGAATGCCTGTGCTTCACGTGAGCATGCTTGTTAGGGTTTGGCTCACGGCGGCGCTTTGTGCCGCTTTTGCGCTTTGAACTAATCTGCAATTTACATAATGCGCTGTGTTTTTGCCTATAATTATATATTATTATGAGGTAAGTTGTAAGAGTTGTCTCAAAACACTCTGAAGAAAAGAAACTCGAAAGTCAGACTTGGAGCGGGCGCTTCTTTCTCTCTTGCTACATCTACACGATGTGACAAAATAGAGGAAGACTGAAGAATGGTCGCGTACTTCCTCAATACTGCCGCATTATGTTCGAGTCATCGGGTTCAAAGTACTCATGGTCAAAGTTTCCCTCGGACAAGAATAGGGCGAAAGCTTAGCATGATCTCCAGTACCGTCTTCCGGAGTTTTCCCAAGACAGACCCATTCAGGGAGTATTCCACAAGTACAGTTCTGTTCATCTGTACACTTCTGCGCATCTCATTTGAATACAAGTGTACTTGTGGCCTACTCCGCGAGAGAGTCTATCAGGGGAGTACTCCGGCCCACAAACGGTGAAAGGGAATAACAAGTACGGGGCGGTCCGTGGCGCAGTGGTTAAGGCGCCTGCCACCAATGCTAAAGGTGCGAGGTTCGATTCCGGGTTACGGCGTCGGATTTTTCTCCTCTAGTAAGTGTCACCGTTAATTCGGGCGGACCGTCGGGGGTTCTTTCTCCGGGTACTCCGGCTCTTCCTCCCCCTTCACTTTGGTATCAGTTTCAGCCAACTTAATAAAATTTCAAATACAAAACGATTTCCAAATACCGTCAGTAGCTCGCTTGAGCTTGCCCTTAGCACCACGTGAATGTTCTGTGTTTACGTACAGTGGGTGAGTGAATGCGTGTGATTCACGTGAGCGTGCTTGTTGGGTTCAGTTCGCGGCTACATTCTGCGCATTGAGTTATATTATAAATATGAGAAATGCGCCATATAAATACCATGTAATAATAATAAAGGTCAGCAGAGTGTCCTTCTCGACGTGCTAAATATGTTGGTACATTTCGGGCGCTACACAATTTACACCGACTACACCAATCTCAAAATTTTACTAAAAACCATGCAGAGGAATATCTCTGAGTCATGACAGCTTACGTTGCGTTTTTTTTTTTTTTTTTTTTTTTTTTTTTTTTTTTTTTTTTGTCTTCCCTGCGTGGACAATAGCGTTTCATGACTGTTGTGTTTTCCAGGGATCCCAGGATGCTGCAGACTTTACAAGAACAACAACCGCAGCTGAACGTGTGACAAGGGAACTAATCCTCCCTTAAAAATAGCCCCTAAGACCTAATTCGTATAGGCCCTTAGGATATAAGTATTGAGAGACTGTGTACAAGTTAAATACAGAATCCGGTCCAAAACAGTGACTGACAAGCGTGTAATAGCAAAGACATTCCCAATAGAGAAAGGAACACTCTTAGAAAGACAAGTACAAACTTACGAATTCCCAACAAAGAAGGAAACACGCTTAAAAACGACAAGCACAACACAGTTGTGTTGTATTTGTCCATTCTAAGCGTGTTTCTTTCTTGTTGTGAATTTCTAACAAGTCGTGTGAGCTCTTTTTACAGGATTTCAATTCCTATCACACGATGCAGCAAACGGTACTGCGATACACTAAACAGTTAGTTATTAGGGATTAACGCCGAGCAGGCGACTAAGACCATCTCACGGCGAGATACGCTAAACAGTACCAGTGACTGCGTGCACGATGGGCTCTCTGATCATGTGCTGTGGCCCATGAGATTTGCTTTAATGTTGACCTCCCTTTGCAAGTCCCGTGTTGACTTTGTTGAGAAAAGAGTACCCGCTTCTAGGAGCACGCTGACCAATAAGCCACCACGCGTATAGCAATAACAGTTACTTATCCCCCACAATACCCCAGCCCGACCGTGCACCAATAGATGCCACAGCTGCGATATATAGGTATGCAGATCCGTTTTGTAATTGCAGAGGTGGCAGATTGTGTTTCTAAAATCTGTGTTGTCCACACCAAAGAGCCCATCGCGTCCAACAAAAAGGCGGACACGACTGAGGTCAACAAGAGGCATAGACCTTCATGAGCCCCCGCACTTGCGGGGGCTCATGAGGATCTATGTCTCTTGCAGGTCCATGCCTCGTTTCCTGACAATGAAGGGGTCAATGATGACAACAAAAAAACACCTACATATAGATGTGGTTTTCGTCACACTTGGGCGAACTCAGAGAAGCAAAGATCCCAACACACAACAAAAAATTAAAAGCTTATAAATGATAATATAGTGTGATTTGTTACAAATAACATTTTTTTTTAAATGCACTCTTGCGCCTTTTGAATGAATAAATAAAAAATGCTAGTACGATACCTGAAACGAAACATGCGAAAAACTCGAACGAGATTCGGAGGTAACATGCACTTTTATAATTTAAATGGTTAATCTTTTTATCCCCAAGGATGCATTTCCGAAATTTTTAGATGTGTCACTTAAAGGCGATGTGACAGTTGCTCTTGAAGAGCAAAAACTTCCGCCTGCCATTAAAGGCAATCGTTCACGTGACTACAACCATAATATTATAAACAATGGTCTTTAATGACTGGTTATCTCCCTTAAGTCCTTTGTTAAGAAAGTTGGGCTGCTTCCCCCGGGGAAGTGGCGCCGCCATGTATAAGAACAGAGCTAATTAACTGACATACACAACTGTTTTTGATAATCGTACAGCAAAACCTGTTCTCAGCGACCGCCCTATCCCGCTTGAAGGATGCGATCGAATGATACTATCTCTGAAAACATCACACATCTTAACTCGTTCTGCCCTGATAACACCACTGTAAGATATGGCTCGACCATGATAGTTCAAGAGTGGTGGCAGAATAGCTTGGCGCCTATAGGCGACAAGCTATTCTGCCAACACCCGTGAACTATCATGGTCGATCTGTCTCCTGAATTGTAATGCAGTCCTCAGAGGATAACTCCAAAATGTGGGTATTTCGTACCTCGGGCACAATGAGTTAATTTAACCTTGCAAGTTTCGGGCTAATTTATATCTGCTTTCTATTATAGGTATGAGAAGGCACATATTTCAGGAGGTGATCAAAGTTATTGATTTATACATTCTGATTATATTTTGGTCCCTAAGGCCCTCCATTGGAGGTTACAATAACTACAAGAGAATCTGTCTTTGAGCGACCGGCTTTATGCAAGGGCACTTGCCACTAAAGACCACCATTTAGGTGACTAAAGCTTTAACTCTTTCATTGCCGAGAAAATCTGAACACCACCTAACTGCAAGAGGCACAGATCCAGGCACAGGTGCAGGGGCTCATGAGGATCTATGCCTCTTGCTGACGCCATTTTGAATCCACATTCCTGGGATAGCTAGGGATTTGTGTGTGTTGAATTATGGAAGATCGCAGAGGCACTGGCACTGGTTAAATGACAGGTGACACTCTCGTTGCCCCTCAAAACTTCTCTTGACAAGAACACCTGTCTTTTAATACCACTTTTTGTTTCCTTTTAGCCGAAAAAAAAAGTCGGTTGTTCAAAACATGCTCTATTCTGTCACCCTGCTATTTACCTGGGTGCACGTAAGTCGAGAAATAGGTCTATCTAAACAGGACATCATTTTCCGATTGCTGCGATCGCACAGTCGCCTGGAGGCTATCATTGCAAAGTGTGCTGAGCAGCTCACACTTATTCACAGTAGGCTAAAGACCCTTGTGCCGACGTCGACCGCAGTGGGCCCGCGCACTGTCGTGCGCGGGCGCACTGCGGCCGACATCGGCCAAAGGACCTTTGCTTACTGGGCCTGAACTGATAAACAGCGCGAGCCCTGGCTGAGATTATTAGCTTTCAGACAGTTAGGCTACTGGACGGATTTAATAGTGTGCATTATCAATATTTGTATTTATGTTTTTACTCTTCTTCAGCGTTCGCGTACGCGTGCATGCACACGCGCACGGGCATACGCACGCACGCATGGGTATTCGCACGCGTGCACTCACAGTCTCCTTCGTCTCTGCGGCGTTGTAATTTAGCGTGAGAGAAGCACGTCAAACTGATTCATGCTGGATTGACTCAGTCCCTGACTGCACCCAGGCCTAGTGGCTATTAAAATGGTAAAATGACTCTCACACCAGATCTTGTGCCAGGAGTGAATAACACGCCAAAAGAATATTTACGCCATATCGACCTCGAGACAATTTGGCGTGAAAACGACTCTCACGCCATAACGCCCCGAGCGTCACTTAAGCGTAAAAATGACTCCCACGCCATGTCGACCGAGAGTCACTTTGGTGTACTCCAAAGTGACTCCCGGGTTGATATGACGTGAGAGTCATTTTGGAGTGTTACTCATTCCTCTCACGAACTGCTGCACCAAACGTACGCCATGAATTTGGGGTATTACTTAATCCTCACACAAGTTGCCGCGCCAAAGTGACCATGTCGATTTGGCGTGAGAGTCATCTTGGCCTGTTGACTCCGGCCAGGGTGAATGCACGTCACGTAACAGGGTGTCGAGGCACCCGTTTCCTCTCTTCCTGCACCCCGTGATTGATTACCGCCCTTGGCACGGGGCCAGTACCCTGTACACAGGTGTCAAGCCACAGTCTCCTGTTTACCTTTTTCTCTTTGCACACACCCTCCCTCTCCCCTAGTAGCAAAAAACGTCTTCGGGCCCATGACGGCCGCGGTGGGCCCGCGCACGGCCGTGCGCGGGCCCACTGCGGCTGTCGTGTGCCCGAGGACTTTTGCTTTTGTCTCCACCACAGGCTTCCTGCCCCCCCCCCTCTCCTCCCCCCTCTTCTCCCATTATCCACCCCTCGTCTTTCCTCAGTGTGTGGGGCTCGTGAGAATCTGTGCCTCTTGCTGTCTCGGTGTTTTTTGCTGACCCCTTCACTGTTACGCAGAGTGCGTCGTATGCAGCGTACCGACCTTGCTATGGTCGTGCAATGGAGGTGCGTACGCTTTCGCCAGACCGTTACCCGTCAATGAAACATCGTACCCGTACCCGTTCAAGTCCTTACGCGAGCGTAACGGAGAGCGCGCACGCGCGAAGGCGCACATACACGCGCGCGCGCGCACAAAGACACACATAGACATAATATACACATGATCACGTGCGCGCACACATACGCGCGAGCGTATACACGCACTCACACACGGGCGCGCACATACACGCACTCACACACGGGCGCACATTTATACGCGCGCACATTCGCACGCACACACGCACGCACGTATGAACGCGCGCGCGCGCACACACACACACACACACACACACACACACACACACACACACACACACACACACACACACACACACAAATACACAGACCTGTTGGTAAACATCGACTGAATGGCTTGAACATGATCAAGTGTCCGTATATCACTCAACCAATTCTCAAATCAACAGCTATTTTTCAATGCCTCACCTCGCACACCCGCACCCCCCCCCCCCCCCCATCCGGTACGCCTCCCCCCCCCCCAACCTACACACATACACACACACACACACACACACACACACACACACACACACACACACACACACACACATATATATATTCCCCCCACCCCTCCTTCTGCCCTTCTTCCCTCACTCCCTTCCAAAGCGTCTCTTAAATATTCTCAAAGGGTTTAGGTCGTTTATTTTATCCTTTTATTTTTTTATATTTAAAATTTTTTTTTTTTTAACACACAATGAACCTAAACGTCCTCGCGCTGGGACCATACGGCGTTGAGGCGCGTCCCCTGGGTGGTGGATAGGGGGTCCCTCGTGAGAGGGGTGCACCGAATGAAATAAGGTGCCGTGAACCAACATGGTCTAAGGGAAGGTGACCCCGACAGAAAACCCCTGGTCCTCCTAGTAAGGGGGTTGGGCGTGGGGGTAGCTTCCCCACCCTGCAAAAAAGGAAATAGCTACAAAAACGCCGACGAAAAGACTAACAGTAATTCCATTCCTGGAGGAGGAAGGTTCTTCTACCAGAAGACTTATGACGTCCTGTGGTGAAAGCCGGAAGTCTTCGGAAGCCACAGGACCGAGCCGCCTCTCTCTATCCAGGGATACAACCATGGGCACATGGAACGTCAAGACCATGTACCAGAGCGGCAAGGCCGCCCAGATAGCAGCGGAAATGCAAAAGTACAACCTTTCCCTGCTAGGTATCAGTGAAGCCAGATGGACGCAGTCTGGCCAGAAAAGGCTGTTAAGTGGGGAGATGATTCTGTATTCAGGTCATGAAGAGGAGAATGCCCCCCATACAGAAGGTGTAGCATTCATGCTGTCGCCAGTGGCACAGAGCGCGCTGATGGGCTGGGAACCTCTTGGGCCAAGAATTATCACAGCAGCCTTTAGAACCAAGAAAAAGCTCAAGCTGAATGTCATCCAGTGTTATGCGCCCACTAATGACAGTGATGAGGAAGAGAAACAAGAGTTCTACGACCGACTCCAGGGTGCCTTGGACAAATGTGCGGAGCGAGACATCACCATCGTCATGGGCGATTTTAATGCCAAAATAGGGGAGGACAACACCGGATACGAAGAGGTGATGGGGAGACAGGGACTAGGCTCGGAGATGAGTGAGAACGGGGAGAGGTTTGTAGACTTTTGTGCTCTAAACCGACTTGTCATTGGAGGCAGCATCTTCCCACACAGAAGAATACACAAAGCAACTTGGGTCTCACCTGACCATACAACAGAGAACCAAATAGACCATATCTGCATTAGCAAGAAATTTAGAAGATCCCTTCAAGATGTTCGAGTGAGGAGGGGAGCAGATGTCGCCTCTGACCACCATCTGCTTACCTTAAGAATGAAGCTCAAGCTAAAGAAAAGCCGCACAGAGACAACAAGAAGACAGCGCTATAATGTAGGCCTCCTGAGAGAAACTGGAGTTAGAGAAGAGTTTAAACTGGTGCTGTCCAACCGGTTTCAAGCGCTGCAGGAGCTAGTAAATGAAGAGGAGGCGGTCACCACAGAGCAGCAGTGGAAGGCAGTTAGAGAGGCGCTGAACTCAACCTGCAAAGACACTGTAGGGTTCAGGAAACACCATCACAAGGACTGGCTGTCGGCACAGACCTTGAAGAAGATAGAAGTGAGGAAGCAGAAGAAAGCAGCTGTCAACAACAGTCGCACAAGAGCAGCCAAAGTAAGGGCACAGGGGGAATACTCGGAAGCCAACCGCGAGGTGAAGAGTAGTATCAGGGCAGACAAGAGGGCCTACACAGACAGCCTGGCAGCAGAGGCAGAAAAGGCAGCAGGCAGTGGCAACATGAAACAGCTCTACGACATTACCAGAAGATTGTCAGGCAAGTATGGCCATACAGAAAGACCAGTAAAAGACAAAGAAGGCAAGCCTATTGCAGACAGAGCAGACCAACTCGACAGATGGGCCGAGTATTTTGAAGAGTTACTGAACAGACCGAGCCCACCCGACCCCCCAGACATCCAGCCGGCAGAGACCGACCTACCCATCAGCTGTGACAGACCCAGCCGGGAAGAGATCAGAAGAGCAGTGGCATTCTTGAAGAACGGCAAAGCAGCAGGCCCAGATGGCATCCCAGCGGAGTCTCTGAAAGCAGACCTAGAGACAACAGTGGAGATGCTGTACCCACTGTTTGGAAAGATCTGGGAAGAGGAGGTGATGCCGGCTGACTGGAAGGAGGGGTACCTAATCAAGCTTCCCAAGAAAGGCGACCTCAGCAAGTGTTCCAACTACAGAGGAATCACCTTGCTGTCAGTACCAGGAAAGGTCTTCAACAGGATCATCCTGGAGAGAATGAAGAGCTCCGTTGACCCCCTGCTGAGAGACCAGCAAGCAGGATTCAGGAAGAACCGATCATGTACAGACCAGATCGCCACTCTCCGCATCATCGTGGAACAGTCTCTGGAGTGGAGCTCCCCGCTGTACGTCAACTTTGTGGATTATGAGAAAGCATTTGACAGTGTGGACCGAGAGACTCTGTGGAAACTCCTACGACACTACGGTGTACCCACAAAGCTCGTCCGCCTGATCAAGAGCAGCTACGATGGCATGACATGTCGCATGATCCACGAAGGGCAGTTCACCAGGGAGCTCCAGGTCAGAACTGGTGTCAGGCAGGGGTGTCTGCTGTCTCCGTTCCTCTTCCTACTGGCCATAGACTGGGTCATGAAGATGACCACAGAGCACAGACGAAGTGGAATACAGTGGACACTGTGGACACAGCTTGACGACCTCGATTTTGCAGACGACTTGGCATTACTGTCCCACACTCATCAACAAATGCAGGACAAGACCACGAGGCTTGCTGACATATCGTCCCAAGTGGGCCTCACCATTCACAAACAGAAAACAAAGACAATGAGGCTGAACGCAACCAGGGAAGAACCAGTCTTGCTTGCTGGCACCCCGTTGGAGGAGGTGGAGTCCTTCACCTATCTCGGGAGCATCATAGACAAAAAAGGCGGCACTGATGCAGATGTCAGAGCACGAATCGGTAAAGCCAGAGCAGCCTTTCTCCAGTTGAAAAAAGTGTGGAGCTCCAGAGAGCTGTCACAACACACCAAAGTCCGGATTTTCAACTCCAATGTAAAAGCAGTTCTCTTATATGGAGCAGAGACTTGGAGATTGACAAAAACCACAGTCAACAGAGTACAGACCTTCATGAACAGTTGCCTTAGAAGAATTTTGAAAATCCACTGGCCAGAGAAGATCAGCAACGTCAGACTCTGGGAGAGAACAGAGCAGATAACAGCAGAGAATGAAATTGGGCGAAGAAGATGGGGATGGATCGGTCACAGTCTGAGAAAGCCAGCTTCCAGTATCACTAGGCAGGCATTGTCATGGAACCCCCAGGGAAAGAGGAAAAGAGGTAGGCCGAGAAACTCCTGGCGTCGAGACCTCCAAGCAGACATCAAGAGACTGGGAACCACCTGGAGTAGAATCGAAGGAGAAGCACAGGACAGGAGTTGCTGGAGGTCTCTCGTCGACGGCCTATACCCGGGTAGGGGTGACAGGCGTAAGTAAGTAAGTAAGAACCTAAACGTCATTTTGTTTGCAGGATACCAAGAATCGACAGAATCAAATTTTAGCGAAAATATACACGATCGTCACGGTCTAAATGCCATAATTTATGTTAACTCTTTGGCTATGGGTAACGCTTTTGTAGATGATGATGATCAGTGATGATTCTAACGAACTTGTTGAGACAGTCACGATCACACCTTATGTCAGATTTTGTGAGGACACTAATTAAAACCAAGACAGTGAAAGTGTTTGCCAACAATAAGCTATGGTTCAGCAAAGAGCTTAACTCATTCTGCCCCAAGACCGAAATCCCCAAATTTTGTCGTTGGCCTCTGAAGACTGCATTGCAGTTCAGGACACAGATAGACCATGATAGTTCAAGGGTGATGCCACTATTTGATCAGTTTCAAATGCTACCATCAGCCCGACGTTTCAACATGCCACTTGCCAAAAGAATGTTTATCAGAAGTCTTTTATTCCAACTGCTGTCTCGATTTTACACTCTTGTTTATAACGACATGATAATAATGCGTGATCAAGTTATCATTACCTCCCATCTTGTGATAGTTTGCTTGTGATAGATTGCCTTGATAGATTGCCTTGATAGATTGCCTTGATAGATTGCCTTGATAGATTGCCTTGATAGATTGCTGCAATGATGATTTTAATGGAATGTTCTTATAGTGTTTATTGGTGTCTTGTTTTTTGTTTTATGACGAGCCAATAGGCAAATTTCTGTCGTGCTTTGACTCGAACAGACAATAAAGTTGTTTTGTATTGTATTGTATTGTATTGTATTGTATTGTATTGCATTGTATTGTATGTATTGTATTGTATTGTATTGTATTGTTTTGTATTGTATTGTATTGTATTGTAGAGGTGGTTCCGCAAACGTGCCACCGACAGCAAAATGTTTCGTCTGTGCCACAGTTTAAAATAAATAAGAGCAGAAGAAGACTGGACAAAAGACGTCTAAAGGAAGTCCTAGTGTGCGATCAGGGGTTGTGATCACGCGATGAAGACAAGGACAATGCCTTCATTCTGTTTGCACTGTATTTTATACGACGACCACTACAAACGTTTGGGCATTAAGTTTTGTTATCATTATGTGCACCATTACTGATACGTTTATAAAGCTGATAATTATTATTATTAGTTGTACTGGGACATTTTGCCAGTGGTTCTTGTCGCTGCGAGAAAGCCCTGGACATTCATCTCAGAAATAAAGTCCCTGATCGGACCCGAGAGGCGACACGAACCACCGACAAAGCCTTTCACGTAATACAACGATTTGTCTTCTGCTGTACAAATATATATGCGCGAAGGCTCTCCTTCAAAGATTTCCTGCTAACTACTTTCAGTACTTAGGGGACGCAACTCGGTCCACCACATTTCGAGGAGTTTTGTGTGTGTGAAATTTAAACTCTAAGTAGCACATAACTCGTGCATATAACAATTTAATTACGTACCCCCCCCCCCCCCCCCCAGCTTTTATTTATCTCAATGACTTCTTGTTTCTCTGCCGTTTCAACTATAGTTAGTAAGTGCAGCCTACGTATTCGCTTGGACTATTCTGTCATTAATATTATCCAAGTTTTGAGTTACGTTTGTATGAAATTGGTACCAACGGTATCACCTGCATGCAGTTCATTTTGTTGTGTAACCCTCAAAAATGTTATTTATCAGCATTCTGTGGTTAAAGGTTGATGTGTGTACTGTGAAATGTAATTGGCCAATGATGTATTCGCGTAAACCGTTTAGCTAGGCGAGTAACGTTGTCATCGTAACATGTGATAAGTTGAGTCTATTTATCACATGCTACCTTGGTAACATGCGATGAGGAGACTCCCGTTGCCTTAAGAACGGGTGACCAGGGGAAAAGGCGTAACGAGATGGGCGAATGAGAACAAGAAATAATCTGAAAAAAGACAATGCAAAATGTTAATCCTTAATTGCCCGAAGCAGTTCACATTAACATAAGTCATTTTGTTTTATTGGCAGTGAAACGGTTAAGACGTGATTCAGCGAACTCCATCAATTGAGCCTTCTCAGCCACCCGCCTTACTTGTGGCTACCCCCCACCAGCCTGTTTAATGCGAAGAGTCTGCGGTTTTGCTGAGTGGTTTTGTGTCACTCGCATGTCTGCGTCCACAAACACAATGGTCCTCGCCGCTTGAAAAACACAGGCGCAAATTTCGCTAGCAAGCGGCACAGATCCTCATGAGCCCCCGCAACTTGCGGGACACATGACGATCTGTGCCGCTTGGAGACTAGACGATTTCGCTGTAAAAGTGTTTGTCATGAATGAATGACCGGCAGGGTTTCATTCAATCTACTTTCAGTCTGTAAGCTGAATTCCCCTCCCACCTCCTCCTTTGGAAAAAGAAACTAGTGTACATCGTGTATGTAGTTAGTGGAGGTATAATTTTTCGCTTGTCGTTTCAGTCTGAATGTCTTTCATTGGGACGCAGGGCTCACGACAATTTTTGCTGAGCTGCTTACTATACTGACGAGCAAAAGAAACGCGTCATATCTGGAAACACGGTCACGCTTCCGATGATCCAGCAATGATGATACTGAACAGCAAAAGAAATGCATAGAAAGTAACACACACACACACACACACACACACACACACACACACACACACACACAAAACGAAACTGTTTTATGCTGACGAGCAAAAGAAACGCGACATCATTGGAATCATTGGAAACACTGCACTGTCTCCGATGATTCAAATCCTGTCGCACTTCTCTTGCCTACTACCGTTGGGTCAGTTTAACCTCTTTATTGCCGAGAATGTGTGAACAAGATCCAACTGCAAGAGACATAGATCTTCATGAGTTCCACTGTTGCTGGGCTCATGAGGATCTATGCATCTTGCTGTCGCCTCATGGTAGCCATAATTATATGTTCATGCTGTTCTGTGACACTAAATCAGCGACTTCAGAAACTGCGATCAATAGTTATAATGACAGTTAAAGGGTTAAGAGATATAGGTAGTCAAAATAAGACTAACATTACCGGTGCGTAGCCCATAGAGCGTCTTTATCGTCCTTATAATGTTAACACTTTCTCTGCAGACAACAACAACAACAAATAAACAAACAAAAATAATGAACACGATCCAACTCCAAGAGACATATAGATCCTCATTTTGGTCAAGATGGGATCCCGCCGCACTCAGAACCGCCCATACCCGCGCCACCCCACCGAATCAGAAGACTTCCGAGTGTTCGTTTCGATATCGTGCTATAATGTAGATCCTCGTTGACTATGGATCTGTCGTTTCCTTTCAAGTCTGCCGAAGCGTCCATTGCCTTTCTCAAATAACACCTCTGCTCCGGAGGCGATCGATTGTGTTGGCAGAACCGATGACTTGATGCACAAGAAGCTTTGAACTCCTAAGCTGCCGAGGCAAGGTAAACGCCACCAAGCTGCAAGAGACAGAAAGGTAGAAAAGAGTGGTGATAATGTGATTCAAACTGATCAATAGAATGTGATTCGGCAAGGATTATAGATTCTAACAGGCGTGGGGAGGGATTTTTATTTAAATATATGTTTAATTGCCTGTTCATGTTTGTGAGCCGAAGACATATTTCCATTTTATACTAATATATTTAATGGACAATAAACATTTTTGAATTTGAATTTGAAATCCTCGTGAGCCCTCGCAGTCGCGTGGGCTCAGGAGGATGTATGTCTCTTGTGAGTCCTGTGTTCTTTATACCTATCTTCGGTCCTATTTACCTCTGTGTTTTTTTTCACGCGAATGTCGGTCAGTGCTTCGTGGTTTCAGACGCGAAATTCGTGATCACTGGAAGCGAATGGTGAATCAGCATTACTTTGAACATTGACATCAAACTACTATTTTGCGGACAAACACAGCATGTACGAGATACTAACATTGACCCGTTACCACATTCAACTCATTCTACCCCAACACCAAAATCCCCAAATTTTGCCTTTGTCCTCTGAAGACTGCACTCTAGCGCAGGACATAGATCGACCATGATAGTTCAAGGGTGATGCCAGAATAGCTTGGCGCCCATAGGCGCCAAGCTATTCTGGCATCACCCTTGAACTATCATGGTCGATCCTTATCTTGCTGTGGTGTGTCTGGGGTAGAAAGAGTTAACACAAAGGCACAAATTTCGGAGGCGTCACCTAACGACTAATTACGAGTTGCAGGAGGTAGATCGACCATGATAATTCAAGGGTGGTGGTGCCACAGCTAAGGCGGCACTACCGTTGAATTATCATGGTCGATCCATCTCCTGCTGTAGCGCATTGTGGCTATGTGGAATATAAAATGACATAAACGTTTTCTGAGAGTAGGATATTTGTTTTCGCAAGAAGATATATTAATAGCAGCAAAAACTACTTTGCCCAAAAAATTCTCTTGATCGCTGAGTTGGCACTGTTTTTCCACGAACAATATAGCAACAAAACGGAAGTACACAAATGTAACTCATAACTCGAGAGTGGAAGTCCGATTATTGTATGCGCAAAATCTTGCCAAAAACCTTGCGCAGTTCACGCCACAACAAGACACAAGTACCAGAGGAGCGGTTGAACTAAGCCATCGCACGAGAGTAAGCACGAGAGAGCATTCAGGTATTGCAAAAGAGAAAGTGCATTAAAAGTGAGTAAAGCGTACAAGGGGGAAAAAAAATCAAGAATACGTTTGAAACTGAGGTAAACGATCAGCTCCGTGAAGGGCTTTGATTGGAAAAAACATTTGTTGATACAACGAGTTATCAATGTTGTCTCCCCTCAACTAATATTTTCTGCCCTTCTTTTCACAGTCCATGTGAGTAGATGCTAGTAGCCCCTTGTGCGCATCAGTGGAACTCTCCTACGTATAAAAGAAAAAAAAAAGGGAAAAGCCTTACATATTACAACATTCACACGTCATAAGTTAACTCATTCTACGCCAACACCGTAAACCCCAAATGTTGCCGTTGTTCTCTGAAGACTGCACTCTTGTGCAGGACACAGATCGACCATGATAGTTCAAGGGTGATGCCAGAATAGCTGGCGCACCATGAGTTCAGGCTGAGCCAAATAGCTGGCGCCCATAGGCGCCAAGCTATTCTGGCATCACCCTTGAACTATCATGATCGATCCTTATCTTGCTGTGGTGTGTCTGGGGTAGAATGAGTTAAGTGAGTCCTTTCGTCCAGCGTTATTGAAAGACACACTAAGAACACTTATAAAAAAAAAGATACTGCAAACTAAATAGTTAACGTTTTATTGCCTAGAACGGGTCCCTTTTAGGACATCGTTAACTCATTCCAGACGTACCGCATCCGGATGCGGCACGACTCGAATGGGTTACATTTACCTTTTAATTTAACACGCGTTTGTCAGACACACGCGCGTGATGCTTCGAGTATATGTTTTTTTGCATACAAGCAACAATTATGTTTGTGCGATGGGGATGTACGCTGTGGATAACCTTGTAATTTGCCCCGGTGTTGACAGGCAAGCAAATGGAAAACTAGCCAACTGACACGAGAGAGAGAGAGAGAGAGAGAGAGAGAGAGAGAGAGAGAGAGGCACCTGTATGGTAATACATGTAAGGTGAGCCACGACCGCAACTGTCGTAACGATACACTGCAGGTAGTTTGATGATTCTTCGCAACGTTAGGCGAGCGCGCTAACACATAGACACGTACACACGTACGCACGCCACGCACGCGCGTACACAAGCACTCACGCACGCACGCACGCACATGCACACACACACACACACACACACAAACACACACACACACACACACACACGCACTTGTAATTACGCACGCACATTCGTACGCACACAAACACACAACAATAATACGCAAACGCATTTGAAAGACACACATCAAAACGATCATTACAACAACAGCAACAGCAAGATTGACGACAGCAACAACAAGAACAACACAACAACAGTACAATACCAGCGACAATAAAAAGACTACCACCACCACCAATAACAAAACAACAGCAATACCAACAACGGCAGCAGCAGCACAACAACAAAACAACAACAGCAGCAACAACAACGGCAGCAGCATAACAACAGAACAATAAGAACAACAGCAACAGCAGCGCAACAAGAACAACAGCAACGGCAACAACAACAGCAGCAAAAACAACAACCAACAGATAATCATTCAACTATGACCATGACATAAAAAGTCGGTAAATGAGCCCTGTACTTTACCGTGACAAGGAGACTGAGCCAAAGCCCTACGCACACGAAACACTTTTGATCAACACCAAAAGTCGTAGATCTTCATGAGCCTCCGCATTTGCGGGGGCTCATGAGGATCTACGACTTTTGCTAGCACCATTTACGACTGTGACTTTCATACACAGCACTTATTTCGCTTTTACGCGGCTGGTCTCAGGAGACATAGCTGGTGGCCTCTGGCAGCGAGAATGCTAACCCCTTCATTGTTGAGAAAAACTGAACACCACCCAACTACAAGAGGCATATATCCTCGTGAGTCCCCGGCAGAGGCATATAATTATCTTCATGAGGATCTATGCCTCTTTTTTTGACTACGTTCCTTTGACGCCTGGGGATCGCTGACGTTGAATTACAATGATTTTAAAGTAAGCAAGTCTGAGCCCACTGGCAGTGAGGGTGTTAAGGCAAAAAGGAGACGGCGCGCTAATGCAGTTTAATCCAATCTGTCACGCAAGCAGGTGCAATCGAGTGCAACATATAATCACCCCCTGAATAAGATTCACACAATCTTTTATAGTCTCCCTTCAACAGGCATATATTTCCATCAGATCCTTTTGCCCAATGCGAAAGTCATAGATCCAATCCAATCCGATCCAAGTCCTCGTGTAAATTAATGCGCGGCGACTCCGTGGCGCTGGAAAGCAGGCTAAAGAAGAGAAGGCAGGAGATCTTCAGAGGTCTCCCTACTGCCCATTGCAAACAGGAATAGGCATGGTTTGTCATGATTCCTTGTTGTCCGTTGCAAAAGGCATATGTCGTCATAAGTCCCCGTTGTCCGTTGCAAAAGGTATGTATCGTCAAGAGTCCCTGTCGTCCGTTGCAAAAGGCACATGTCATGGGTCCTTGTTGACCGTTGCAAAAGGCATATGTCGGCATGAGTCCCTGTTGTCCGTTGGAAAAGGCATATGTCGTCATGAGTCCCTGTTATCTGCTGCAAAAGGCATACAAAGTCATGAATCCCTGTTATCTGCCTCAAAAGGTATCGTCGTGAGTCCCTGTTATCTGCTGCAAAAAGCATATATCGTCATGAGTCCCTGTTATCTGCTGCAAAAGGCATACAAAGTCATGAGTCCCTGTTATCTGCTGCAAAAGGCATATATCGTCATGAGTCCCTGTTATCTGCTGCAAAAGGCATATATCGTCATGAGTCTCTGTTATCTGCTACAAAAGGCATATATCGTCATGAGTCTCTGTTATCTGCTGCAAAAGGCATATATCGTCATGAGTCCCTGTTATCTGCTACAAAAGGCATATATCGTCATGAGTCTCTGTTATCTGCTACAAAAGGTATATATCGTCATGAGTCTCTGTTATCTGCTACAAAAGGCATATATCGTCATGAGTCTCTGTTATCTGCTACAAAAGGCATATATCGTCATGAGTCTCTGTTATCTGCTACAAAAGGCATATATCATCATGAGTCTCTGTTATCTGCTACAAAAGGCATATATCGTCATGAGTCTCTGTTATCTGCTACAAAAGGCATATATCGTCATGAGTCTCTGTTATCTGCTACAAAAGGCATATATCGTCATGAGTCTCTGTTATCTGCTACAAAAGGCATATATCGTCATGAGTCTCTGTTATCTGCTACAAAAGGCATATATCGTCATGAGTCTCTGTTTTCTGCTACAAAAGGCATATATCGTCATGAGTCTCTGTTATCTGCTACAAAAGGCATATATCGTCATGAGTCTCTGTTATCTGCTACAAAAGGCATATATCGTCATGAGTCTCTGTTATCTGCTACAAAAGGCATATATCGTCATGAGTCTCTGTTATCTGCTACAAAAGGCATATATGGTCATGAGTCTCTGTTATCTGCTACAAAAGGCATATATCGTCATGAGTCTCTGTTATCTGCTACAAAAGGCATATATCGTCATGAGTCCCTGTTATCTGCTACAAAAGGCATATATCGTCATGAGTCTCTGTTATCTGCTACAAAAGGCATATATCGTCATGAGTCTCTGTTATCTGCTACAAAAGGCATATATCGTCATGAGTCCCTGTTATCTGCTACAAAAGGCATATATCATCATGAGTCTCTGTTATCTGCTACAAAAGGCATATATCGTCATGAGTCTCTGTTATCTGCTACAAAAGGCATATATCGTCATGAGTCTCTGTTATCTGCTACAAAAGGCATATATCGTCATGAGTCTCTGTTATCTGCTACAAAAGGCATATATCGTCATGAGTCCCTGTTATCTGCTACAAAAGGCATATATCGTCATGAGTCCCTGTTATCTGCTACAAAAGGCATATATCGTCATGAGTCTCTGTTATCTGCTACAAAAGGCATATATCGTCATGAGTCTCTGTTATCTGCTACAAAAGGCATATATCGTCATGAGTCTCTGTTATCTGCTGCAAAAGGCATATATCGTCATGAGTCCCTGTTATCTGCTACAAAAGGCATATATCGTCATGAGTCTCTGTTATCTGCTACAAAAGGTATATATCGTCATGAGTCTCTGTTATCTGCTACAAAAGGCATATATCGTCATGAGTCTCTGTTATCTGCTACAAAAGGCATATATCGTCATGAGTCTCTGTTATCTGCTACAAAAGGCATATATCGTCATGAGTCTCTGTTATCTGCTACAAAAGGCATATATCGTCATGAGTCTCTGTTATCTGCTACAAAAGGCATATATCGTCATGAGTCTCTGTTATCTGCTACAAAAGGCATATATCGTCATGAGTCTCTGTTATCTGCTACAAAAGGCATATATCGTCATGAGTCTCTGTTATCTGCTACAAAAGGCATATATCGTCATGAGTCTCTGTTATCTGCTACAAAAGGCATATATCGTCATGAGTCTCTGTTATCTGCTACAAAAGGCATATATCGTCATGAGTCTCTGTTATCTGCTACAAAAGGCATATATCGTCATGAGTCTCTGTTATCTGCTACAAAAGGCATATATCGTCATGAGTCTCTGTTATCTGCTACAAAAGGCATATATCGTCATGAGTCCCTGTTATCTGCTACAAAAGGCATATATCGTCATGAGTCTCTGTTATCTGCTACAAAAGGCATATATCGTCATGAGTCTCTGTTATCTGCTACAAAAGGCATATATCGTCATGAGTCTCTGTTATCTGCTACAAAAGGCATATATCGTCATGAGTCTCTGTTATCTGCTACAAAAGGCATATATCGTCATGAGTCCCTGTTATCTGCTACAAAAGGCATATATCGTCATGAGTCTCTGTTATCTGCTACAAAAGGCATATATCGTCATGAGTCTCTGTTATCTGCTACAAAAGGCATATATCGTCATGAGTCTCTGTTATCTGCTACAAAAGGCATATATCGTCATGAGTCTCTGTTATCTGCTACAAAAGGCATATATCGTCATGAGTCCCTGTTATCTGCTACAAAAGGCATATATCGTCATGAGTCCCTGTTATCTGCTACAAAAGGCATATATCGTCATGAGTCTCTGTTATCTGCTACAAAAGGCATATATCGTCATGAGTCTCTGTTATCTGCTACAAAAGGCATATATCGTCATGAGTCCCTGTTATCTGCTACAAAAGGCATATATCGTCATGAGTCCCTGTTATCTGCTACAAAAGGCATATATCGTCATGAGTCCCTGTTATCTGCTACAAAAGGCATATATCGTCATGAGTACCTGTTGTGCAAGAGACATAGATCGTCATGGATCTCATTGCAGCTGCCCATTGCAACGAAAAGACAGCACGCTGACCGACTTTCGCGTTTAAAACACAGAAGTAAATAAGACAAAGAATATAGGACTGAATCCTCATGGGCCCACGCGACTGAGTGGGGCTCATGGGGGTTTATGTCTTTTGTAGCTGGGTAGCATTCGCTTTGCCCCGGCAGTCAGATGGTTAATCAATACCTTTCAATAATTTGTGTAGTGATTTTCATGCACTGTTTATGATCCGTAATGCAAAATAATCTCATCTTCAGTCGACAGACTGTGTCCCGCTATAGACCCAGTGCGCAAAGACCATCGGGCCGTTGGCCCGTGCACGGTTGATAGTTTCAGCTCAGTTCAGTTCAGTTCAGTTCTCTGTTTGTCTGTCTGTCTGTCTGTCTATCTGTCTGTCTGTCTGTCTGTCTGTCTGTCTGTCTCTCTCTCTCTCTCTCTCTCTCTCTCTCTCTCTCTCTCTCTCTCTCTCTCTCTCTCTCTCTCTCTCTCTCTCTCTCTCTCTCTCTTTCTTTCTTTCTCGCTCGCCCGTTGATTGCGAAATAATAGGCAGCTTCTGCCTCGTGGTTTGACATCCAAATTACACACTTGTTCGCCAACGAATTTTGTCATTTCCGTAAAAGTAAACCACGGAGGTGTTGCCTCACGTGACTTTCTGAATGGCACTACCAAGTCAGCCGTAACACGCTTAAACCCGGAACACATATCCGGTTTGAGGTGCAGCTGACGCCGAGCTACATATGCAAGAGGCATATATTCTCGTGAGCCCTTGCCTTCAGCAGGGGCACATGAGAATCTACGCCTCTTGCAGAGAGACTGACCTTGACTCAATAGCAAAACTAACTCAGTCAGAGAAATCATAGTCGAATTCGGTCAGAGAGATACATTCATTTACAAGAGTCCTTGCAAGGTGCACGGCTAATGAACATCTAGGTCTCTTACAAATCGAAGAAGTTGCATGAGTAATATTTGTCAGGGACAGGTGTTTTCAACTTGGGGGAGAGAGGGGGCGGGGGTGAGGATGGAGAGCGGCGGGGGGGGGGGGGGGGAGAGGGGGTGGGTTGGGGGGGGGGGGGGGGGTGAGGCGTTTTTTACTTTTTCGTTTCCACCCACCTTCTCTTGTTACACAGCACAACAAGTCTTGGGTACCATGAGTTCGCCAAACAGGAAACCTCCTTCCGAAATTGTGCTAATGGTATATTTGTATTGACGTTTACTTTTGTTGAATCATATTCTCTCTCTTCTCAGTGCATACAACTTAATTCACTAAACGTTTTACTGCCGGAACCCAGCAAGCAGCACACAAATGCAAGAGACATATCCTTACTGCCTCGTTTAGTTCTCTTTTGACTGCTACTGACACTACAACACTGCGGAAAAGACGTGTTAACTACGTAACACGTAAATGAACACCGATCACAGACCGATCACCCCCCCCCCCCCCCCAAAAAAAAAAAAAAAAAAAAAAAAAAACAAACAAACAAACAAACAACAACAAACAAACAACAACAACAACAACAACAACAACAACAAACCGCCGTTTGTGCGTGCGTGCTTGCGTATCGTGCGTGCCTCCAATTAGAAACAAGAGTTCTCGTAATGAAGCTTAGCTTGCAAGAAGTCAACGTAAGGTCCCCATAGCTCAAATCAAATCAAGCAAACTCCAGGCATACTAGACCAGGGGACGATATGACTATGATAGCTGAACGGTGTCACAGTTAAGATCAACTTCTTAACCCTTTCACGGTCATTTGACGCAGACTGTTATTTAACTGAGCTCATTGTAAATTCAACCTCAGAGGAACGTCAAAGGAACTCAGACAAGAGCAGGTTTCATCAAGAGGCACAGATCCTCATGAGCCCCCGCAACTGCGGGGGCTCATGAGGATCTATGTCTCTTGCAGTTAGGTGGTGTTCCATGTTCCTTGGCACTGAAGAGGTTAAGTCAGGAAGAAGTCAAAGTATCGTTCCCCCTATACATCAGATCTAATCAGGCAAAGTTCGGGCATTCCACGCGAGCCGGGGACGTTTGCTAGGAAGCAACTAACCGCACTCATCGCCAAAGAATCGCAGTCCATGGATCAACAGCTAATAGCTGAAAGGAGCTGCGGTCTGCCAGAAGCTCATATCCTCATGAGTCCCTGCAGCAAGCTGCAGGGACTCATGGCAATCTTTGCTTCTTGTTTTAGAGAAACAATACGATTTAATTCTATCGCAGATAAGTAATTTTTCATTGTTGCTGTGTCATATGTTTTGTAATTTTTACTTCGTTATTTGTTGTGCTGTTTCTCTTCGCATTGAAATCATTGTCTTTTATGAAGCTCTTCACTATTATTTTTTTTTTAAAACAAATTCCCAGGCGTGTGCGGGTGTGTCGTTTATCGTTTATCTCTCTCTCTCTCTCTCTCTCTCTCTCTCTCTCTCTCTCTCTCTCTCTCTCTCTCTCTCTCTCTCTCTCTCTCTCTCTCTCTCTCTCTCTCTCTCTCTCTCTCTCTATATATCTATATATATATATATATATATATATATATATATATATATATATATATATATATATATATATCTCTATCTCTCTATCTCTCTCTCTCTCTCTCTCTCTCTCTCTCTCTCTGTCTGTGTCTGTCTCTCTCTCTCCCTCTCTCTCTCTCTCTTTCTCTCTCTCTCTTCTTTTCTCCTTCTTTTTTATTTTTAACTCTTTCAGCCCGGCGCACGTATTACTCAAATTTGGGAGGCGTCATCTAACGACTATGCACCTGTAGCAGGAAATGGATCGACCACTGATGATAATTCAAGAGCAGTGCCAGATTAGCTTGGCGCCGACAGGTGCTGAGATAATTTGGAACTACCCTTGAATTATCATGGTCGACCCATCCCCTGCTGTAGTGCATCAGGGCTGAATGGGTTAACAGAAATTCCATTACACTGTGTTTCCTCAGGCAAAGGAGGCTAGTGGGCTTTGATCCTGTAACTGATCATGTCCACGCGACTTGTCTTCGCCACACTATTGGCCACTGCCAGGGGGGCGGAGGGGCAAATGTTTGACTGTTTGGTCTCGGCTTGCCATAGTGTTGTCTCCCCTTGCCCTCGTGTTGTCTCAAACATAATGGCACCTCGACAAACCAGGGACGCCGGATTAACGCGCATGCGCGCAAACATGTGTACTTTCCGGGCTGTGTTTGGTGTTTTGGGCCGTTTTCTGGCGAAAGATAGCAACGTGAACTTTGAACTGAGTCAGATTTGAAAGATTTTTAGATACTGACTTTGGGTGTATAGGAAGGTTTGGCATATTTTACTCAATGCGCGTGTTGGTCTTTTGGGACTAATGATCACACTAACGACATTCACAACGTTTGCGAAAGATAGAGACCAGAACTTTGAACTTTGAGCCAGAATGAAGGATTTGGAAGTATTCTCACGTTGGGTGTGTGTGTCGGAAGTTTTGACATATTTTACTCAATGTGCAAGTGTACAGGCGGTGATCTGAGTTGCCAGCCAAAAAAACATTGCCGCAATATGAAACATCTACGTATGTGCCGATCTTGTGACTTTTTCACTGGACAAACTACATTTACATCGTCACTGTACATATGTATGTTGGTCTTGATTTGGAACCTTGCGGTCTGTGGTCGCAAGGTCCAAAATCACAGAACCGCACACGGTTCGAATCAGTCTAAAAGTAATTTGCTTCATGGCAGGACTTGAATGCAAAGCGTCACCAGTACAACGGGCTATCAAAGTTGTCTTGCCTCAATTAAGCCTGCTCGTCCCCTCTTTCACAATCCATGTGAGTAGACACACGTAGTTTTTGACTACCTTTCGAGGGCAGCGGAAAGAACTCTCCTGCTTACAAAGAGAAGAAGAGCTGAAACGTTTTCATTTGATGACATCCAAACTTGATAATTAACAAAATTTTGTCCGGCATTGTCGTCGTAAGACATACAAAGAACATTTATCTTTCTTTTATCCATTAACCCGTTACTGCCTGGGGAAAAAAACACGTTAAACGTTTAGGACTTAACGTCTTTTGTCCAACACGAAGGTGATTTCAAAGACGGGGCACCGAAATAGGGTCTGAACAAATTTTGACCCAGGCTGGATTCAAATCCGCGACCTTTCGGACGAGAGTCGAACGCTCTACTACCCAGGAGAGGCTCTGTTACGTCTAACAATTCATGACAGGCGAATCATTGGAACAGTCTGTCGACAATGACTAAGTGACCTCAGTTCAGGTGACAAATCACACGTAACAAGTGCAAACTACCACACCATAAAACAACATACCCATAGCCATGACTCCTACTGAAATAGATTACAAAAATGTTTTGCAGGTGGGGGGGGGGGGGCGGGGGGGGGGAGGGGGGGCAGCGGGGGGGGGGGGGGGAGGGGTGGCGGGGGGGGGGGGGGAATGTGGCTAATTTGAACTTGGTCGATTCCGGAATATTTTATCAGCCAAATTGGGGATGGAGTAAAAAAAAAAAAAAAAAAAAATGACACACACATAAAGGTTTGCCCTCCGAAAACAATGTCTCAAACCAACACACAATCGTGTAATAGACGCCAAGTTCCATGCACATAACTAAAGCAAACTAAAATACTAAGCGCACGACTGCTACAAACGATGCCAATCAGCGGAAAAGTCGCGTAGTTAACGTCTTTTTCACCCAGCAGTATTGTGAGTAGCAGCCGGAGTGTTATCACAGACTAGTAGTCATCGATACGAATATGTTGGACGAAGAAGAGGGATAGGTCCAAACTGCAATAGGAGGAAGTGTGCGTGTGTGTGTGTGTGTGTGTGTGTGTGTGTGTGTGTGTGTGTGTGTGTGTGTGTGTGTGGGCGGAGGGGGGGGGGGGGAGGGGGGTGCTAACAAGTTTGCTTGGTTGGTTGGTTGATTGGTTGGATGGTTTGTTGGTTGGTTGGTATGTTTGTAGGGGTGGAGGGAACATGTGCAGAAAAAGTTTTAATGTTTCTCACTCTGTTTATTCTTTAATGCTTCTTATACTTATATTTGCGGTACCAAAATTGCCCAGCGTGAACGATGAAGTATTATTGTATTGTATTAAACGTACAAGTATTGAAAATGTAAGCTACCAACCTCCTAGAGGCAGATCATTAGCCCCCCCCCCCCCCCACTCCCATGCATGTCCCCCATACCCCCACGCCCACAAGTGGGAGAGGGAGGTGGTGGTTCATGCCGGCCGTTCCTTGCCTCTGCCTAGCTCCACTCGAACTCCGTCATCACGTACCTTTTCTGTCTCTGATAGGGCTGGCGTGAGTCACGATCTGTCACGGCCGACGTCGGTCACCAGCGGGTGTACAGGCGGGGTTCCTAGGTTTGCCCTCCAAAAACAATGTCACAATTTGACACTCTTCAAATGCTGCGCTTGTGCCCCTTGTGGGCTTAACAAACACAGGCAATTTTTCTCCTGCCCCAGCCACACGACTGTCTGATCATCGACTGCAGAGAGTAGGCTCCCCTTGTTTGTACGTAGAGTACATCATGATTGGATGTGTGTCCGATACGAGATTTCCCAGTTACACCAATGAAGTTTTTCCCCCCTATTTTCTTCGACGAAAGAGACGTTATGGTAATGTTTTGTCCATGCACCCGCACCGTTTTACCGGGGTACTAACAGACAGCCATATATCCGATTGCGGCATGTGTATCTGTAGTGGTGATTGGATCACCAGAGCTTACTCGCTTGCACCTAGAAGGATAAGTGGAAAAAAAGACCAAATTCCGTGCATGACAATAGACACATTGCAAAACACAGAAATAGAAGATTTCTATAAGAAATCAGAAGTAGGTCAAAATTGCCCTTGTTTCGACGAAAGCAGTGGATTAAAAAGCCCGGACAAACATGTGATTTCGCGTGCTTGTCCGGGCTTTTTTAATCCACTGCTCTCGTCGAAACACGTGCAATTTTGACCTACTTCTGATTTTTGGAAACCGTCTGTTTTGTGACAGGCAAGATTTCCATGGTAATGCAATAACAATCTTGCTGTTCACAATGCTGACTTGCTGCCTTATGCATTCACGGGGCAGAGTTGGCTTGACTTGCTTCCTAATGTCCATTTTTCAAGTTAGGAATTTCAAGGCGGGTGAACAATTATGCGCCAAAGCAATTTACCACAAGCACTTAGTCTTGACTCAGCACTTGAGGTAAGTTGTTTTGGTGCTTTTCATACTCTCCAATATCACATAACACAATGAAACGACAGAGTAGAGGTTGGTGGGTAAAGGGCATGGGACGGCGTGAGAGGAGGGGAGCGAAAGGTGGAGAAAACAAATTGAAAGGTAGCTGTCAATTCGATTTACAAGTCTTTTCTGCTGGTGTGCTTAACTCCCCCTCCCCACCCCCCACCCTCGCCTCCCCCCGATAAAAGCCAAACAAACAACAACAACAAACAAACAAACAAACAGCAACAGCAACAACAACAAAACAATAACAGCCACTCAACTGTAAACACAAACCAGCTCACCAATCTCTTTTTGGGGCTTGGTAGGTGGCGGAATGGGGCAGGGGGAGGGGTTTGGACAGATGTTAATACTGACTTCTGACGTGTAAATACTGATTTCTATTCGCACACTTGTACCATTATCTATGTATTGAGGTTTCTCACTTTGCAACAGATGTTGCAACTGCATTGCTACGGTTCAAGGGAGACACTTGGCCTCAGGTTGCATGGAATCTCAACAAGTAATGAAATACGCTTAGAAAAGACAATCAAACACACAGCTGTGTTGTGATTGTTTTTTTCTGAGCGTGTTTGTTTCACATTTGCCCAGATTTTCTTTACATTTTACGAGCTTTCCAATGGCCATTTTGCTCTGGATTTTATAGTTCAAGAGTGATGGCAGAATAGCTTGGCGCCTATAGGCGCCAAGCTATTCTGCCACCACCCTTGAACTACAGTGGACCTATTCGCTCTCGTGGAGTTCATATTCAAAGTGACCAAAACGTCAGACGTAGGCGTCCATCCTTGAAGGCCGCAGAGGTCCAATAAGCAAAGGTCCTCGGGTCCACGAGGGCCGCAGTGGGCCCGCGCATGGCAGTGCGCTAGCTCACTGCGGCCTGCGTGGGTCTGAAGACCTTTTGCTCCTGGGAGGATTAGGCCGCTGATCTGATGCTGAGCCGGCCTTACCCGCCACAAACCAAACCTGCCCGCTCGCGTCAGTTTATTTTTTTTTTTACCGGAAGCACGTACGGCAGGTGAAAAATCGACATGCCTGTGGACACAGGACAGGGTCGGCGCGCAGGTCGGGCAGGTCTGTTGATTCTCTGCCGACCTGGCCAAACAAGGGCACGGGCCACTGGCGCGCCGGCCGATCGGCGGACACATTTCAGTCACAGGTTAAACCTACCCTGCCTTGCCACACCACGGCGGCTTTGACCATGATAGTTCAAAGGTGGTGTCATAGTAGTTTGGCGCCTTTGGAATACGAGGGTCCTTTCCGATATTGCGATAAACAATAAGTGTTTGATGTTTTTTTCACCTGTAAGATTTATATATTCTAATGGAGCTGTTGGAGGCATTCCTCCTCCCCCCCCCTTACACACACACACACACACACACACACACACACACACACACACACACACACACACACACACACACACACACATTTGTGTAGTCATCTATCTACGCAGAAATGCTCCTATATTATACAGAAAACTTCAAATATAACAGATCGCTTCGGGACCCAAATGTTCTTGTTGTTGGTTGGTTAGTTCGGGTTTAACGTCCACAGCACCGAGGTGATCATGGACGGCCCTGACGGGCGGGTTATGAGGGACAGGGAAATCTATTGCCTATGGAGTACGACCTGAACACTGATCAACTCAGGCGCACTCCAACTGTGCCACTTTGATTTACCAGGACCTTTCAACGGACATGCTATTGAACAAATCCGTTTTTTTCCCCTGGATTGTGAGTCCAGCTACCGGGGTCGGGACGGGATTCGAACCCACGACCCGGCGATTCCCTTCGCTCTCCTGCTCCGACGTTTAACCGCCTGAGCTATTTCGGACTCTTGTTGTTACATTTCAAAGTTTGTTATAAGGGTTGTATTTTGTACAGAAAAAATGCTGTACCCACCCCACGCCCATGCTCCCCCGACCTGCAGACCATTAATTTTTGAGGCCTTCGTCCTGTGGACCTCCGAAAAAGTGTTGTTATATCCGACTGTTGTCACGTTATGCTGACGAGCAAAAGAAATGCGACATGTCTAGAATCATCGGAAACACTACATTGTTTGCCCACTATATTGTTTGCCCGCTACAATGTTTGCCCACTACATTGTTTGCCCACTACATTGTTTCCGATGATTCCAAAATGTCGCATTTCTGTTGTTATAAAGAAAGTCCGCTGTAGTCGTGTTAGGTGATGGATACTGTAAAACAGACCGGCCTGGGTGAATGCAAATTCAGAGCTTTTGATTGAACGATATCTTCTATTGAACACCTGCACCGAGGAAACTAGAGCGTCACTAGTTCAAAGAACACGCTCTTGAAAGACAATGTCGATTATATGCAAGAGACATACATCCTCATGATTCT
>BTPG01000001.1:322840362-322850362 GCA_036245525.1 Semisulcospira habei
GTGTGATTTGATCACAATTCACATTTCTTTATTTTACAATTTCTGAAGGTATTTCTTTGAAGAGTATGTCACACACACATACACACACACACATACACACACACACACACACACACACACACACACACACACACACACACACACGCACGCACGCACGCACGCACACAAACACACACACGCACGAACGCACATACGGTCACACGCAGGCGTACGCACGTACGCAAGCATGCACGCATGCACGCACGCACGCACACACACTGATCTGTCAAAAGCAGAAATCGTAATATGTTTAAAGCTATTGTACTGGAAGATGGTTTATTGGATGCATTTTATATTTCTTGAAAATGGTAATAAAATCATTGTTGTTTATTACACACTGTTTATCGTACTCTCTCTCTCTCTCTCTCTCTCTCTCTCCTCTCTCCTCTCTCTCCTCCTCTCTCTCTCTCTCTCTCTCTCTCTCTCTCTCTCTCTCTCTCTCTCTCTCTCTCTCTCTTGTTTTTCTGTTAGATGTGAAACCTTTGGATGAAATTGTCAAGTACATTTAAATTTAACGTGTGCATGAAAGTTTTTCATGTAGTGCACGTTTATTATACGACGTCTCTTATTCTATCGCACTTTCTTTTAGGAAATAAAGCAAAAAGGGTGACTGTTATTGCAGATATTCCAGGATATGGTAGGAGGTATGTACTCAGTACACACGTGGCTCTCGGGCCGGTCGGTCGCAGTGGGCCTGCGTACAGTCGGCCCGATGACATTTGCGTACTGTAGTAATGGAGCGAACTGCGCATCATAGACCAATGACCAATGGACAATGGCCAAATTATAACCTTTGCGTACTGTAGTAATGGAGCGAACTGCGCATCATAGACCAATGACCAAATTATAACCTTTGCTTACTGTAGTAATGGAGCGAACTGCGCATCATAGACCAATGACCAATGGACAATGGCCAAATTATAACCTTTGCGTACTGTAGTAATGGAGCGAACTGCGCATCATAGACCAATGACCAATGGACAATGGCCAAATTATAACCTTTGCGTACTGTAGTAATGGAGCGAACTGCGCATCATAGACCAATGACCAATGGACAATGGCCAAATTATAACCTTTGCGTACTGTAGTAATGGAGCGAACTGCGCATCATAGACCAATGACCAATGGACAATGGCCAAATTATAACTTCGAAAACTTTTGTGGGTCTATTGCCCATGACATGCTGGAGTCTATGGCAATGATCGAGCGGACAACCTCGCTGCCCAGGCAGAGATCACACAGGGCGTACGTGTGGGCGGGTCAGACGTAACGAGAAACCCGAGAAAGCGTTTAAAGGAGCCGAGCTAAGGGCACCACACAGTCGTTCGAGTCCGGAGCGGCAGAAGTGTGGAGAAAGGCAGCGTACGTTGGACAGAATTTGAAAGGACTTAAAAAATAAAAATCCGTAGTAGACGAGACCAAACAATTTACGATATCGAAATATGACTTAATTCTGATGGGTGGAGCGCGCATGGGCCATTTCGAGCGCAGAGATCCTATTTTAACCGAACTCAACTGAACTGCGGTCCCCGAGAGCCATTACGCCAGAACGCGTTGTCCGGGATCGTGTTTAGTAATGATCAGTTGACATGTGAAGACAAACTGCTTGGTGAGCAATAGGTTCTCGGGCCGATGCCAGCCTTAGCTGGCCCGCGCACGGCCGTGCGCGTTCCAACTAAGGCTGGCGTCGGCCCGAGGATCTTTTGCTCACCGGGCATCATCCCCTTTGTGAGCCAGATACCTAGGCCGCGTTACACCCGAATCTGCTTAACTCATTCTACCCCAGACACACCACAGCAAGATAAGGATCGACCATGATAGTTCAAGGGTGATGCCAGAATAGCTTGGCGCCTATGGGCGCCAAGCTATTCTGGCATCATCCTTGAACTATCATGGTCGATCTGTGTCCTGCACTGCAATGCAGTCTTCAGAAGACGACGGCAAAATTTGGTGATTTCGGTGTTGGGATAGAATGAGTTAATACAGGAGAGAGTTAAGACTGACCTGCACCAGCAGGAACGACTGTCAAGAGTTATTAACCGTGGCAAGCGTTATCTGTATTGCTCGCGGCTTCACAATACTGTATTAAACCTCCCCTTGGATAATGCCGCCGGTGAACAAACCAGACAGACTTTTGCGTCACCCCGACGTTATCCCCCTTGGCGAGAAGATTTCGAGTGTCACGTCTAAGTATGACTGAACCGTCAACCAACAAAGGCGTCCCTTGTGCTGGGGATTCCGTCTCAAGTTAGTCTGTTATCGTATGACGAACTTGATACATCCTTCGAGTGACACTTTTTTTCTCTTTTCTTTTTAGGTTGTCCCAAGTCTCGTCTCCTCATTCATAGTTTTTAACCTATTTTCAATCAAGAGGAAACCAAATGTGTGTTTTTATACAATGGCTCATTCTATTTCCGATTATACCATCAATACAATGAGAGCAGATATACGTCATTTTCTCAAGAGACGACGATGCGGCGGCATTTGACGTTCTTTGCTTCTTGACGTTAACCCATTTAGATCTAACGCATTACAGTAGGAGATGGATCGACAATGATACCTCGAGGGTAGTGCCGGATTTGCTTGGCCCCAGCAGGAGATGGATCGACCATGATAAGTCAGTTATAGTGCAAGAATAGCATGGCGCCTGTAATTCAAGGGTAGTGCCAGATTAGCTTGGCTCCTGACAGTGCCAAGCTAATCGTGCAATACCTTTGTATTATCATGGTCGATCCATAAGCAATTTGTTGTACAATGTATCACAATACTATCTATCTATCTATCTATCTATCAATCTATCTATCTATCTATCTATCTATCTATCTATCTATCTATCTATCTATCTATCTATCTATCTATCTATCTATCTATCTATCTATCTATCTATCTATCTATCTATCTATCTATCTATCTATCTATCTGTCTGTCTATCTATCTATCTATCTATCTGTCTGTCTGTCTGTCTATTTGTCTGTCGTTTCAAGAAGCGGGCTGCTCTGAAACTGTGTAAGTGCTTTTGTAGTCCTTTTTCTAAAATATATATGTTTAACTCATTTGGGACGTGTCACATTTGGATACGCGGCATAAAGCCGCGTATCCGAATACGGCATGTCCAGATTGTGTTAAATCCCAATGTCTCAGTCCTATAAAAAATCCTATCTGTCTGCGTATGCAAAAAAAATGATGTGTACAGAATAGTCGGATTTTGTACCTGCAAAAGGTCCTCCATGGGCTCATTTGAATCTATGCCTCTTGCAAGACCGGAGAAGGGGGGTAAGGATGTTCGCTGCGGAATCAGTTGCGTGGAGATTTTCAAGTGGTTGGAAAAGAAGTAACCATGCCCTATCAATTGCTGTTACTCCTTTCCCGACAAAGACGCCATTGTGTGGGCCACCATTGACAGTGGCACCGTTTGTAACTGCGTGCTCGCGCTTACGTGAAGAGTATTTAAAGGGGAATTACTCACGTATAGTACAAAAAGTGTCGATAGCCAGTAACAAACGATTTGTTGTGCGTGTAATTGCCACCAATATAAGGACGGTCAATGCCATTTTGTGCGTAGTTACTGTGACGCGGTGTTGTGAATGGGTGAAACAGGCAATTGATAGTAAATCTTCGATAAAATGGTGTAGGTCAGGGACAGAGTATTATGAATGGAAAAGTAAGCAGGCAATTGATAGTAAATCTTCGATACGATGACGCAGGTCAGGGAAGGTGCATAATGACTGAGGTGAAAGGACAGATAACTACTGGTAAATCTTGTGGGAAAATATGCCTTTGTTGCGTTACCCTGTTTAGGGTCGCATTTAGGTCAGACATATGATCATCAACGATGTCATAATGTCAAATTGTAAATGCCTTTATTTTCGGCTGAGAAAGGAATGGCTACAAGTAAGATCAAGAAGAGGTGTAGTTTCTTACGCGCCCTTGCTTACTCTAATCTCAGCTGTAGATCTGTTGCTCGGGTAGGCTGGTGGTATTTATTGCAATACTTGTGTTGTTGAACCAGGCAATTACTGAATGTCTCTTGCTTTGAGCCCCTTTTCACTGTACGTACATTTTCGTTTCTAAAATCTTGTTTCATTCAACGACCGAAAGCCAAAACGGTCCAAGGAATATGGATACAAATTGGTCTCAGCAAGAGGCATAGAAACTCATGAGCCTCCGCAATCGCAGGAGCTCATGAAGATCTATGCCTCTTGCATTTGGATCGTGTTCACGTTTACTCGGTAGTGAAAGGGTTAATTGTTATCGATCCCATAGGTCGTTTCTGAATTCGTTTGGACGATGACCCCAAAACATGCGTTTCTCTCTTGAGCACTTGGATTTCGATACATCAGCGTGAGGGGTCAATATCTCAAGCACGTTTAACCTATTCAACCCTGACACACTACAACAAGATATCAATCGACCGTGATAGTTCATGGGTTGTGACAGAACAGCTTGATTCCCACAGGCGCTAAGCTTTTCTGGCACCACCCTTAAACTATCAAGGTCCATCTGACTCCTTATGTGTGATGTAGTCTTCTAACGGCAACTCTTAAATTTGGGAGTTATATCGTTAGTGTTTAGCCCACTACTGCCATAGCTGTTCAACACTTCTACAACAATTGGTTACGAAACTCTAAATACGGGTCCAGATTTCGCTCGTTTAGACACAGGAGAATCTTAAACATCAAGTGATTTCACATACAAGTACATTATGTACACGATAAGATCTTAAAGGCATTCATATAAGGTTACAAAGTAAAGTAGGTTATAGCACTGTCAGGGGAGAGAAATGTGCATGATCGACCAGTGATCATAGATCTACTGTGGCCAAAGCACAAAAAAAAAGAGATAGGAAAGAGAGGGGGCGCTAAGAAAGTGACCGAAAGCAATGCATATGGAAGCCCCCCCCGAAGGGGGGCGTATCACATATCCACTGTTCCAGCCACTCAGTGCATGGAAATTTAAATCTAGGTCCCCCAAGGGGGGTCCAGATATTTAGCCGGTGTGGACAGCTGTTTCGGTCTAGGCGACCTCTTCAGCACACCATCGGCAATACTGGAGGAGGCAGGAAATTCTGCCTACCTGCAATGACAACCACATTTTACTGTGGTGTCTGCAGGGGCATACATTCCATGCCACCACCCAGAGTTAAATCTCCATGCACCCTAAAAGAGAACCTACCAAGAGGGGGGAAGGGGTTGCAGTCGATATTGTAGTGATAAATGAAAAGAAAAGGGGAGACTGCCAGTGCTAATATTTTAGGAAGGTTACAAAGTAAAGTAGGTTATAGCACTGTCAGGGGAGAGAAATGTGCATGGAGATTTAACTCTGGGTGGTGGCATGGATGTATGCCCCTGCAGACACACAGTAAATGTGGTTGTCATTGCAGGTAGGCAGAATTTCTGCCTCCTCAGTATTGCAGATGGTGTGCTGAAGAGGTCGCCTAGACCGAAACAGCTGTCCACACCGGCTAAATATCTGGACCCCCCTTGGGGGACCTAGATTTAAATTTCCATGCACTGAGTGGCTGGAACAGTGGATATGTGATACGCCCCCCTTCGGGGGGGCTTCCATATGCATTGCTTTCGGTCACTTTCTTAGCGCCCCCTCTCTTTCCTATCTCTTTTTTTTTGTGCTTTGGCCACAGTAGATCTATGATCACTGGTCGATCATGCACATTTCTCTCCCCTGACAGTGCTATAACCTACTTTACTTTGTAACCTTCCTAAAATATTAGCACTGGCAGTCTCCCCTTTTCTTTTCTTGGCATTCATATAAGTTTGGCGACAAAATCGAATAAATAACAAAAGTTACGGGTAAAAATAAAATAGAACAGACTGGGTACATTTCTACCCATGACGAGCAGCGAGGGTTAACACTGACTTTTTTTAAAACTATGATCCTTCGACACATTTTAACATTCTTGAACTTTAGTTTTGCCTTGTGACTGAAGTAAAGACCAAACGTAATACACTGTCTGTCAATGTTCTCTCGATAAGTGATTGTGCCCAGCGAGAGAGCAGAAGAGAGTAAAAAGCGAAATTTTCATTGCAGCGCAATGAATATCTCGCTTTTCGCAAAAATGGTCTTACTGCCCCTTGACCTCAGACAGCAGCACTTCGCACATCACCTTGATGTTTATTCATCAAGTGACTAGGAAAGTAAAGTAAATAATAATAATAAAAAAAAATAATAAGCAGCTGTCATGAGTCAGGTGAGTGATTCGTATTACCGTCGGAAACGTCCCATTTCCTTCCCCTCTCTTCAACTGTTTAACCCATTCAGCCCTGACGCACTACAGCAGGAGATGGGTCGACCATGATAATTCAAGGGTAGTGCCAGATTAGCTTGGCGCCTCTCGGCGCCAAGCTAATCTGGCACTGCCCTTGAATTATCATCATCGATGCATCTCCCGCAACTGGTGCATAGTCATTAGGTGACGCCTCCAAAATTTGGGAAGTACGGCCGTCGGGCTGAATGAGTTAACTGTAATTCCTTTCAGCTCACATGCTCATGTGATGCAGTTTGTTGTTGTTGTTCGTGGGTGTTTTTTTCATTAATTGTATTCGACCGACGAACCGTTTAGTTGGCGGGGCACAGAGAACATCAACCGAATGGAAGAGGCATGGGTTCTCATGAGCTCCCACTTTCGGGCGGGGGGGGGGGGGGGGGGGGGGAGAGGGGGGGAGGGGGGCGGGGAGGGGGGGGGGGGGAGGGGGAGAGGTCGGGGGGGGGGAACTCATGAGGATCTATGCCTCCTTTTGGGCTATTTTGTATCTCCGTTTCTCATTACGTTTATTGCAGGGCTTTCAGTTTATGAATTTGTTTCAGAGACATCAGCACGACCTTTGTCAGCACGACCTTTGGCAGCACGACCTTTGGCAGCACGACCTTTGGCAGCACGACCTTTGGCAGCACGACCTTTGGCAGAGATTGGGATTAACCTCGGCTATGCCGAGAAAATCCGACTGCAAGAGGCATAGATCCTCATGAGCCCCCGCAATTGCGGGGGCTCATGAGGATCTATGCCTCTTGCTGAAACCACTTTGTATCTTTTGTTCACGGGCGGCTGGAGCTCTTTTGCTTTGAATTGACACACATTTCTGACGTACAGTGAAGGCAGTGATGAGGCTAAATACATAACATGACGCATTCTTCAGGGATGTATGTGACCGTCTTGTGGTTTGTCTGTTTGTAGTTTTCTTCTTCTTCTTCTTCTTCTTCTTCTCTTCTTCTTCTTCTTCTTCTTTTTCTCCTGTGGGCTGATAGGAGGAGGCAATCCAGCACTACAGTCCCCTTTGGTGCGCTTTCTGATACTTTGTAAAACTGTGCATTGGCTAGATGGTTCCTGCACCTTCCCACTCCCCATATCCTTTCTCCCTCCCCCCCCCCACTCCCCTCCCCCCCAAATGCCCGCGCCGTACAGAACATCAACATTACGGGTTCAGGCGCATACAAAAGATACAATCAAGTATATTGCTGGTGCTCTGAAATCGAACAGTTGTGAAATTTGTCGTCTGTATGCATCATTAGTTTAAAAGGTCGCTGAACTCGAAAACACAATAGTATAGTCTTATCGCCAAAATCATTGTATTTGCATAACTTGGTTCTTTGTCTGCCCTGTGTAAAAAACACAGTGTTGTGTCCAGGCATTTGGCTTTTACGCAGGACAAAGAGTAGACCAACTTGTGAAAATACAAGAAATTCTCGTAGCTGATAAGTGGTTGGTTTATTTTCCGCTGGGTTTACCTGGACCTTCTCTAGAACTATTTTCTAGCATTTACACCATGAACCCATTGATTGCCGCTAAAAGTTAAACACCATCGCAAGCGCAAGAGGCATACATCCTCATGAGCCCCCGCATATGCGGGGGCTCATGAGGATCTATGCCTCTTGCTATAGTCACTTTGCGCCTATGTTCCTTACACGGATGAAATCTTTGACGTTGAATTATCATGATTTTCAAATATGCATTCTGTGTTCACTGAGTGTGAAGGAGTTCAGTGTAGTTACCCATCTTCTATACCACAGCCACACACACACGTTCACCCCATACACTTCTTCAGAGTATAAATTTATTATAATAGCATTATATCGTGGAACATGAAGATCTACGCGTATGTTATAGTGGAAAGGCGTTCGTTTCACGAGTGTATGCTATAGGTACCCGGGTTCACTATAGCACGGGGTCGGGTGTCTGTCCAGGGGTGGCCTTAGAATGTGTATACAGCTCGTCTTCAACTCTGACGGCACCCCTGGTGCAGATTATCAGGCACGGTTTTGTACCGGCACCCGACTAACAGCGGGTAGTAATGGGGTACTGTACCCAGTACAAGGCGGGAGAGAGTTGTGTATTTGCTGTCGGGCGCTTAACCCTTTCACAGACAGTGGCCATAAGGCGCGTCTCTGAAATGATTCAACATTTTACGCCAAAGAAAACGAGTCGTCCAAATAATACACACTGGGTTAGCAAGAGGCATAGAACCTCGTGAACCCCCGCATCATGAGGTTCAAAGCCTCTTGTAGATTTGTGTCGTGGCACTGGCCACACTGGTTGTCTACGACCACACTGGCTGTCTCCGCCGATCAACAGTAGCGGATCGAGGGAGACAAAACGTATGGTTTTCAGTGAGTGTGTCAAAGACGTTATGCAACGATGTTTGTTTATATTTAAGGATTATCTCAAACTATTGCCATCGATGCAAAGGGTCTTCCATTCGGAGAATCAACAGGTCCACGTCCCAGACAATCAAAGTATAATTATGTGCTCAAGTAATGCGAACAAAGCACATTGCCAAAGAATATGGGAGGGGTAGGGATGGGGGGGGGGGGGGGAGGGCGGTATCGGGGGGAGGGGCGGGGGGAGGGGGAAGGGGGAGGGGGGGGGGAGATGCAACCAAGATGACACCCTTTTTACCTTATTTTCACCACTTCTTGCAAAATGTTAACACATGTCTAATGATCTCTAATTTAGACATCAAATATTTACAAAAGAGATTTGCGCACCACGTGTTTTCAGCATCATTAGTTTTACACAATTTCGAAATGTGTCGAGTTGTTTTGCTAAACATTGTAACTGAGGCGGTCCGTAGCGCAGCGTAAAAGCGCCTACCACCAATGAACCCTTTGAACCCTGAGTATATAACAAGACTGTATTCCTTTCAGCCCTGACTTTATTTGAGAGCTTTTAGTCTAGATATGGGTACCTCAGATTAAATAATAATAATAAAATAACTATTGCAGATATCACCAGAAACGTATATATGTACAGACTTGTCATTGGACGGACTATTGTTTTGTCTATGTTACAAGACTGTGTCCCCTGTGTCACAGTGCTTGGTGACGAAAATAGTCACAGGTGAGAGAAACACCTGAAAAGGTCGGATGCTTCATACTGAGAATAATTATCTAGCTCCATTAACTATGATGTCAGTCATTGTGCCACATTACTGCCCATGCACTGCCAGCATGCCGATACACTGTATTGTCCCCTACCTGGTCTCTAAATGTCCTTCTCTACACCTGTCGTTGATACGGTATATCCACAGCACACAAGAGAAAATGTTCCACAACGCTTACTGTTTTCAGTTGCTGTCACAATTATAATATGCACATTAGTTTGTGAGTCGCTAACAATACTACCGTGTCTATACATACTATATACATCCCGATTGTTGTCACTGGTGTCCACACTGTCACCTACGTCACCATGCCGCGGTAAATCAGCAGCCCAGGTGAAGGTGGGTGCCAGGTAGAAAAGAGGCATATCGTCAGAATCATCGCATTCGTCGTCAGGTTGTAGCTCAATGTCACTGTCGGTGTCAGTGTCATTCACGGCCGGCTGACCGTGAAAACGTGCGTCTAGTGCCGGTGGGTCAAAGATATCGCTGTCCAACAAGTCAAACTGTCCGGCATCCCAAAACTCATTGTCCGACCACAAGTCGTCATCACTCTCAAAATCACTCGACAT
>BTPG01000001.1:322855362-322992862 GCA_036245525.1 Semisulcospira habei
ATCTCTGTTCAGTGGTCGTCCGTCTGGTAGCACAGTTGTATTTAGCAGTGAGCCCCAGTGGCGGGCGTGTTTAGCTGTAGTTGCAGCTAAGCACGTGTCCTGTGGAGTGGTAGCAGTGAAGGCTCGGTGTGTAGATCACCTATCAATCGCTACAGGTAAGCCGAGCTCCCTGTGAGCAAGCTGTCATTACGAGTGCAAGCACGGATTTCAGTGTTGATACTCCTACCATGTTACTGTTGATACTGCCACGAGCTGACTGATAGTACTGCCATCTTACTCTCCATAGCATAGGTAGGCCTGCACTCGCAACACCGGACCACAGCAGCGTCATTCGCTACAACAGCGACAGCCCCGACACCAGCATGTGTTCAGTGTGTCGGCGGTGGTGTATGTGTTTCACTATGGGATCTGTGGTGAGGTTGCTGTGTCCTGGCGGTGTGCAGGGCGAATAGAGAGAGCGAGGTGTGAGGTGTATTATAGGTGGCTATCCAGTGACGGCGCAGTGCACGGCGAGTCGGCTCTATGCACCAGTGTCTACCGGTATTGAATGCTACAACGTCGCCTGTCTGTCCCTCCGTGCTGTGTCAGTGTGTGCGCCTCAGCATCGCTCCACAGACAGCGACCTTGCCAGGCCAGGTGTGGTGAGATGGTGTAATCAACACTTTTTGTTTACCTCGTCCCCATTGTGCTGTAACCTGCAGCCAGGCGCGCTTCTCGCTACGCCACGGCGACAGGCTGTTGCGTCATTTCAACTTCCCTCCACTCGGGCCTCGTACAGCTATCTGGGTACCCCGTGAGCCACCAGGAACCTGTGCGACCTGCATGTTTTTGCGTCGGTCGTGTGTAGGTGATAGAGAGGGCGCTTGGGTAGTGCCGAGTGGAATGTACATGTGTGTGGCTGTGATGGTGGTGGTGGCGCTGGATGACTCGTCCTTATGTCCTGCAGGACAGCCATGGTCGCTCCATCCTTACCGCCAAACACGCAGGCCGCGCGGTAGCGCAGTGGGATAATCCTTCCGAAGAGTGGTCGATACGAGGATAGTCTTCCAGTGGAGTACACTCGCTACACGACTCTTCATTTTGTTCTTCGTCTTATTCAGTGTATATCGCGATTTAACCTTACGTCAAGCCGTGTGTTATTGCTAGTGCGTGCAGGGTGACCGGTGCCCGCGGCGCGCCGTGCGAGGTTGATGTTGCCGGACCATGGTGGTGCCGGCGGACGGCGCATGCTACTGTGTCCTGCTGCTGGTGGTCACGGCTCTCCTCCCCGGCCCCTGGGGGCAGACGTCCGCTGCACGGGCCGCCAACACCACGGCCCTGCAGCCACCGCAGCAGCAGACATACTCACAATTACAACAACAGCTATCTCAGGAGATGGAGTCTGGTGGCCAGGGAATGACAGACATGGAGGCAGCAAGCTCTGGGGAGAACATGCACAGCGACCAGGCACAGTCGTTTGTCTCAGGTAACATCTTGTAACATTTGTCAATGTATCATACTTATATCCATCTATTTCTTAATGTATACTATTTGCATTTAACTACCTGCATTAAATTTTGTCATTTACAATATTTGTATTGGCACAAGCGGCATGCAATGTACTTGCTTGTCACCAAATGCGAACACAACTTGTGTCAATGTATTATATGTGTATTTATCTAGTTGTCAGTTGACCGTCTTCGCACTGACACCTGCAGCATGCAAATGTGTGGAGAGTATAATTATGGTTCTGAAAGGAAGACCTTGTAGATTGTCAAATGCTAGTAGGACAGTCTTCGTCATTTGTCAATGTATAATATATGTTTGGAACCAATGACATGCAAAGTCAAGTATAGCAAAGTCATCATATTGTGAAAATCGTATTCTCCTGTAGGCCAGCAACATGCAAATGCACTCCACAGATGTCAAATCGTCAGCTTACACTCATTGTACCCCAAGACCGAAATCCCCAAATTTTGCCGTTGTCCTCTGAAGACTGCATTGCAGTGCAGGACACAGATCGACCATGATAGTTCAAGAGTGATGCCAGAATAGCTTGGCGCCCATAGACGCAAAGCTATTCTGGCATCACCCTTGAACTATCATGGTCGATCCTTATCTTGCTGTGGTGTGTCTGGGGTAGAATGGGTTAACTGGACAACCAGGTCAGGCCAAGTCAAAGTAAAAAAAACAAAAAAAAACACCTGTATTCTCAGTAAGCAAAAGACTCGTGGGCCGACGTCAGCCGCAGTGATCCCGCGCACGGTTGTGCGCGGGCCCACTGCGGCTGACATCCGCCTGAGAGTCTTTTGCGTACTGGGAAGGTTGTATCCGACTTACATGTTGCACGGTCATGTGCGAGACTGGGGAGTTACACTGTCGAAAAGCACCTGCACTTCGTCGTCTTCGTAATTTTGTCACTGAGTGCACGTGTGTGCATCAGCGTCGTATCGGCATGGCACCATTGTACAAAGCAAGTAAACTCGCAAATCGCCAATCGCTAGTACGCCTGGCGTTATATGGCGGCGAGAGCCCAGTATATGTCCATTATATTACAATGAAAATCCCGCTTTTCTCCAAAATGCGCATACTGGCTTTTGCGCATAATTACACGACAGTCGTAACTGACGTGTTGCGAGCGGACGCAAGGCTTCCAGTCACTCAGAAAACGATGCGGGGTACTTGGTGCCATTGGTACGATTCAACTAATTCAGCCCTGGCAAAATGATCGACTATGATAGTTGAAGGGTTGTGCCAGATTAGCTTGGTGCCTTGAATGACGCGAAGTTAATCTGGCACAACTGGTACGCTTTTTTTTCGTGAAGAACCTCTCTCTAAGATTGTGGTGACCAGGCAGAAAATGCTAGTTCTTGCTTCTCACCTTGTTAGCGCACGTTTTACAGTGTACATAAAACAGACGAATGAGGTATCATGATTATGTTTGATAGTCACGCAAGTGTCTATATCTTGGGAAGAGGGGAGAGGGATAAAGGGGGAGGGGGCGGGGGGGGGGGGGGGGGGTAAGGGGTCGTGATAGTTTTTTTTTTTACCTTGATCTCCCAAACATTTAGCTTCCACCGCCTCAAACCTTCAAGCCCAGTCCCCTCTTGCTTGCTGTGTTCACGTTTTAAAATGCTACATCAACGAATGTACTGGACCAAGTCCGAAGCATTAATAAACCTCCTGATGTCTTCCTGTATTAAAAGTCGCATTTAAAAAGCAAAAAGTCCTCTGTCTGACGTCGAGCGCAGTTTGCCCCGCGCGTGCGCGGGGCAAACTGCGGTTTACGTCAGCCCGAGGACCTTCTGTTCTGCGGGGTCTTGGGTACCGTTCCAACTTTGATCTGGCCGATTATATGTCTCTCGTACGCCATGGCCGATTGTGTTTCGGTAATGGCCGTAATAATCAATGCTCAAATGCAATCCTAAAGCAAGTTCTGTGCTAGTGTATAGTGTCCTCAGACCCGTTACTAGTTGTACATGTGTATAGTACACGCGCCCACTTATAACCGGTATCTCTTCTGGTCGAGTATATTTTAGAACTGAGAACTGTTCATTTGCGCATATGTCTTCGAGAAATGACAGGCATGATCACAACTTTCAGGTCGTTTATACTTTTAGAACTGAGACTTAGCAAAGCAAAGTCCTTTGTGGATGTACAGCATCATGAGCTGTCGTACATTTGTATAGTACACGTGCCCACATATCGTATACTTTCAAAACTGAGATTTACTTGCTCATTTGAAAATGTTCACTGAAGACGCTCGCTTGTGCATATGTTTCCAAGCAAATGGCATGTCTGATAGCAACTGTCCGATCGTGCATAACACGTGCATGTACCTAGCTGATTTAGCCGATTTGTGTAACTCTATGGCTGTCGGTAGCGGTTTTGGTAGCGATGATTTCTGCAGGAATCATCGCGACCAAAACCGCTAACGACAGCCAAAGGGTTAAGCATACTTGTGCTGTTGATAAGCACAGACAACCCCTGTCCTGTCCTGTCCTGGGTGCTTTATTGGCCTTTCCTGTCGTGCTGATAATCACCTTTAATTTGTGCCTGAGTAGGCATACACTCTTCTACTTTGTCCACTGAAAGCACCGTGTATACAAGAGTGTGTCCGTGCAAAACAGTGTCGTCCACGATTGACGTCGGTCCCTGGACTTTTTGCCAACAGGGTTCTTTCTGGAGTACAAAATCAGGCGTCTTCAGTGTATTCCGTGCCATCTCTAAGCGCAACTTGCAGCTGTTGAGGGTCGACGCGTGGAAAATTTTTATTGTGTGGGCTGACACAACACGTGATTTTATTAGCCTGTGCGCATGTGTGTGTGTGTGTGTGTGCGTGTGTGTGTGTGTGTGAAATTGTAAATGGCAAGAAGAGTCGTTTCGGTCAATCGCAGGGCACAAAAAAGGGAAGCACGCAGCAAAAAATAAAATATATGTCTAACGCATATTATGTTAGTTTAAGAATGTGCGCGCGCATGTATGTGTGTGTGTGTGTGTATGTGTGTACATGTGTGTGTGTGTGTGTGTGTGTGTGTGTGTGTGTGTGTGAGAGAGAGAGAGAGAGAGAGAGAGAGAGAGAGAGAGAGAGAGAGAGAGAGTAACCCAATTACAAACATTCGCTGACACATGCCAGAGCTGTTGAAAAGGCGACATGCAAATGTAAACAGTCGAGGTCCAATACCGTCTTTAAAAAATCCGTGTGAATTATGACACGTTAGCTGTACACGAGTGGATTTGGGCTAAATGACCACGGAGTTGCTGCGTTAGTCCCACGGCTTTAAGCCTTGTGGATGCAGCCCCCGGTACTGTTTACTGTTTACGGTACCGGTGGCTGCATGCGCAAGGGGGTTAATGTAAGTTGAAGAAATGGCAGGCCACTGCAAGCTGCTCTGGCATCGCCCTTGGACTATTATGAGATGGGTGGATGACTTGCCTTTCATATTCAAACCGTGTCGAACTCTTTTTCTGCTGCTGACTATACCGTTCGGTGAAAAAGACGCGTAACTAGACTGCTACTGACAATACCGTTCGGCATACAAGACGCGTAACTAGACTGCTACTGACAATACCGTTCGGCATACAAGACGCGTAACTAGACTGCTACTGACAATACCGTTCGGCATACAAGACGCGTAACTAGACTGCTACTGACAATACCGTTCGGTATACAAGACGCGTCTTGTCCACGGTATCGTCAGTAGCAGTCAGAGGGCTAACTACGCGTCATTTTCACCAAACTGTATCGTCAGCAGCAGAAAAAGAGTTAAGCGACACGGTTTGAATATGAAAGCAAGATTTCAGACCTCGGACATGTCCGTTCACACACATCGTAATTTTGCACTGAAACTAAACCTCTCAGCGCTGGGCACACAGCCAGTTAGATCCCATGCGATCTGTTTGTCCATCGCTGAGAGATCTCCCGTGGTACACGTACTGTATGTACCATGCATATCATCTTTATTTTGTGATTTATATTAAGTCTTACCTGACCCAATCAGTCCTTAATTGCAACAATGCTATCTTAATGATACAGCAGTTATCGGAAAGATAGCTGGCTGTCGGCTGCACGTGTACTCAGTACTGTACGATCGTGTAAGTGTTATCGTCTAGTTTGCCTGTCACCCGTCGATCATTCTGGATAGTTGGTTAGGTGGCGTCTTATGTGCGGCCGCAGTAGTCAATTTAGTAGTGCAAATTCAGGACCAGAATCCGTCTAGTTTTCGAAAACCGGTACACCAATTTCCGTCGAGTAATTTTAATATGTTTCGAATCTACTTTTTCTTGTGGCTTAGGTCCATTCTTGCCCTGACACAGTACAGAAAGGAACTGATCGCCCATGATAGTTCAATGGTAGTGTCAGAATACCCTGGCCCCTGAAGGCAGATATGAAGTTTGCCTGGAAGGCATGTCTTAAAGTATGGATTGCAGACTTTGCTCTGTGCTTTTGCCTTCCATTACACCTCATACATGATACGTTCGAAACGTGGTGCATTCGGATCCGAATACAGCACGTCCCGAACGTGTTATTGACACTGTTTTGGACGCAGGCAGATGTGATATATCTATTTATTGAAAGGACTTTTTAGGACGGGTCGCGGTGGGGCGAATTTAATAGCATGTCTATGATGCCAAAGGCGGGCAGGCTAAACCTCTAACAATTGAAGTAACAAGATAAAATGACGTCATGTCTAGTTACGCTAACCTCACTGCTGAACGTACATTGTGCGTATGTATGTATGTGTGTGCGTATGTATAAACACGAGAATCTCCGATATTTGTGTACACACAAGCTTGAAACTTGGTGAAATACTTTCTTAAGTGGGTGGCTAAGAGAGACTGAGCATATTGTAATTGAATGTATCATTGAAGACATAAACTACCGTTTGTAGGAAGTCCCTTGACCCAGATTAGAGTCCGTAATTTTTGTCATATTTTCTTGAACTTTTGCATATAGCTGGTTTGGAGAAAGACAATAGATGAGTTCGTTAGCCAGCTTTGTATCCTTTCAACTTATTTAGTAAAAAATTAATTCTTTTCAGAAAAGAACTAAAACACTAAAAAACCTTTACTTCTAGAGAAAGTCAGACAGTGGCGGTGACGTAAAAGAGGCAACTCCGTCACCACGCAGACACTGACATAATACTCTAATATGACGTCATTCTCTCTCTCGCGCGCGGCTTCTCTCTCTCTCTCTCTCTCTCTCTCTCTCTCTCTCTCTCTCTCTCTCTCTCTCTCTCTCTCTCTCTCTCTCTCTGCCCCACCCGGGTCTGCCCTGGGGGACTTGGGTGGGGTTAGGTATTTTTTAGTTCCCAGGGTCACCCTGGTCAGCCCCACAGGGTGGGTTTTTCTCTCTATTCTGGGGCATGTGTTTCTGTCTACCCTTTGTCCATTCACCTGTATTTGCCTTTTTAAAACTCTCCCTACTGTCTGCACTGCCTGTAGCTCTTGATATTGGATGTGTGTTGCTAAATGGTCTTAGCTTTATTTATGCCCCATGTTGTAGGTTTATTTAATGTATTTGACCGGCTGGCGACATACATTCAATTTTCTGTTTAGTTTTTTTTCACAAGCAGTGCAGGCACGTCCTGAGAAAGCCTTGTTGCTGTCGGGACGTTAAGCAATGTACAATCAATCAATCAATCTCTCTCTCTCTCTTTCTCTCTCTCTCTCACACACACACACAAACATGCGCACATCTCCAGGAGGAATAGATCCTCATGCGCCGTCCAGGCGCATGAGGATCTATGCCTCTTGGAGATGTCTGGAGCGCGCGCGCACGCACGCACGAAACACGCACACACATCAACGCGCTTTCAGAAGAGCATGCAGGTGACCCGTGTACTTAGTATACATGCAGCTAGGAAAGGTCAACCTGCTTTCACACAAACTATAGCAAGACTGAAATTGTACCGTGAAGTTCTAGTTTTGTCACCATTTTCTCAAGCCTATAAAGCGAAAGTGAAACTCATATCAGGTAAAATATAAAATTACGTAAAAACTAAAACTTACGCCATGACAAATGACGTTTCACAAATCAATGACGCGTACGTCCTGCGCCCCGTATAGAACTCACTGACGCATTGGCAGATCTGCGAGACATTTTCAACATCAGAATCAGTTCAAAGACAAAAGGTAGAGACCATTGACAGCGATGACAGCTATCATATAGAAATGACTTTGTGGGTTATGGTTCATCCCATCTTGTTTTTATTGAAAGTCAACTTCATCACTTTCGGGTCAACAACTCAGCATCAGTTTTTATATTGTAGATGTAATCAAAACTGTCAAGCTGCAACTGTTCTGTTTGTAGCTGATGTGTCAGTTCTACTCAGCCATCATCTTAGTTTGCATGGTTATGTCAGGTCGGACAAACACCTGTACGTTATTACTCGTCTGTCGATTTCATCATGAAATACAGAGCACTACATTTATGCAAACCGCTTTTCAATCAAACCTGTCAAGCATCTTGAGCTACCAATTAGCAAACAGTCTTTGGGTCTTTGTCGGCTGTACTTGGTTCGTGAACAGCAGAGTACAGACCAACAACGGCTGACGTCCACCTGTGGATCTATTGCGTGCTGGAAGGCGAGTGTCAGATTTGTGAATGGCTTGATAGTAATGATATGTTTTTAATCTCTCTGACCTTGTCGAAATAGGCCATGTCTGAGTGTTCTAAGTAAGGTTCGGCCCACCTGATTGTATCGCGTTTTGTGACAATGTGAGAGTTGTCGCAAAGGTCGTGAGCACTCGTTGGAGTCGCCACGTGATATGTAACCATTTGTTTAGTTGTTACAACTCGTATGCAGTATCTACGAAGTTTGTGTCAATTGTTACAAAACGTTAGGACGCTGCACGATCACAAGATATTTTGCACAACGCAAGGTATGAACGATCGTTATATTAATCATTAAATCCAAAAAAAGATATGAACGATCGTTATTTTAATCATTACATCCAAAGCAAGGTATGAACGATCGTTATTTTAATCATTAAATCCAAAGCAAGGTATGAACGATCGTTATTTTAATCATTACATCCAAAGCAAGGTATGGACGATCATTACTTTAATCATTAAATTCAAAGCAAGGTATGAACGATCGTTATTTTAATCATTAAATCCAAAGCAAGGTATGAACGATCGTTATTTTAATCATTAAATCCAAAGCAAGGTATGAACGATCGTTATTTTAATCATTAAATCCAAAGCAAGGTATGAACGATCGTTATTGTAATCATTAAATCATTCACTCTGGTCTGTCATTGTCACACGCGCACACACAAACACGCATATTTAACACATGGACGAACGCATGCACACGTACGCACACACGCGCGCATGCTCACACGCACACACACACACACACACATACATGTAAGCACGCACGCAGGCACGCACGCACACACACACGCAGGCACGCGCGCACGCACGCACGCACACACACACACACACACACACACACACACACACACACACACACACACACACACACACACACACCGGCACAGACACACACCACATGCGGTTCGTGTTGATATTTCTACAAAATAAGATTCATTCTGATGAGTATGCTACCTCGCACACGGTACTCAATAACTCTCAGAAACCGTACTTGTCATTCATACCCACATGTACTTATCAAGCGCCTATGACACAACCAAACCAACACTGGTTGTCTCCCACGATTCGCTACAGCTGATAAGCTTTAGCGAATCGATGGAGACGACCAGTGTGAAACGAGGGGCCATGAAGCCAACTGCTAAGGACACGCGGATTTATATTTGTCTGCATAGAAAAGGTCAAGGTCGCCTGTGTTTTTTCAACATAAAAAGCACAGTTGGCACACCGATCTGAGGGCGAGAATAGAGCAAAATGTTGTCTGGCGATAGAACTCATCCAAACCTGGGACACAACCCAGCGCGCAAAAGGTCGTCGGCCCACGACGGCTACAATCGGCCCGCGCACAGCCGTGCGCGTGGCCAACTGCAGCTGGCTTCGGCCCAGGGTTCTTTGCAGATTTTGCTTGCTGGGACACCGTTTCCCGAAGTGTGGTACGCGATCTTTTCGATAATAGTATATAATATTATATGCACCAGTTTAGACAGTTGATGAACCACGATAGTTCAACGGAAGACATTTCCCAGATTTGGGACGCGTCCTCTGTCGCATTTATTGCATGTGCCGATTTTAGCTAGATTCGCGTACCGATCCAACATTTTAGTTTAAGGTTTAGATCATTAAAGGCTGGAAACTCATGACCGAAATGTGTGAGGCCTCCTCTGACAAATATTATGCGCCGATTAGTTAGTTATCTAGTTAGTTACTTAGTTAGTTAGATAGTTGCTTAGTTACTTAATTACTCATTTTGAACGCATCAGTCAGTTCGTTTTTAGGGTTTAACGCTGAGCAGGCAACTAATACCACCTCACGTCGTACACCCGTGTTTTCGGGAGATGGATGGAGTGATCATGAATTTTCAAGGGTAGCCACAGACTTAGTCTAGCCTGGCGCGTTTGAAGTCCAGAGACCTCTTCTCCCCATGTCCTCTTACGAATAGGCATCGGTATGTGAAAGATGCGTGGAACACGACAGACCATGATAGTCCCAAGGGAGCGCCAGATTAGCTTGGTGTGTCTGACGCCAGAAACCCATCTAATCTGGCACTACCCTTGAACTGGGACACTGGGGCGGTCCGTGGCGCCGTGGTTAAGGCGCCTGCCACCAATGCTAAAGGTGCGAGGTTCGAGACCGGTGCTCCTCTAGTAAGTGTCACCGTTAGTTCGGGCAAACCGTGGGGGTGGGTGGGGGGTGGGGGGGGGGGGTCCTTTCTCTGGGTAATCCGGCTCTTCCTTCCCCTCCCCTATGGTTCCGGTTTCAGGCCACTTTATAAATTTCAAATACAAGCGATCAAAATTTCCGAAACCTCAGTAGCTGAACTGACCCTTCGCACCACGTGAATTTACTGTGTTTGTCTTGTACTGTGTTTGTCTTCAGAGTGAATGCGTGTGTCACGTGAGCGTGCGTGTTAGGTGCAGTTCGCGACGCTTTGAGCCGAATCGCAGAATTGGGAAAAAGCGCCTATATAATAACCGGTATTATTATTATTATTATTATTATTATTATAACTGTCATGGTCTTCAAATCTCCCACCGTCTTTGAAAATGACTTCATCCTTTAGCTGTCGGTAGATCTTTTTTTGTCAAAGTGAATCCTGTAATCGCGACAAAAGCGCTACCTACAGTCAAAGGGTTAACTATTTCGATTTAACGGATACGCGGCTGTTCTCCACATATCCGTATGCAGCACGTCTTGAATGTATTGAATTGTCTGCTCAGTGCTAAATGTTGTGCACGAACGTGCGATAGAAGTCAAACATCGATACATGTCTATGAAGTAGAAGAGTATAAGTTCCTAGATATAGCGTGGCGCCTCCTTCGGCAATAAGCTTTTAATTTTGAATACAAATGTGTTGTCAAACGGGAACTTTGGGCTGCTTTTTCAGGGGGAAAGCTCGTCGCCACAGATTAGCGCCACATGACCTATCTAGCGTTACCTTTCTTTCCCGCGTGTTCACTAATATCCAGTTGACTCTGGCCCTGAAAGGTCTGGCGTATTGAATAGGAAAAGCCTGAAGTGTACACAGAGTGACGCACTAAACATTGGATTCGGGCTAGGAAGCGGGGGTAGGCGGCCTAGGGGGAACTAGAATGGTATGTGCGTCACTTATTGTTACACGCCTCAAACAGATAGTCAATATTGCTCTTTCCTTAAATATATGCACAGGATATACGCGAACTTACGCTTGCTTTTCTTCGCCACAGACATGTTTTCAAAGGATAAGCCCTAGTTTCAATCAGAGCCAGTCTAGTTGTGAGCGTCGAGCTGCCTGCCTGAAAAACAGACTTGCATAGGGGCGAGAAGAGATTCCTTCAGCCGGTATTACTAAAGCAGAGGTCTCTGGCAAGCACAGTGACTTTGCTTCTGCAAGAGGCACAGGTCTACATGAGCCTTTTCATTCTGCGGGGGCTCATGTGGATCGATGCCAAATGCGAACAAACGTCGTGAAGGAGCATTGATCCACATCGGTGGTCGTAGTGTGTTGGGGAGCTCATGCGGAGCTATGTCTCTTGCTAAATGATCACGCAAAAAGCATTCATCCACATAATGTGTGTTGTGCTGGGGAGCTCATATGGATCATGGCAAACGTCACGCAAGAAGCATTGATCCACAGCGTTGGTCGTAGTGTGTTGAGGCTCATGCAGATCTGTGCCTATTGCAGTAACATTGTGCCTTTCTAGTTAACACATTGGAGACGTGTTGCATTCGGATACGCGGCTTTATGCCGCGTATCCGATTGCAGCACGTCTCGAGTGAGTAAATGAGTGAACGGCAGCGTGCAGGTGCTGGTCTGTAATTTTGAAACTTACAGTCCCAGTGCGCAATGTCCATGACCAGTGACAAGAATACATGTTGTTTTCAAGCTGTGTTTGCTCACGTCAGTCTACTCATCCGGTCGAAATGTGTGTATCAAAATTTCTTTCTGAGTGGCTTCCATACGGCGTCGATGTACTACACTGAGTTGGCAATGAATATGTCAATGTGTGAGAATAATATGATCCAGTTATTAGCTGCTCATTTGGTTCTAAGCCTCTGGTTTTGCTGCTATTTTAACCGTAGGCTGTATTCATAACGACGAGAATGCGAACACTGTATATAATCACTGAAAATGCAGGTCCCGGACACATTAGTCTGCCTTCTTCTGGCCCATTTAGGACTTGAGGTCTGCCTCACTCGCGTGAAGAAGGGTTTCAGAGGCTCACTCTAAGATGGCGTGGCCTACATTGCGAGATGGGTATAAGACATTGCACTTTACTTCCAAAAACAGCATCCACCCACTGCAGCTTGTTTTTCAGTTTGAAGAAAAAGGGGTGGACAAGGGGTGTACTCCGAGCGTCGCGAGACGGATCTACAGTGTCAGCGCGAGAGTAGTGCTTAGTTAACCCCATTGCGCATGCGGCCGCGGGCACTGTACCTAGTACCGATGGCTGCATGCACAAGAGGTTAACCCCTTCACTGCCTGTGTTTCTGAAATCACTGTAAATTCAACCCCATAGAGCCCCAACCGTCTACGGATCATGGACACAAAGCGAGTCTAGCAAGAGGCATAGATCCTCACGAGCCCCCGCAACTGTGGAGGCTCATGTGGATCTATGCCTCTTGCATTTAGGTGTTTCTGGCAGTGTTCCGGCAGTCAAGGGGTTAACTTGAAGCATCGCTGTCAAAATACAATTGGATTTCGCTAAAGGGCGAGGAGCATGCTATTATAGGAGGATCCCGTTGAGTTCTGTCTGTCCATGGTCGGACACTGAGCCTGACACACTGCTACAGGCGACAGGTCGAAAATGATATTTTAAGGGCGTTGACCTTTGGCCCTTTAATTTAGATGCAAATGTAGACCCAAATGACGTATAATTTGTTTGTTTTTTAAAAATTTTATTTCATTTTGTTTCATTTTATTTTTTGTTTTTACTTGTTCCCCGTTGTGATTATTATTATTATTATTATTTTTTTTTTTTTTGCAGTCTAATATCACCTCGGCGTGAAAGAACATTTAATAACATTCTGAATTCTGAAATCACGAATGCAGTAAGCTCGTACTAACTAGATTCACTGGACACTGATTAACGTGAAAGAGCACCTCTGTCCTTCACGATTAAGCAGAATGTGGAAGATGAGTATGTGCAGAAAATCGCAACAAAGAAGAAAAAACACATTTAAAAGGAAAATACACACTTGACAAGCGTGTATTTCCTTTCAAAGCGTGTTCCTTTCTCGTTCTAAAGTGTATGTACTGTCCAGGAGTGTATAGAGGATAGACCGAATACATTTGAACTAGTTTGTTCCCTTTCTAACCAGACGTCCATTGAACTTTTGACTGGATCATGACATACAACATCGTACGACTAGTTTTCCGTTTTTCGGTCACCCCAAATTTATCTGCAAGAGGCATAGATTCTCATGAGCCCCTTTCTAGCAGGGGCTTATGAGAATCTATACCTCTTGTGGGAATGCCCTCATTTTGCAGCCTCGGATGAAGTGGATCGTGAAGTGAGAGCTCTGGCGGAGGGAGGAGGCGGTGGGTGGGGGGAGATGTAGGAGGGGTGGATATTAAGGCACGCGAGTCCACGCGCATGTCTACACATGGACTCGCGTGTCCTAATATCCACTCCTCCCCCCCCCCCCTCCCCCTCCCCCGCCTCCTCCCTCCGCTACCACTCTCACAGTTGATGTGTTTATGTTTCATGATGCTGACAACTCTTCTCTCTTTTCATATGTTTCATAATGGTGGCACCCTTCTCTCTTTTATATATTGTATTATGATGGCATCCCCTCCTGTCAAGTCCAATGTTTCATGCTGGTGTCCAGACTACCCTTTCTTCACGGTAACGACTTCCATGTTTAATGTTTTTTCATTGTACACATCCCACCATCTATGTTTTCTTCATCTGCATTACATGACGGCAACACCCTTCATTTTACTATGTTTCACGATTGTAACACCCTTGTATTTTTCACTGTTTCATGATCGTAACACCTCCATTTTATCTGTTTTGTCATGGTAACATTTCTTTGTTTTATGATTTTTATATATTTCTGAATGATAACACCCTCCATTTAGCCTTTTTCATAGTCGTGCAAGAAAGTGTGCAATATATCGGCATTGATAGTGAGACACTTCAAGATAGTCGGTAGTCTTGATAACTGTAACAAGGAAAATAACTCATCCACGTATCTAACATACACACATGACATTCCATTTAAAATTTGTTATTTATAACAAGGCGACACTTGCTTGAAACCTAATAAATGGGACATAGCACTAGTATTGTGCAAGATTTCTTCCATGCAACTAAATGTGTGTGTGTGACTAGATAACTCGCTATATTTTGAACAAGTAAAAATGTACTCCAGTTTTAGGTTACGAATTATACGTTCAGTATTCAGGGAAGCGCACGCAAAATTGCCATACACTGAACCATGAAATCGTACCTCTACATGTATGGTCACATTTAAAGTCTTTGGTAAGAACACTTCGGAGGCGAACGACCCAGATCTGCAAGAGGCATAGATCTTCATGAACCCCACATATGCGAGGTCTCATGAAGATCTATGCCTCTTGCTTACCATATATACATGTATGTTTTCTCAGGTAGAGAGGTCACTGGGTGGTTTAAACGTGAACTGCTCTCTGGAACACCTGCGTCGAGCTATAACTAGCTTGATACCGGTCAAGCTGAAACGGTTTGTGGTTGTCGTGATAGTTTTGTCCTGAACCCAATCAGGACTACCATACTACAGCAGCGTTTGGATAGACATTAATAGTCCATGGACTTTGCCAGAAAAGCTCGGTTCTGACAGTCTGAATCTGTTTACAAATGTCGTGATGGCTCGCTTGGTTTTATCCTGAACACAACCAGGTCAGCCACACCACAACAACAGTTTGATAAAACTTGATAGTTCCAAGGATAGTGCCAGAAGAGCTTGGCTCACACAGTTTAAATCGGTTTAGGGATGTCGTGATAGCTCACGTGTTTTTTTTCCCTCAACACAAATAACCCTGACTGACACACCACAATAGGTCGACAATGATAGTTCATAGGTATTCTGGCACCACCCCCGGTCGATGAGTCTCCTGGGCTTATGTGTAGTCTTTCGCAGCAGAGACCAGCCGTCTGTAATGATGATTCAAGCAACCTGATCCATGCAATGGTGGGTTAACAGTTCACAACATGTCATTGTCAAATGGTCTTTATATGTCTTACAATAATGCTGCACACAATGACTGACTTAACTTTTGTTTAGTTGCAACTTGCACATGTCGTAAAGTAAACCGCGCTTCTCTTCTCCATCTATATAATATGCAGGAAAGTTCCGCTGATGCGCACAGGAAACAGTAGAGAACGACTGTACCTGCTCACATAGATTGTGAAAGCAGGGTTAGAAATGTTTGGCTAAGATAGGACAGCATCGAGAACCGTTCTGTCGTGGAATTTAGCTATCGAAGTCTACCCTGCTGCATATCGCTTGAAAATGTCCTTTAGAGTTTTCTGTTCATTTACGTTTTTACCCCTTTGGGTGTCGCTAGCGGTTTTAGTCGCGATGATTCATGCAGGAATCATCGCCACTGAAACCATTACCGACACCCAAAGGGCTAATGTTCGCATACCTATGATGCTAAGCGTATGATCGGGTACAGCAACTGATCATTTGCTGTACCCCATCACAAGACAGTCCGTTTCTTGACGTCTCTAGACAGCACTAGCACTGGAAACCGTTCACTGCCAGTAATCACAAGCTGCGTTTCAGAAATAGTCGTAAATTTTAGTGATGAAACCCAGTTCGTCGAAGAACATGGATACAAAATTGACCCAGCAAGAGGTATAGATCCTCATGAGTCCCCGCTTCGCGGGTGCTCATGAGGATCTATGCCTCTTGCCGCTGTTTGGCGTTTGCTGTTTCTCAGTAGTGAAGTGTACAAGTCATTGTAAATTTCACTTTTTGTATCTCGTTTATCTGAACCCGAATTCAGACGATCAATGTCTCTATAAAAGTACGCGCATAAGCTGTAAGTAAGATCCAGTCACTTGAAGTTTTTGTGTGTGCAACATTATTTGCAAAGTAAGCCTGCCCCCGTGTATTGATTAAAACATTAAACCGGCCTGCTCCAGACAGTAAATGGTTAATAGTCCGCAATATACCATTTATACATTTAAACGTTCTCAGTGTGTCTTGCCCGTAATGCTGTACAAAAGGGTTAACTTCATCTATGAAGTCTGGATGTCGTAATTTGAAAGACTTTTCTGCTCTCCTTTTCCTTCGTACGTAGGAGCGTGTCCCTGCTGTGCACAAGGATTGTGAAAGCAAGGTCTTAGTTGTGGAAAGACAACATTGAAACTCCGTTTTAGCGGTGAACGTTATCAGACAAAGCCCGCCATGGAGCAGATAGCTTTAGGAACTTCCAGAATGTTAAATAAAGTCTTAGTATCATCCTCAAACAGAAGACATCTATGAAGACTACTATCAATTTAGAAAACGAATCGACCATAGTAGTTCATAATAGTTTAAGGGTGGTGCCAGATTAGCTTTTCACCTCCTTTGAAATGTTAAGCGAGCAGGTCTTACAAATTTGACGATACCCTTGAAAAGTAATTTTAATGTAGGAGACAAATCGACCGTGATAGGTCAAGAGTGGTGCCAGAATAGCTTGGCGCCTAGGCGCCAAGCTACTCTGGCACCACCCTTGACCTATCACGGTCGATCCGTCCTCTATTGTGGTTGTATCAGGCTTAATGGGAGGTTAAGGTTACAGGGTACGGTTGTATCTGCCTGTGTGCAGATTTACGACGGTCTCCTTTCTCTTGGTTGCGTCACAGCCACAGTAAAACTACAACACAAACTGTGCGGTTTGGACTTGAATCTTAAAGCGACTGCAAGCCTCACTGGACTCCGCGTTTTCTACAAGTTAGTCAGTCATTAGGGTGTAACGCCAACGCATAAGACTATGGAGGGGAAGTAAGTCTGGCGTATCAACAGTTTGTCCGGGCTTTTAATCCACCGTTTGCATCAAAGGACGTGCTGTTTTTGACCTACTTCTAATTTAAGGAAATCGTTTGTTTTGCAAGCCAGCAAAAGTTTAGGAACACCACCCAACAGAGCGACCTTGGCGTGGAAAGTGTCGCTTTAACTTGACTTTCCGAGGTCGGGGCAGCGTGGATTTATGGTTGTGCTAATCGCGCGGGTGATTCACTATATTGGTTTTGGCACTAGCATTCAGATAGTGGAAACGCGGAGGTCTCTCTTTTTGCAGGCCCTATAGGACCTTGTGTAAACTGCTTTAAATTTAGTCTTCCATTTTCGGTTTAATTTTTGTTTTTTTTTTGGAGGGAATGGGGGGGGGGGGCGGTGGAGGGGGAACTGGGGGGGGGGGGGGGGGCGGAAGTTGGACGTATCTGTCAAAGTCCTTCTGATCAAATAAAGATGTCTTATTTTGCAATGGACAATGTTCAGTTTAGGTGGGTCTTTAACAGCAGGCAGTAACTCCCCCCCCCCCCCAACCCATATCCCCCCTCCCGCCATCCTCCCCAAACCCCTCAATTAACCCTGAGCATGAAGCCACTGGTACTATCCGAAGTACCGGTAGTTGAATGTGCAAGGGGATTAACACCTTCACTGTCAGTGGTCTCAGATTTTGCGTTAATTTTCAACCTCAAAGAGCCGTATCTGTCCAAAGAATATGGATGCAAAGTGGTGTCAGCAAGAGACATAGATCCTCATGAGCCCCCGCAACTGCGGGGGCTCATGAGGATCTATGTCTCTTGAGGTTGAATCGTGTTCAGTGAAGGGATAGGTTGAACGAGTACTGCAATCGCTACTGTGCGGGTACGCATAATTTGTGTGCAGGTCTGTGATTTTGGACCTTACAACTGTAGCAAATGCACAAACTAGCATACATTTATAGTACGTCTTGCTCCGAAACAAAGGGGCCAGTTGCATGAGTGAGCATTGTCCTGGTGCCAACCACTAAGCAAGGTGCTGCGCTGGCGCAGGACGAAGCTCGCTCGTGCAACTGCCTCAGTGTCGACACGTCGACACCAAACGTCGACGCTCTCGACGTCCTCAGTTGACAAGCTCGACGTCTGTCGACCTGTCGTCCACGTGTTTAGTTTGTTCTACGGAGCCGGACTAACAAAGTGCAGTAACTCATTTGTAACCTCACTAGAAGTCTGATTCAAACCATGTAGACTCAGCACGTCTAGTAAATGTTTTATTAAATTGTTGATGTCTACTGAAGTAACCGTTCGGTGTAGTTCCAACAGTCAATGGGTTGAAATGTCTTCTCCATGTGAAATATACAGCATGTTCACTGTTAACTCATTCAGCCCGACGCACGTATTTCCCAAATGTAGAGGCGTCATCTAACTACTACGCACCTGTTGCGGGAGATGGATTGACCATGACAATTCAAGGTAGTACCCTTGAATTATCATGGTCGACCCATCTCCTGCTGTAGTGCGTCAGTGCTGAATGGGTTAAATAACTGTTGCCTCAGCAATATATTCTTGCGGTCTGTTTAGTCACACGCTAACCGTACTGGACGAAAAATGTTGACGCAAGTAAAACGGACTATACACATACCTGATAAGCAAAGGGCATCGGGCCGACGTCGGCCACAGTGGGCCCGCGCACGATAGTACGCGGGCCCACCGCGGCTTGACCTCGGCCCGATAGCCTATTGCGTAATAGGGAGTGGGGGGGTGGGGGGGGGGGTGATGTCGGTTAATGTCGACCCGAGATCTCGCTGTTTACTGGGCGGTATTCAGTAAACCTTGGGAGCAATTTGGGCCCTCCACTACTTTCGAAAACCACAACCACCACCGCCACCACCCCTCCCTTCCACGTGCTCCCACCCTCTCCCCTCCCACTATCCCGGCCGAGGGTTCCGTGTCGTCGCCACTCATTCATTCATTCACAGGCCAGCGCTAGACGGTTGGCAGGCGAACAGCCTTTGCTTGTTCTGGGCCTTTGGGGTAGAACTGACACTGCTTACCTGGCTGCCCCCCACCCCTCCCTTACCCCTCCACCCAACACAATATAGTAGATTGAAAGAGAGAAGAACGGTTGATGGGAGAAAGGGGGGGGGGGGGGGAGAGGCTAGCCTTTTTTCTCCCCTTTATCCCGTTCTACCCCCTTCGTTTTACTATAGCCCGTGACCGTCCCGGCGGCTACCCCTCTTGAGTCCACTATACCCGTTTGTCGTTCTAGCCACCCGAATGGCGAGTGGAGTGGCCTGGTGAAAAGCGGGGTAGCAGAGTCGTAGTTTTGCGCTGAAGTGGATTGCGGCTTGAGGGTACGCGTGGAGGAGAAGAGGCTCCTGTCTTGTGGGACTCTTCTACCCAGTAAGCAAGCGTCCTTGGACCCACGACGGTCGCAGTGGGCTTGCGCACGGCTGTCCGGGCCCACTGCGGCCGTCTTGTGCCCGAAGACGCTTTTGCTACTGGGGTAACCGCAATCTCTCTCTCTCTCTCTCTCTCTCTCTCTCTCTCTCTCTCTCTCTCTCTCTCTCTCTCTCTCTCTCTCTCTCTCTCTCTCTCTCTCTCTAATCTATCCTTGAAAAATAAAGTTTCATTTCATTCCTCTCTCTCTCTCTCTCTCTCTCTCTCTCTCTCTCTCTCTCTCTCTCTCTCTCTCTCTCTCTCTCTCTCTCTCTCTCTCTCTCCCCCCCCCCCCCGGCCCTTTTCTTTTTCTTTTTCGTAACACCAGCTCGTCTCACATCCTTAAACCCTCCCCACCCCTCACCCCCCCCCCCCCCCGAAAAAAAAAAAAAAAACATACACACACAAGCATTCTTTTTAATTTCTTATTCATCCTTTTTATATCCACTTGTCAGTCACATGTGATTGTGTTTTTGTTTTGTTTTGTTGTTTTTTTTTCACTGCTTTTGTCCGTCGCACACTCCCAATCTCTCCCCCCACCCACCCCCACCCCCACCCCCACCCCCACCATCCCCCCACCACCCCCGTCCACCCCCTCACCCCCAATCGTTTACCCCCTCCCCCCTCCTCCTTTACACACTCACACAGTCTCTCCTTCTATATTGTACAACCTCTTACATATCGTCCCGTCATGTGATCTCTTTCTGCACACTTGAAGTATTGTACCTATATCCAACCAAACCAGTATAGGTAAGGTAAGAAACTCAGCAAATGGCGGGAAACCGGGTAAAGTTGGGTAGAGTAGGGCATATGGAGGAAGAGGATGTAGAAGGGTGGAGGGGTGGGGGTGGAGGGGTAAGAAGGGGTGGGGGGACGTGTCTTCAGACACACTTCACATGATCTACACTCCCCACACACTCTGACTGAACATTGCCCTACACAGCCACACCGTACTGAAAATTTGCACAACTCCCCAGGTCACAGGAACACTGATGAAAATTATTCTTCCCAAGAGGCATAGATCCTCATGAACTTCCGCCTTTGGCTGGGGCGCATGGGGTTCTATGCCTCTTGCAGGTAAATGAAATCTCTTATGTAACTTGAAAGGGCAAGGTCGCCCAATCTACGTCCCTACTTAAACTTTTACTCTCTGTGTACATACGCGGTTTTACACACTCGGGGTACCTCGATATGCGCGCTGTTGAACAAATGCTGAGAGTGTCACATTGAAAACCTAATGGGCTACATGGTCCTGAAAGGCACACACAACTGATAAAAGCACCAACTAAGCAACTGCACACGCGCGCGGAAGAAATGCAGTGTGTCAGTTCTTTTAACAAGTAATTATTAACCTTCTTGACCGCTCTCGGCACTTCGGGTTTCAACCCTTTATATATATATATATATATATATATATATATATATATATATATATATATATATATATTATATATATATATATATATATATATATATATATATATAGCTGAAACTTGCCATTCTAGCATTTTGTGCGCGCAGGCATTTTTATAGTAATATATATATATATATATATATATATATATATATATATATATATATATATATATATATATATATATATATATATATATATGTACGTGTGTGTGTGTGTGTGTGTGTGTGTGTGTGTGCGCGCGCGCGCGCGTGTGTGTGAGTGATCTGAGTCGGACTGAACAACTGAACCATGTGTAATATCCTTGTTTTGCGAAATATAATATCTAGAGATCTTGTTGTAAGAAAGATTGCTTGTCAGTAATGATAAATGATTTGCTTTTGTGTAACACCCTGGGGGTGGGGGGGGGGGGTAGGTTGTTTAACAATTATATAAAGACAGAGCTGAAACTTGCCATTGTAGCATTTTGTGCAGGGAGGCATTCAGTTTTTAGAGTGGAAATTACGATATATGTGCTTTTGTTGGACGATGTATTTGTCTGGCCCAACTGGACTATGCGTAATGTCCTTGCTTTGCAAAGTATTTTGGTAATATCTAGGGATTTTGTTGTAAGCAAGATTGTTTGCTATGACAAAATTAAGGTCCATGCTTTGCTTTGCCCTGCAGGTGGAGTGGGGAGGTTGCAAGCTATACGTTTAGCAATTAGTTGTTGGGATTTATAAGCCATACACCAATGTCACTGCGCAGAGAAATGGTTATGAAACGCTCGAACAGGTCTAGATTGGTAAATATGGTTCTATTAGACACAAGAAAATCCAGTCCTTCAGGAATCATCTCGACAAAAGAAAAACTACCGACAGCCAGAGGCTTAAATAATGTCTATAATATTGTTTGTGTATCGTCTGTTTTCAGCCCCCAATTCTGTGTCGTCAAAAAGCGAAAGTGTCGCACGAACCTTGGTTCATACTGTTTGTCTTGTTTTGTCCGAGAGGTTATCTGGTCCGGCCAAACATATCAATAGATCGATGGCCGTGTTGCATGGGAACATTATCTGCTTCCGAGTATGCTCTTCATTTAGTTTACGCCACGGCGTCACTTTTCACACGTGCAGACGAGAGAATAGAAAGGTGTTGACGCTGTGTACTTGATTCAGCATAAGTCATTCGCCCGTGCCAAACTACGCTGCACACGACATGGAGTATACCCAGTATGAGTAAACAAAGGTGCGGGGGCCCACGACGGCCGCAGTGGGCTCGCGCACTGTTGTGCGCGGGCCCAATGCGGCCAACGTGGGCCCGATGACATTTTGCTGATGTTTTCTTTTTCTTCACACCAGACAAACTAGTACTATACTAATGGTCAAAACTTAAGGACCACTTTTTTTTTTATATCGCAGACGCACCGACAACACCACACAAATAATGTAACAATACGTGGCTCAAGGTACTCATCCACCACACGGGCGTGATGAGGTCGAGTGCTGTCGTCCTGCAGAACAGCATTGGCTTGGAGAGCTGGCTGGATGAGGGGCTGCACAATCTCGTCCCGATAGCGCAGTCCAGTCAGGGTGCCTCGGATGACGTGGAAGGCGATGGGGGGGGGGGGGGGGGGAGGGGGTTCTGCCTTCCTTTCTGAAGCCTGCCCAGACCATGACTGAGCCTCCTCCGTAGCGATCCACCTATTGGACGTATCCATCCGTGAATCGCTCGCCCTGGCGTCTACAGACCCTCACCCTGCCGTCGTTGAAGGACACAGTGAACCGTGGCTCATAAGTAAACATAAACTGAGTCCACTGGAGTCTGTTCCACCTCACATGTAGACGACAGCAGGCAACCCGGGCTCTGCGATCAGCTGGAGTGAGGGGTATTCTCACTGCTGCTCCGCATGAAGTCAGGCCAATTTCGCGCAGATGTCGGCAGACTGTACTTCTGCTGACGTTAACGTTTGCAGCTTGCATCAGTTGACGTCGCAGAGTGGTTAACGCGACAGTTCGGTCGCGCAGAGCTGCCACACAGAGGTATCTGTCCTCCCTTCTGCTGATGCAGCGCGGCCGTCCTGAGCAGGGTCGTCGTTCTGCCCTTCCAGTTTCTTGGAATCATGCCAACAGCCTCTGGATCATTGAATGGGACACCCCAAAACGTCTCACAACTTCTCGTCCGGAATATCCATTCTGCAGCCATGCTAGCGCCCGACTTTGTTCTACTGGCGTGAGGAAAGTGACAATTTTGCCCCTACTCTAGTAGCGAAACAGAAGTGCTCAGTGCTCACGACTGTCCCCTTTAGCACGTGCATCACGACTTTACCGAGTTTTCTCATCTGCCTGTCTTTGGTACCCTTGCCAATATCGCACAGCTTTTCACAAAAACTGACGATGTTTCACGTGGAATAGACACGTTCGTGGAAATTGATAAATTGTTGTCTATTGTTCCCTGTACAGTGGATTGTCTAAGATCAACTTTTCACCTATTTGGATCGAAAGAACATTGCATTTTATTAGCGTACTTGCGACGATAAACAATGACACAAAAAAGTGGGGTGGCCCTTAAGTTTTGACCATTAGTATACTACAGTAAAATTCGGATATAACAAATCGCTTGGGAACCCAAATGTTCTCTTCGCTATATCCGAAGTTTCTTAAAAGCGAAGTCATTTGTTTGGAAAAGGTGTTTTCCTGACGTCTGAAAAGGTGTTCGTATATCCGACATTTGCTATCTCCAACCTTGTTGTACGTGAAGTACACTGAAATTAGATTTGTGTTGTTTGAATGAATTTAGACATATTTCGTGTCCGCAGGCAATCTTGGGGTTAATCACACGCTCTTAACGTGAAACTAAGCTGCACACGACATCGAATATAACTCGTATTCTCACCAGACAATCTAGTATAAAAATAATAAGATCTGTGTTATTTTAATGGATTTTAGTCCTAATTTATGTTCGATGGCAGTCAAGGAGTTAATGTCACACTTTGAGGGAAAGGGTTAACTCATTCGAGACCTGCCGCATTCGGATACGCGGCGTAAAGCCGCCTATCCGAATGCGTCAGGTCTCGAATGTTTTAGTGCAGTATTTGACAGCCGCGGAGACCAAACAGTGACAGAAACGAGTTTGTCTGAGTTATGCATCAAATCAAATAGGCCGCTTAAAGTATGTGTTAAGTCTTATGCGGAATGCAGTGCACATGACTTAATATCTCGTGACCCCGCAGTACCCAGATCAACACTTGCGCGGGATACCTGTTGCTTAGAATAAACAGCTCGTGAAATACCGGGCTGAGCGTTAGTGCGGCTTAGTGTTGACAGTCTGCGAAAACAAATACGAAAATGACGAGCTTTTGGCGAGTGGATGTCAACATTGAATAAGCCATTCAATAAGCTAGTCTGGGATTTTGTGTGACTCTGCTAAGGTGTTGGACGAGACCCTTCGAATTTTTTACGTATTATTCAATGTCTGCGGGACTAACAGCGAACCAGTATTGGTTTCTTAGACTTCAGAAAGGTGTTTGAGAACATTAGTGGAAAATCTTGCGTATTAGTTATGTGTGCTGGTTTTGATTTTGGCCAAAACTGACAGTCTAGTGGCCAGTTGCTTGAGTGAGCTTAGCCCTGCGCAAGCCACTAAGCAAGGTGCTCCGCGACAGTTTGCTTAGTGGCTAGCGCAGGACTAAGCTCACTCATGCAACTGGCCTCAGCACACTGAACTATTTTTTGTCCATCGACTATGAATCACACGATATTTGTTGCTTTGTTTGGTGTTGTGAGCGACAATTATGCTGTCGGGTTTTCAGACAAACTGCTAAAGGACAAGCACTCAGGATTAAAGCACCTTGTGTCAAACTTGAATCTGCTGGTCGAAGTGATCGGTGAGACTGGTGGAATTCGCTGCGTATTCCCCCCGAGCACCGCCCTGACGTATGATGAGTACCGGAGGACAGTTTCATAAACAAATGCTAAAAAAGAGCAGTATACATGCGTATTTGAAAACGTGCCAAGGCTTTTGGGCGTGTGTGTAGATAATTTCAAGTGTCATCAGGCCCAAATCCGTAGGTCGTAGCTTGTCACTATAGCTTTTCCACGGTCTAGATCAGTAAAGGAACGTTTTAAGATGAATGAGGTAAAGACAGATGCTCAGGAATAAATGTCAGCATTGAAAAACAGTTCATTAAAAGCGGTACGTGTTTTTCTACATCTAAAGGGGACTAGATCGATGACGCACAGGGCACGCTTGATTTTGGCTGACCCGTTAATCCTGATACAAGACACGAATCTGTTCAATTCAGTCGAGGAGAGCGGCATTCGTGTACCGGTCGAGACGTTACCCAGTGCGCAAAGGCCTTCGGGCCTACTTTGGCTCGATGGTCTTTGGGCACTGGGTAGTAATTGGGGCGTGTATCCGAGTCGGCTACGAAGGCCATCTGACGATGTCAGTCGAGACATACTGTAATCAGAGTTCGAAGCATGATGCATGTAAAGGGATACGCGGCAAAATGTGTTAGCGTTGGAGGCATACCTCATTTAAAGTCAGTGACACACGATCAAAACACGTCGCGTGATATACGTAGTGTTTCGAACCATAACTTCGTTTGCCCCGTATGCATATGTGTCACGTCCCCAATGAGTTAAAAGTGGTGCCAAATAGTCTGGCGCCACAAGGCGTAAAGCTTTTCTGGCTCTACCTTTGACTGTCGAGCTCAATAAGTATGTGGTCATGGAGGACAACTCCCAATGTAAATACAAAATGACATATAATCGACACAGATCTCGCTGCTGTGCAGATTATTTTACTAATTTGTAGATTGTTTGGTAAATAGGTTAATCTGTCTCTTAATACCGCTGAGTCAACTGGGCAGCAGATGTGGAAGGACCACCAAGAGACAGCTCAGGAAGAAAAGGATACGTTCAGGAGATTACAGAACACCCTGCCCGCCGCTGGCTCCGAGCCTTGTTTCTGCGTTATCTGATCCTGAAAACACTGGTTCTCTGTGTCGCTAAACACCCGCTGATAATACCGGGTGCGTGGAGGGATATTATAGGATACATCTTTTGACATTCAATTAACTTCTCTCTTGTCTTGTTGCATCGGCCACAGGTCACGTCTGGCTAAATATCAAACTCCTCCTCGTGTGTAAGGAGCATAGGTCCTCATGAACAGTTACAGTTGAAGGGTATGACGGAATACAACAGATGCATAGATCTGACGTATGATTGAATACAACAAAGACATAGATCACCATGTGTATCCACAGTATGACTGTATACAGCGAAGGCACAAATTCTCATGTTCCTCCACAGTTGAAAGGTATGACTGAATACAACAGAGGCATAGATCCTCAATGGCCTCCGCAGTAGAAGAGAATGACATTACGGCATAGTCGCAGACACTCATTGCCCTCAAAGTAAAACAAAATGCAACAGAGGCATATAGGTCGTCATGTTCCCCCACATTTAAAGTATATTACAGAATACAACAGAGACATAATTCTCATGAGCGTTAATGACAGAATGAGCTTTGGTTGCTTCGTGTCTTGATCTGTTGCTATCGTGTCACGAAACCTTAAATCGTACAACTGTCATCTACACTGAATCCAGAAAACTCGCTCCAGAAACAGAGGTAGGACTTCATGAGCGCCCCCGCGGGCCTACGAGTACAAATGAAGCCCGATATCTGTTGCTGACAGTTTAAATCTGTGGTCCCCATACGGACATAGCCATCCGGATTTCAATATTATAGTCAGGCGCTTACAGTTACACCTAAGTTAGTTTCTTTGTCTGCGGAGATGTCATGAGGTAGGGGAGGTAAGTAGTAAACAGGGCTGACAACTTCCAACAAGTCATAGATTCTCATGAGTCCCTGCGTCCGCAGGGACTCATGAAAATCTTTGTCTCTAGCAGCCGAGAAAGATCGCTGGGGGACTTTACCCTAGAATTGCCACTACGTACATGGCGCGTGGAACCAATACTATTTGTGACAAGCGGTTATGAGGAGATGTTATCGCGACTTCTTGTGAATGGGGTATCAGGGGTAGGGTTGTACTTGCGATAAAGATCCGGTCTATTTTTCCAGCACATTATTTTAGCGGGGCGGATTAAGCCAAGATCCAAATTGGCACAGGAATCGGTGAATGTCACGTGATCGATTATTATATAGTGCAGACATGCCTGACGCGTGTGCTTAGGGATGGTCTTCAAGAGGTCCTCTTACTCTCTCTCTCTCTCTCTCTCTCTCTCTCTCTCTCTCTCTCTCTCTCTCTCTCTCTCTCTAATTGATAGCATGCCAAAAGTACACGTGTGCTGGTCTGTGAATTTGGACCTCACGGCCGTAAGCCGCGAGGTCCAAATTCACAGATCAGTACGCAAATCGCATAGATCTCCGTTCACGTCAATGGAACTTTTGTATCCATGATAAATGACTATTGATGTCAGTGACGATACCAACACCTTCCAGCGTAATACAAATCAAACGTCATGAGTCTATTCTCTCTCTCTCTCTCTCTCTCTCTCTCTCTCTCTCTCTCTCTCTCTCTCTCTCTCTCTCTCTCTCTCTCTCTCTCTGTCTGTCTGTCTGTCTGTGTGTCTGTCTGTGTGTGTGTGTCTCTCTCTCTCTCTCTCTCTCTCTCTCTCTCTCTCTCTCTCTCTCTCTCTCTCTCTCTCTCTCTCTCTCTGACAGCTTGCCAACTGTAAATACAAATGTACTGTTTTTGACCTCAAACAGCTAAATGCACCAGGTCAATGTTTTTAATTCACGTTTTTCCAAATGTATCTATGACTCAAACCGGTAATATGTCGGTAACATTTAAAATGACTTTGCATTTAGGGACAATAGTTTCACGTAAAACCTTTTTTTCTGTTTCTTGCTCCATTAATTGGACAGATAAGTGAATTTTCTCTGTGTACATGCGTGTGTGAATTACATGTATGCTCATTGTTAGTGCATGTGTGCATGTTTGTGTGTGTGTGTGTGTGTGCGTGTGTGTGTGTGTGTGTGTGTGTGTGTGTGTGTATATGTGTGTGTGTTTTGTGTATGACTGAGCATGTGAGCGTGTGTGCCAGTGTCTGTGTGTGTGTGTGTGTATGTGTGTGTGTGTGTGTGTGTGTGTGTGTGTGTATGTGTGTGTGTGTGTGTATGAGTGTGCGCGCGTTCGCGTGTTTAATACCAGCTAAAAACCGGTCGGTTGGGCTGCCATTGCAGGCCAGGCCTGTTCCCGTCAAAGCCATTGCTTAGTGAACAAAACATCTTTAGGTCGAAGGCTGACCGCCGGTGACCCGCACACACACGACATTAAGAACTGTTCGCAACAACCATGGCCGACGTTGGCCTGAGAACGTTTTGCTTACCGGGGTGACCGGAGAGAACGTATAGTATCGCCCACCTGCGACTGATTCCGTAACTTTTCCACATCTATCACCAACCGCTGGGACAGGTCTTGACCTTGCTTTTTTTAAGGGTGATGCCAGATTAGCTTGGCGCCGTTAGGAGTCAAGCTAATCTGGCACTGCCATCGAAAAAGTTCGAATAAAATATAATTAAGAGCAAACCCTTCATGTGATTCAGTTGAATCGCTTACTAGTTCGACTCAGGTCACGAAGAAGCGCGTAGAGGACTATTTCAAAATATTCCCGCTTGTCTGTGACAGTGCTAGAGGTACAAGACATTCACATGTCACTATTTTGTGTTTCGTTCATCAAGCGCATTGCCTGAAGTCTTGCTTGGCATACTGAGATTTTATTTTGTGTGTCCTTCATCAGGCACATTGCCTGAAGTCTTGTTTTGGCATACTGAGATTCTATTTTGTGTGTCCTTCAACAAGGTCATTGCCTGAAGTCTTGTTTTGTCATACTGAGATTCTATTTTGTGTGTCCTTCATCAAGCGCATTGCCTGATTCTTGTTTTGTCATATTGAGATTCTATTTTGTGTGTCCTTCATCCAGCGCATTGCCTGAAGTCTTTTTTTGCCATACTGAGATTCTATTAGTGTGTCCTTCTCCAAGCGCATTGCCTGAAGTCTTGTTTTGCCATACTGAGATTCTATTTTGTGTGTCCTTCATTAAGCGCATTGCCTGAAGTCTTTTTTTTTTTTTTGCCATACTAAGATTCAATCATTCATGTGTTGCTTCTTCGATGTCTTATTCACTTAGTCTTAGCCTTAATATGCGAAACAACATTTCAGGCAATATATTTGGCAGTACTGCCAAATGTATTGCCTGAAATCTTGTTTTGCCATACATGTATTGAGCTTGTGTGTGTGTGTGTGTGTGTGTGTGTGTGTGTGTGTGTGTGTGTGTGTGTGTGTTATTGTTGTTGTTGTGAACCTATATAAACTACTACGAATCTGTTTCTTTCTGTTAGATTATGACTGAACCTTCTTATCAATGCTAAAAAACAAAGACTTTCGCTTTGTGCATGATAGTTCTGCTTTTTAGTGACAAATCAAACAGTCCGTCAATCAATCAATCAATCAATCCAGCAATCAATCAATCAATCAATCAATCAATCAATCAATCAATCAACCAACTCATCCATCCACAAACCAACCAAGGGGCAAAATCTTTTGTCATCAGTTGATGCCCTTTGACACTCCAGTAGCATACAGAATGGCTTATTTTCCACAGTCCATACTGCCGAACATGTGTTTAACAGCAGTTTGAATATCGGCCTGGCCGTGAGACGGCACTGGTAGTATGACCCGATTTGGTATAAACTTCACCGAGCTCCTCCTCACGTATTGCTGCAAGCATTACCGAATTGATTGTCGCGGTGACGCAAACTGGCCGGCGGGGAAGCTTATCGGATGAAGATGGGCACCTTAGGAAGATCATAACGCTCATTCTCCCCGGCGCGGTCTGGTAAGACGTATACATCAGAGGCGTGGTGCAAGTCTCGAAATGAGTTAACTCCATCACTGTGTTTGTCGGTAGCCGGCACGAATTGCTGACTGAATGATTTGACTGTGCAAACAGCGGACACGGAATTGCGTCTCTGACATCGTTAGGTAGATTGAGTGCTGGATGAACCCGTCTAGCATTGCCTGATGCACTGAGATGGTTAGGCATGAGGACGCCCCAATAAGCAAAAGACGCTCGGTCCGACGTCGGCCGTAGTCGACCCGCGCACTGTTGTGCGCGGGCCCCCTGCGGCCGACGTCGGCCCGAGATTTTCAGTTCAGTTTGTTTACTGGGACTGAGATAGTTTCTCACAACCCCCTGCATTGTTGCTCTGGAAATCAGGTAGCAGAAGCGGGTGAACAAAAATTGCGCGTCTTTTAAATCAAACGATGGATTAAAAGACCAGACGAATATGCGGGCTTTTCATTTACTGTTATCTACTATTTGCATCAAAACACGTGCAATTTGGCTCTATTTTTGATTTCCAAACACGGTCTGTTTCCTCGACGATACACAAAAATATAAATATATGCCGGATTCTGCTGGGAAACTACAGAAAAGTCATCATTCTCGATGTTTGTATACGCACTCTGAAAGACAGACCTTCCGTACACCTTGTTTTGTGCTTGTTTTTTTGCAAGACGTTCATGTTGCAATGATTTCCTTACCCATTTGCGAAAATTCAGTTCTGTTTAGTTCGTTTAAGATTATTGGTAACTCTGTGTGCTGACAGGCCCACACGCGCTCCACACCATCTCTCTGAAGACGTCATAGAGATCTTTCCGATAACGTACAAACATGGGTCTGCTGCACTCTGGACTCTTTATAGTCAGAGGAGTTCATTATTTTGTTTTTAAATTACAGAAGTCAGCTCTTTGCACAACAGTAGCTTGGAGTCAGTAGATTTAATTGTGTGACTGTGAGGTGATTGCACAGTTCTTGGGCTTTAAGTAGGACGCTTCAGGTTGTAGGCACACGGTCCCGCAGGTAATGTCACATATCTGCAAGAGGCATAGATCCTCATGAACCCCCGTGAGGATCTATGCCTCTTGCATGTGCCATTTTTGTGTCCGTTTTCCTCAGAGGTAGAGATTTATCATGCCTTAATTGTTAAATGCTATAAAACATGAAGATTTGTTTCGCTCTCTTAATGGTACAGACACATTTGTGTCTCAAGTTGAGTGCCGAGTTCCCGCACCTCTCCGGTTGCCCTCATTTCTGGCCAAGTTCCTCAGGCTGAGGGAGGTAGCGAGGCTTCTTTTTACGGGTTTACCGGCCTCAAGTCAACAAACGCTCGCTTGGCTATAACACGGCTTTACTGCTCCGATCCGCGCGGCCATGCAAGGTGTCGAGTTGCAGATTTGAATTTAGGCAGGCAGGAACTATTGTGGCTACAGAGTCCAAAATAGCTCAGGCGGTTAAACGTCGGAGCAGGAGAGCGAAGGGAATCGCCGGGTCGTGGGTTCGAATCCCGTCCCGGCCCCGGTAGCTGGACTCACAATCCAGGGGGAAAAAACGGATTTGTTCAATAGCATGTCCGTTGAAAGGTCCTGGTAAATCAAAGTGGCACAGTTGGAGTGCGCCTGAGTTGATCAGTGTTCAGGTCGTACTCCATAGGCAATAGATTTCCCTGTCCCCCATAACCAGCCCGTCAGGGCCGTCCATGATGTGTGACATTACCTGCGGGACCGTGTGCCTACAACCTGTAGCGTCCTACTTAAAACACAATGAACAGTGCAATCACCTCACTTTTCCCAGGTGTCAGTCCACATTCTCAAAAAGGGCGGTTAGATAAGTGTACGCAATGTCTACTAACAGTACTACGTCTAAACTCACCTACGCCACTCAGTCTCGCGGTCCTTGAAACGCTTAGTCGGAAGTTGTGTGTCCTTGTACAGTACTGCCTTAGATTAAAAGGCAAAAGACAGCAAGTCCATATTTGTGAAAAGTGAGATTTTCATTGTAATACAATGAAAATCTCTCTTTTCACAAAAATATATTTACTATCATTTGCCTTCTTAGTGCACTGTAATTCTTGATCCGTCCGACTTGAAACTGTCCATAAGATAAAGCTTGTTGAATATGATTTTTCTGACGCACGCAGTTTTAATGAAGTCATAATTTGTCGACCTCTGAAAATGACGCGCACCTCAGCTGCACCATATTTTAACAGCAGATTGCATATTCACCACATGTGACGTCAAATGATGACGCATTCTGCGTCAGAGACGGTGCACACTCATTCATGCGATAGGTGCCGCATGCGGATAAGCTGCTATTGTCGCGTATCCGGATGCGGCACCTCTCAAATGAACGACGCTTTGAGCATGGATCAAAAAAAAAAAAAAAAAAAAAAAAAAAAATCGGATATCAGGATGATAATGCCACCATAGTCAACATTTAATTTACTTTACATTTCACAGAAACGATACAGAAGCGTTCTTCAAGTACAGAAGCAGCAGTAGTCACTGAATAGACAAAAATGGTTATGAGCGTTCAAAAAAGAAGGATAGAGAATTGGGAAGGCTTTCAGGTAAAAAAAAAACAAAAAAACCTTCACCCACTTTTTACCCTCCCCCCATTAAGAGTGCCAATCTTAAGTAAGCACGCGCACGGTGACAACGTTGGTTAACATGACGCTAAGGTCTACCCGAAGCTGCAAGCGATGTCAAGGGCGTGTGCACTGACTGGACTAATGGCAGGTGATCCTCGGTGTTGGGACTTACTCATTTGAGAAGTGCTGCATCCGGATACGCGGCATAAAGCCGCGTATCCGTATGCAGCACGTCTCGAATGTGTTAATGCTGTGTTGTTCTTGATTCTATACTTTGCGGCTCAGGGTCGTGAGGTCCAAAATCAAAGATCGCCACACGTGATCTGTCGCTTCTCATGGTTCATCGTGTGAAATAGATTGTAATTCCATTTTTGTGGTATGAAAATCTCGCTTTCACACCCCCAAAAATGTATATACTTTCAGTTGCCTTCCTAACGCAGTGCAAGACAAGGACACAGCTTCCATAGGTCAGTCTTGGCATTCTCCCCACCCCCTGCAAGTGTTTACAGAAGAAAACAGTCTTTTGTGTCACATTATGTCGAGGATCTGTCAGCCATTTTCTGTCTACTTTGCATGTTCACGTCTGACTACAGGATGATATCGGCAATTTAAAATTGAGTGTACTTAAGGTTTCGTCTGGCCTTCGTTTATACCGTGAGCTAAAATTGAGTTTACTTTAGCTTTCGCTCGACTTTCGTATTAAAATCATGCGAAAACTGAGGTAAACTCTATGAAAATCATATCAACGCCGATGTTAACTCTATGGCAATCATTCGAAAGCTCAGTTAATCGCTATATGAATCGTGTATAATAAAGCCTGGTAAACTCTTCTTCAAATCGCTCTTGTGCCATCCTCTGCCTTTGACTAGATGAAACTCAATAGGGTTGTTACTAATACCACCAGCTGGAGAGGACATACAGTAATTATTATTACCAGTTCGTGCTTGCTCCTACATCAGGATATATCATTGCGTGCGGCCTACCAACTTTAAAGCGCAATTTGATCCTTACGCTACCGTATCAAAGCCTCTTGCCAAAGTGACTCACTATGGATACATTTTACGCCTTGGCTGTCGGTAGCGGCTTTTGTCGCGATGATTCATGAAGGAATCATCGCGACAAAAACCGCTACCGACAGCCAAAGGGTTAAAGTTTTGCGATTCAAGTCTAACACCTAAAACCAGTCAGCTGGAGTTGGGTTGACTTAATTACCTATAAGATATCAGGGTCGGTGCCTCTCCTGCCAGTGGTGTTTAGGTGAGCTGGGTAGCACAGTTGTGCGTTCAACTCTCGTCCGAAATGTCGCGGTCGGTCTGAACGGGGGTGTTGTCAAAAATTTGTTCAGAACCTTTTCGGTGCCCCATTCTTGAGATCACCTTCGTGGTAGACAAAAGACGTGAAGCCCTTGGCCCCCAAAATCATTTATGTGCCCTGTTCATGAAAAACACACCTTGTAAATAATATTCCATTTGACGTGTTCTTTCTGTTGCTATTGAAATTAACATCCTCATCATCATCAGCATCATCATGCAGCGTCATTATCATAAATCCTCATTATCATCTTATCATCAGCAGCATTGTCGTTGTCATCTTCATCATCATCATCATCATCATCATCATCATCATCATCATCATCATCATCATCATCAGTTTGATGTTTCTTTCCGTTGCCGTGTTGAAATTAACAGTATCATCATAATGCAGCAGCATCATCTTGCAGCATCATCACCATGCAGCATCATTATCCTCAGCAGCAGCATCGTCGTCGTCGACATCATCATTACCACTAATGTTGTCGTCGATCCACTTCAAGTTCACGGCTACGGTATCAGTCGGCAATGAACGGGATATGCACGGGAAGTTACTGGTTCGCCAGATCACCTCATGACCTTGAGAGGTAAATTAAATGCAAGCGCACGCAGGTCTAGTCTAACGTGACCCGATTTTGATCGCTTAGTTGGGGAGGGCTGGGGAAAGAGGGGAAGGGGAAGAAGGGACTGTGGTTTGAGGGGGGTGGGGGTGGGGGGAAAGGGTTGGTAGGTTTTGAATTTAAATGTCGACTCGATCCGACCTCTCAGTCCCCACAAAAACATCATCAGCGAATGCAGTCTATGTGCAAAATGCACAGAGCCTCATAAAAACACGCCGTTTGTCCACCTATATTAGATCCTCATGAGACCCTGCAGATCTATGATCTCAATGCAAGAGGCATAGATCCTCATAAGCTCACGCAACTTGCTGCGGGGGCTCTTTATGATAAATGCCTCATTCCAACGATTTGATAGCAACCAGACAACTTACTAACATAAGCAGGCTTCTTTAACTCAAAATCTTCAGCTGTGTTACGCAAGCGAAGTAAGAATTGGTAGGTTCAATGCAAGTTTGGCTCGCAAGGATCTAAACCTCATGCAACTAGGTGAATGGCTTCCTGCGAAATCTTACTGAAGTGTTGGCCTCTTCAACGCTAAATGTACACTTCTGTTACGCAAGGGAAGGAAGAAAGTAGAGGTTCGGCACAAGCTCGACCACTAGTGGTGAATGACAACTGTGACGTGTGTCAGCCTAGCGTCGTGGTCTTTTTGAGGTCAGAGGCCACAGGTCAGAGCGAGTGACAGGGTAGAATTCATTGAGAGAGAGAGAGAGAGAGAGAGAGAGAGAACGTTAAACGTTCAGTGCTTAACTGTCCACCACGAACGTGATTTCAAAGACAGCGCACCGAATAAACAAATTTTGAGCTCAGCTGGATTCGAACCCGCGGCCTTACGGACGAGAGTCAAACGCTCTACCACCGAGCCACCCAGCTCACCGAGAGAGATGATGATGATGAAACGTTTTTATTCAGGATAAAATACACATAAATATGCATCGAGCAACACAATAAAATATTAAGAGAGAGAGAGAGAGAGAGAGAGAGAGAGAGAGAGAGAGAGAGAGAGAGAGAGAGAGAGAGAGAGAGAGAGAGAACAATGAACAATGAACAATGAACAATGAACCTTTATTTTCCAACGGTAGAAGTTATTGGTAACAGGACCAGTTTTCAAACTTGCCGTTGCTACATCTACTACATAAGTGACATAGACATGTAAACATACACATACCACACACTGCTGCATGCACTGCTACATTCGCTCACGCACGCACGCACCACGCACATACACACACACATACCCACACACGCACTCAGGTACGCACGCATGCACATCGCAACCCGCGCATGCACGCACGCACACACACACACACACATGTACACCACAATTCAGTACGCATGCACACACGCACGAACACTCACACACACACACACACACACACACACTTACACACGCACGCACTCAGGCACATACGCACAAAAACAAACACACGCTCTCGGACACGCACTCCAGACATACCTACCCGCATACGCGTACGCACAAAAGTATAAAATGAGTAAAAATACAAAGTAAAGCAATAAACAAAGAATCATTAAGTACATTAAAGTTCATACAGCAAGGGCAAATATGAATGCAGGTGCTATCTCTCCCCCCCCCTCTCTCTCTCTCTCTCTCACGCCGACACACACACACACACATACACACACACACAGCATGCACGCACGCGCACACACACACACACACAGAGTCACACATACAGTACACACACACACACACACACACACACACACACACACACTCACACACATACGCGAGCGCGCGCCCAACATATCGAGCACACACATATGAAGGCAAAAACATTATACACAGTACATGCAGTATTCAAAGGTACTCTTTGGCATTCAAATATTATGGTACGGCTATGGGAAAAAGGGACTCTCTCTCTCTCTCTCTCTCTCTCTCTCTCTCTCTCTCTCTCTCTCTCTCTCTCTCTCTCTCTCTCTCTCTCTCTCTCTCTCTCTCTCTCTCTCTCTCTCGCATACATACACACACATACACACACACATACATACACACACACACACACACAAGCACGCACATGAGAGAGAGAGAGAGAGAGAAAGAGAGAGAGAGAGAGAGAGAGAGAGAGAGAGAGAGAGAGAGAGAGAGAGAGAGAGAGAGAGAGAGAGAGAGAGAGAGAGAGAGAGAGAGATGATGATGATGATGAAACGTTTTTATTCACGATCAAGTTTTAGGCATGCAAATGTCTCTCTTACAAACTGTCCTGCTACTTACAAAAACTGTCCTGCTACTCTACACACATAAATATACATCGAGCAACACAGTAAAATATTAAAAAAAAAAAAAAAAAAAAAAAACCCACAAACAAACATAGTTTCAAGTACATTCAAATGTACGAAAAGCATAAAAGGCGAAAAAAACAAACAAACATAATAACATTAGAACATATCTCTGAGAGTACAGCATCAAAAGAGGAGAATTGAATCGTGGTATTAGTTTAGAAGTAAAAAGCGATAAAGGCGATCCTTAAAAATACTAAATTTAGAAATAGACTTAAGATGCTGGAGTAAATTATTCCATGCTTTTTACACCTGAAAAGGCCAGGCTAGTTTTATATATATCTAGTCTTGTTCGTGGTAGGTGTAGGGACCTGTTTCTCGTGTTCTGGTCTATGATTATCTGAAAACAGAGTTCGCAAATGGAGTGGGGCTCTCTCGTGTAGAATCTTGTACATTAATACATATCGATCAAATTCGAATTGTTTGTTTAATGCCAGCAATTTAAACGATTTGATTTTTTTGTCTGTGGAGGCGGGTGCAGGAAGTATGAGTTTAACACCTCGACGATACAGAGAATATACTTTTTTCATATGAATTTAGCTGCAAACGTCCCATACAGTGGAACTGCAATTACAGTGCGTTTTGATATGCGCATGGAAGAAAGGTTTGCAAACGCAGGATTAACTATACGGCTGAGTTTAGACAAAAGGAACACGTTTTTGGACAAAGTTTTGCATACCTTATCATCATGAGGTTTCTAGTTTAACTGCTTGTCTTCTGTTACGCCCAGTAAGCGATGCTTAGTTACTTGTTTTATAGGTTGGCCATTTAAGGTAAGTGTTAAAGTTGGTAGGCCGCATTGGTGTTTCTGGCGTGTTGTAACTAACATGCTCTTTGTCTTTGGAATGCTAATTATCATGTGATTATTAATGCACCAGTCAGCATCTTCGTCCAGGCTCTGCTGGAGTACCTCATAGATGTTCGCTAGCTCCTTGTTAGATGTGTGTTGGGTTGTGTCGTCAGCGAACAGATCACAGTTAGCCTCTGGGTGAGATATGCACAGCAGCAGATCATTAATAAATAACAGAAACAATAAAGGCCATAGAATAGATCCTTGTAGAACACCACAAGTCACTCCACCGTCTGATAAAAAAATTGCCATTTAGGAGTACTTTCTGTGCTTTGTTTTTTAGATATGAAGACAAGAGGGAAAGAGTATTCGAGTTAATGAGATAAAGTGGTAGTTTTTTCAGGTGGATGGATTGATTGACAAGATTGAATGCCTTTTTAAGGTCTAAAAAGATCTGGTTGAATATTGGGCGACCGTTTACTGTGACTGTTGGTAAAATTGTTTATCACTTGCCAGGCTGAGCGGATGTCCTTTCCGCCGGTAATGACACGTTCAGCATTTTGTCTTTAAGCTTTTCGAACTAAAGATTTGAGAGAGAGAGAGAGAGAGAGAGAGAGAGAGAGAGAGAGAGAGAGAGAGAGAGAGAGAGAGAGAGAGAGAGAGAGAGAGAGTATTTTCGATGAACGATTATAATATAGGAACAAAGTTCTCTTTCAATAATAATGACAAGCAAAAGAAAGGTAGGATCATTGGAATCATCGGAAACAGAGAAGTGTTCCAGATGATCACAATGATCTTGCATTTCTTTTGCTCGTCAGTATCAATGAAAGACTGTGAATGTTTTGAAGTGTTTCCGATGATTAGAATTATGTCGCTTTTTGTGCTCGTCAGTATAGGTGAGGGACTGTGAAAGTTGTTTCTTCAACCATGTCCTTTCCTTACTTCATCTACAACAACTAAAGATAGATGATGATGTGATGATGATGATGATGATGACGATGATGATGGAAGCGTTGTTACCGTTTTGACAAAATTCAGGTTTTGCAACGGGTCGTCTGTGCAAGGGGAAACAAACGGAATGAATGAATGAGTGAATAAATGAAACTTTATTTTTCAAGGATGGAGACAATAGGCGCACAGGCCCCTTTTCATATTTGTCCTTGTTAAACTACGGATTGAACACAAAAACAATAATTCAATACATGCAAATGACATATACATACATTGATAAAATAAGCTTCGTTTACGTCAGTACACACATACATGCACACACGCCCACCCACACCCATCCACACGCAAGCACGTACTGGCACGCGCGCGCGCACACACACACACACACACACACACACACACACACACACACACACACACACACACACACACACACACACACACACACACACAATGCAGATATTGCCGATGGCGTCACAGTGCAGTTAGATGTGCAAAGAGTCAAATAAACAAACTAAAGTAAATAATCTATAAAAAGACTATGTCTCAGAACATTTGGACCTTTGACATGTACTCGAAAACTCTCTTCCAAAACAAAGGCAGGCATTTTTTAGTTAGCTGCAAATGTGAAGGAAGTGAGTTTCACAGATATGCACCCGAGTACGAAAGACTAGATTTAAATAGATCAATACGGGGTCTCTCAATGTTGAGACTGTTCCTGGCGGGAGAGAGAGAGAGAGAGAGAGAGAGAGAGAGAGAGAGAGAGAGAGAGAGAGAGAGAGAGAGAGAGAGGGAGAGAGAGAGAGAGAGAGAGAGAGAGAGAGAGAGAGAGAGAGAGAGAGAGAGAGAGAGAGAGAGAGAGAGTTGCTCTGTAACGAAGCCATTTCCAGAGTTGTCTTGGCGAAAGCGGCATGTGTACACAATGACCCTTCATACACTGAAGACAAAAGTATGTTAAGGCAACATGGATCTGTTACAACGCAAAACTGTTTCACCGACTTACACTCGCTCTACATTATCACCAGCTCTGTAACTTACCTTCCTAATTCATTGCAGTCTTAATTTTATTCTCATTTCGGAGACGATTGACATGCGTGTAAGTCTGTCTAGCGGCTAATAGAAGTTAACCCATTCGCTGCCAGTAATCACGACTTTTGTGTCTGACACCACTGCACACTGTCCGACATTCACGTCAAGAACGCAATTAAGTGGGACCCAAAGCGGGCATTAAGAACATAGGACTAACAAGAGACATAAATCCTCATGAACTCCGCCAACTGCAGGTGCTTATGAGGATTTATGTCTCTTGCAGCTGGGTAGCATTCACTTTGTCCCGGCAGTTAAGCGTTTAATTTCTTTTAGCCGGTAGATCTGCCATTATTTTGAAAAAAGCGGTGTTGTCATTGTTATATAATAAAAATCTGGCTTTTCTTTACAAAAAAAAAAGAGGACTTTCTGGCTTTTGCCATATAATTATGGCAATGATATTCTTTCACGCACTTGCAGTCTTGTTGACCTTGCACGGGGTGTCCAAAAAGGCTGGCTGGGCGATCTACCTCCTGATTTTGTATACAAATAGTCATCAGGGAACATCTCTGAACTTTGGTGCTTTCGACCTTAACCCCTTCACCGCGTTTCTTAAATCATTGTAAATTCAACGTCAAAGATCCACAGCCGACAAAGGAACATGGATACTACGTTGTTTCAGCAAGAGGTATAGATCCTCATGAGCCCTCGCGATAGCGGGTCACATGGGGATCTATGCCTCTTGCAGTTGGATGGTGTTCACCTTTTCTCTGGTGATCGATTCGTCATTGACTGTGAGTTGTGTGAGTAAGCGTGAATGACATGTTCTAAATATACTAATGGTCAAAACTTAAGGGCCACTTTTTATCGCAGACGCACCGACAACATCACACAAATAGTGTAACAATACTTGGAGTCAGTACTTTGCTAATTTATTCAGTAACAATTTTATTAAGTTTTGAGTAAATCAATGCAATTATAACAAAAGCAGTACGTTAGAATGTTCACCCACCCTTCATTTGAAAAGTCACACAAGACTGGTCTAGTCAGTAGCGAGTGTTCCCACCGTTTGCAGCCAAGCATTCAATGCAGCGTTGACGCATGGAGTTCACCAGAGTTCGGAGAACATGTTGTGGGATCGTTAGTTGCCCCAGCATGTCCCAGAGGTGCTCGATGGGAGCCAGATCAGGTGAACGAGCTGGCCACCCCATCCTCATGATGCCCCGTTGCTCAAGGTACTCATCCACCACACGGGCGCAATGAGGTCGAGCGTTGTCGTTCTGCAGAACAGAATTGTCGCCTATGGCTTGGAGAGCTGGCTGGATGAGGGGCTGCACAATCTCGTCCCGATAGCGCAGGGTGCCTCGGATGACGTGGAGGGGGGGGGGGGGTCCTTCCTTCCCTGCTGAAGCCTACCCAGACCATGACTGAGCCTCCTCCTTAACGATCCACCTCTTGGACGCATCCATCCGTGAATCGCTCGCCCTGGCGTCTCCAGACCCTCACCCTGCGCCGTGAACCGTGACTCATCAGTTAACAGAACCTGAGTCCACTGGAGTTTGTTCCATCTCACATGTTGACGACATCAGGCATCATCTGCGATGAGCTGGACTGAGGGGTTTTCTCACTGCTGCTCCGCATGAAGTCAGGCCAGTTTCGCGCAGACGTCGGCAGACTGCGCTTCTGCTGACGTTAACGTTTGCAGCTTGCATCAGTTGACGTCGCAGAGTGGTTGACGTGACAGATCAGTCCTTCAGAGCCGCCACACAGAGGTATCTGTCCTCCCTTCTGCTGGTGCAGCGCGGGCGTCCTGAGCAGGGTCGTCGTTCTGCCCTTCCAATTTATTGAAATCGTTCCAGCAGCCTCGGGATCACTGAATGGGACACCCCAAGACGTCTCCCAACTTCTCGTCCGGAAATTCCATCCAGCAGCCATGCTAGCGCTCGGCCTTGATCTACTGGCGTTGCGCTTAGTCGTGGTGGCATGGTTAGGAAAGTGACAATTTTGCTCCTACTGTATTTGTAGGAAAACAGAGGTTCTCAGTGTTCACGACTGACCCTTTTAGCACGTGCATCACGACTTTACTGAGTTTGTCCACCTGCCTGCCTTTGGTACCTTTGCCAATATCGCACAGCTTTTCACATAACTGACGATGTTTCAAGTGCATTTGACACGTTCGTGGAAATTGATGAATTGTTTATTTTTCCCTGTACAGTGAACTAAGGTCAACTTTTAACCCATCTGGATCGAAAGAACATTGTATTTTATTAGCGTACTTGCGAAGATAAACAATAACACAAAAAGTGGGGTGGCCCTTAAGTTTTGACCATTAGCATAAAATATGCCATGTGACCGATATGTCATGGAAGTATCAATCAACCCCTTGACATGTCAGTGTAAACATCTAATTGTTGTTCTAATGTCTCCGTTTCTTTCTCTCTCTGTTTATCTATTCTGATGTCCTGTGAGCATCTTTCACAAGTTATTAGAGTGTTTCGTATAGCAAAATTTATTTTGAGCGAACTCCATTATAAGAAATCACTTGTTATTAAAGACTATCATTTATGCGGCTGTTTTTGATCGACCACCTTATCAGAGATCACCTTTCATTCCAACATTGAGATGGCTGTAGTCACCTGCGTGGTGGACTTTAATGACAGGTGGCACTTTTTTCCCTTTAAGACTTCACCTGAGACAGCATCTGTCTGTTTAGACCACACATATCTTACAACAAAAGTTCTTTATCGAAATGATTCTATTCATTTTCAAAAGACATATCTGTTGAAACCTATATGCTGACCCAAGAAGACACGTGGACAAACATATGTTGGCAGATTGGGTCAGTGTCATTAAGTCGGCCGTCTTGTGGGGATTCGTGAGGTCTTTTTGCTTCGTTTATATCACAGGCTGGGGTAGAAAATTGAATTTTTACGATTTGTATCAATGCGCAGTATTTATATTGGGGAACAAAACAAATGTGACATTTTTGAATCATCGGAAAACACTGAAGTGTTTCCGATGATTCCAAAATTGTCGCATTACTTTTCCTCCTCAGAATATTTCTCCTAGTCACTTTACGGTGACTAGAATAAATAAATTCTGTGCAATGATAGGCGTCGTGAAATATTTTTCTCTACCCCAGCCTGTGGTGGTATCATCAACGTTAGACTATGTCCTTTACAAGGATAAAATCACGTCCAAGCAAAATATTTTTAAGATATTGAGTTATTTTACCCCCCTTTTTGTCAACTTTGAGAAACTGAAAAGAAAGAAATCAATAAACTGCCTACGCATGTCCCGACGCCTGTTTATTTCTTGTTTTGTTATTGCATGGGGCTTTTATTCAAGCAGATCTTTAAAATTGAAAGTGAGCGTAGTATGGTGTTAGCAAAGAGACTTTCAGCGCCGCGCAGATCATAGACGAGAGAGAGAGAGAGAGAGAGAGAGAGAGAGAGAGAGAGAGAGAGAGAGAGAGAGAGAGAGAGAGAGAGAGAGAGAGAGAGAGAGAGAGAGAGAGAGAGAGAGAGAGAGAGAGAGAGAGAGAGAGAGAGAGAGAGAGAGAGAGAGAGAATAGATGAAGTGACCATTGTCTGGATGAAGATATTGGATGGAATCATGACTGAAGACGAGCAGAAGTCTAGCAGTACCTCAGTCGCGACATTCACGGAGATGGAGTGGAGGAGGCTGTGTCGGCGGACAGAGAGAAAGACTGTAGCACGTGCTCATCCCTCTCCACTTCACGGCTTTGATCCTCAACCCCAGGGGGACACGCACGAGTGATGTTCCACTTGACTGAATCGCCACTTGTCTACCGGAAGCACACAGGCGCAGGACACAGAGTGAACAGCCCTCCTCCTTACATTCAGCGTGGACGTGTACTGTTTAGCCCGCACTAATTCCTCAGTCTGAGACTATAATTGGAGCTAATTGCTTGTCAGCAATGTGCATATATTCTCGTGCGTCCCTTCGGATGCGAGGGCATTTGACAATCTATGCCATTTTCATACTGGTCCGACAAGTTCCCTCATTCTGCAAACAGATGTATCGTCAACTCGGAATACATCCTTAGTCTGAGAAAAGGTAGATGTAACTGATGGAAACTACCTGCCAGCAAGAAGCATATATTCTCATGGGCCCCTGCATTTGCAGAGCCTCATGTAAATATATGCTTCTTGCAGTGGGAACAGTCCTCCCTCCTTTCAACGCACAGTTGTACAGTAGAATTACACAGAAATAGTCTTTCTGTACGAGAATAAAATCGGGGTGTTCATGAGAATCTATGCCCATTGCAGACGGAAGTAATTACCCTTACTTTTTATTTTATTTTACTTAACCTATTGACCTCTATCGCTAACGTCATCTCTTTCTCCTTACGACTGAGCAGCACGGAACAAGATGACAAAAATGCGGAAAATTTGCGACACGTGTCCCAATGTTAGGGAGAAAGATATCATGTCTATGTAACCCCCCCCTCCCTCTCCCCTCCCTCACCCCCATCCACCCCCCCCCCACCGCCCCCCCCCCCAGCCCCCCCACCCCCCGCCCGAAGGGCGTTTTGGCTTGCTGAAGGTTGACTGAACCAAACTTGCGGTCATTTATATTATAGGCGGGCGGAAAAAAGAGATGTCGACACATTTATAATGGGCTGCTTGCATCCCTTAGACAAAAATACTCTTTTTGTTCAGTTAGCTACGGTCCTCGGGTTGAACTCGGCCGCAGTTGGCGTGTGCACGCCAACATCGGCGCGAAGGAGTTTTGCTTCTCTGGTAAAGCTTTGAAGGCATAGTGTCTGATGCAGATATAGACACTTTGTAAACAAATAGCCGGCCAGGGACACAAATACAAGTCAGAGACAAATGTATTACCTTCAGTTCTATTTTCTGTGTTGATTGTGTATTTCTGTAACTCCCTCACTCCCAGTCGACGCGGGTGCTGTTTGTGAAATCTGTAACTCATTCAGCCCGGCGCACGTATTTCTCAAACTTTGGAGGCGTCATCTAATGACCAGTTGCAGGAGGTGGATCGACCATGATAATTCAAGGGAAATGCCGGATGAGCTTGGAGCCGACAGGCGCCAAGCTAATCTGGCACTACTAATTTTGGGCGGTCCGTGGCGCAGTAGTTAAGCCGCCTGCCACCAATGCCAAAGGTGCGAGGTTCGAAAACGGGTTCGGCGTCGGACTTTGCTCCTCTGGTAAGTGTCACCGTTAATTCGGGCGGACCGTAGGGGGTTCTTTCTCCGGGTACTCCGATTCTTCCAAAATCGCCCCCCCCCCCACCCCTCCCCCCCCCCCCACACACACACTTTGGTACCGGTTTCAGGCCACTTTACAAATTTCAAATACAAGCGATCAAAAATCTCTGTAACTTCAGTAGCTGAACTGGCCCTTCGTCTGTCTTGTACTGTGTTTGTCTTAAATGGCGTAAATGCGTGTCTGTTACGTGAGTGTGCGTGTTGGGTTTCGGTTCGCGGCGCTTTGAATCGATTTGCCCCCAAAAATGAGTAAAAGCGCCGATATATTAATATCGGTATTATTATTATTATTATTATTATTATTATTATTATTATTATTATTATTACCCAACTCCTGCTGTAGTGCGTCAGGGCTGAATAGATTAATCTTTACTAGTTCAATGCCAAGGTGCCCGAGCCGTCCAGGGAAAGTGGAACCAAAACAGTGTCATCAACAGGCATAGATCCTCATAAACCCCCGCAACTGCAGGGGTTCACGAGGATCTATGTCTCATTCAGTTGGCTTGTGTTTACCTTTTCTCGGCTGTGAAAGGGTTAACGTTTTCACTCGCTATGTCTGTTTTGTTGTTCATACGTGTGTGTGTTTCAGGTGAATGTTTTCCATATTATTTCTTTGTCCCTTGCCAGACCGATTCATGAAACATACATGTAAGCCAGTAAAACTTTGGATAGTTTTGACAGTGTTATGTACAGCAACCATTCATCATTGTAAAATGTTACACAGCCAAATGAAACAACTCGACCGTGACGGAATATTGGTTAAACATGAAGCTCATAAGTAGAGCTAAAATAAACATGACGACCTTGAAGAACTATGGACTATATTTCCAATCAAATATATACATTCTTGCTGGGCGAAAGAAGGTAAACATTCGCAATTTGATTTAAGGGTTTATTGTTTGAGTTTAGCCCAACGCATGCAAAAACATAACAACTAACAAAAAGAAAAACAAAAAAAAAAACATATAAAACATAAAAGAACAGAATCAACAACATCATCAAGAACATCATCAACAACATCATCAACAACATCATCAACAACAAAAGTGAGGGGATTAACTCATTCAGCCCTGACGCACTACAACAGGAGATGGATCGACCATGATAATTCAAGGGTAGTGCCAGATTAGCTTGGCGCCTGTCGGCGCCAAGCTAATCTGGCACTGCCCTTAAATTATCATGGTCGATCCATCTCCTGCAAGAGGTGCATAGTCGTTAGATGACGCCTCCAAAATTTGGGAAATACGTACGTCGGGCTGAATGAGTTGAATTGGAAATACCAACACTTTTTCAGTTGTCCCAACAGCGCCTTTTCTATACAAATAACTTCACTTATAAAAACAATCTTCGGATATAGCAACAAGAACATGTAGGACCTCGGGTGATTTGTTTTATCCGAAGACGGTTTACTGTACATTGGAGTCTAGACTGACTAATCAGACGAAACTCACAGTAAACGCAACCAGAAACTGATTGTAAGGTTTAGATCATTAGTATGTATCCTCTGCCTTTGAAATAAAAGATCTAACTTCAGCGCTAACAGCAAGTGCTTTCCGCTGCATAGGTTAATCTGCACTTTTTCACCTTCGCGACTGAAGAAAAAAAAAAAAAAAAAAAAAAGAACGAACGCGCGTTGGCCACATGATCTCAGCTCACTCCATGCAAATTCCATTATTTTGAAAGTAATGATGTATACTGTAAAATTACAGAGTTTATGCGTCAGTCGACCCGGCAAGCAATCCCTGTGATGATAAATACAGACTAACAAATAGCTTAGTGTATCGACTAGGGAGTTATCGCCTTAGGGCGTTCGCTTACCTCAACTTGTTACTGCAGGAGGCACAGATTCCCATGAGGCCCTGCAAAAGCAGGGCCTCATGAGAATCAATGCCTTTTGTCCAATCAAAGTTACGTCCATGTCTTCAAGGTACTATTCCACATTCCGATTTATCGCTCAAGTCAATCATTCACTCACATCTAGCTGCAAGAGCCATAGATCCTCATGGGGCCTTGCATATTGCAGGGCCTTGTGACTATCTGCGCCTTTTGTTCACCAAGACTGATTATGTCTAGATGTGCCTGGAATTAAGGGAGTAAACACGGAGCTGTTTCGAATCGAGAATACAAATAGCTGTGCACCCCAAACGCATAGTAACCTATTTCAGTAATGATATATAAGCGTGATTTGCCGGGATTAGAGCCGAGGCCGGTGTTTGCCCATACACGGTGTGACTCATGGGTGTCTGTTGATTTCATGACTCAACTCCTGCCTTGATAGGGGGACGGGCCATGGGGAACTGTGAACGCCAGTGTGTGTGTGTGTGTGTGTGTGAGAGAGAGAGAGAGAGAGAGAGAGAGAGAGAGAGAGAGAGAGAGAGAGAGAGAGAGAGAGAGAGAGAGAGAGAGAGAGAGAGAACAATGAACCTTTATTTTCCAACGGTAGAAGTTATTGGTAACAGGACCAGTTTTCAAACTTGCCGTTGCTACATCTACTACATAAGTGACATAGACAAGCAAAAATACACATACCAGAGAGAGAGAGAGAGAGAGAGAGAGAGAGAGAGAGAGAGAGAGAGAGAGAGAGAGAGAGAGAGAGAGAGAGAGAGAGAGAGTAACCTGTTGCAGCCGTTTAACCCATTACATCCTAATGCACTCTCATATGACCATATTTGACCATGATAGTTCAAGAGTGGTGCGAGAACAACTTGGCGCCAGGGGCGCCAAGCTGTCCTGGCACCACCCTTAAACTATCATGGTCAGTCTATCGTCGGAACTGAAATGCAGCTTTCATAGGACAACACACTGATCTGAAAAAAATACCAGCTTCAGCATGTAATGTGTTATGGCCATGACCATCCTTCATCGGGTTTTGGCAAATTGCATTTGAAAGGAACAAAGGAGACTAGGATCACAAGTATGTGCACTGTTTTAACCCATGTCCCCCACCCCACCCCACCACCACCACCCCCCACCCCCAACCAAGCCTCCCTGAACCTCCCCCCCCCCTCCTCCCACCACCCCTCGCCCTGATCAATGATCAGGCATTTTCGTCTTGTTCGGACGTTGCATAATCCGATCCATGCTTACGATTTTATTTTTATGTTATTTTTTTTTCTGGTCCGCCAAAACGTTGGCCATGGGCAAATTGTTTACTGGTTCTTTTTAGTGTCTCCTCTTTTAACCGGTCTTGGTTGTTCGAGCATGGTACGGCTTGATGCACTCGCTGTTGCATGTGTTACTTGTTTGATCTACAAAAACATTGTTCACCTAGTGAGCAAATGTTCACGTGAACTGCCGTCATCGTGAACAAAGTATGATTTTGGTCAGCCGTCGATTGGGATTATTCAACAGCTACAGACGGAAACAACTGCATGTCAGGGCGGAAGCGGAAATAGAAAATATAAGCACTTCCGCTTGAGTGAACAGTAGCAATATATCAGAATTTTTTTTTTCTTTTCTTCTTCTTCTTTTGACCTCGGTGGTCTCATGGGCACTACAGTCAACGATCCCATTTCCACGCATGCATGCAGCTTACTCAGCACGCAAAACATTTTCGGGCCGAGGTCGGCCGAAGTGGGAGCGCGCACAGTCGTGCGCGTGCCCACTGCGGCCGACTTCGGCCTAATGACCTTTGCTTACGTAAATTACTGGAGGGTATACAGTGCAGCCGTTTCTCTATTATGTGTCCTTAGCTGTTATGTTGAAGTTTATGACTTAGATCTGCAACATGCACAGATTCATGAGTCATGATCCAACTTGTGATAGATTCTCGTGAGTCTTGACAGTTGGCCACATCTTAGTACACATAGACTGCTACCCGCGATACCGTTCGGCGGAAATGACGCGTAACCATTGACGAGTGTCTTCCGCCGAGCGGTACCGTCACTTTCGTTAGTACTGCCGTCATATGGCTAAGACATGTGTCCATTTTTTTTAAAAGCAGGATTTTCAATATATAACAATACGAATCTCGCTTTTGTAAACAAATCGGCGCAGTGCACAGTTCCATTGGATTATGTACAAGTGCGCCTATGGCCTATGCAGTATGGAGAAATAAAATAGAGGTAGATGGGGTGGAAAAGGGGTAGCCTAGCCTGGATACCGGGTGCGCTCATTAGGGATTTACTGCCCAGATACAGAGCGCCATAAGTTGGACGTGCCGAGTGTGACTCAGTGCTGCCGTACGTACGGATTGTCGGGGCGAGACCTTTTGATTGATATTAGATGGAGATCTGACAGGGTTGTGTGGTACACTAGGCTGCTGTCGAGGTATACTATTTTTTAGAGTAGGTAGCCTTCGCTACCATACACCCATCTGCAAGAGGCATAGATCCTCATGAGTCCCCGCAGTTGCGGGGAACCATGAGGATCTATGCCCCTTGCCTTCCTCGCGTCAGCCCATTTGCCTCAGCGTGAAGCTGAGGTGGACCTGAATATTATTCAGTTTTCTGAAAACGAACAAGGTCCAGATCTTGAACACTAGCTCCAGTCACTGGAAATCGCCCGAAGAAGCTATGCACCTCTGTGGTAGTGACTGAGCAGTTTAGCTTAGCCCTAGAAAGCTCAACGTCATTCTGACACTACTCTTGAAATATCATGGTCAGTCCATGGCGTATTAGGGCTGACTGACTTCTTAACCTTTGGCCTGCTAGCGACGAAACCGCTCGGTGGAGAAGTCATAATTGCGTGACTTTTCTGACAAACGGTATCGTCAGTATCAAGGTTGAGTATTTTAACTCATTGAAGACGCCCGCGTCAATAGCTGCGGGAATATCTTATATAGCGTTGCCGGCCGGCAACGCTAAACAACACTTTCGCAGCCGTTGATGCGGGGCGCCTTGAATGAGATAATAAATCCATTTACTTCTACTGGACGCAGATTGCATTTCTGAAATCTTCGTCGTTTCAAAGCCAAATGGCCTCACCTTGCCGTCCCGGGAACATGGATTTAAATTGATGTCTGTAAGAGGCATAGATCCTCATGAATCCCCGGCAACTGCAGTGGAGGTGGGGATGTTCATAAGGTTCTATGTCTCTTGCAGCTGCATCGTGTAAACATTTATTTTTTTTTTAGTAAAGGGCTTAAACAATTCTGTGAGGGGTTCACCGAAACTCGACTGAGTACACCCATGTTTTGCCTGTCCCACGGTGAAGAATGAGCTGGGAACGTTTGATGTTGGAGTCGATTTGTGCAACAGGCAGAGTACATAGGTAGGGCTGGGGACAACAACATTCCTCGGGTCACCACGGTCTGTTTGTGGGCCCTGTCTCACCCGCGGATTCAGCGAGGAGAGGTGCAGAGAAGGTGACAGAACAGCATTGCTGCATGCTATAGCCCGCACTTCTGGCCGTTCTATAACTGCCTCTTCCTGAATCCGTGGGCAATAGTACATCCAAACGCACGAACGTTCTTAGCTCTTTCGCTAGATTGCGTTTCTGAAATCTCAGTTTAACGACAAAGAGCCTCAGCACTCAAAGGAATATAATACAAAGTGGTGTGAGCAAGAGACATAGATCCTCGTGAGCCCCCTCAGCAGCGGGGGCTCATGAGGATCTATGCCTCTTGCAGTTGTGTAGTGTTCACGTTGTCCCGGCAAAGAAAAGGTAAATATACACTGTATCTGACGTGGGCAACTAACACACGTTATAACGTGACGCCATGCTGAGTATTTTACATTCACCTGTCGTCAGATTAGTGACGCGTCGCAGTTTGAGGTCACAGCAGTATTATGCCGCTGCGTGAGGCGTCAGTTATGATGTTAACACAGCTGGTGAGGTTTTGCCAGTTCGGATACAGACCCCACATTAAATTCTGCAAACTCCGTATGTCGCTTGAAGAAGTAGGCATCGCTATATAGGATATGGTTAAAACTGCGAAGTTTAGTTTTGTGACAAATATGGCCGTAAAAAGCGACATGACCATATAATTACGAACATGCCATTAATGTTTTCATACATTATTGTCTTCACTGCTCTTCATCTTCGCTCTGACCATACGTTGCTCCAGGTTATGCTTCTTTTTCAGCAGCGGAAATGAAGTCAGACAAGTTCATCAGATTCTGGTCTTAACGCTGACGTTTGCTGTCACAGAGTGGTGACATTGTTCTTGATGTCATGACTTAAGGTGAAATGTCACAGGTCGTTATAATTCCGCCAACTATTCCATAACTCATTTGAGATGTACCGCATCCGGATTCGTGGCTTAGAGCCTCGTATCCGGATGGAAAACATCTCGAATGTGTCGCTCGCCGGCCTTTTTGTGTGTGTGATCAACTGTGTATATTATCTGCAGAGAATGAAATCCTTGGTCTAACATAATGGGAAGTTTTCACAAATGAGAGTAATTTCTAAATCAGAATCAGGTCAAAGACAGTAGTTTGTTCCCTTGACAGTGCAGATTTATATGACTTTTGATTTATTATGCCAAACGTTTAAAGTGCAATTAAATGATAATTGACAAAGAGAAAAAATACTGAAAATAGTTGTTCTCAGTTCTTTTTTTGGTGTTGTTTCTCATTCCAAGACGTTGTTTTCTGACTCCGCCCGTGTGAAGTTACGGTCCCCCATCAAAGTGTCTGGCCGGTGTGTTTGACAAAAGAGCTTGTGCGACGTTCATGATGAATGGGACATCAGTGTCATTATGACGGCAGGCAGGTCGGTGACAGCAAATGACAGAGCGGATTGATGGATCACGTGGTGTGGTATATCATCCGTTATCCTCTACAAACGACACGTCTCGTGCAGAACACGTCGCATCCATTGTCATGAAGAATATAAATCCCTCTGACCGCCTCACATACGTAAATGCTGCAGTTCAATTTGATGTTTGGGTGCTTATTAGCGACGGGTCCAAAATGACAGACCAGCTCAGACATATCAGAGAATAGATGTTATAATTATAAACCAAACACATTAGTTCCAGCTCCTTCATGGTGAGGAAATACATTTTGCTCCCCGTTAAATTGATGACTAAGCTAAAAGGGTCCGTTTTGCTAGATGGTCCCGATCATTTCGGCACGCATCTTTCCAGCAGTCGTAACCTTAACCCCTTGACTGCCGAGAAATATTGATCACAACCCAACTCCAAGAGGTATAGATCTTCATGAGCCCGCGCGGTTGCAGGGGCTCATGCGAATCTATGCCTCTTGCTAAGACCAATGTTTATTTATATTCATTGAACGGTCGTGGCTTTTGGTCGTTGAATGAACGGATATTTCAGAAACGAAACGTGCTTCTTTCTAGCAGTCATATTGTTAATAACGGACAGAAATACAATAGGCTACTTATATTTTTCAGGAAAAAAATGTAAGTACCCCATTGACCCCACTGACATTGTATTTCAGTCCTTGTCTATTTTTATCTTGAAACTTTAATAACTGTCTGTACTTGACCCTCTTAAGCATATTTTTTGTTGTTGTTGTTGTTGGATAGTTCTTTTCTGTACTCTAAAATTTAAAAACAATAACAACAAAAACAACTAGGTGTCACCGATTTGTATTGAAAAGCAATCCAGCTAACCCATTTTTCGACCAGGATCAGATCACAGTGGTTGTCTCCCTCGATTCGCTATAGCTCACATCGGTAGCGAAACGAAAGAGACAACCAGTGTGGGATCAGACAGGTCACACCAGCACAAGATCAACGACTTAACTGAAAAACGATCTACGACTTTAGTGAAAGAAATTACTGTCTTGAGATTTAAAAGTCAGCGTGCGTCCTCTTTCCCGTGAATCCAGCGCTTTGCGGGCAAGATCTTGGCTGGCGTGCGTGTTTTTTTCCACAGAGCTTCTTGAGCTTCTAGCTTGTCCCTCATTCACTTCGCGTCCTCTGCGAGTGGGGTCGAACCTCATGAGTCACTTGCAGAGTCACCGCTGGCGTATTCCCAGAGATACGCCAGCGTCTAAACAGACGTCAGTCAGTTCTCACTCTCTGTGTTGAACTTGAACTCTCATTCATGAGCATTTGCACCAGACTTATAACCCATTCACTGCCGGGACACAGCGAGCAACAGCCCAGATGCAAGAGGCATAGATCCTCATGATACCCCGCAGTTGCGGGGGGTCATGGGGATCTATGCCTCTTGCTGACACAACTTTCTGTCCATGTTCCTTGGACGCTGGAGACTTTTGACGTTAACTTACTAAAGACTTCGGGGACACAGTCGAAGACCACTGGCAGTGCAGAGGATAAATCTACAACTTAAAGAAGCGTTAATTCTCTGCAGTGTGCATGTTTGATTTTCATGAGCTCCTGCAGTCGCAGCGGCTGATAAAACTCCACGCCTCGTGTAGATGTTGAATCCAGTATTTCACAGATCTTCTTGGACGCGAAACCTGTCTGTCAGATACGAAAATATATTTTAAAAAAATAATAAAAAAAGACAAACAGTATTATGACCCATTCACTGCCGGGACACAGCGAGCAACAGCCCATATTTTGCAAGAGGCTGATTGTCGCACCGCAGGCGTGTTCAAGAGGCTATCTTTTCCGTCAGATAGTTTTCGCCATCTGGAGACCGCGAAATGCACGGAGGATGCAAAAAGCTCGGCAGTCGCAGAGTTTCATGAGAATCCACGCATCTTGTATTTTGCAGTTGTGGGTTTAGGGTTCTTTTGAGGATACGAGTGTCTGTCTCTTTTTTTTTTTAAATAATATTGTTGTCGTCTGCTCATTGCAATGAACAAACGCGACAGACTATCCCAGTTCACCGTCTTGAGATGGCCTTAAGTCGTCTGCTCGGTGTTAAGCCTCAATAACTAACTTCTCCTCCTTCAGCGAAAGGCATAGATTCCCATAAGGCCCTGCATCCACAGGGCCTCATGAGAATCTAAGCGTCTTGCTGATGTAGATCATTAGATTTTGTGCGGGTACGCTTGTCTGTCTCCCTTGCCCACTGAGACCTCCTCCTCGCACAAGTCTACGTCTCTGCGTCTTCCCTCCTCGTCCCGAGAAGACACCAGGGGAGTTTTAAACTTGCGGTTGGAAATACGGGTGCCGGGTGGCTGATCTGAACGAGACGGTCTTAGTATTTACGAGGGCGCTTGACAATGAACGCTATCTGATGAGCCCGTGTTCAGATCCACTAGTGCCTTGATTTATGTCACCTCTTTCGTTGCCACCGTCCAACAAATCGCAATTTAGGATCGTCTATTGGTTACGCAGTACGTAGAAAACTATGGGGCCGAGGTCGGCCGCAGTGGGCCCGCATCCACGGGCCCACTACGGCCGACATCGGCCCGATAACCTTTTGCATACTGGGTTTGTGCCCAGTTAAACATCTTTCGAATCATATGACAGTAGCAGGTAACAATGTAAATGTGATAAATGACCGTGATAAATGTAGGGTAGTGTGTTATTACAGTTTTCAGCCACAGGACATGACATCTCTGGAGTAGTGCTGTCTTAGCTTCTCCAGACACCATTCAAAACGTCTGATTAGTTTACACAAAACTGAAATTGGAACAAACTTTCGTAGATGCACAATCGTGCAGTTCTAAGTTTCCGAATCAACCATGACAACTTTAAAGTAGCGATTGACAAGTTTTGCGTCAGTGCAGGCACTGCGCTCCAATCTAGCTCGTCAGTATCCTTTTACCGGTAATCGTCCATCCGTCACTTAAAGTTGGCGTTGGCAAGGAAATGTTTATCGGTTCAATACGCTTGTACCCAATGATTGTCTTGTCTCTTTCTGCGCCGCGCTGAGAGATAAATTTATAGTGTGTGTACATCCACAGGACACCCCCAACAGACATAGGTAAGCAGCAGGGTGCCGGGGCTCACGAGAATCTGTCTCTTGCTGGCTGATATCATCCCCATGTGTTTCTGAATTGCGGCGTTGTACAAGGTTAGGCGGACGAATGTCTGAACCTATCAGTAAGATCAAGCACACTTTCCTGTGTCATCTGCAAGAGACATAGATTCTCATGAGCCTCTGCCCTGCAGGGGCTCATGAGAATCTATGCCTCTTGCTGAATTTGCTCCAGGTTTATGTTTCATTTTTGGTGAAAGTACGTCGTGTCGGGTTAAATGAGCGACTGTCTAGACGTATCATTCAGATCAAGCCTACTTCCCTATATCAGATCAGATCATTCTATCAAATGTAGTACAGACAGACCTGCCAAGCTAAACTCCTGTTTATGAGGGGTGCGTACAGGTTTCCCACGACTTTTAATCACAATTCCTGACACCGCACAAACTTGAATAAGTCTTATTCTTCAATTTGATGGGAAGGACTTCCTAAAATCCGAGTCAGGTCAATGAAATTAGGCTGTTTCCACTGACAGCGAGGACAGCCTAACACTGCCTGTTCTTCAAGATGCCTTATTCTTCAATTGAATCTGTATTTGTCTTGAACGTCAGCGATAACAAATAGGTTGTTCCTTATGACAGGGAGGACGTGCAGTCAGTCTATTAGTATTCTAGAGACCATTTTGCTTGATCGATGCGAAACCGTGCAATTGGATTATTTTCAATTTTCTCCATTGTGAAGGTGTTAAAAAAGGGGGAGGGAGTGTGTGTTTGGGCGGTGTATGTGTGTGTGGGGCGGGGGGGGGGGGGTGGTTATACTGGCTGCACTTCATTTTCATTGTTTGTTGCTTTGTTTGTCGGTTCCTGCTGACTTTACATTTAGTCTGATGTCTGTTCAAAAGCTTCACGTCCCACTTGCCCTGTAGGTAGATAATTGCTTACAAATATTCTGGTGTCTTGGTGTATGATTTGTGTTTCCTTCAGGTGTGTTATATGCGCTTTTTTGTGTCTTGTTCAGAAATTCCCAACAGTGAATGAAACACGTTTAGAAAGGACAAGTACAACAATACCAATGTTGTACTTGTCCTTTCTAAGAGTGTTTCTTTCTGTGTTGACTTTCTTTGCAAGTTACACGCTTACCAGCAACCGTTTGGATCTGGATTTTGTCTTTGTTGGTCCAGTAATGGCCTTTGAATTTTACAGCCGTTCTTTAAGTGTGGATTTTGTCTTCCCATGTCTTGCAAATCCTGGTCGTTGTCTGGTCTCGAGTCTAGACTTCAAGCAAAATCTATCAGTCGATCGATCGGCCGCTTCGAGTGGTCGCCCAACAAAGGTCGTACTGTGCGGAAAATCAGGAGTGGCCCGCGCGTAAGGAGGGCAGATTTCTGTCGTGGATATGAAAAACGGTGTACGGCATTCTGCCACTCCTTCGTGCTCGCAGACTTTACCCAGCACGCACTCCTCGATATACAGACCCAGATGTACCAGCAAGAGGCATAGACTCTCATGAGCCCCTGCTTCGCAGACGCCCATGAGAGTCTATGCCTCTTGCAGATGTGCAAAGTTAAGCATGAGACTTTCCCAAGATAACTCATTCTTATCTGATATTGCCTTTCTTGCTGAATTAGCCGTGCGTTTCATTGTGGGCAACCGCCCTTGATTTTTTCACCTTAGGATCTCTGTTGGAAATGTCTTTGTTGCCTGGTTGTCGATCAGTATGTTTTGGAGAGCAGATGTCGCCGTTTTATCATCGGTGATTTATTTATAGAGGTCCTCAGTTTTAAACCTGCCTTAATTTATTTCTTTCGTGATTTGTTCTTTGTGTGACCTGCTATCACATGAGTGCCATTACTGCAGAGTCATGTCTTCCTTAGTTTCGCAGACTCTGAGCATGGATTACTGAACTTGATTTGTAGACCTTTTCATAAGAAAAAAAAGACGTTGTAAGCTTTACAGATTTATAATCTTTAAAACTAAAAAAGAAGAAAATATTAAACAAACGATGTTGTCGCAAAAAGGTGAAACGTAAGACCCAGTGAACGATAAAACATCGATTAGTCTGAAAGGACAAGCCCTTTGAAGATGACCCTTGACCTAAACGTGGTCTCAGATCCACCTGGAACCAAGACATGCTTTGTTTGTTGTTGAATGTTTTTAAACATGCAGTATTTTCCCCAAACCGCCAGTCAATACATACTTAAGTGGACAAGTAACGCAAACTACGAACTTGACCCCATACGCCTTGCCAAGTATTGTCTTGTTGCCAAAAAAAAAAAAAAAGATTGTCAGTCAGTGATATGTTTTCATTGCTTACGATGCGAGCATAATTCTGTTTGATTTGCTGACTTGCCGTTCAGTGCCATTCATCAACAAATCACCAACGGCCATTCAGCCATGAAACATCCAAGACAGTCCAGTTTACGACCTAATCCACTTTGAGGAACAGAGGCGCAAGAAGGGCGTACAAGAAGCATAGATCATCATTAGCTCGCGCAGATGCGCGGGCTCATGAGGATCTATGTTTCTTGCAGTTGGCTACACACTTCAGGAGAATGAAGACGGATTTTTTTTGAGTCTGCTGAACTCTACCAGGCTTGTTGACGTAGAAGCTTGCTGGCAGGTCTTATATACAATGGCCCTTTTACAGTTCCAAGTGTACACACGATCGTGCCTGCTAGTAAAGTGCAATACTCTTTCAGCGCGAGCGGTAAATGTAAAATTGTGACATTATTCACAGACGCAAATTCGTCTGATTGGCACGCATTACTCCTGAATAATAGTGAATAGCTAATGGCTAGCAATGTTTTGAGAAGGATTTGTTAGAAACATTGTATTCAACTTTGAGGTAGAAAAGAAGTGGACATAAACAAAGCTATTTTTTTAATGAGGACTAAATATCCAACCAACACGAGGACAATACGCCCTAACTACGCCCTACTACTCATTCGAGACGTGCCGCATCCGAATACGCGGCATAAAGCCACTTTTGTGAATGCAGTGGGTCTCAAATGTATTAGAGTATTGCGTATGATAAACAAAATGGAATTATATGTTAGTGAGAGAGTCTTTTCTTCACTGTATGCATGTAATGTTCTCTCGTTTACTGTTCTAATAATAATAATAATAATAATAATAATAATAATAATAATAATAATAATATTATTATTATTATTATTATTATTATTATTATTATTATTATTATTATTATGTATGAAAGCAACTCCTGCAACGGGAGCATATACTATAAAAACAAGAACGACAACTCTGCAAGGTTTGATTAGTCATGCCCTGCCCCTGGCCACAGGAAGCATGTCAGACGAGACAGTGTTATGTCGAGCTGCGTGTCACAATAAGGATGTATGATTCACGGTCAGACTCTTGAATGTAACCGATCAGCCACGTTCAACAGACAAATCAACCCAGTTAAAAAAAAAAAATAAATAAAAGATCTCCCGATCTCTGAAAGAAATGCAGGCAGTTTAGAAAATCCCAACAATGAATGAAAGAAGTGTAGAAAGGACAAGCACAACACAATGCATTTGAATAAATTGTGTTGCATCATACTTTCTAAGAGTGTTTCTTTCTTTGTTGGGAATATTCTGACATCATTCTTTGTCTGGATTATGTTTTTACAGAAACTGTGGGGGACAATTGATGTGGACCTGTATTTTATTAAAATCTGAAAATGGCAGGCAGGAAACTGTTTCAAAGATCCACTCCAAAAGCTTCTGACTAAAGATGTGGACTCACATGCAGTTCTACAGCCTTGTTAATTTTGCTCTGAATTTCACAACTAAACCCATTCAGCCCTGACGCACTACAGCAGGAGATGGGTCGACCATGATAATTCAAGGGTAGTGCCAGATCAGCTTGGCACCTGTCGGCGCACGCTAATCTGGCATTGCCCTTCAATTACCATGGTCGATCCATCTCCTGCAACTGGTGCATAGTCATTAGATGACGCCTCCAAAATTTGGGAAATACGGCCGTCGGGCTGAATGAGTTAAAATTGAAGATGTGGGCTGCTATGTGATAAAATGTAAACTCAAAAAATAGAAACCATTGTACACGTATGCAAAAAAAAAAAAAAAGAAGAAGTATATTTGAACAGTTTAAATAATGTGCCCCAGTGCAACATTTCAAACCCAAAAACGCACATAAAGTAACACTAGAGGAGAGCAGTAAATATATCTGGTTTTGCTCGTCACACTAGACAGGTGTCTCTGTACGAAGCCCGCCTTCCAAATTTTCTGAGGGGCTTACTTAGTTACTATACGGTCCGCCGACTGTTCATTCACTCTTCGGTGTGCTTCCACAATCCTGCGCTTTATTGCACAGTGAGTCAAATCAGCCAGCATCTGATTCTGTAGCACATTGACTTCAACCTTCTGAAGTGACTGCACTGAAGGGTCATGTACACCCTTGAACAGACCACGACGTTCAAGAGACATAGCTCTACATGAGCCACCGCAGGATGCGGGGACCAATGTAGATCACTGTCATCTGATGGTGATGTTACATGTCTAATTTTCAAGTGGAGGGGGGCGCAAGTCGTTTAATTTATGATGGGTTAGAAGATGTTGTAGGATAGGCCGTCGGCAGTTCATTCATTCCTCAGTCTCTCCCACTCCCTGCTCTATTTCTTGTCCCCCCTACTCGCTCCTTTCCCTCCCTCGCCATTCAGCAACCCTATGCCCCGATCAATGCAGCCATAAAGCAGTGATTTGAGCACCCAAGCGTGACGCAGCCGAGGGCAGTCAGACGTACTAACTAGTTTCACGCGGGGGACTCAGTCATAGTCGACTTTTTTTTTTTTTTTTTTTTTTTTTTTGCTGGTCGTGATGTCGCAGACTTGTGACGAGTTGACAGTGCTTTAGTTTTGCTGCAGAAAGAAACTGTGGCATTTAACCTTATTGTTACGTATGTATTCAGACACTTATTATGAAGGTTAATCTGTAGAATGTCTTCTGGTCACTAGTATGTTTGATGTCATGTATTCAGACACTTATTATGAAGGTTAATCTGTAGAATGTCTTCTGGTCACTAGTATGTTTGATGTCATGTATTCAGACACTTATTATGAAGGTTAATCTGTAGAATGTCTTCTGGTCACTAGTATGTTTGATGTCATGTATTCAGACACTTATTATGAAGGTTAATCTGTAGAATGTCTTCTGGTCACTAGTATGTTTGATGTCATGTATTCAGACACTTATTATGAAGGTTAATCTGTAGAATGTCTTCTGGTCACTAGTATGTTTGATGTCATGTATTCAGACACTTATTATGAAGGTTAATCTGTAGAATGTCTTATGGTCACTAGTATGTTTGATGTCATGTATTCAGACACTTATTATGAAGGTTAATCTGTAGAATGTCTTCTGGTCACTAGTATGTTTGATGTCATGTATTCAGACACTTATTATGAAGGTTAATCTGTAGAATGTCTTCTGGTCACTAGTATGTTTGATGTCATGTATTCAGACACTTATTATGAAGGTTAATCTGTAGAATGTCTTCTGGTCACTAGTATGTTTGATGTCATGCTGCTTCTTCTGCTTATCCTGTCTGGGCCCACGCGACTGTTACGTGTTAACTCATAACTTATTCGCGGCCAACAGCATTCGGATGCGCGGCATAAGCCGCGCATCCGGATGCGGCTGGCCGCGAATGAGTTAATGCTACTGACGATACCGCTAGGCGGGAAAGAGAGGCGTAGTTTAACACTTTGACTGCTACTGACAACACAGCTCGGTGGAAAAGAGCGATATTTTCAATAGCAGTCTGGTGATTACACACTTTCATAACGTGCTGATTATCATTCAGTCTACACAACTCCCCCCCCCCCCCCCCCCCCAAAAAAAAAAAAAAAAAAAAAAAAAAAAGACACCCAATCCCCCGGACTTTATAACTTTAGCATGCTTTAGCATCACTTATCATATCTTTGTGACAGCTCACTAGAGCACAAGACAAAAAGGTTAACTCATTCGAGATGTGCCGCATCCGGATACGCGGCATACGCCGAGTGTCCGGAGGCGGCACGTCTCGAATGAGTTAAAAGAGCAGTAACAAACATAACCATCAATATAATGAACAGATGAATAAGGATAAGGTATTTTGGCACCAGCCATTCTGGCACCGCCCTAAAACCGTCTCGGTCGTTATTCCTAAATGAACTGTAATGGTGTATTTAGTTGGCAACTCCGAGATTTGGAGAGAAATGCCTACCCCCCCCCCCCCCCCCCAAAAAAAAAAAAAAAAAAAAAAAGTAGAAAGGACACGTACAACACAAATTATTTGAAATTACTTTGCATTTTACAAATGCTTGGCACTCAGTCACCTTTTTGTTCTGGATTCCCAAAATTCCCAAATTCCCAAATTTCTCGAAAGTTTGGAAAGTTCTATTATCTTTCTGTCTCAGTATGTGTACCATTTTTTAAAAACTCATTCCAGAAGTGTCATATACGGATACGCAGCTAAACAGACGCATATCCTTATACGGGGCGTTTCGAATGTGTTAAACGATCTAAACCTACTAAGGATAAAAAAAAAAATGAAATGACTTCCTCGTAATTAATCGAACGCCTAAAGGCAGACAGCACGCTCGTTAAACTTCAAACCGATATGAAAGCTTTAGCTTAGATGTAGCAAGTAAAATTGTGCTTCTAAATACTTTTGAAACAAATTGATAATGAGTACACGCCCCGTGCGAGACTGAAGTTGATCGGGCCCGTTCAGCCGCAGTCGGCGGGTGTCTGCCCGAAATATCTTGCTCACTGGGTATTTGTTCCCCTCCAGCTTCCATTAAATGTGGCTGACGGATAGACTGTGACAGTTTTGCTATGTCACCCTTTCGCGACCGAGAGACAAAGCGAATGTCATTCACCAGCAAGAGACATAGATCCTCATGAGCCCCCGCAGTTGCGGGGGCTCATGAGGATCGATGTCTCTTGCGGACACCACTTTGTATCTATGTTCAGGTGGATATATCTTGCTCACTGGGTATTTGATCCACTTCCAGCTTCCTTTAATGTGGCTGACGGATAGACTGTGACAGTTTTGCTATGTCACCCTTTCACGGCCGAGAGACAAAGCGAATATCATTTATCTGCAAGAGACATAGATCCTCATTAGCCCCCGCAATTGAGGATCGATGTCTGTTGTGGACACCACTTTGTATCTATGTTGAGGTGGAGGGATTAGGTTTATTGACGTTGAAAGATTAAAGATTTCAGCAAGGCGGTCCGTGCCCGCGGGTAGTGAAGTGGTTAAAGTGAGATCTAAGCGGTCAATATAAAAACAATATCAAACACTAGTGTAGAAACAATATATTTTTTTAATATGTGTGCTTGTGGGGCAGCTGGAGTGTGTGTGTCTGGGGGGAGGGGGAGGGGAGGCGGTGCACTGGGAGCGAATCTTGTTTTCTGCTTTGTGCAACGCTATCGGGTTGGGGGATGGGGGAGGGTGGGTGGGTGAGGGGTTACAGCTGCTCTAGGCGCAAAACTTGACGAGATGTTAAAAAAATCGCAAATGCAAAACAATAGCAACAAACAACAGCAGCTGCAACAGATGCAGTTTTCATTTTGTCAATTACAAGCCTTTTAAAGAGGGGTGTATGGGGCATTGTTGTTAAGGATTCCGGAGTCAGGATTTTGAGGCAATATTTTGAAACAAACAGCGGATAACAGCGAGACTCTTTCTCGAGTCGCTAAAGCCCACATCACGACGAAGATCAGGTGTCGACTATTTCTACACGCTCTTCCCCCCCCCCCCCCCACCTCCCCCCCCCCACCTCCCCCCCACCCCCACCTCCCCCCCCCCCCACCCTCCCCCCTCCCCCCATTTGAGTGATGGCAGAATCGACGATTTCCAGAAATCAGAAGTAGGTCAAAATTGCACATGTATCGACGAAAACAGTGGATTAAAAGCCCGTCCGGGCTTTTGAATTTGATCCACTGTTTTATATCGCATGTTCGTCCGGGCTTTTAATCCTCTGTGTTCGTCGAAACTCGCGCAGCTTTGACCTACTTCTGATTTCCGAACTACCTCTTCTAACCTAGACCTTCGCGCTCATCCCATATTTACACTTAGACGAGCAAAATGCAGTCTTGGGGAAATTGACTTCTACAATGGTGACCCGGACGTCGAAGCGAAGCTTTTTTTGTGTGTGTTTTTTTGTTTGTTGTTGTTGCTCCCAATCATTAATCGTGAATAAAGTTATCCTGGCTTGACCCATCCAAGCCTGACGCACTACAGCAGGAGATGGATCGACCATGATAATTCAAGGGTAGCGCCAGATTAGCTTGGCTTCTGTCGGCGCTAATCTGGCACTAACTTTGAATTACCATGGACGACCCATCTCCTGCAACTGGTGCTAGTCGTTAGAAGACGCCTCCAAAATTTGGGAAATACTGCCGTCGGGCTAAATGAATTAATATATTTACTATGGACTTAATGTGTTTTAACTTTTTAACTTTTTATTTCTTTAGAAAAGCAACGAAATGTTCTCCACCCTTTCTACCTGCGGGTACCGTAGTGACGTATTTTGTTTGTTGTAAAAGGACAGCATAGGGAAAACCTTTAGCGTCTTGGCCAGTCATTGAGAGGTAGGTATTTGGTCACGTGATTTCCGGTTGCACGGTGTCGGCGATGGATATTATGGCAGAGTGAATTTGCACCGTTTGTACCGGGCAGATGTAGTTTTTTTTTTTTTTTTTTTTTTTGTTAACCCCGTTGTGCAAGCCACCACCGGTACCGTTCACAGTATCGATGGCTGCATGCACAAGGGGGTTAATTATACTTTTTTCTTCTGTACCGGTGGATGCACGCACAATGAGGTTAACTTTGCCACAAAACAATGCATGCTGCAAAACTTGTTTCATTTGACCGCTTTGTCAACAGAGTTTATGTCTATTTCATTATCCCTGCTTTAAAATTGCCATTATGCCAACACTATAAACGTATGACATAATACAGCATTGCTCTGAAAACACTTCATACACATGTGCCCTTATTATTTGTATGTATATAATTAATATATATTACAAGTGTGTAAATTGAAACTGCTTGCTTGTGTCGTTCTGTGATTTTGGGACTTACGGCCGCAGGCCGTAAGGTCCAAAATTTCAGACCGACACGCATTTGTAGTTGTTTACAAACAGAATATCAGGTCAGGTCAGTTCAAGGTATTAAAGGTGTTGTGACCAGTTTCATAATCGTCACACCACTATGGAATAAACGGTTTACGGTAGCTGGGGGCATTAAAGATGCTGTAACCAGTTTCATGAACGTTACAACACTGTAGGGAAAAAAAAAACAAAACAAAACAAAAAAAAAAAAAACAACAACAACCGATCTACAAGTGTTGATGTGGTCTCGTTTGTCTCCTAAATATGTTATCTTTGATACGCCTCACTGAGATTGTCATGACACGTGACCGCTAGGTGTCTATATATGACCATAGACCTTGATGCTGTGTAATGCATGTTGATTGGTTGCGGGACACCATTGTTTGTTTGTTTGTTTTTGTTTTTGTGGATTTTTTTGTTATGTTTTATTTTTTTATTTTTTATAAACTTTTAAAAATTTATTTATTTATTTATTTTTTACTTTATTTTTATTTTTATTTTATTTTTATTGGGGGGGGGGGGGAGGTGTTGTTTTGTTTCGTTTCGTTTCGAATTTTTTCTTTCTTGTTTTGTAGGGGGAGGGGGGGGGGGGTTGAGGCTCGCGTCAAAACTACATTTTTTTTTTTTTTTTTTTTTTTTGGGGGGTGGGGGGGTGGGGGGGGGGGGGCATAAACCGGGTGGTTCTCGCAGTGGGGAGTGGGGTGTCTTTTACATAGCTAGGAAAATCTTCAGACGATCCATATCTGTGCAAATCTTTCAGATCGCACCTTTAATGCTCATCGTCAACCAAATGTGTTGCCCGATTTACAAGAGCTAGATGGCGTTTTAATTCAAATGGGGTTACAAAAAGAAAAAAAAAAAAAAAAAAAAAAAAGCGAGGGGCGCGGCTGCAGGTGAGCAGCTGGGAGCCCGGGTGATCAAAATTAATCTCTTTTTAACCTCCTCACTGCGAAGAAATAAAGAAACGCCGCCCTACCGCAAGAGACATAGATCCTCATGAGCCCCCGCAATCGCGGGGGCTCATGAGGATCTATGCTTCTTGTTAGCTCTGATTTGCATCTTTGCTTTTTCGACGGATCTGTTGTATCGAATCTACAAAGATTTCAGCCAGAAACACAACCCTTGGCCACTGGCAGTGATAGGTAGGGTTAACCTGTTTTTAAACACAGCTGTTGTCTCACCCTTATCATTCGGAATACACCAGTGTGTGAAACAAGAGTGACTAAAATGGTTCAAGGGTAGTGCCAGAATAGCTTGGCGCCTCTAGGCGCCAAGCTATTCTGGCACTACCCTTGAACTAAAGCCATTGGTCTATATCCTTATCTGTAAGTACTATAATGTAGCTTGCATATGGCAGTGGACACATTTGAAGCTTTTAGACTCAGTATGATATGGGCTAAGTGGGAACGGAACACTACAGATTTTACAAGCAAATAACGCAAGCAGGTTGGTTGGTTGGTTAGTTCGGGTTTAACGTCCACAGCACCGAGGTGATCATGGACGGCCCTGACGGGCGGGTTATGGGGGACAGGGAAATCTATTGCCTATGGAGTACGACCTGAACACTGATCAACTCAGGCGCACTCCAACTGTGCCACTTTGATTTACCAGGACCTTTCAACGGACATGCTATTGAACAAATCCGTTTTCCCCCCCTGGATTGTGAGTCCAGCTACCGGATTCGAACCCACGACCCGGCGATTCCCTTAGCTCTCCTGCTCCGACGTTTAACCGCCTGAGCTATTTCAGGGAACCACATTTAACCAGGAACATTCAGGTTGAGCAACAGCTTTTAACACCGACCTTTGTCAGCAAGAAGCGTAGATTTTCGTGAGTCCCTGCAGTCGCTTGGGCTCATGAGCACCTGCGTGTCTTGCAGGTATGAGGAATTTAATCCAAACACTAACGCTCATCATGATATACTACACGAAACACCTGTCGTTTAATCCCATTTAAATTTGCAACCCCCTCCCATTTTTTTTCCCGTCTTCTTCTTCTTCTTGTTTCCGCCCTTCTTCCTTTTGTTTGAACTTTTCTCTGTCAAGGTCATTGAACACACACAAAGCAACTGTGGTGGCGCATTAACTCATTCAACCCCACGCACGTATTTCCCAAATTTTGGAGGCGTCATCTATCGACTATGCACCTGTTGCAGGAGATGGATCGACCATGCTAATTCAAGGGTAGTGCCAGATTAGCTTGGCGCCGACAGGCGTCAAGCTATTCTGGCACTACCCTTGAACCATTTTAGTCAAACTTGTTTCACACACTGGTACTACCCTTGAATTACCATGGTCGACCCATCTCCTGCTGTTGTGCGTCTGTGCTGAATGGGTTAAAGCGACCTGCTCCGGGTAAAAAGTTTAATAGCTCGCAATATGGCCTCTATGAATGTTCTTTATAAGTCTAGCAACGATACTCGACAGACTGACTTGGTTCACAGTTATTTGGGTATAACGCCGAGCAGGCAACAAAGGCTATCTGACGGCGGTTTGACAAAAATGAGCTAACTGAACATACATAATGCGAATATCGTTAAAGGAAAGCCTTTTGTGCTCACCTTCGCCTTTAGGTAGGGAGTTCCCAGGAGCAGCAAAAAAAACCAAAAAAAAAACAACCTGTTACGTGTGCTTACGCGTGGATTGAGCTTGTAAGACAACATATTAGACCCGTGAAGACTGCTTTAACTCATTCGCGGCCAGCTGCATCCGGATGCGCGGCAAAAGCCGCGCATCCGGATGCGGCTGGTCGCGAATGAGTTAAAGCACCCGACCCCTGTTAGAGCGCATCTCTTTTTCTCTTTCAAAGGTTCGGCATCTGACGATAAAGTGTCCGGTACTGAACACGCACAGCACAGTCAGCGCTATGCTGTAGCGTTAAGGGCATCTGCGTGCCATTATTTAAAGATAGTTTTGTGTTGGTCTGTGATATTGGATCTTATGACCCTCGGGCCGTAAGGTCAAATGTCACAGCCCCACACTCATTTATAATAATAATAATAATAATAACAATAATAATTACGGTATTTATAATGCGCTTATCTTATAATAATTATAACTCTAAGCGCGCACTCACAACTCACGCACGCATGCGCACGCGTAGACAACGGCTCGCGTACCACAAAAAGTGAAATACATTACGACAGTCGACTTGGGGTGGGGAGTGTGGTGATATAGTGCTAGAACTGTTGAAAGAGGTGAGTTTTGAGGGCGGACTGGAAGGAGGAGAGGGAGTGTTTCTGACGGAGAGAGAGTGGAAGAGTGTTCCAGGCGGATGGACCGTATACAGAGAAGGAGCGGGGGCCGAAAGTGCTGAGTTTGGTGCGCGGGATGTGAAGGCGGAGAGGGTCGGAGGCGGAGCGGAGGAGAGGGAGTAGTGTAGGGGTGAAGTAGGTTGGAGAGATAGGCAGGAGCGCAGTTGTTCAGGGATTTGTAGTAGAGAGACAGAATCTTGTATTGGATGCGTTGGGGGATGGGAAGCCAGTGAAGGAGTTTGAGCAGGGGAGTGATGTGGTCGGATTTTTTTCTTTCTGAGGACGAGGCGGGCAGCATTGTTCTAGACACGCTGGAGGGTGAAAGTGGTGGAGTGAGGCAGGCCGGAAAGGAGAGAGTTGCAGTAGTCAATGCGAGATAGGATGAGAGAGACAGCAAGTTTCGTGGCAGCTCCGGTAGTGAGGTATTTTCTGATCTGACCGATGCGGCGGAGGTGGAAATAGCATGCCTGTGCCGTGGCAGAGACAAACCTGGTCATGGAAAGAGATGAATCGAGGATAACGCGGAGGTTTTTGGCCGAGTCCGAGAGGGAGATGGGGGTGCTGTCGAGTTGAAGGTGGAGAGAGGAAGGGAGCTGGAAAAGTTTCTGGTGAGTGCCTACCAGACTTCCGCGTTGTCGTCGTTCAGTTTAAGCTTGTTTGCTGTCATCCAGTTTTTTACGTCTTCGTAGCAGTCAGCCGTGCGAGTCAGTAGTGACTGAGTGTTGTCGAGTTTGTCTTTGTCTAGTAGTTGTGAGTCGTCAGCGTAGAGGTCGTGGTTTATGTGCTGAGACTGGATGATGTTGGACAGGGGAGAGGTGTAGAGCGTGAAAAGGACCGGGCCCAGGACGGACCCCTGTGGAACTCCGCAGGAGAGCGTGACTGGGTTGGAGGAGACGCCGTCGATGGTGACGGACTGCTGTCTGTCGGAGAGGTATGAGAGAAACCAGGAGTGAGCAGAGTCAGTGATTCCAAAGGAGTGGTGAAGGCGGTGGAGGAGGATAGAGTGGTCTATAGTGTCGAAGGCGGCAGAGAGGTCGAGTAGCGTAAGAAGGGAGATGTTGCCCGAGTCGGTGGAGAGAAGCAGGTCGTTTAGGATATGTAGAAGGGCTGTTTCAGTGCTGTGATGTTTGCGATAGGCGGGCTGGAAGGGACTGAGGAGGTTATTGTCGGTGAGGTGGAGGTTGAGCTGGTTGAGAACAACCTTCTCAGGAAGCTTGGACAGGAAAGAGAGATTGGAGACTGGGCGATAGTTTTTGAGTTCGTTTGGGTCGAGGTTGTGTTTTTTTAGGAAAGGACGGACGATGGCGGACTTGAAGATATCAGGGACGGAGCCGTTCTCTAGAGATGTGTTGATGATGTCAGTAATGAAGGGCCGAAGTTTTGGAAGGCCGTCCCGGTACAGAGAAGCTGGGAGGGGATCTAGTTCGCAGGTTTTGAAATGCATGGACTTTATGGTCTTGATGGCTTCATCCTGAGAGACGGGGCGGAAGGACGAGAGGGGGGTGCCGGAAAAGGGGGGGGGTGGAGGTTCGGGAGGGCAAGGCGGAGAAGGCAGAGTGTCGGATGTGTTGCGCAGAGTTTGGATTTTGTGGAAAAAATAGGTGGAAAAAGCGGACGAGAATTCTTCTTTGTTGTGTGTGTTGGGGAGAGGAGAGTCTTTAGAAGTGCCTAGGAGTGTGTTCACGGTGGCGTAGAGGGTTTTTGAAGAAGTGGATTCCAGGATTTTGTTTTGAAGATGTTTACGTTTTGAGTCGGAGATCATTCTGCAGACTTTTGATCTAGTTGTTTGGAAGATCTGTCTGTGAGGTCGGATGAGCGCCAGCGGCGTTCCGCTTGTCGGCGCTCGCGCTTGGCCTCAGCTATGTCATCGGTGAGCCAGGGGGAGGGGAGTCGGTTGGGTATGGAGCAGATGGTGACAGGGGCATGGATGTCTAGAAGTTTCCGAAGGGAGGAGTCGAAATGGGACGCAAGATCGGGAGAAGAGGCGGGGTCCAAGAGAAGGTCGACAGCTTCGTCGAAGAAGCTCTCTCGGTTGACAGATTTTAGTTTGCGACGAGAGACATGGAGCTTGGTTTTTTTTTTTTTTTTTTTTTTTTTTTGGGGGGGGGGGGGGGGAGGTAGGTTGAGGGAGACGAGAATAGCGAGGTGGTCAGAGGGAAGTACAGAGGTGGTATCAGAGTCGAGAAAGAGTTGATCGGAGATGTGGGTGATGATCCAGTCGAGGGTGTGGCCGAGTCGGTGGGTGGGTTTGGTGATGTGTTGCGTAAGATTGTGGTTTGAAAGTGACGTGCGAAGGCGTTTTGTGTCAGGGTGGTCGGGTTTGTCGAAATGGAAGTTAAAGTTTATCTTTCAAAGCATTCGATCTCCTCGATTCATACGAAGCATTTGATCAACTCGATTGATTCATAGCAATTGATCCACTCTATTCATTCTAAGCATTCGACCCACTCGATTCATTCTTAGCATTCGACCCTCTCGATTCATTTTAAGCATTCGATCCATTCGATTAGTCTAAGCATTCGGTGAATCCACTTGATTCACTGACAGCGTTCGATCCAGTTTGCGGCCAGTGACTCGACAGTTTCGAGACCCTGCATGTTCGATCTTGTGGTTAAACGAGACCCGTGTAAGTGTCGGATGTCCCTTTATTTTGGCAATAGATCTGCTTTTGCGTATTATTCACATCCGGCGCTAAGCTTGGTTGCGTTACGTTATACTGTGTATCGAGTGACTTCTAATAGCGATTATTTGCGGTGCTTGGCGTTGGCTCGGATCGAAAATCGTGTTTTGGCGATGTACATCGAAGGAGTCTGTAGTCGATCTCCTTTGTTCCCACTTCAACTTTGGGGGGTCCGCTTTCGGGGATCCTTACTACACAAGTTGTACACGCAGTGTGCATCTTGTCGAAATTTTCTAAGAACCGTAGAAAATACAGACCAACAATGTGAATGCTAAGCGTGTAGAATGCAGAGAAGAACCAAACAGACAATTAAACACGCTTAGATATGTCATTTCTAAGCGTGTTTTGTCTGTTTTTTTTTTTTCGTGGGGTTCGTTCCTTCTAAAACGTATGCACCATTTTCACAATACACGTGACTATTCACACGTAACATAAGATTCTTCTGCCCCTAGTACGCGGAAGGGGGCGGGGGAGAGGGGGGAGGCGGGGAGGGCGGCGGGGGGTGGGGGGATGGGGGGGTGGGGTGGGGTGGGGGGAGTGGTGCTCTTCTAAGCGTAAAAGAGAAGAAGCGCAGAAAAGTCTTTCATTTTACGCCATTGCAATGTCATTTAGGTCTTGTGTCGATCATTATTGTCAGACACTAGAGCAGCGGGTCGTTTTAACCCTGTGGGTGTCGGTATCGGTTTTAGTCGCGATGATTACTACAAGAATCATCGCAAATAAAACCGCTACTGAGACCCAAAGGTTTAAACTCTGCGGCATCGGAGTATTCTATTTTTGAAACTTTTACATCAGTACTGTATTTTGATTCGCACGTTAAATATCACGTTTCTCGACCAGACTGTTGCCCTGCGCCTTGAATAGCAGCCGACGGATATATACTGATGTGTAAAAGAAATGCGACATTTTCGGAACCATCGGAACACTAAAGTATTTCTTTTGCTCGTCAAAGTACCTAATGTATCGTTTTTGTTTTGGAAGTAAACAGTAAACTGCGAAAATATTGATCGATCCCTGTACATTGCACGTTTCTGTCAGCTGATACTTTGGCTAAAAATCTGTTTCCTGTCCAGCACTAATTACGGCTTAGATGTTATCCCGTATAGCTCGAAACTAAATAAATGCAAGCAAAGCTGCACCTAGACGTTACGTTACACTGGATGTCATTTTCTTTCTTGTTGCGGGCAGGCGGTTTGTTGTCAAAAGCAGTCGCCGGTTGCAGGAAGCTGCCAACACCCGCCATCCAACTGCCCTTATGCATTACAGCCAGATTTTTGCGTAGGACTGACTACACGTAGCTTAACTCATTCACCGCTTATGCCGCGCATCCCGATGCGGCTTGCCGCGAATGAGTTAAACAAAGCTGCTGGGTCTATGACATGCTAGTACTGGCTATTGTACATTTTGTGGAATTCGACCCCGCCAGTTGCAGAAAACTTTTGCAAGCCAGCAACTGACAACTAACTGTCCCTATGCATTACAGCGAGCTTTTTGCGTGGGGCTGACTATAGCTAAGACAAAGCCTTTAGGCCTGTGACACGGAGGTAGTGGCTATTGACAATTTGGTTGAATTCGACCCTACCAGTTGCAGGAAACTTGTCAAAATTTGCGAACCAGCTGCCCATATGCATTAAAGCGAGATTTTCTTTCTGTTGCTTAGGACTACACATAGCTTATACAAAGTCACTGTGCATTACAGCGAAATTTTTGCGTTTGACTCAAAATAACATAAACAAAGCCGCTAGGACTATGGAAGGCAGATACTGGTTATTGACAATTTTGTTGAATTCGACCCCACTAGTTGCAGGAAACTTTTTCAAAACAGAAACTACCAATCAACTGTCCCTACGCATTACGGCGAGTGTTTCGCGTGTGACTAAATATAGATCAAATAAAGTCGCTATGACAGGCTATTGAGAATTACGCGCAACGCGATCCTGATGTTTTGTTTACGTGTTTGTCCGGCGTTGAATGATCCGTTCTGTTACGTACCGTATTCCGATACGTGTCTTCGACATAAACATTAACGCTTTGGCTTCCGGTATCCTGTTTGGCCGAAGTAATTCCTGCAGGAATCATCTCCATCAAGCACGCTACCCACCACCAAATGGTTAATGTTTATGACGTATAATTAAATTTAATCACATGCGCAAGACGGCATGAAACCTTTTTAACCCTTTGGCTGTCGGTAGCGGTTTTTGTCGCGATGATTCCGGCAGGAATCATCGCGACAAAACCGCTACCGACACCCAAGTGGTTAAAGCAGAGAGGTGTAATTCAGATGGCAACAGATGCAAGTGACATTGGCGTTAATCTCGCTGACATTGACTTTAATTTGTATCACTATCAGGGTTTTCTTTTCAGTCATCATACGGGTGCGTTTCCTCTCCTCACATGCTACTTACATCGATCGAAGCATGTGGGGCTGTTACTGTGACAAGTAATGTTGTTCTACAAGGGTCAAGGAACGGTCGAGATGTTTTGTTCGAAGTTTTTTGAATTGCCAATCTCTTTGTTTCACTACCATGTGAAACAATGCAGTAAACGCATCATGAAAAAAACTAATGCCTCAACTTCAACTCATTCGCGGCCAGCCGCATCCGGATCCGGATGTCCGCGAACGAGTTCAGCTATGCACATGAACATCTCAATGTTGCCAAGCCAACCCGCACCTCCCTTGAAGGCTCCAAGTCCATTTTCGCGAAAAGCTAGATTTGGGTTAATTGTAATTCATGAAAATCTCGCTTTTTCATACAAATGAACTTACTGTCTTTTGCCTTGACAACGTCAAAGACGGATAGTCCATATTTTTGAAAGGGATATTTTCATTGTAATTCAATTAAAATATCGCTTTTCACACTAAATGGACATACTCTCTCTTTTGGCGTCACAACAGGACAGCACTGCTTTTGAACTTTTGAAGTCGATCCATCGCCATCTCTTATACGGTCTTATACGGTCCTTGGCGCAGTGGTTAAGGCGCCTGCCACCAATGCTAAAGGTGCGAGGTTCGATTCCGGGTTCCGGCGTCGGATTTTTCTCCTCTAGTAAGTGTCACCGTTAATTCGGGCGGACCGTCGGGGGTTCTTTCTCCGGGTACTCCGGCTCTTCCTCCCCCTCCACTTTGGTATCAGTTTCAGCCAACTTAATAAAATTTCAAATACAAAACGATTTCCAAATACCGTGTAGCTCGCTTGAGCTTGCCCTTAGCACCACGTGAATGTTCTGTGTTTACGTACAGTGTTTGAGTGAATGCGTGTGATTCACGTGAGCGTGCTTGTTGGGTTCAGTTCGCGGCTACATTCTGCGCATTGAGTTATATTATAAATATGAGAAATGCGCCATATAAATGCTATACATTATTATTATTATTATTATACGTAGTGTTGCGGAAGGTTTTATAACATCCGACTTTGAAAGTGTAAAGGACAGACGTGATCGCCAACGCTGCGCAGTGTTCAGTGATGTTACGTTTGTGCGGGACGAATCCCAGCAAACAACGACTGCGAATTCACAGCTTCTACCATCAGCATAGACAACACTCTAAACATCTCCAAGACCGGGCTCATGAGGATCTATGCCTCTTGGAGATGTTTGAAGTGTTTGCTACGCTTATGGTTCCCCGTGATTTCGATCTCGTACGTTCTTTGGAGTCTTTCGCTGCAAACGCACCCTCACTTTTGTCAAAGTTCTGAATTACCTCATTCTACCCCAACACCGAAATCCCCAAACTTTGCCGTTGTTCTCTGAAGACTGCGTTGCAGTGCAGGACACAGATCGACCATGACAGTTCAAGGGCGATGCCAGAATAGCTTGGCGCCCACAGGCGCCAAGCTATTCTGGCATCACCCTTGAACTATCATGGTCGATCCTTATCTTGCTGTGGTGTGTCTGGGGTAGAATGAGTTAAAAAAAAATAGTAAGTGTGTGCATAAACCGTCGGGTCTCAGTCAGCCTTCTGACAGCTATGTGAGGGCTGAAGCCGGCCCGACGACTGTGTGCGCGCTGGAAACTGCTTTACTACGAGTATACAACTCCTTTTACAACGGAATAACCTTTCGTAATCAATCTAGTGTCATGTCACACCTGCCTTGTACGGCCACACTGCAAGAGCGGTCAGCCTTGTAAAACGACCACCCTGTCAACAGGGACCAGCTCTTTCTGGTCATTTGAGCCCTCTGCTTTCGTTTGAGGCGAGTCTGCTTTTAAACGGCCACCTCTTTAACGAGGCCAATTTTCGCTGGTCTCGCAGGTGGTTGTGCCGTGCAGGTTTGCCGGTTAGTAGGGGTTGTCTATTCAAAGCCGATTCACGTGCAACACCAGCCAAAATGGATGTCTATGAAAAGAGAGTGGGGTGGAAAAAAAAAAGAGAAGAAAAAAGTTTCAAAAGGCTCTCCAATGTCACAGCTGAGAGGACACGTAAAACCTCTCCCGCAGTGAAGGACCCATGAACCCAGACTGCATGAGACATAGATGTTCATGAGCCCCTCGATGCGAGGGCTCATGAACATCTACGCCTCATACAGACATCTGTGTGCATGTGCCCCTTCCTGCCAAGGAGGTGATCAGGGGATCTGTTGTGCAGTTGTAAAGTCGAGACGGCCTGCGTAACAATAGAACGGAAATGCATGAGCTTGAATGAACAAATCTCCTTTCTCTTGTCACTCGACGCTTCACACAACTACGTCGCTGACCCACTTTGCAGTCAAGATCACTATTTAAAAAAAGAGAAGAGAAGAGAAAATAATAATAACAATAACAGACAGAGGGAGAGGAGGGAGACGGGGCCAAGGGAGGGGATGGAAGACCAAGATAGAGTTTTGGGAGAGAGAGAGAGAGAGAGAGAGAGAGAGAGAGAGAGAGAGAGAGAGAGAGAGAGAGAGAGAGAGAGAGGTTTAACCCCTTCCCTGCCGCTGTACGTACATCATTGCTTCTGAAGTCTTTGTTCACTCAAATGACCAAAAGTCCTGAAAGGCGTCCAAGAAACATGGACACAAACTGGTCTCAGCAAGAGGCGTAGATCCTCATGAACCCCCGCTGTCGCTGGGGCTAATGATTATATGTCTCTTGCAGTTGGATTGTGTTCACTTTTTTCTCGGGTGTGAAGAGGTTAATTCAAGCATAGTATAATCCGGCAACACTGATGTAAATGCCATTTTGTCCTCAAGTGCGCTGTTGCACATGCGTCTATATTGTATAATGATGAAGAGAGAGGGAGAGGATATGTTTTGCTTTCTAAGGAAGAAATGATTTGTGTGGGCACATTTTTTAAATCGTGTCCTTGCCAGCCTTTCACTGGAAATTATTTTGTATGTATTTCGTGACGACTTAACATTAATGAAAAAGACTGGAGGGACGAGAGAGAGAGAGAGAGAGAGAGAGAGAGAGGGTGGGAGAGAGAGAGAGAGAGAGAGTGAGAGAGAGAGAGAGAGAGAGAGAGAGAGAGAGAGAGGGTGGGAGAGAGAGAGAGAGAGAGAGAGAGAGAGAGAGAGAGAGAGAGAGAGAGAGAGAGAGAGAGAGAGAGAGAGAGAGAGAGAGATCTTTAAAACCTTCAAATCTATTGTGGAAAAGGAAGGGTGAAAAAAAATCTGTTAATCTTATATTGTAAAAGGAAAGGGAGGGAAGCAATACAAGGACGTATAGTGTAACATGACCGTCTTTCTGTTCACGGGGGAGGGGGGTGGGGGAGGGACCGATATTTACTCGTCCGTTGACTGGCGGCCACGTTTATGCGCATATGACTTAACCAGCAATCACTACGTTCCAGTGACTTTAAAAGGGCATATTCCTGTCTGTTCCATCATCCTTACGTCTTTCATTCAAATCTGTTCGTCTGCTCTTCTAAACGCATTTTCGAACTCACTGGCTGTGTATTTATCTTTTCGATGTCTGTAGCTGTTTTTGTCGCGATGATTCCTGAAGGAATCATTGCGAAAAAAAAACCGCCACAGAGAGCCAAAGTGTAGGTTTCTATCTCCCTCTGTCCATCTGCGTGATTTTTCTCTTCTTTTGTCTGATGATAATACAAATTAATCTCATTAGTGCATGTAATCAGACGACAAGACAAGCGCTGAGCAGACGACAATGAAAACTGTTCCACTTTAAATCTTTTGAACGATTTAGACTTTTCAAGTCCGCTGTTTAACCCCTCCACTACTACGGACGGTACCGCTCCTCGGAAAGACGTTAACCCCTTTAACAGAAGCGCCTTTTCGGCCGAACGGTATCGCCAGCTGCAATCGAATGTTTAAAAACACCATCCTAAAGGATTTCAATATGTTCGTGAATCACACAAAGTTTTTGTCCGCTGTACAAAGTGTCCCCAACTTAGAGCAACAGTAAAACGCCTCGTCGTTGTGTCGGCCAACCACGTGTGTGCGCCCGTGTTACATCGCAGAGGAGGTTTGACAGTGTTACCATCATGATACTGAACTTGTTTACTTCAAGGATGCATGAGACGACTACAGTACTTGAAAAAAAAGTTGTAATTACAGAGCTCTAATATAGCTAGCAATAAACTGTCGCAGGAACAGTGGAAATCGAGAACAGCTTCCAAGTGCTGGAGTGTTAACCCCCGCTGGATGAATCATTGGTCCCTTCACTGCCAATGGGCGCAGACTGTGTCTCTAAAATCATTCTTAATTCAATGCAAAAGAGTCCCTGCCATCGAAACAGCAACTGCGGGGGCTCATGAGGATCTATGCTTCTTGCTAAATCTACTTTGCACGCATGCCGTTTCGATGTCAGGGAACGTTGTGTGGCGTTCAATGTTTCTCGCCAGAAAATCTTTAAATTTTGTCCCTCTGAAACTCCAGATGTATGCCACTTTATACCGCAGGTAGGCCTTAAAACCTTGCCCACCCGGTGCTCACCTGCCGGAGTGACTAAGCGGGTGTGGGGTGGAGTAGGAGGGGTGTGACAAGTGTCGGTGGGGTGGCGGAGGGGAGTTGTGTGGTAGGGAGGGGGGGGGGGGTTGAGATAAGAACAACCATCGTACGGGCGACGGGCTGTGCGCAAGGGCAAAACTTTTGTCAATGAGCCAGGTACACCACTTTACGATACGGACTCCGGGAGATTGTAGGTTACACGCCTCGTTATCTCCTTCGGTGGAGGTGGATGGGTTGAAGCGAGGAAGGCTAGAGGCATAGATCGTCATGAGCGCCCGCAGTGCGCGGGGTCGCATGGTGATCTGTGGATCTTGGAGGGAGGTGAAATTTGTTACAGGGAGTGTATCGTAGATTACAACCTGATCTCTCTCTGTGTGTCTCTCTCTCTCTCTGTCTCTCTCTCTGTCTCTCTCTGTCTCTCTCTCTCTCTCTCTCTCACACACACACACACACACACACACACACACACACACACACACACACACACACACACACCACACACACACACACACACACACACACACACACACACACACACACACACACACACACACACACACACACACACACACACACACACACACACACACACACACACACACACACACACACACACACACACACACACACACACACACACACACACACACACACACACACACACAACACACACACACACACACACACACACACACACACACACACACACACACACACACACACACACACACACACACACACACACACACACACACACACACACACACACACACACACACACACACACACACACACACACACACACACACCACACACACACACACACACACACACACACACACACACACACACACACACACACACACACACACACACACACACACACACACACACACACACACACACACACACACACACACACACACACACATTTTAGTTTCTGGGGTAGAGTTCGGCAGTTTTAATTGTTTCTACACCAACTTGACGTCCGGTACACCTGGTCTGTGGCACCAAGATAGACTGACACTATCCATGCATCTACTGTTGTGATGCTTCAAGGTTATATGGTTTGAAAAAGATTTTCCGTAAGTTAAAACTAAGTACAAATGTACACGAATTGGACACAATCATTGAATTGAAAGACGGACAAACACTAGGTATATTTCATGTTTATTCTCCCCTTTTAAGTCAATAAATAATTTTATATTCGTGTATTCTCCTTGATATACTTTTCATGTACATGTTGACCTACACAGTTTGAGGCACTTATGAGAATTGTGTTCACCTTTGATTACGTTTATGCAGCACTACCAGTGACCAATAGCATTAATTTTGTGAAAAGATCAATATAATTATGTTGAGTCGAGTGTACACAATAAATTAAAACATTATGCACAACCTGGGTACAGAATTAACCCATTAATTCACTACTGCATAAAAGAGCACATGATCCAACTGCAAGAGACTTACATCCTCAGTGCCTGGGGGGGGGGGGGGGGGCATGAATATGTATGCCTCTTGCTAAATGCATTGTGTGCCTGTCTTATTTGGACGGCGTGACATTTGGTACAGAACGGACACAGATTTCAGAAATACAGTCTCCGGCAAATGGCACTGACGGGGTCAGACCGAAGGACGTAAAACCACCCATGTCTACACCTTATTCTTAGTGGGGAAAACAATCATGAGTGTGAAAACACAAGAACTGGGCGAAATGTGCCCCGTGTGCACACACTTAAAGGTTTCTCTCTGTCTGTTGACCGCACATTGATATGACAGGCTCGTACAGTGTTAACGACGGGATGACCCAGATAAGGACTTTACACAGCTTTTGAAACTCTGCCAACCATTTAATAGGCGTCCGTCCCTCGACTCCTTTTTCGCCACAATACTTGCGCAAGCCGGCTGATGTCGTAGTGGAAGGTTTAACCCCTTAACCGCCGAGAAAAAAATGAACAGGACCCAACCGCAAGTGCCATAGATCCCCATGAGCCCCCGCAGTCGCGGGGGAGGGTCGGCTGATGAGGATCTATGTCTCTTTCTGAATTGTTTTGTGTGTTGAGGCTCTTTGTATGGCTGGGACTCCTTAACATTGAATTTATAAAGACTTTAGAAACACAGTCCGTGATCGGCGGCTATGAAGCTGTCAACAAGAATTGGACCGTCTGAATTTTGATTCGCCAATATGCTGTAGGGATTATGTTTACAGCTGTTAGTGTGACTCTAATTCAATTATGCTAAACCTGTTTCTTCTAACCTAAGTTTCGTTTTACGGACAAGATGTCCATAAAACGAAACTTAGGTCACGATATTAGTCAAATCTCTTACCTGCAAAGTGTCCATACATTCAACACTGTCTAAATTTCGATTTACGGATAGGTTGAAGACAACAGATTCACGGTAACATAAGTTTGTAAAGCTAAACCTATCGCCTACAAACTAACCATGAACGCACAGATTTTGGTACATATATTAGCTATTACATTTTACAGATATTTTTCGCTAGGTGTAAATTCATTTGTCAGGTATAACTGTGCATTTGACCACAAGGTTTTCGTGGTTTGTGTATTATAACAATGTGCTTAAATCGGTTTAATCAGTGTATTTATTCACGCTTAATAATAATAATAATAATAATAATAATAATAATAATAATAATAATAATAATAATATAATTATTATTATTATTATTATTATTATTATTATTATATTTATAAAGTGCAAACTCTCTTCAGTGCAGGTTCTAAGCGCTGTACAATGCAAATCAAAATGACAAACTAAACACAAATCAGTAGACAGCCGCAACACAAAATACAAATTAATATGACAAGACAAATTTAAAAATTAACAGCACATAAACACACCCAAAGCACAAACAACCATCGCAACATGAACTGGCACAGGGTCATCATGATGTTATTGTGAAACACAAAAGAGACTGGAATTTGGTAAGACAGAGTAGTAAGATTGAAAAAGATGTGTGTTGGAGCTGACTTTTGAAAGAAATGACTGTGGGAGCATCACGAATGTGCTTCAGAAGCGACATCCAAGTGACCTGGGCTTGGAAACAAAAACACCTTTCACTAAAGGACTTTGTATTTATTTATTTCTTCTTTATTGTGTTCAAGGCTTTCAGCCCATACACAAGAGGGAGTTGGGGGAAGGGGATTACAAAAAACACACGTTAGGAACCGTGTATAAAAACATGGACAATCTGGTCGTGACATGGGAACCATGACACTTATGCATATGTTTGAGAAAATGTTCAGTTTGGCTCATAGTCACACACAGACACAGTCAAAACTCCGTGATTATTGGCTACACATATCACAATCTATCAACATGCATGTTAGCCCATGAGATATCGTACCGCACGTGACACACAGGCCATGTCTTCCAGCAAAACGTCACAATACTCTTTATATGGATCAGTGTCAATAGCGTCCCACTTGCGTAAACATGACAGTGTGTCACGATCTTCTTGAGACATCTGACCGTCGTACACCTTGATGAACCAACTACAAATTTGTCGCTTACAGTCATAGGTGAAGACATAATCATCACTTTCACATATAATGATCTCGTTGCTACCCCGTGTGTCTAATACTGTTTTATTGAACGCAGTGTTTCTTTTGGCTTGACGTAGACGCGACTGTGTGATTTTGTTTGTCAAACCAGCCACAACTGCCTTCACGTTCTCCATGACATATCCTCTCTCTGAAAGGAGCTGTTCGATGGACGTCATTTCTGATGTTTCTCCGTTAGAATGGATTGAAATGTCATAAAGGTCTTCTGTTGTAATCTGGGCTGGAAGGTCACAACACATCTGTGTCGGATCACTCATGTTGACACTAACGTAAGCTGCACGTGAATGTTCATGTGTGTCAACTGTTAGACCTACTGCGTTATTTCTTGCTGTTTCAGCTTGCATGTCCCATTCAGAAATAATGGTGGGGGTAGGGCTTGGCATAAACAGTCCCGAGGGCGAAGTTCTATGATTAATAAAGTCACTTGCCTGTCTATGTTCGTCATGCTTGTCAATCCTGCCTTTCACAGCCATACTTGCCCCCGTGTCAGAACGACTGCTGTCATTTTCAGTTGTGGGATACCCGGTGGCATAGTCGTTACGCACTTCATCGCCGCTACCGAAGTCGTTGTTGTTGTCCATTATGCGTCGTCACCTTGACGTAGGTTGTTGGCTGTTGTAGTGGTCATTTCGTCCATGTATTGTAGTCTGTGTCGTGCTGCTCGTTGTTGGTCCCTGCGAACCTGTCCCGGTGGTTTTCGACGCCACTGGCCAGTTGTGTGTAATGGCGCCACGCCCGGTTGTGTAGCTGACAGGCGAAGTAAGACGATTGAGCTGTCACCCTCCCCTGTCACTTTCCACGACGTGACATGGTGGTCGTTGCTGAGCAGAGTGGTCAGGATGTTTAATACAGCAGCTGGGAGGCCAGTTACTGCCATGGTGGCGGCAATATCCACTTGGAAAACCAAATTCTATCGGAGCTGACAGAAAGCGTGTCGACAAGCCGCCAAGGGGAAGCCACTCTCACTTTGTATTTATTTCGGTTTACAATGATTTCATTTGGGTTTTTTTTCCATGTATTCTTCTCGTACTTTGACTAGTTCGTGTTTTGATTGTATGTGTAGTTGTCCTATGTCGTGTGTATTACCTTGTACACACGTCTGCTTGATTGTAGTAAAACTGTTGCTGCAAGGGTTTCATGTGAAAGGAAAACAGTAAATAGAGGTTGAAAACCCTTTAAATTAGAAAACATGAAACACGACGTTTTGGATCAAAGATCCTTCATCTTGCTGATATGGAGACAACGTAAAACATGAATATCATCCTGTATAGAAAAAAATTAGAATGACGTAAAAAGAATATATATTAAAAAAAAAGGAAAAAGTAAAGTTCACGAGAAAGAGAGAACAGAAGATACTAACGACGCAAATGCACGCGCACAAAACACGTAGCACAAAACGTACGTCTACATACATTCACGTCACTACACGCATGCGCATTTACACGTGTCTGTTGCCGCACACATACGTGCACACACACACACACACACACACACACACACACACACACACACACACACACACACACACACACACACACACACACACTAACCAGTGCAACGATAGCATCAAGTATCAACGGTAGCATCACGTATCAGCAATGAGGTCAAATGTGGCACCAACCACCCACCAGCCCCACCATACAGTTCAGTTCGTCACCTGCTCACCGTGCAAGCCACTAAAACACTAGTTTGTGCATTTGTGCTGTACAAGGTAGATTATTGTAACTCTTTGCTTTGTGGCTGCCCTCAGTATCTCATTGATTGCCTCCAAAAGATTCAGAACAATGCAGCCCGGCTTGTTGTGAGAGTCCGTAGGACTGATCATGTCACACCCATCTTGAAGTCCCTTCACTGGCTACCTGTGCCCTCACGTATTCAATACAAAGTAATGTCAATCTGTTTTAACTGCCTTTCAGGCACCAGCCCAGAATACTTGTCCTCTTTGCTGCACGTGCATACACCCTCTCGTGAGCTCCGCTTCTCTTCTGATAAACGGAAGTTGTGTGTACCCTCTGTCCAAACTAAAACATTTGGTCAGCTCACTTTTGTTTATCAAGCCCCAGTGTTATGGAATACACTTCCTCTTGAGGTCAGAAACAGTGAGTCTGTCTCTGACTCCAGGAGGTCGTTGAAAACTCACCTCTTCAAGCTTTACTTGGAATAATTGCCAGTGTTTGATGCCTTAGTTGTAGTTCTGTAATCCTCCTTGTTTAGATTGAATGTTAATTAGAACATAAATTATTATGTATTTTAATTCATTGTAAAAGTGGTGTGTTCTTGTATTGTGTTTTGTTTGCTATGTGCATATGTCATTGTATTTTTATTTTTGTGTACAAATTGTAAAGCGCTTAGAGCTTTTGATTAAGATTAATGGTAGACCATCGAAACCGATGATGTCGTCATTGTGCATGACTTCTATTTGTGGGTGCGGGTGTGGCTGGCCAAGACAATCCTGGAGCCACACCTGCAAGGGCAATGGGGGCACTGGAACGTAGCTGTGGGGAGAGTAGACGGTGTCTTTCTGCGAGCTCTGGCACTGGTGATACGTTCAATCGCGCCGATTGTGTTCAAAGAGCGTGCAGGCTTTCCTGGTGGCGGCACGCCAGCCGGATCTGTCTGGTGCTTGTGCTTTAAGTTCCTTTACCGGGAAGACGCAGTACTTGAGGCTGTTTCTTATGCAGTCTTTGAAGCGTTTCTTTGGCCGTCCTTGCTTCCTGTGGCCTTTTGAGAGTGCACCATACTGGAGTTGGGGTGGCATGCGAGAACCATCCATGCGTATGACATGTCACTATTATCAGTGCCTATGCTCCGACACTAACCAACGCCGATGACGACAAGGAGGCGTTCTATGAGAGCCTCGACTCCCTCCTGAAGTCCACTTCTGCAAGTGACAAACTCATCGTGCTTGGTGACTTCAATGCTCGAGTTGGGCGCGAATGTGAATGCTGGGAAGGAGTGATAAGCCCACACGGGCTGGGCAAGATAAACAGCAATGGCCTGCTGCTGCTGACATGCGCTGAGATTGGACTCGCCATCACCAACACCCTCTTTAGGCTGGCTAGTAAGTACAAGACAACATGGATGCATCCCAGGTCCCAAGCAGTGGCATCTTATAGACTATGTCATTGTCCGCCAGCGGGATACTCGTGATGTCAGAATCACCAGAGCCATGAGAGGAGCCAAGTGCTGGACCGACCATCGGCTGGTGCGGTCTGTCCTCAACCTGCACATTGCACCAGGACACAGGAAGAGGCCGAAGCTCACCCGACCTTCATTCAACCTGGCCAAGCTGAAGTGCCCGGACGTCAAGGAAAACTTCCAGTCCCACCTTGATGACCTGCTAACTGCCCATGGACCGTTGACTGGCAACCCAACTGAAATGTGGAACCAGTTCAAGGGGATGGTGACGGAGTCTGCCAAAGACGTGCTTGGACCCAAGCAGAGAGTAAACCAGGGTTGGTTTGATGAGAACAATGAAGAGATCAACAAGCTACTGGAGCAAAAGCGCAGTGCCTTCATCGAGTGGCAGAACGACATCAACTCCTTGTCCAATAAAGACCGCTTCAAACACCTCCAGAGCAAAGCCCAGAGAGAACTCCGCAACATGCAGGACACCTGGTGGGACGGCAAAGCAAACGAACTTGAACACTTCGCTGAATCCAGCAACTCCAAGGAGATTTTCAGCGCTATGAAAGCTGTCTACGGCCCTGCCAGACCCAGCACAACCCCTCTCTTTTCCGCCGACGGCTTCACCTTGCTAAAGGACAAAGGTAGCATCACTGAGCGCTGGAGAGAGCACTTCTGAAATCTGCTGAACCTGTCTTCCACTGTCGATCCCGCGGCCCTGGACATGATTCCCCAGAAGCCGACACTGGATTAGATTAAGCGCTATATAAATACTCATTATTATTATTATACGTCCTTAAAACATGGGTTTGTCTAGTAAGGGTTAATGTTCAAGCCGCATGGATGGTAAGTGCCATGCCTGTCCGCGAAAAATGATTCTGTCATTTTGCGGCGGATGAAGTTGAAAGTTTTTTTTTTGTCAAAGGATGTGAATGCTGAAATGTGTGAGGCTATGACGAGGTTCGTTGTGTTGATGTACGGGCATGCTTTGCAGTGTGGTTGCTGACAAGGTGTGTTCCAGGTGGTAAGGTGTTAGATTTTTTTTACGTCATTCTAAATTTTCTCTGTACAGGATGACGTCTTGTCTTTCTTTCGTGTGTTCTGACCTGTTCTACGTTGTTTCCATGTCACCGAGAAGAAGGATCTTTGATCTAAAACGTCGTGTTTAATGTTTCTAATTTTAAGTGTTTTCATCCTCTCCTTTCTGGTTTCCTTTCAACAGTTTGATTGATTTGTTTGACTATTTTATCACTGGGTTTTCATTTCTCGGGTCACTGCTGCACGGAATTATACAATGTGTTAGCCCCATGACTGCTACCAGCGGTACCGACCAGTTACAGTCAAGGAGTGAAACAGGCTGTTCTACTTTGTCTTTGGGGTCGCAAGAACTGTACTTCCGAGCACAAAAAAGCAGGACAAAGATTTTGAAAGTAACATATTTCGGATGATGATGGAGCGTTTCGTCTCATGACACCTCTCCTTCAGATCTCTCTCTCTTCTCTAGACAATTTACATGGCATACACCCTAGAGTGTCAAAACATCAGGGTTGGTGCTGCTCTCAAGTCTCGCATACAGCAACATTAGAGAGATTTTTTCATGACCAGGCGATTTTCGAGAATCCATGACATTAACATTGCCGTCCTACGCCCCGTTTTTGCGCGTTTCTTGATCTTTATGTTCCGTGTCACTCTTCTCATTTTAGTGCGAATAACACCCAGCTGCAAGAGACACAGATCCTCATGAGCCCCGCGAACGCGAGGCTCATGAGGATCTATGTCTCTTGCGAGCTCAATTATACTGATTTTAATCTCTTTCTGATAATGTATTTTAATCTCTTTCTGATAATGTATTTTTGTAAAATTTCTTGTCTCTGGTGCAATTTGTGAAAAGATGCCACTTTCTGATCTAAATTGTAAGTTTTCGCGTCTAGAATATAACACAATCAATCAGGCTTTTTGGCGTTTTTATGGAGCAGCTTTCGTCTGTCTTACTCAGAGTAAGAAGAAGGGGAGTTATTGGAGGCCCGGAAGTGTCGTACGTGTTCGTTGTAGCGCGGGATTATCGGAACACATGCTGCACGTGCGAAATGACAGGAGATCAGAGACTGTCAGTGTCAGGTGCCTGGCAATGACAAACGGCCTGCCTTGTACCCCTGTCCGTCCTGTCTACATGTCTACCCGGCCTTTGAAACCTACCCTCGTCCTCCTGCCCCACCCCACCCCCGCCACCTACTTCCCTCTCCTTCCTGCTGCCCCCCCCCCCACCACAACCCCCCCAACCCCCCCAACCCCCTCCCCCCACCATCTTCCTCCCCCACTCACCAAAATTGCCTGCTCGGCATTAAACCCTAAGAACTGCATTTACTACTACACCTACCTCACTCCCCACCTCCGTCTCACCCACCCTCCACCCTACCTTCCATAGCGCGCCCCACCTACCCTTGCCTCATTAATAATGCATTCGGGGTAGTGCTCATTAATAATTTATCGAGGGCCGAGTCCTCTTTATGTAACTCTCTCACTCTCGGCGCGAACTGCCAAGAGATTGCTCAGCCGCGATTGTTACTCGCCTGTAACGCGCGACTGCCTTGGCGTCGGAGTGGCGCTGTAAGTATCCGACACCACCCTGGAACTGTCATGATCGTTTTTTTTGTTTCTCCCCTCGTCTCGTGCAGTCTCTTAACAGTGCATTTAAATTACGTCATGGTCATGGTCATGGTCATGTTCACGAAATGGTCTAAACCCGTTGGCTGTCGGTAGCGGTTTTTGTCGCGATGATTCCTGCCGGAATCATCGCGACAAAGACCGCTACCGACAACCACGGGGTTTAGACCATTTCGAGTCGTGCCGCATTCGGTTACGCGTGTCTGTGCCGCGTATCTGGATGAGGCAATCACGTGAGTTAAAAAAAAAAACAAAAAACGATTCTGTGTAACATACTTGTGTCGACCGGCAGTCCTGTGTTGTATGCCGCGCATCCGGATGCGTCGCGTCTGGTACGAGTTAACCCTTTGGCTGTCGGTAGAGCTTTGTGTCGCGATGATTCCGGCAGCCAAAGGGTAAAACAACCGTCATGCGTAACGCACTCTTGTCGCACAGTACTGTGCGAAGTTCGTAACTCGCTTAGCCCTTTTGGCGCCTTAGGCGCATGTCCCGAATTTTGGAAGTGTTACGTAACGACTGTACCACATGCAGGAGATGGATTGACCATGATAATTCAAGGGTATTGCCAGATTAGCTTGGCGCCTTCAGGCGCCAAGCTAATCTGGCACTACCCTTGAATTATCATGGTCAATCAATCCCCTGCTGTAGTGCGTTGGCGCTAAAAGGGTTAGCGAAGGACGGGAAAGCGACATCTGCAGGTGGGAGAGACACGTGTCCTCTTTAGTGGATGCCTTTCCGGTCACATATATCGGCCTCGCGGTTTCTGCCCTATGTGGGGTCTCCTGCATAATCAGGAAATTTGAAACCTAGGCAACATAAGCATTTGATTCGGAAAAAAATTGACATGAAACAGGCTACAAATTTCCACTTTCACTGTTTTCATACGCGAGGTGTGTTCCAATCCAAAGGCGCCTGCGTACAACAGGGAAATTCGACATTTCAAAGATCGTAGCTGGAAATCCGTTTTAAAAAAGTCTCTATGCAGTTGGGCACTTTCCTTCCCTGGAGAAAGGAGCCCAAATGCCTCTTTTTGGGATAATACGTAAACAAAGGAAACGTATGGCATCATCGCAATAATGTATGACATCATTCGCAGTAACGTATGACATCACCACTGGCGACTTTGTGGAAACTCTAGCCTTTTTGAAGAAACCCCAGGTACCAAAACTGTATCCTGTAGGCCTACGTAAAGTACAAGCACTTAGCTTGCCTTTTTTTCTATGCTGTTGTCCTTCATCTTTGTATTTTGTTGTTTATGCACGACTTCTTAATATTGTAGAAAACAAGTTTTGTCTTGCCCCTTCTGTTTTAGTGAGGTTGCTAATGCTTTTGTTGGGAGCATGCTGTCTGACGTGACTTCGCACTCGTTCGTTGTTTGCAGTCGTTCGTTGCAAACAAAACCTCACTATTAACTCGATCGAGACGTGCCGCATACGGATACGCGGCATGAAGCCGCGTATCCGTATGCGGCATTTCTCGAATGTGTGAAAACAATCTGTTCCATGGTGGGATTTAGTAGCTAAAATTCACGGATAGAGATGGTTCTTGGTTGTGTCTTTCCCCAGCTATGTCTATATGTTTTTCTACCCCTCTTTCCACAATCTAGGCACACGCAAGGGAGTTTTTTTTAAATTTTTTTTTATTACGGCCCCTGGTTCGACACAGTGGTAATCTCCTGCGTAAAGAAGAGAAAAGAAACGTATGTCAGTGCACGACATTTAAACTTCACAAGTTAGACCTTTTTGTCCAGCATTATTGTTATACATCAAGCGAACATTTAAAACAAATCAGATATTGCGAACTGTTAACGTACCATTACGTGTGAAGACACCTTTCAGGACCATTTGTATGCATTATACCTGGTCGACACACCTAATGAACTTTAACGGCAGTTTGGACATGCAACAAACACCCACGCGTAATCGCCATCATTTATTCTTCGCAGTCGTAAGCGTGTCAATCTATTTTTAGCCGTTTCTCGTACTGATACCGTTGTATTTATAAAAAAGGAGTGGAGTCTTTGTCATATTACTTGAGATTAAGACCAATTGTGCTGAACTGGATTCTCCTGTGTCTAAGTGAACCATAACTAGACCTGTGTGCAGTGTTTCGTGACCATCTGTTACAAAAGTGTATATTTGAACACTTCCGGCGGTAATGGGCCTTTAACCATTTATTGACCGCAACAGCTGTCTATTTAAAGGGTTGATGTATACTGACAAGCAAAAGAGATTTTGGAATCATCGGAAACACTTCTTAAACTTACGCATTTCTTTTGTTTGGTCAGTACACATTCTTGTCCCGTGTCCCTTCTGACATGGCGCACATTGGCTGCTGCCGATATAAATTGTTCCTATTGAGCAGCAGGTCCCCGTGTCGACGTCGGTTGTTGGTTAGCTCGAACTGGGCCAACAACGGCAGACGACTGCCCGAGTACCTATTATTTCTCACTGTGCTTTGGCATGAGCCGGAACAATAGCAGAGCCCCGTATGGCAGGCATAATTGTATCGGCTGTCGCGTGCCAGCGTTGCGAACATTTTGGATCTTGACAAGGTTAATGAAAATACCCGAGAAATAAATGCACGCGGACTGAAACTTCGCGTACAACCAGTAAACAAAGTACTTTCGGGTTGACGTGGGCTGCGAATGCGCGGGCCAACAGCAGCCCACGGCAACCCGATGATTTATAGCGCACTGGATATTGTTTTCCGCCTCTCCTCGGCTGTGCTGTGCTTTCGATGCAAGAAAATTTCAAGGATACACATGGGGGGTGCGGGGCATACAAGTGTGAGAAATACGCTACTACAATCTGATACTTGTGATATGGTTAAGATTGTCGAACGTTGCAACAGTATAATCTACGCGTTTTTTATGCGTTGCAGAGATCGTAGTTGGAAAAAAAATCTAAAAAAAACAAACAAACTTTCTCTGTCTTGTCTCTGTCTCTTTGACTCTGTCTGTCTGTCTCTGTCTGTCTGTCTGTCTGTCTGTCTGTCTGTCTCTGTCTGTCTGTCTGTCTCTGTCTGTCTGTCTGTCAGTCTGCCTGTCTCTGTCTCTCTCTCTCTCTCTCTCTCTCTCTCTCTCTCTCTCTCTCTCTCTCTCTCTCAAACACACACACACACACACACGCGCGCGCGCGCGCGCGAGCGAGTACACACACGCTTAAGCACACACGCACACGCGCATACACACACGCTAATACACTTACACACGCACGCACTCAAACACGCTTATGCATGCAAACACACGCTTAGACACACACGCACGCACGCACGCTCACACGGTCACACACGGGCGCACGCACACGCTCGCTCACGCTCACAAGCTCACACACGCACTCACTCAAGCACACAAACACACACGTACACAAAGCACACACACACACACACACACACACACACGCACGCACGCACGCACACACACAAACACACACACACGCACACATTCACACACACGTGTGTCTGATCGCCATAATACGAGCCCGTCCCCCATTCTGAAGCCCAAGAAGCGAGCCCCTAGAGCGGCATAGAATTGTGTGAATACGACACTACAGTAACTCACAGTGAATAAGAGGCGCATTCAGTCTTTTGCAAACTGGCCAAAAAAATCACGCTACACCACGTGTGAAGGCCATTATTCACTTACTACAGGCGACGCCGGGTAGAAAACACGACCAAACGCCGCCAAGATTCTGTTGGTTATGATTCCAGGAAATACGCAATAAACCCCATTTGCACGCGCTTCTATTGGTATTGTTAACTCATTTTACGCCAACACCGAAATCCTTACATTTTGCCGTTGTCCTCTGAAGACTGCATTGCAGTGCAGGACACAGATCGACCATGATAGTTCAAGGGTGATGCCAGAATAGCTTGGCGCCCATAGGCGCCAAGCTATTCTGGCATCACCCTTGAACTATCATGGTCGATCCTTATCTTCCTGTGGTGTGTCTGGGGTAGAATGAGTTAAATTCTTCACGACAGAGAAAATGTGAACACGATCCGCAAGAGACATAATATCCTCATCAGCCCCCGCAGTCGCCACTTTGTGTCTATGTATCTCGAACGGTTTCGTTTCTTATATGATTAGTAAATAAAATTTTACAGAAACATAGTTTTACGACCACCGGCAAATAAGCGGTTAACAGTACCAGTGATTGCTGCACGAAGGGGTTAATTAATGTCATACAGGATACGAGAGATGGATCGACCGTGCTCGAGTTTGGCGCCAGAATATCCTTTCGCGGGGTAGAAAACGTGGCCAGTTGAGTTATTCCGGAGACAATCATAATCTCAGAGATAGCAGAAAGCAGAATCTTGACTCAAATACGACTGTCAAGCGTATGACACGTAGAAAAATTCCCAAGAAAACTAACAAACTTTAGAAAGGAGAAGTATGCCCAAATTATGTTTTACTTGTTCTCTATCAGCATATTTCTTTATTCATAGACGATAGATAAACATCCTCGAAAGAAAATACCTTTACCAATAAAACCCTGACACGTTGCTACAGGATGTCGATCAACCATGATAGTTCAAGGGTCGTGTCTATCATGGTTTACTTTTCTCAAATGTGACACAGACCTCAACGTATATCTTTTTTTTTTTTTTTTTTTTTAAATTAATCCCATGTACTTTCATCTTCAGGATGTAATGAATTAACTCACTCTACCCCAGACACACCACAGCAAGATAAGGATCGACCATGATAGTTCAAGGGTGATGCCAGAAGAGCTTGGCGCCTATGGGCACCAAGCTATTCTGGCATCACCCTTGAACTATCATGGGCGATCTGTGTCCTACACTGCAATGCAGTCTTCAGAGGACAACGGCAAAATTTAAGGATTTCGGTGATGGGGTAGAATGAGTTAAGCAGCATAAAGGGGTTGGTCATTGTGCTTGATCGTTGCGCGATCCCTGAGAAATGCTTACTCGTAACGTTGATGCGAGTAACCCCGTTACGTGTTTACGGTGCTCTTCATGCACGCAATATCAATGTCATCACCAGTTTCCTGAGTAGGTAAGATCGTCATTTTTTTTTTAAAAAAGTGATTGTCTAAAAGACCAAACACACTTCACACTAATATGTTTTGTTTGTTTGTTCTGTTCTGTTCTGTTCTGTTCTGTTCTGTTCTGTTCTGTGCTGTTTCGTTTTGTTTCGTTTCGTTTTGGTTTGGTTTGGTCTGGGCTGTTCTGTTCTATTATGCTCTGATTTGATTTGGTTTGGTCTGTTTTCTTTTGTCTTGTTTTGTATCTCTTTGTTTACAGATAACGACTTTAGCCGCCACTAGATTACCTGCTTTAGAATCTATCGGCGGCGAGATACGTCCAGCAGTAGTTCGCTTTCAGTGCATGTGCTTGGCTAATTTTAGCTCTGAATGCGTCGTCACACGCCATTATTTCGCATGCGCACCGGATCTAGATACAAATTCTTAACTGAATTACTAGTATACTGTGGAGCAAAAGAAATGCGTCATGTTTGGAATCATCGGAAACAAAGAGCTAATGGCAAAGAGCTAATGCGACAAATAGATCGCAGTGACAGTAACAGACTTTGTTTGTCCATGACTGCACTGTACCCGGCGAGTATAGCCTACACACTAGTGTCAAGGGGGGGGGGGGGGGGGGCATGGGTATATAGTGGACTTGCAAATACGGGTACTCGCTATACATACACGCTCCCAGGGGCTGTTTGAAAACTCGGCTAATCGTTTGGGTGACATTGAAAATTATTATGTACCTTTGCCAGCTTGCCGTGCGCGGATCAGGTTCGGCCCATTCATTGGCAAAAATGGATGGATCTTGTTTCGAATCGACACTGTGCAGGTCGAGATGGATATGTTGATTGTCAATTATCAATCAAATGTGGTGCCTTATTAATTTTAACGTATGGATACATTGATTTACTTCTCAAAGGTAGTGCCGGATTAGCTTGGCGCCTTTTCAAGGCGCCAAGCTAATCCGGCACTGCCCTTGATATATCACGGTTGATCCTTCCCCGGACCTAGCAGTGATGGATTGATCTAAGGGGATGGACTAACAGACATTTTTCTAGGAGTCTAGGGCTAATCTGGCAATGCCCTTGAAATATCTCTTTCGATCCATCTCCAGACCATGCGATACAAATGCAGTATCTGCTTGTTTGGTTTGAGTGATGTTGATCTTTCTTGATGGCCAGCTAGTTGGTCATTGATCATATCTGAGCTTTTGGTTATAGAAGTGAGAGGTCTAGGGCTCCTTCCCTAGAATCTTCGAAAGTTGATGCTTGATTTATTGACTCATTCATTCATTCATTCATTCATTCATTCATTCATTCATTCATTCATTCATTCATTCATTCATTCATTCATTCATTCATTCATCCATTGATCCACTCATTCATTCATTTATTCATTAACTTGTTTGACCATTCATGACATGGTGAGCACAACTACTAAAATTCTTTATGACTTACCTGAATACCGACAAAAGTGTTTTTTTCGCATGTCCCATCGCCTGTCTGATCTCCATTGCGTAAAAACTCCAGGGGCGTAAGGCGAAATATCGCAGCTACAAACCGCAAGTGCTCATTAGAAATCTTTGCCATGTGAAGACAAACGTAATACGTGTGTAATACAATGGAAATCTCGCATTTGCCTTCAAAGGGCTGATCCAGGACTCTTGCAGGCGCGTGAATGGTGTCGGCCTTTTCATTTTCAAACTTCATGCCATGGTATAACTCGGTGTTTTACGAGTCTATCATGTCCCATTTAAAAGACGCGGCAGTTGATAATAAATGATTTCTTAGAACTAGCGTCCTTCTCAAAACACGACCACGGACTTCCGCGACAAACGACAGCACCCTGCAGTTACGTGCGCACAACAGCGTCCACCTATGCACGTGTGCACTAGCCAGAAAACATCAATCACGCGGATTGTCGTTTTTCACACATCATCACTGAAAGTGACAGAAAAACCAATTCAATTCAAGGTGCAACATATCGGTTTTCCTTGATAACCCTGTGGCTTTCGGTAGCGGTTTCTGTCGCGATGATCCCTTCAGGAATCATCGCGACAGAAATCGCTACCGACAGCCAGACGGGTAACAGCGTTATCAGATCCATTTGGTGCAATCGTCGTTCTTTCGGTTATCGTAGTAAATGTGAACCTGTTGTAAGTAACCACCTTTTTGCGAAAGCAAACCTGGTCTTGGTGCTCTTTCAAGAGAAATCTAGAAGGGCAAAAAGTGTCTCCTGGCATTAAAGACCATCATTTAGGTGGCCACCTACCATCATTTAGGTGGCCACCTAAATGATGTTCTTTTATGACATGTGATCTCTCATAAATGTGTTCCTTGGAACAAGGTTCTTTTTTTATAGAACAGTATAGTGGAAACAATCTGACATAACACTCCTGTCATTCTGTTATATACAAGTATCACCTGTCATTAAAAACCATCTACAGCCACATAATTGGTGGTCTTTAATGTCAGGTGGTCTCTGAGTGGTCTCGCAAAGCAGGATCAGCTTAACTAAGTTTCCATGGATGACAAAAAATGCTAGGCATTATAAACCGGTCTAAAGAAATGATCGAAAAACGGAAAAATAATCGGTAGTGTCTGATAGCTTTACGCCGACGTCTTTACATAATAATCACGCAATACTGCTGAGCTATTCTCATATCAGGGGCTTGTAGTATGACTGGATCATTAGAATGTGCAGTGTTTGTGCACACGCTAGTGTCATTCAAAATCTCGGCGTACGCCGGCGCAGCAACCGAGCGGCCCCATTGACACCTTGTTTGTCAAGGTCTGTCGTCTGACCTGTTTGCATCCGTCCCTCACCCAACACTATTTTAAGTCTGCAAGAGGCATAGATTCTCATGAGCAACCGCAAATGCGGGGGCTCATGCGCATCTATGCCTCATGTTGCGAAGATGGTTTGTTTGGGTCCATCTCTTGGCTATTTATTTTCATTTTTGGGCCTTCAGGAGGAGCAGGGTTTGGCTTGCGAATGTTGACATGAAACAAGATTCACTTTGCAGTTTCGACGACGAACAGGCAAGCGAGTAGGAAAATGGGGGTACGTTTTTTTTATTATTTAGTGGGGGGGGGGGAGGCGGGGGTGGGGGGTGGGGGGGGGAGGGGGTAGTGGGAGGTGGGACAGCGGATGGGGTGTAAAGAGAAAGAGAAAAAAAGGTTTTGTAATTTGATTTCTCCGTTTTGCGTTAAGTATCTCCACATGATCAGGAAACCTACACTCACTCTTCCCTGACCAAATCTCTTACGTCTGAAATAAATCAGTAGTTTCGTGGTCAGAGACTTTTCCCCCTTACCATGTGATTACTATTAGCGATGTAGATCGTAATTACGTCAAGCAATTACAAGAAACCAACACACTTACAACGCGCAGTTCATCTTTCACTTCCAGAGACAACTGGTATGCATCAATACTGACTACCAAACATGACGTAACTTCACGGGAGACCGCTCCTACGATTAATATCTGAAAGCTAAAAGGTAGTGCCTGATTAGCTTGGCGCCTTGACAGGCGCCATGCTAATCAGGCACTACCCTTTGGCTGTCGACGTCGATCCATCTCCTGCAGATAGTTGTGGGAGTGACAGTGTTATCAGACGGAATATAGTGTTTGGATTTCTTGCACCGATCGACGCACTTCGTGTTTGTTTTTTTTACTCACAGGTTAACGTTTTGAGGGCACATAGTTGATATCATGGCGGTCGTCATACATCAAGCAATTTCCATCTGCATAAGACATAGATTCACACATGTCCTTGCAACAGCAGGGTCACGTGTGAAATCTATGCCTCTTGCTGGCCCAAATTGTTCCAGGACTTGTTCCGGGAAGTTTTAGTCTTGTTCATAGTGTTCCGGACTTGTTCTAGGTTGTTTCAGCTCTGTTCCAGACCTGTTTCAGGGTGTTTCAGCCGTGTTCCATTTTTCCCCCAGCTTTTTGTTGATGGGTGTTCCAGCCTTTTCCAGGGCATTTTAACTTTGTTTCAGGCTGTGTTCCAATGTGTTCCAGCCTTGCCCCAGCGTGGTCTAGTCTAGCCTTGTTCCAGGGTGTTCCACCCTTGGCAGTCATTGCAATCGCTCAGTGAACACTTTCCATCTGTAAAGGTTCATGAGAATCTATGACTGTTGTTGATAAGAAAAGGTCTCAATTTTGCCTCCGACGGAGATATTTGCGTAATTTCTGGGTAAGGAAAAAAAAAAAAAAAAAAAAACCACCGCTCTCCGCAGGCACAAGCTGTGTTTCTGACGCCATCGTCAGTTCAACACCCAATAACTCCGCCCGTCCAGTGAACACGGATAAAAACCAACGCCAGCAAGAGGTATACATCCTCATGAACCCCCGCACCTGCAGGGGCTCATTAGGTTGCATGCCTCTTGCAGTTGTGTTGTGCTCACCTTTACCGACAGAGGTAAGGTTACAGACAAAAACACTGCTTTACAGGAGCCTTTTTTTTTCCTCCTCCAAAACATCCATTTGCAGCGAACGAGCGTGGGTGTGTGCATTTCGCCGTCTCCCCGGAGTGCGAGTTGCGGTGAAGGTCTAATGTGTTTGTATATGGAAACCGTTTGCCCCTTTTCATTGAAAAGTTTGACAAGCGAGTTTTGTCTAAACCAGACTGTCAGAGAGATTAGCGGACAAACAGGGGAGGAAACTATGGACTGGAAAGGTTTCATTACTCCACGCTCTGCGTAATGCTTCAGAAATGCGCAGTGGAGCTTCGATTTAGTCATAGGAGAAGGGAGTCTTAACGAGTTCAGTCCCTTCACTGCATGCAATTCTAAATTTAGATGTGAGGTCACAGGACCTAGCTTGTGTAAGTTTCCTGGTCCTGTGAGTGAATGAAAGGGAGCTGCCATTTTTCATTCATATCGGCTGTCATGCGGTTTGTTGAACACATTGCAAGTATCAGTTTTCGATCTTCGGCGTAGGAATTGGGAAGGGCCGGGAAGGGGGCCCTGCCCTTCCTTAACCCCCTTAAAAAAAGATGCAGATGGGGTGGGAGGGGGAAGGCAGAGTATCCCCTTCCCCCTCCCATTTTTTTGGAGAAAACAAAACTGAGAGATACAAACAAATCATAAGGTTTCCATTTTCATTTTCTTTTTTCGAGGATGGATGTTTATTGCCCCCGCCCCCCCCCCCCCACCCACGCCCCCCTCTCTGAAAAGTAACATGTCCGATATGCTGACCCTGCCCGTCCCCCTAACCTTCCCCCCCCCCCACCCCCCGGCCACCTCCAACCCCACCCCCACCTTCCTCTAAGTAAAACAAAATCTGTCTACGCTCCCGTTATTGAAAGGCTGGCAGAGTGAATGAATTTGGTCCTGTAGTGTTCCAGCACAAACTGGACGTTACATTCCCATGTCCAGACAGCGGTATACACCACAAACAGCACTCTCTCCCAGTGTACAAAAAGGTTCTCGGGCCCACGACGGCCGCAGTGGGCCCACCCAAGGCTGTACGCGGGCCCACTGCGGCCGTCGTGGGGGCGATGACGTTTTGCATGCTGGGAGAGAGTTTACTTGCGGACTCGTGGCTTGCGAAGCTATATAATATGGTCAGCAATATATATACGACCATATTCCGCTCCGATCAAATACTTACAGGACAGTGATAGAGGCGGCGATTACCCTTAAATGTCACACCAGACGAAAAGCCATCAAGACTAGTAGTCTCAGGAATGGAGGGGGGAGGAGGGGGGGGGGGTGGTGGGGGGGGGGGGCTGACCGCTCTGTGTGTTGGTCTGTGACTTTGGGCCTTGCGGCTTAACAGCCGCAAGGCCCAAAATCACATACCAGCACACACACAGCCGCAAGGTCCAATCTCACAGACCAGAACTCATAATGTCCGTACGAAGACTAGCAGAAAACTATAAAATTTTGTGGCTGTACCATCTCTCTGTTGTTCATGACCAGGGGAGCTAGTATATGTATGTGTTTCAGGTGGTAGATTGTTCGACTCTCTTCCGAAAAGGTCGCGGGTTCGAATCCAGCTGGGGTTAAAATTTGTGCAGAACCTACTCGGTGTCTGGCCGTCTTTGACATCAACTTCCAGGTGGACAAAAGACGTCAAGCCCTAAACGTTTAACGTCTGTTCTAGTCTCGAAATTGGGGGAGTTGGGTATTTCAGGTGGTAGGGGGTTTGACTCTTTTCTAAAGGTCGCGGTTTCGAATCCAGCTGGGGTCAACATTTGATGAGACCCCACTCGTTGCCCGTCTTTAAAGTCACCCTCGTGGTGGACAAAAAACGTTAAGCCCTAAGAGTTTAACGTTTTGTTAAAGGGTTTGTTTCCATGTCACCTGAAGAAGTATCTTTGATCCGAAACGTCGTTCCCTGTATCTAAATTAAACGGTTTGCAACCTCTATCTTCTGTTTTCCTTTTAACTTTTGTTTATTTCTCTCTGTCTGTCTCTGTCTCTCTGCCTCTCTGTCTCTGTCTTTCCATCTGTCTGTCTGTCTATCTGTCTGTCTGTCTGTCTGTCTCTCTCTCTCTCTCTCTCTCTCTCTCTCTCTCTCTCTCTCTCTCTCTCTCTCTCTCTCTCTCTCTCTCTCTCTCTCTCTCTCTCTCCTCTCTCGTAGGGCCTAGGGATGCCTTAACTACATGTATTATATGTCTCTATCTATGCTGTGTCCAATTTATTCCCGATTAAGCCTGCTATCCTTTTCATTTATCATTTGAACAACTTAGTTTTTTGTGTGTGTGGAGGAGGGAGGGGTATGGGGGGTGGGGGAGGTTCTGAGAGTTTATGAGTATGTCTGCCTATGTGAATAGTGTTGTTAATTGTTTGTAAGTATTATGTTTTACTTATTATGTGTGTGCATGTGTAGATAGTTTTGTAGTTGTTAGCAACGGCAGGTCTCTCTCTCTCTCTCTCTCTCTCTCTCTCTCTCTCTCTCTCTCTCTCTCTCTCTCTCTCTTTCCGATCAGCAGTTTTCGGACGAGAGGTACCTGCGTGCTGGTCTGTAATTTGGGACCTTACGGCTCTAAGAGCCGTAAGGTCCAAAATCACAGACCACGACACACTATTATTTATGTCACAGCTGACGGGCGGACAACCTGCATGTCATAGCGAACTACTCGCAGAAGACTGTACAGGTTTGCGTGCGGTTGCACCCCCCTCTCGTTAGTCTCTCCATAACGTGCTGCAGCCCCTCTGCTAACTGTTGACACGTTGGTGCCAAGTGTTATGCCAAGTCCTGTAGTGCTTCCCAAAACACTTCACTTGCGGTAGCTTGTTTGCTGAGAGGCGCATTGTATTGAGTGACCTGTCCCGATCGAGACGGGCTAGTTAGAGACCTGCTCCCCCCACCCCCCCCTTCCTTGTTTAGTTAGGCGGCATAGATTCCCATGAACAGCTTGCAAGTCTGGAAGGAGCTCGTGATATAAATGTATAGACCCTTCTTCAGTGCTATCTCAGGTGGCATAGATGCGCATGTGCTCCTTGTATGGCTTTCAGTAGCTTGTCAGAGAGTCTGCCCAATGCGCAAAAGGCCATCGGGCCGAGGTCGGCCGCCTTTGGCCCGCGCACAGCTATGCGCGGGCCAACGGCGGCCGACGGAAATGGCTATGCGTCTTTTGCCGGTAAGGCCGAAGCGTGTCGTGCTAAAAGTTTGCTATTTGGGGAGCAGAGCGCTGCATTGCATTGGGAAAACCTCAGGACAAACATGCTATCTATCCCTGTAAATTTCTGTATTGTAATGATGTTCTAGTAGAAGTTCTAGTCTCTTCTTTTTGTAAACCAGTATACGACACATTAGCGTGAAGGTGCATTGTACTAAGCATGTCTCAAGGTTTATGTGCGTATTAGACCCACTGACGACTGACAAACATGCAATTTTATTTTCACAAGCAGCGCAGGCAGGTCCGGTGAACTTGATGGTGAGGTTTTGTTTGTGACGAATGACTGGCAACAACGAACGAGAGCGAAATCACGGCGAACAGACAACAATCATCATCTCTCTATCTTCTGTTATATAGCATCTTGGGTTGGTTCGCCCGGCATTGACTCTTTCGAGAAGAGGACGGCGGCCCGTGTGGTTTACCTTATCGCGTTCATCCCTAAATCAAAAGTAGGACAGCAGTTGCAAGGAGTTTAACCCTTTCCTTGCCGCTGTACGCATCTTTTCTTTTTCTGAAATCTGTCTTCATTCAACGACAAAAAGCAAAAACCGTCCAAGAAACATGGATACAAATTGGTCTCAGCAGGAGACATAGATCCTCATGATCCCCGCGACTGCGGGGGGGGGGGGGGGGGGGGCTCATGAGGATCTATACCTCTTGCGGTTTGCATCCTAGCCCTCTCATTAAGGTGCTGTACTGACATCCAGAGGTACTCATGATTGGACACAATTCCCCGGTGGTCGGAGTGATCCAGTGAAACGCTATCTACAGTCCTTATTTGTCTGAATAGATGCAACCAAACCAATGCGCGAAAGGCCATCTGGCCGACGTCGGCCCCGTTGGCCCGCGCACGACAAAAAAACGATTCATACTTAGCAAGCGGCAACAATTCTTTTGAGTCCCTGTATATGCCATTCATGCGAAGCTAATTTTGTAACGAGCAAGAGGTACAGATTCTCATGAGCCCCTGTAGACTCTGCAAGGGCTCATGAGGATCTGTACCTCTTGGCCAATGAAAGGCCGCGGTTTGACACGTGTCTGATAGGTGGGGGAGATAACACGGCCTATCAATCGCCGTGTCACCTACCCGATGCTAAGTCAGAACCTGTCTTCTTTGTGTATATACTCGCCTTTTAACTCACTCTACCCCAACACCGAAATCCTTAAATTTTTGCTATTGTCCTCTGAAGACTGCATTGCAGTGCAGGACAAAGATCATAGGCGCCAAGCTATTCTGGCATCACCCTTGAACTATCATGGTCGATCCTTGTCTTCCTGTGGTGTGTCTGGGGTAGAATGAGTTAAACCCAGTTGACTGTGGGTAGCGCTTTTGGTTTTGATGATTCTTGCAAGGAATCATCGCGACAAAAAGCGCTACCGACAGCCAAAGGGTAAAAGTAGATGTGCCTTGACGGGTGGAACTGCTTTTTTTTTTTTTTTTTTTTTTTTTGTACGAAGGCTGCGGCATGTCCTCTTTCAGAGTTGCAATAGGCGTTCTTGGGAATTCAGACGTAGGCGAAAATTGCAACGCGTTTCGGTGAAGACGGTGGAATGAAATCCCGGACAAATATGCGATATCGCCCCGTGTCCGGGTTTTCAACCTGCTCTTTGCGTCGAAACATTGCGCAGTTTTTGACGTACTTTTTGATTTACGATCGTTCAACCTCGGGGGCAAGGCGAACGCTGCCCAGATGCAAGAGACATAAATCCCTATGAGCCAGGCGACTGCGTCGCGGAACTCATCGGGAATTGTGTCTCTTGTTCTGTTGTCTTTGCGTCTACATTTTGTCCCATTTACATCTGTGTTTTTCAAGCGAATGTCGGTCAGAGTGTAGCGGTCTCAGACACGCAGTTCGTGACACTGGTAGCGAATGGATTGTGGCAACATATCAGTAACTGTGGGCACAAGAGTCGATTTTTTTTCTTCTTCTTGTAAATACCCGGCGATAGGCCTGTGTCCGCTATTAAACAGAAATGTTGCGATATGGATTATTTCTAATTTAGAATTACGTCAAAAACAGTAGGTTTAGGAGCTTTTCTTCCACTGTTTTAGACGAAACACCTGCAATTGTGACCTACTTCTGATTTCCGAACAACGTCTATTAGCCCTTTTCATCACTGCTTGAAATAAATTTGACTGATAGTTCAAGGGTGGTGCCAGAATAGCTTGGCGCCTGAAGCGCCAAGCTTTTCTGACAACACCCTTGAACTAAGCCAGTTGGTCTGTCTCCTAATCTGTAACGTAGCCTTCATAATTATGACAATGAGCAAATTTGACAAAATCAGCCTCAGCATGCAATGGGTTACTGCTGGAATGATTTATTAGATTGTTAGTTCCAGAGGTATTGCACATTCTCTAAAATATCTACTCGATATTTTACACAATGTGCAATACCTCTGGACCTAAGCCAACCTGAGCACATTGCAGAATTGTGTTGTGCATTATGCAGAGATTAAAAGCGAGGACTGCCTTCCGATTACACAAAATAAATCAGGAGTGCGCCGGCTGACAGGTACAGTGTGTGTTCTAACGAGCATTTTATCTGTTGAGCTAAGCACGAGTGATATATTTCGTGTAATAGGAAGGTAGACATAATATAATTTACCTGCACACTAAATATACCCCAGTAATCGGCGCCGTAGTCCATATAATAGTCGTTTAATAAAAAATACAAAAGTAGTCCGACATGTTTGTGTTTGATTCCGAACAAACATTTCTTTGACGTCATTCTTTGTTATTTTCTTCATTTATTTTTTTTTAAATGCGACTACATTTCTCTCTTAGATTCGTCGCCTGCAGTGACGTGAAACTCAAAATGACGTCAACTGTCACTGTCAGTGTTTAGAGGAGCGTCTGTCTGCTTACCGTCATGTGGTTGCACCACAAAGTTGTCACTCGGTATGGCGAAGACAACAAGCCTTTGTCATACGTGTATTGAGATGGGTGGGAAAAGTGGATTAGCTGTATAAATTCATATCACTGGGAAAGGACTTACTTAAACTGTTATTCTCATTAATTCTTCCACTGCTTTGTTTTGTGTAAAGACTGCGTACTTGCTCTTTGAAGTGGATCGGCGCCACTGTATATTGTACTGCGGTACCAAGCATGAATCGCCTAAAAAGATCACTGAAGTTCTCGGATTGTTAAAAAAATTCGGTTAATCCTGTCCTTCAATTTTACGTTTCGTGTTTGCACATATTGCTGGTTCATTTTCCTGCCCGGGGCTATGTTATCTCATGTCGACACTGTTCAAGGGTTGGGCGTTAAAAACAAAATCATGTCCTTAAAATTCTTTAACTATCTCCACCATCGAAAACACAGAGTGTGAATCTGTCCAGCAACAGGCACAGATCCTCATGAGCGCCCGCAAATGCGGGGGCTCATGAGGATCTATCCTTGTTGCAAAAACGGGTCTTGCGCTAAGGAGTGTGTAGTATGTACGAAGACTATAATTTTCCGGACTAAAGCTTGCAAGTGGGGGTGCTTCTGCCATAGTGATTAGAGATAGTTCATTGTCAGGTCGAGAATGCGATAGCGTGCGCACTTTCTTTAGCCGTGCGGCTGTAACCTCGCAGGATGTGTCAGAATCATGGACTCGAAAACTGAGTGGCGCGCGTGTCGTCGGTTGGATCTTGGTTAGTCGTTTGGGTGATTGTTCTTTTTGGCTGGCAGGCAGGATTTTTGTTGGTTCGTGGGTTTACTGGCTGGTTCGCTGGCTATACAGCTTGCTGGTCGATTGATTATTGCCTGTTTTCTTGTTTTTAATAACAATGATTTCATCTGGTTAATTGTCCATTCAGAGCCACGTTTGTCGCAAAATTTAAAACTCTAGAAAGCAAGTGACTTTGAGTCAGACGCTAGGATTGCTAAGAAGTAAATAGCGAAAAAAGAGAGACACCACCGCAGACTATTAAGGACACGTCGTGCATTAAATTATATTTTTTAAAGTGGACAGTGGAACAAAACGCAGGATGGACATAGTTGCTTCCCATCCAATTTTGTGAAAAGTCAGATTTTGATTGTAATGGAATGAAAATCTTGCATTCCACAAAAGTGGACTTGCTGACTTTTGCTTCAACAGAGCAGAGCTGACCTGACCAAGCACTACAAGAGTGCCATCACGATAGTCCTGTCTTTCCCAGATGGCCCTGGACGGCCGAGAGCGAGGTGTGCTTGAATTAAAATTCTCGAATGTGGGAAAAACAAGCGTGTAGTATTTCAGGTTGGTCTCCAGCGTTATATCATGTTGACAGTTTAATCATGGAGCCTGATTGCCCGTGATCGATGGCCGTCGCTTTAAATATAGATTAGATGCGTGTCGATCTGTGATTTTGGACCGTACGGCCCTGAGGGCTGTGAGGTCCAAAATTACATACCAGCACACAAGTATGCGCCTCCTTTTTTTTTTTTTTTTTTTTTTAATGGTAGACAGAAGCAAACGGCCATCATATGTTCTGACCCGTACTGAATAACTGCGTGAATTTGTAGTCGATTTGTCTCTTTTTGAACAACGCTGGTCACAATCAAAGAAATGCCGCAAAAAGAGAGAAACACTCTTAGAAAGGACAAGTGCAACGCAGTTTTATAAACTGTGTTGTACTTTGGCCTTTCGAAGCGTGTTTCTTCTTTATGGGGTTATTTCTTTGCATTTCGCGCGCCTCAATAGACAGTCATATTTTTGGTCTGGATTTAGTTCGACACTACAGAACTCATACACAACTTCTTTTTTTTTCCTCAGAATATTCCACTATAAAGCAGAGCCTACTCTGAGCGACCTCCCTTTTACCTGTCATTAAAGGCCATCAATTCAGATGGCGGTGTCCAGCTAAACGATGGTCCTTAGTGACTGTTGACGCCTTTTGCCCTTGAAGACTTCGCCTGAGAGAGCACCAGTCTTAAGACCAGATTTCTTGCAAAAAGAATGTTTAATGAAACAGGTTCAATTATGTTTTTTTTCTGTTTTAATCACTCCGAGTACTACACACAATCATCAGCGGATACAACAACAGGTTCGATTATGCTTTTTTATTTCTGTTAATCGCTGAGAGTACTATACACAGTTATTAGCGGATACAACAACATCTGCGCTCCTGGCACTGGTAGTTTGGATTAGCGTTGCATGAGAGTTGGAACAGAGATCTCACAGAGGACAGTTTTGTTCCAGAAGTGGTTTCTTTATGTGTAGTTGTCTGGTTGGCTAGACTGAACACTGACCACTATTTTAGCTTGCAAAACAGAGACTAGGCACAGGTTAAAATAAAAATAAAATAAAATAAAAAAAAAACATAGCCCTAACAAGGGACATAAATCCTCATGAGCCCCCGCGACTGCGGGGGCTCATGAGGGTTTATGTCTCTTGCAGCTGGGTAAGTGTTTGCCTGGCCTCGGCAGTGAAGGGGTTATAATGAATGATGCAACGCTTTCGTCTGCAACCTTGCAATGATTTCCGTGCCACTTGGCTTCAGATGTCCAAGGAGGACACGTATTGACATTAACCACTGATTGGCGCGGTCTCCAGTGCGTCTGTGTTTTGACACACGTTGTGATTGTTGTGAAATGTTTCGCTGGATTCAGGGTGTGACCTCTTATTACTAATGCACAGCCCGGCGTTTGTATACATACATAGACATATATATCATACGCTAATACAAGTAGATCGTGTATTGTTTTTTTTTTCGCCCTCTTGAGACACAAAGTGCAAGTGGTATGAGATGTCGTAACTGATTCACTTTGTCGTTCGATCCATTTAACCCTTTGACTGCCGGAACACAGTGACTAGAACGAGAATGCAAAAGGCATAGATCCTCATGAGCCCCCGCAGTTGCGGGGGCTCATGAGGATCTATGCTTCTTACTGACCGCACTTTGTATCCATGATTTTTTGACAAATTTTGGGACGGATGGCGTTCTTTGGTGTCGATTTCAGAAACACAACATGCTTCCATTTGCAGGGAAGAGTTAACTCATTCGAGGTGTTGCATCCGGATACGCGGTATAAAGCCCCTCGTATCTGAATGCATCTCGTCTGTAACGTGTTAATAGTGTCAAGGACTAAGAGTGCCGCTTACGAAAACGTAGTCCACTTGCACTAAGTCTTTGTTTTTCAAAACAGTCGAAAAGCATTGTGCGATGTATCTACTAAGCAACGCTGGTTGTCTGCTTGGCAACGTACACGTGAACAACACGACAGACTAAAACAAAGGCGTGACGTTAAACTCACATATGCAACTTTTACGAGAAAGAGGTTGCAAGCCTAAGTATTAAAGGCCACTGTGGCCCCGTTCGACCTTCATAAGGCATTTGTGGGACCAGACGGATTACGGGACTGATGTACTGTATAACTGTCGGCTATTTCTGGAACCAACATAAATAAAACTGCTCAAGGGCAGGCGTTGGTTGCTAAAAAATTGAGCAGTTACAACAGGCTGTCAGTGTTGTCTTGCCTCAACTAAGACTACCCTTCCTTTCAAACTGCTTTTAGGCACACGCAACTGAGAGCTCCACTGGTTCTCTACGCGCAACTGGGTCACTCTGATAAGTAAAAGGGAGAAGAAGAGCAGAAGCGTCTTTTACATTTAAATTTCTTAGTTAATGCTAGGCCTAAGAACATTTATGAAGGAGATATTGCAAACGATATAACCATTTATGGCCTGGAGAGTGTCGCTTTAAATCTCACAAGACTCTCTCTCTCTCTCTCTCTCTCTCTCTCTCTCTCTTGACTTGTTGGAGTTATTCTTGTAAGAGCCTATTTGCCCTCCACATCTATATCAGTATATTTTATATTTTTCCCATTTAATTAAAAGAAAAATTACCATATAATTTCTTGTAAATGCCCGATGCATTTAAACATTGATTTCAGTTTACACATTTTGTTTCTTTTTTTTTTTCTTCTAAATGTATTTTTACTTTGTACTTTTCCCCACCCGGGTCAGCCCTGGAGACTTGGATGGAGTTACGTTTCTTCTTCTTTTTTTCTCTTCCAAGCAGTGTATGTGTGTGTGTGTGTGTGTGTGTGTGTGTGTGTGTGTGTGTGTGTGTGTGTGTGTGTGTGCGAGTGTGTGTCTGTGTGAGTGCTTTCGTGTGTGCGTATGTGCGTGCGTATGCTGTTTGTGCGTATGTGCGTGCGTGTGATGTGTGTGAATGTGTGTGTGTGTGTGTGTGTGTTGGGTGTGTGTGTGTGTGTGTGTGTGTTTGTGTGTGTGCAAAAGGACATGATTGAAAACACTTATATGTACCTAATCATTTATCCTTGAGGAATAAAGTTTCATCTCTCTCTCTCTCTCTCTCTCTCTCTCTCTCTCTCTCTCTCTCTCTCTCTCTCTCTCTCTCTCTCTCTCTCTCTCTCTCGGCTCTCTCTCTCTCTCCTCCTCCTCCTCCTCCGCCTCCTCCACCTCCTCCTCCTCCTCCACCTCCCCCTCCTCCTCCTCTGTCACCCTCCTTCCTTCCTCCTTTTACTTCTATTTTGTGGTCAACATGGCCAGCTGCATGAGTGAGCGACTGGCCCAAGCAGTCATAGCGCAAAAGCTCGCATCTCAATTGTAACTTACACTTGACAACGGAGATGCCAGCTATCGAGCACTCGAGGCGTAGTGCGCAACCACGCCCACATCTGTTACAATGAGTGCTCGAGTTTCATTTGACGTCAGCTTGACTGACCATTGTCCAGCCGGACTTGCCGTGAGTAGCTCATTATTACGCCGCGACGGTCATTCACGCTGCGCTGGGCCTTTCCTCTCCGCCACAGCGCCAAGTGCTGAAGTGGAGCAAAGGTCCTTCGGGCCGCGGCGGCCGTAGTTGGCCCGCGCACGGCTGCTGTGCGCGGGCCAATTGCGGCCACCGTCGACCCGGAGACCTTTTGCTGTTGTTTGACCGCCATTTCTTTGGATTTAACATCAAAGTCTGATTCTCCGGAACAGATTCTTTTCAGCCAACAGACGACACCGATGATGATGACGACGATGACGATGACAATTATAATGATGAAGATACATGGTGATAATGAGGGTGATGATGATGATCATGACGATAATGATCATGATGATGACAATAATCACGATCATGGTGATGAAGACGATGCTACTTTATTACCAACGGTGAACGTTTTGACAGAAAAAGATCTTCTATTTGCAGTCTTGCCGTTTCTACAAGCAACTAGACGGTAAGATTGCAATTTGACGATTGTTTTAAGTCATGACTTTCAACTGTTCGGACGTTAATTAAGGCAGCGTGCCACTCTTCTATGCGGTACGATGGTTATAGTAGTGCTTGTTGGCGTCAAGCGAATCAGGCACCACTATGAGCTACGTAGAAAACGGTCGTAGAATGATCGAGCCTGCTATCTCTGGAAGTGAAAGCGCTACAGACTGAATCCCTGTCATCTTTAAAGGCCCCAATCGTTCTTAGAGTCTAAAGGGCCTCAATAGCTTTTCCACTGATTGCTTCAAATCTTGCTTCCGCGTCATCATCTGTGTGTTTCAAAGCGAGACCTTTTGGCGACTCCAGAAGCGCAGACTGAATCTCCCGCTGCGGTAGCTAAACACCTGTGTTTGCGACATTGTTGAGGCTTGCACAATGACAATAGTACTGGAGCGAGTATGTTTAACAGTCCACGCACCTTCCCCCTTCCTCCTGCAAGAGACATAGATTCTCATGAACCCTGCAGGGGCTCATGAGTATCTATGTCTCTTGCTGAATGGCGGAAATCAGCTTCATTTATATCCGCAGATTGAGGACTTATTGAGGACTTAACTCAACAACTTGTTAATTTGATCTTAGACGTCTGGAGTGTGGTGGAGTGGCTGGGCATTTCTAACCTGTGCGGGCGAAAGACAGTACGTCTATTCCTGTGAAAAGCGAGATTTTCATAGTAATACAATGAAAATCTCACTCTTTACAAGAAATAGCTTATTGCCTTTTGCCTTTACCGGGCAGGTTTCACTACTGTCTATTTGCAGTTTGCTCACATTTTTGTGTGCTGGCGAGTGATTGTGGAGCTTACGGTCATAAGCCTTTCTCTCCTATGCTTGTTTACATTTTGTTTCTTTTTTCTGTATCTCGTCTCGCCCCGTCTTGTCTCTCGTCTCTTCTCTCGCCTCTTCTCGTCTTGTCTCGTCTCTCATCTAATATCGTCTCGTCTCGTCTCATCTCGTATTGTCTCTCATCTTGCATCTCGTTTCGTTTCATCTCCGACTCTCCTGGTCTCGTCCCGCCTCATGTCATATCGTCCCATCTCGCCTCGTCTCGCTTCTCGTCTCGTGTCGTCTCGTCTCCTCTCCCCTCTCGTCTCGTCTCGTATTTTGTTAGCTTGTGTTGTTGTGCCTGTCCTGTCCTGTCCTCAATGCTACGTCACATTGGTAGAGAAAATCCTGTGTATGTGTCCTTGTGCACACTGGTTCGTTACATTCTACATGTTTTCGCTGTGGCCTTGGTAGCACGATAAACTTATCATGTTCACTAAAGCAAGTCTTAAATTGTAAGTTGGTTTTGTAATTATGGATCTTACGGTTTCAAGCCGTAATATTTAAAATTCAGACCAGCACTCACTTCAAGTTTCCTTAATCCTGTGGCTTTCGGTAGCAGGTTTTTTTTTTTTCGCGATGATTCCTGCCGGACAGCCCAAGGGTGAAGGGCCATTTTTTTTGTTAAAAGCGAGGTTTTCATTGCATTACAATGAAAAGCTCGCTTTTCTCAAAATTAATTTACTGTTTCCGCCTTTAAAAAGATAACTACTTATATCGTTTCTTCCATCAGAAAGCATTTTGTATGAATAGATGTGTGCTGGTCTTTGATTTTGATCCTTACAACCTGCTCTGAAAAGTCCAATATTACATACCAGCAGACATTTCCTTCACTTCTATTAGGAAGTGTATGTGAATTGTAGTTCCACCTGGAAGCACCAGGAAATATACTCGTAGCCCCATGATCTTTCGTTAGTTGTCATGAATACGTCCTTCCAATGCATTCCGTGGATGCTTGTACTTGTTTGTTTCAGGCTGAAGGACAATTATATATGTACCTTTTAGCTGTCGGTAGCGCTACGACAGCCAAATGGTTGACACATTCGAAACGTGCCGTTCAGTATGCGGTTCTGAAGCCGCCTATCCGAATTCAGCTCGTCTCAAATGTGTTATATTTGCCTCACCTCCGGTCATGCGCGCACAATTTGACCGATAGACTGCGAGTTTTAACGAGCAAATTTATCGGTCGACCTTAAAACGAGTTCGCTTCCGCGATGAGAATAAAATCTTTATCTCTCTACTACACATTCTGATGTTCTAATCAGAAAAAAATGCAAGCATAATCATTTATAATTTTAAAATAAGTTTTCATAAAAAGAGACAGAACGTCAGGGGAAAAAAAAAAAACTGCGCAGACAACAAGATCGGTGATGTCATGGTCTCTAGGGGTAGAAATTGCGTTGTTAGGTAAATCTAACATTCTTTCACCACCCTCGTGATGTAAATGTAATGCTTCTCATGTGTTATACAGGATTGTGTTGCATGAAGATCGGTATGGCCTGTTAACATTTTCTCGAGGTACACCGCGGGTGAAGAAACGTTCACCTCTCACCCACGCAAAAGTTATGTTCAATAAATTATTCATAACTCAACCGGGCGATTTTATCAGTCGCTGTATCTTGCGTCTCGCGCCTTGACTCTTTCAATTCCACTCTTAATTCAATTGGGCTTTTCCACGCCCAGCGCCAATCGGTGGAGATGGATCGAGATGGGGTGACCATGACAACCAAAGGGCAGTGCCTGATGAGCTTGACGCTTCTTTGTGCTTCTGGAGGTGGATCTACAACGAGGGTTCAAGGTTAGTGCCTGATTAGCTTGGTGCCTTTCCCGACGCCAAGTTATTCAGGCATTACCTTGAGTTTCAAGTCACAGAACTAAACGGGCGCCACCCGTCAACTATCATCGCGACTCGTCTATTGCGATTTGTATAAATCAGATTGTAAAGTGTGGACCATTTCACTCCGGAAGTGAAAGGTGTGACCTCCAGCTGCCTTTTTAGCGACATCCCGTCATTCCCCCCCCCCTTCCCCTCCCCTCCTCCCCTCTCTTCCGCATCACTTCCTCTTTGTCGCCAACCTGCCCCCTCTCCCTTTCCCCCAAAAGGAAAAAAAAAAAAAGAGTAGTGGATATCTCAACTTGATCATATTATGCTACTTTGAAAATAGCAATGATAATAGACAAATTTGAATCCATATTATAATAATAAGCACATTAAATAGGCGCTTTATCCCAATTGAAAATCGGCTCAAAGCGCCGCCGCGAACTGAACCCAACAAGCACGCTCACGTGAATCACGCGCATTCACGCACACACAGTACATAAACACAGAACATTCACGTGATGCTAAGGGCTAGCTCAAGCGAGCTACTGTAGTTTTTGGAAATTCAAAATCGTTTGTATTTGAGATTTGATTAAGTAGGCTGAAGCTAATACCAAAGTCGTGGGGGAGGAAGAGCCGGAGTACCCGGAGAAAGAACCCCCGACGGTCCGCCCGAATTAACGGTGACACTTACTAGAGGAGAAAAATCCGACGCCGGAACCCGTAATCGAACCTCGCACCTTTAGCATTGGTGGCAGGCGCCTTAACCACTGCACCACGGACCGCCCCGGTGCAGGGCTGGGCTTTCTTTTTTACCCATCCCATCGTAAACGTCAGACAGAGAACACCCAAAGACCTCTTTATGCCTTCGAAATACAAGTTTAATTGCCGCTAGCAAGGAGACTACTTAGCCTCCTACATGTTTTGGGGTCATAAATAAATAATAATAATTACAGTATTTATAATGCGCTTATCTTATAACAATTATAACTCTAAGCGTGCACTCACAACTCGCGCACGCATGCGCACGCTTTAGACAACGACTCACGTACCACAAATAGTGAAATACATTACGACAGTCAGCTTAGGGTGAGGAGTGTGGTGGTATAGTGCTAGAACTGTTGAAAGAGGTGAGTTCTGAGGGCGGACTGGAAGGAGAAGAGTGTTTCTGACGGAGAGAGAGTGGGAGGGTGTTCCAGGTGGCTGGACCGTATACTGAGAAGGAGCGGGGGCCGAAAGTGCTGAGTTTGGTGCGGGAGATGTGGAGGCGGAGAGAGTCGGAGGCGGAGCGGAGGGAGCGGGGAGGAGTGTAGAGGTGAAGTAAGTTTGAGAGATAGGCGGGAGCGCAGTTGTTCAGGGATTTGTAGCAGAGAGACAAAATCTTGTATTGGATGCGTTGGGGGATTGGAAGCCAGTGAAGGAGTTTGAGCAGGGGAGTGATGTGGTCGGATTTTTTTTCTTTGCTTTGCGTCTTTTGTCGCGGATGAAGTTTCGCAATTTCACTTCCTCAGGGCGGTTGCATGACGTAATACAAAGATGATGGGTACCCACCCCCCACCCTCAATCTCTCTCTCTCTCTCTCTCTCTCTCTCTCTCTCTCTCTCTCTCTCTCTCTCTCTCTCTCTCTCTCTCTCTCTCTCTCTTTCTCTCTCTCTCTCCCCCCTCATTTTATTTGACACATTACAACCAGATATGAATTGATGACAGTTCAAGGGTATTGCCAGAGTAGCTTAGCGCCTGTAGGTGCCAAGCTACTCTGGCACCACCCTTGAACTATCACGATCTACGCGTCTAGTCTCCTAAACTGAACTGAACAACTTTAGAGGACAACTCCCAAACTGAGGTATTTCTGCCTCGGAGCTTACTGTATTTAAGCCATTTCAACTAATTGCTTCGGCGTTTTGGGTGCAAGATGGCGATAACTCCTCTATTAACCTTTACACGGGGGATAACCCTGTACTGGAAGCAGAATTCGAACCGTGCGAAGTATCACATATCAATACAAGGGGAGAAAACCGAAGTTAAGTCGCGAGTTTCATGAAACTGACTGGGAGCGTCAAAGACGCTCCAAGTTAAGGGCACGAAACTCTTGCCATAGCTTCGGTTATCTCCCCATTTGGTATCGATGCATTTTATTTTCGTTTCGTGGCTTGAATAAAACAACTTATGAAAGAGATGTCACAAATGTCACAAATGCCCTGATGTCACAAATATAGGTATTCTTTGCATTAAAACCGAAAAAAAATTAGCTTACCACAGCCTAGTTTGAATGAAATCCCCATTAGAAGTGTGCGACTTTGTGTGCAAAGTTTTAGCATGCGGTACGATGTTTTAGTACGCTGTGCTGCTTGGTTCGGTTATCCCCCGTGATTTAGGCGTTGCAGGTGTGATTTTAATCGACCGAAATTAAATTGATGCATTGTATAGTTTTCTTTGCCGCAAGCATTTTGTGTTGACAACCAGATATAACGTTGTTTTTTGTTGTTGTATTTTTGTCTTTACCTTGAATCGTAAACAGTAATCTGATGAAACAAAATTGGTGCATTTAATTGCAGTTTAGCAATAGTTCAGTTTAGTTCGGTCAAGATGGGATATCTGCGCTCGGAAAGACCTATACGCGCTCCACCCCAGAGTTCCTTTCAATATCATGCCACTATTGGTCTGGTTCACTATAGATCTCTCATGTCCTTTCAAGTCTCCCCAACACCCGCTGCCTTTCTCCACACCTCTGCTCGATCGTAGGCGATCGACTGTGTGGTGTCCCTGACTATGTTCCTGGAATTATTTTCTCTGATTCCTCACCACGTCTGATCTGTCGATCTGTACTCCCTGTATGATTTCTGCCTTGCCAGCGAGAGTGCCCGCGCGATCATTACGCTGGACTTCAGCATGTCGTTGGCAGTATCAAGGGTGGTGCCAGAATAGCTTGGCGCCTCAGGCCCCACGCCGGCCTTTTCTGGCGCCACCCTTAAACTATAGCCCCGCAGTTTTCGAAGCTGCATGTTGGCCATTGCTCAGTAAAAGTCTGGGCTTTCCATTCCCGCGTAGATTTTGTTTATTTGTTGTTGTTGTTGTTGTTGTTGTTGCGACAGGCATTTTGTGTCTATGAGAATGATGGCTTGACTGATCTGACTTTAGAACTTTCCATTCAGGGGAAATAACTTGTTTTTTTTAAATATGAGAAAGGGAAACAACCTGTTGTCTTTACATATGAAAGGAAAATAGGTAGTCGCTTTTCCACATTAAAAATGAAACAACTTGCGAGAAAAGGAAACAGTTTTGGCTGTTTACACACGAGAAAGACAAATCACTTGCTGCCTTTACACACTGGAAAGGAACATAAATTGTTTCGTTTACACATGACAGAAAGTGCGGCGTCAAGACTTGTAAATGCATTCATTACGTCCAGGCTCGATTATTTCAATTCTGTACTGGCAGGTTTACCGGCAGATCAGATTTCACGCTTGCAGATAATTCAAAACAATGCGGCGCGTCTCATCTTGAAACGAAAGAGAGACCACGTTACGCCTCTACTGAAGCAGCTGCACTGGTTGCCCCTACAATTCCGCTGCCAGTACAAAATTGCAATTTTCGCCTATCGGCATTTTGACGGATCTCTCCCGCCGTACCTTTCTGCCAAACTGTCTGTTTATCAGCCATCACGCACCCTCCGTTCCTCTAGTGTAAAACTTAAAAATCCCAAAGCTTAACATGAAAACTGTCGGGGAGCGTTCTTTCACCTTTTTAGCCCCAAGTGTGTGGAACTCTCTGCCAACTGAAATGCGGAATCTGCCCACATTGTCACAGTTCGAAGCTCACTTAAAGACTTTTCTTTTCTGTCGGGCATTTAACACTTAGCTCATCTTTAGCTAACTGTTGACTGCCTTTTATTCTGATCCTAGAGGAAGTGAGTGTATAGTATTGGGAAAAGATGGGGTGGTTTGAAGTAGTGTATTATCGTGCGTGTGTCTGAGAGAGAGGGTGTGCTGTTGTGCATGCGCAGTGAGTCCAGTGTTTTACTGGAGAACAACGCTATGCAAGAACTATGTATTATTATTATTATTATTATTATTAATAACTGTTTGGCGGGACGAAGGAAAACATGTAGAGTTTGAGCGCCTTTAGAGGCGGGTCAGGCTGCGGAACATTGGGCAGCTAAAAAGCGATGTAGCGATACGCCTGATGGTCCCTCTCCACCCAGTTCACTCCCACCACAACGATCCATTTCCACGAGACAAAGAACCTCATCATCCCATGCAGTCTGCAGGGGCTCATGAGGATCTACGTTCTTAGCTGGCGAGGTAGTCACGAGATTTTGATCTGCGTTTCGAAAAAGAGTGTATTGGTGACCACTTTCACAAAGCCCTTTTCTGTAGAGAAAAAGCGAACAGGAGTCATCTGCAAGAGACGTAGATTCTCATGAGCCCGGCGACTGCGGGGGCGCATGAGTATCTAGGCCTCTTGCTCAGATCAATTTGTGTCCATGTTTCTTGGAAGTTAGCAGCTTTTGGTGGTTGAAGGTACAAAGATTCAGAAACAAAATATAATATGCGACCAGTGGTAAGGAATGTAAACAGATATTAAGGAATTTTTTTTGAAAAGCGGCATTTTCATAATAAAACAATGAAAATCTCGCATTCACAAAAATGGGCTTTCTGTCGTTTGCTTTCGTGGGGTAAAATAGATCTCATTTTGCAATATACTGAAATCTTCGTTAGTTCCTATGGCTGCGTTCCGCAAGCTGAGGAGGTCCGTCGGGGTTCTGTCCTAACCTAAATGAGGCTTCCACACTCTCGGGGGTGTGCCCTGTGTCGTCACTACGGTCGGATGAGTCCATTGTACGGCAATCAGTTATCAGGGACAGTAACTACTCGCATCTCATACCTCACTCTTAGGTGCGAGCACCCAGTTCCGGGCCACGCCCGGGTGTTATGGCCCTTTTAATGGCGCCGCTGATGGCGGTGATAACGAGGGGATGAAAAGAGAGAAAATTGTACAGGGGGTGTCTCTAGGGACGGTGTGGTATCTCTCTTTCTCTCTCTCTCTCTCTCTCTCTCTCTCTCTCTCTCTCTCTCTCTCTCTCTCTCTCTCTCTCTCTCTCTCTCTCTCTCTCTCTCTCTCTCTCTCTCTCTCTCTCTCTCTCTCTCTCTCTCAACGACAGGTTTGTAAAATGGCTTTGTCGATGACGATGTCACTGCCTTAACCGTGGTAAAATACGGACACGATACGACAGGGTGTGGATCGAGCTTCATAGTTCAAGGGTATTGATAGAATAGCTTGGCGCATCTAGGCGCCTAACCATTCTGAAACTATCTTGGTCGATCTGTCTCCAGAACTATGCCTTAGACTTTACTTTATAATTTGATAATTTTATATCGTCAGGGCTTAACACGTTAATCGCACGTAGTCCTACTGAGTCAAGCATAGTTGATGATAATGATGATGATCATGATGATGATGATGATGATGATGATGACCAGGTCGATGATAATAATATGCGGTATTATGGCGCTGTCCTGAATTGTGTCAATTTAGTCTCGTCTTATTACCGTATGCAATTCTCGTTTCTCAGACCAGTTTCTTGTGTGTAGTTCTCGTTTCTCCAACCAGTTTCTTGTGTGTTGCAGAAGACATCCAGGTGGGTTGCCGAGAACTGCGGGCCAAGCGATATATCTCGGACGGCTTCTGCACGTCGACCAAGCCCATCAAGGAGGTGGTATGCGCGGGCCACTGCCTGCCCATCATGGACCTGCCTTGGTACGCCGAGTTCGTCAAGGTGTGGGCGCGGTCCAAGCTGCGCGACTGGCAGTGCGAGGAGGACGTGGTGAAACGCAAGTCTGTGCACCTGCTATGTCGCAACGGACAGTACCGCACCTACCGCATCAAGGTGGTCAAGAGCTGTAAGTGCAAAAAGGTGCAAGACAAGCACAACCGGACTGTGCACGAGGACGGAGCCGCCAAGAAAAAACGGCGAAAGGGCAAGCGAGAAAAGAGGCGGAGAGGGGAGAAGAAAAACAGGAGGGGTGGTGGTGGTAAAAAGAGGCAGAACGAGGAGGACAGTCACACAGAAGAGGGGGTGGCCAGTCCGCCGCCAGACTCAGCCGCAGGGGGTGTGGACGTGAACACTGAGCCCCCTGAACCCTCTAGAGCCCGGCGGAGAGACTCGAAGGGTTCTAGGGTGCAGGATGCGGGTTCGAGCCCTTCCAGGGTTCGTGATAAAGGCTCCCACGGTGGGGGCTCCAGTAACGAACGGGTTTCTAGAGACGATGAACTCATCTCCTCGCGCTGAGCACAGTGGACACACAGTTTCGTTTGTTTCGTGTGTGAGTTGGAAAACGTAGACTTGTTGTGTACATAGTGCATAAGCAAATACAAGGGCGCCGTGTCAGTAGGAAGCAGCTCAGCAAGCAAAGGTCCTCAGGCCCACTGCGGCCGTCGTGGGCCCGAAGACGTTTTGCTACTGGGGTGAGTAAAGGAGCGGAATGTGTTTTGTCTTCCGGTGACGTGTACACGCTGGTGCCTTTCACATGTACATGCAAACTGTGTTTTGCCCCTTTGTACATTGACTCCTTCATGATCACGTGGTATGATGCCCTGGGCACGTGGTGTAAGACCTCGATCACGTGGTGTGCTGCCTCGGACACGTGATGTGTTGCCTACGTCAAGGGGTGTAATACCTCCGTCACTTGGTGTGGTGCCTGCGTCACGTGGTATAATACGTCGGTCTCTGGGATTCTGGAAGGAGACAGACACCCTCTTGTGCGAGGCGGTGGGGGCTGCCTTCATCGACATATTTGACGTCACAAAAGGCTGTGAGTTTACGTGACGTCAACAGTGCCAGTCCAGTTGTGCGGCTAACGCTTTCACTTTGAGATGCAGATGGGGCAAGAGCCATAGATTATCATCAGCTCTTGCATCTGCAAGGGCTGATGAGAATCTATGCCTCTTGCAGATGGCTGTTATTGCCTGGATGACTGAGCTCGAGTAACCGCAGATGTTAAAATCGCTACCTGTGGTATTTCCCATTCCTGCAACAGCCAATGACGCAACAGGCACCACTCCAAGACCAAGTCACTTAGAGAGACACTGTCGACACGTTTAGCACCCTCCTCCTAAAAATGTGTGTTGGTCCGTGATTTTGGATCTTTCGGATGAGTGCCGTAAGGTATAAAATCACAATTTAACACACACGTGTGGTGTTTGAATGGAGTCACGAAACGGCGCTACGACTAGCAGTGTACATCAACGTCTGTCACTGGTAGATATCGTCTTTTATCCAGAGATGACCCCAAGTTATGAATAAATGACGTTACAACGGCGTCGTTTCTGACAGCGTCTCAACTCTCATGAAAACGGACTGTATGTGCTGCAGGCGGGGTACTAACTGTTACGCGCAGTTAGCGTTTTCTGAGAACATCCAAGTTGTTTTCTTGGAACCAAATTTGTCCTCCTTTGACAAAACAACACCGTACAGTTGTCTCTTCATGCCTAAGCAGAAAAACACGAAAGGCACCAACCATTACTCTTGATAATGAACAGCGTTACTGCATTACTCGCGAGGCGAACGCCAAAACAAAGCTGCTCTTAGCAGAGCTGGTTCGCCTAGCTGAATATGCTGAAGAGAAAAACGGAGTACACTCAAAGGGAAGCAACTATGCACTGTACGAGTTTGGTTGTGTAATCAGCTTCGCTAGCCAAGCCTCAGTGCAGCAAAATAAAGTTTAACAATTTGGCTGCCGGAAGCGATTCATTTAGCGATGATTCCTGCAGGAATCATCGCGGGGGAAAAAAAACGCCACAGGTAGCCAAAGGGTTAAAATATATTTTAATAGATGTGTTCTGATCTGTGATTTGGAGTCGTCAAGTCTAGAATTAAAGATACATTTTTTTTTAAATCGCCAATGAGTGAACGGATTTTGGATAGAATTCTGGTTCTGAGGTTTGGCTGGCCAAACTGCCGTGCAGTCCGCCACTTTCGAAAGATACACTTTCAAAGGTCATTATGCAGAAGAAAGAGAAACTGAAGTGTGTAAAATGCAGGAAGGCAGCAGACATTGTCACACACTGTACTTTATTTTGCACAAGCAGAGCCCACCAAAAAAAAAGAATGCATCTCTCGACTGTAGGTCTGTTGCTCTCTCAGCAGTCTTTTTAGCGCTCAGCAGTCTTTTTAGTGCTTCTATCACACTCTGTTCATTCAGTTGATGCCCCCCACCCTCCCCAACCCCCATACTGGTTGTCTCCCTCGATTCGATGCATCCGCTGCGAATCAAGGGAGACAATTAGTGTGCCCTGCCTCTTCTTTCTTTTACCTCTCCAGCTAAAAACAAGTCACCATTGTTCTTGCAAAACGCGAATTTCAAAGATCTCTCAGTAAACTTTAAATACACCATCAACCAAGATATGCTAGGGTGTATCCCTTACAAGCCTGTGTGTTAGCAATTGATACAACCCTTTATCATCTGGTACCTCACTTGTGAATACATAGTGACTTCGCCTAAAGATACAAAGCGTTGACGATGCATCTACACACAGAAAAAGACCCAAATAAAGAGACGCTATTAAAGAGCCAACAGAAGACATTGTTCACTGGACTATGTGGCAGACCCCCTCGCCCTGGCCGCTCCTTGCTTTTTGCCTTGTGTAACCCCTCCATCAGACTGTGTATTAAACATACCCATGCAGGGAATTTTGTTGTGATTTGGTGCCGTGCATTTTTGTTCCTGGTGAGTGTAACTGATTTGTATCTTTATCAGTTTGGGGATGTACTGTATATTTTGTAACTATATTTTAGCTGTACGTTTAGAGTTTCGTTGTTGTTATTATTGTTATTGTTTATATTATTATTATTATTATTATTATTATTATTATTATTATTATTATTATTATTATTATTACCTACTTGAGTTTGCACTGTGCGTGGATTGGTAGAGAATTATAATCACGCCGTCTAGGTGTATACTTACTAAACAAAATACCGTGCCAGTAACACTTTTTGTTTTGCCCGAGCCGCAAAATGCACTGCTTTGTCTATCTGTCAACATGATCTCAGTGAGCAAACAACAGTCGGGCTAATGTCTGCCGCTGTTTGGGCGAGTTGCGTGAGTGAGCTTAGTCCTGCGCCAGCCACTGAGCATGGTGCTCCGCTATAGTGAAGCACCTTGCTTAATGTCTGGCGCAGGACTAAGCTTAGTCATACAACTGTACGCGGGCAGAGGGCGGCTGGCGTCAGCACGCGAGCTTTTTGCTTACTTTTTGGGATGTTCTATTGACATAGTACGCTGAATATGATAATGGAATTAAAAGGCCAACCTTTAACATCGAATATGTGTGTATGTGCGTGCTGGCGTGTGACTTTGCTCCTTACGGCTCTGAGCCATGATGTCTCAAGTCAAAGATTTGCACCCATATAGTTTGTCTATAACTGTCTGCATTTGTTTAACTCGTTCTGCCCGCGACACACTTGCAAGATATGGCTCGACCATGCTAGTTCAAGGGTGATGGCAGAATAGCTTGGCGCCTACAGGCGCCAAGCTATTCTACCATCACCCTTGAACTAGCATGGTCGATCTGTCCCCTGAATTGTAATTCAGTCCTCAGAGGAAACTCCAAAATATGGGTATTTCGTACCTCGGACACAATGAGTTAAAACCTCGGTTCTAAAAGCTCAGTCCTCCAAGCACATACACTGACGAGCGAAAGAATTGCGACGTCATGCGAATCATCGGCAAAAATGACTAACGAAAGAATATGACATCATTTGATTTGTGGGAAACAACGATTCCAATGGTTTTGCGTGTCTTGTGATTGTCTGTAAAGTTAGTCATGGAAAACATTTTCTTGACGATTTGTTTACTGATTGGTTTGAAGATTGATCGAAATCAGTTGTTCGGAAATATAGAGAGATAGTCCATCACATCGACTACGACAGCTGCTACCCCTTATAGGGGAGCAAGGTGGCTTGGTGGTAAAGCGTACGACTCTCGTGCTTAAGGTCCCGGGTTCGAATGCAGCTGCAGAGTCAAAATTTGTTCAGACCCTATTCCCGTGCCCGGTCTTTGAATTCGCATTTTTCGTGGACAGAAGACGTTAATCCGTTAACGTTTAACGTTTTTGCTTCCCGCGTCAGATGATTCAGCACTGCGTCTGAGCAACTGATTTTTGAAACATATCTTCTGCAAACGAGATAGATTCTCTGGTCTATGAAGGCAAAAAGACCCTAAGTCCATTTTTTCGAAAAGCTAGATTTTCATTGTAATACAATGAAAGTTCGCGCTTTTCACAGAAATGGACACGGTCTTTTTGCCATCAAAGGCAGATCTCATAAATGAGTACTGCTGTAGGCGTATAACTGTGAGTAACATCTGTAATTCGAATAGCCCCTGGGGCATACCTCGGTCAGCATGAGGCACGGGTTCTCATGAGCTCCCTTACGACCCGCAGGTGCTCACGTAAATCTATGTCCCTACGATCTAGTAGAATTGCCGAACGGATAATAGGCAGAAAACCGCTGTGTTAGAATCCATGCGACGACAACGACAACAGAAACCGGTACAACAGATGCAAAACACCACGGACGTCTACGAACGAAACATGGAAACCCGCTATTATGTAAGAGACAGCAAGTGCGTTTACGTGAAAAGCGAGATTTGTGTTGTAATACAATAAACTTGTCGCTCTTCACAAAAACTGACTCGCTGACTTTTTGCTGCCTGCAGTGTTATTCGAAATTCGAAGTATGCTGGACCTTACGACGCAAAGCCTTGTGGTCAAAAGTCATTGATCAGGTTCATTTGCATTAATGAGTTTAGCCCTGCGCCAGTCACTAAGCAAGGCGCAGATTACCTTGCTTAGTGGCTAGCGCAGGACTAAACTCACTCATGCAGCTGGTCCCAGCAGAAGAACAGTGTTGGCAGAATTAACAATAGCAATGCAAACATGATTATGTAGATGTCTCACTCCCTCTGCTCTTGTTTATTTTTATTTTTTTAATGATTAACTTTGTATTTGTTACGCAAAATCCGCCGTCTTTACTGTTAGCTTTCGCCTAGGCAGAAACACTGTACAAATGTTATTATACAACGATGTGTGTACATAGCTGTACCTTGTTTCATGTTCAAGTGCCGAAATGTGTTTATAATTATGTAGCAGGGGCCTGCGTGTATGACACTAAAATGTTTGTCGTCTGTTTGATGTTTGCATCGCGTCTGACCTTGAACTGTTGAAAACTAAACTGTAAAGGGCATGTTGTCCAGGTCGGAGTGTGCGACAATGAACTGTATACTATAATCACGTGATTTAATTCTGGCACCTTTGTTTAAGCTGTATCTTCCTGCAGCTTAAAGCCCTCCTGTAGCTGCTGAAACGCGCTTACGCCTTATGTGGCCAGGTGTGCACCTGCTTTATGTAACTGTTAAACATGTTGTTAAATTACACCAACAAGTTGCTTGCAAGATTGCTTAGGTTATACTTTCGTTGTTGATTAGTGTACTGCCTTCTTTAGACAAACACACACAAAAAAGTTTATGCTCAGGTAAAATTGGAAATGTAGGGATTTTTTTCATATTAACAGATGTCTGTAGTAAACTTTGGGTATAACAAAGTGTCATGCGACCGACATTTTCTTCTTTTATCCGTAGTGTCAAATGCGTTGTTATATCCTAATCACCAAGCTAATCTTGTCCTAGCCGTGAAACACGTTGAACTGGAATGTATAGAGCTAAGAGGGCAACTGCACAATTTTGAATTTTCGACCTTAGGCTCAATTTTTTGGATGTTAACCACTTCACAATTTTAACACCGTCTAGCAGAGAAAAAGTAGAGGAGACATAGATCCACATGGCCCTCGAAGTTTTAAGAACCCATGAGGAGCAGTTCCTCTTGCTGATACCATTTTGTTCCGTGTTACATGGATGTTGGCGTTCAAGTAACAAAGATTTCAAAAACGCAGTCTGCGACCACTGGTAGTGAAGTGGCCATTGCGCGTTAATTAGCTACAGTGGGGCTTTAACATTGTCTCTCTCCCTGCGTCACATGGTTTCCTATGTGCATGTTTGTAATGTCTCGTATGTGGAACAGCTTGTCTCCTGTATTTAACCCATCGCCATCTTGATTTTTGTGTGCCACATCTGCTTCAGTCTTACAAAAAGCGTCTTTGATTTTAACCAGTCTAACGTCTTTAATTAACTCTCTTGTGCATGCAACCTCCGGGTTTGTTTACAGGACCGGTGAATATATGGGTAAGGGAGTTACAGGTACAAACGCCCCAACCTAACTCCCCCCCCCCCCCCCCGCACGCCACCCCCCCCCCACCCCCAGTCTTTTACACTTTGTCACCATTCCGTTATATCTGCGAATATTCCATAACCCAAAGCTCTTGTCGAAACGTTTAGGCCTACAGGATTTCAGAATGAGCTCTTGAAATTAGGTCTGTCGATTTCATTCCGCGCAATTAGTTTTGTATTGCGTTAAACATTCCTTTCCTACGCAGTTAGAAACGAGTTCCCCCCCCCCACACACACACACACCACATGCACCCAGCCCCGCCCTCCTCCCCGCACCCCCCCCCCCTCCCTCTACCCCAGCCCTTTCCCCAACCCTCACCCATTCACCGCATTTACGCTTGCCTCCCTTATCTTCCCCTCTTCTCCCTCCTCACAAGTTTATGTCCACTTTTCTAATAGTTCTGTTTCAACATGCCATCAACTTGGAAACGTGCTTTCTGCTCAGTCATTAGTCATGGACCCAGCAGGATTAGGAGGCGATTTCGGAAAGTGAGAGGCATAGATTTACGTGGATCCCAGCAACCTACGGCTGCAGGGGTTCACGTGAATCTGCGCCTCTTGTAGATGAAAGAGACAGGCTGAGCGACCGTTTGGAGCTCTCTCTCTCTCTCGTTGATAGATACAATTTACTTGATTCATTGAATCGCTCACATTTATTGATTTGCACTCTTTGTTACTACAGCCACCCTCCTCTACCATACCTCTCCGCCCCACAACACCCAACACCACCCCTTAAATGCACCTCTCATTTTACTCATCAATCAGTCTGTGCTTTGTGAGGACACTCTCATGCATATCACTGTTTTTCGTGTGTATAAAACTGATTGGCATCTGTAAAATCCATGCAACGGAATACGAAACCATCGCCATGCTCTTTTTTTCTGAGTCTACTGTGTGGCATGCGTACCCATTGTACAGTGTCTTCCGCGTATGTTGACTCACCGTTGTCACTATTATTATGTGTAATGATGTTCAAGGCCCAAATCTCAGAAATAAATTGGCATGAAACATGTGCAATTTCAATGAATTTTGGTTTTTCTACATTATCATCACTAGTGAGAGAGAGAGAGAGAGAGAGAGAGAGAGAGAGAGAGAGAGAGAGAGAGAGAGAGAGAGAGAGAGAGAGAGATCATGTCTCTGTGTGTTTATGTTTTTCTTTATCTTGTGTCTGTGTGTATGTGTGTGCGTGCGTGCGTGCATAAAAGTGTGTGTATGTGTGTGTGAGTGCGTGTGTGTGTGTGTGTGTGTGTGTGTGTGTGTGTGTGTTTGATTGTCTGTGCGCGTGTGCGTAATTCTACTGTGTGGAAGGATCGGGAATTATGAGAAGCATGCGTTCGAAGCGTTTGTTGTTTGTCCTCTTGTTTTATATTGATATTATCTTCATTGTTTCAATACTTTGCATCCACGTTTGCAAAATCAACGTGAGAGAGTTCTTGCTGCTTCCACGGCGGTTAAAAAACAACAACAAAAATACCCGAACAAACCACAAAAGTACACAAACAAACAAACAAATTCACGAACAGACAAAGTAAAAAATCTCAAATAATAGAAAGCATTTCTCAGCTGAACCTGGATGTTGCTCTCCCACACGATTTCCTGTCCTAAGAAGACAGAAGACGACAAGTCCATTTTTATGAAGAGCGAGATTGTTATTGTATTGCAATAACAAATCTCGCTTTTCACAAAACAAGAATTGCTGTCTTGTCACGTGAAAAACTAAACACAATGCCACTGCAAGAGACATCGAGAATTTGCGGTTGCTCATGAGGATCTATGCCTCTTGCTGACAACACTTGGTAATCACGCTCCTGTGCGGTTATAGGTCCTTGGACAAATATTTCAGAAATTTCTGACGTGCAGTGAACAAGTGTAAAGAGCTCCACATATTCTTCTTAACTCATTTCGCCCCAGCCATGAAATACCCACTTTTGGGGGAGTTGCCCTTTGAGGACTGCATTACAATTCAGGAGACAGATCGACCATGATAGTTTAAGGGTGGTGCCATAATAGCTTGGCGCCCTTGATCTATCATGATCGAGCCATTTTTGCTGTGGTGTTTCGGGGCTGAATGAGTTAAAAGCCTTATAAATAAAAATGACGCCTTATAGAGGTGCACGCCCTGAAAGGTTAATGTGACCGCGCTACAACTGATATCTGATAAACGACAAGACATGTTACATCATGGAGGAGGCATGTAATAATATGACGATGTAAACAACATCTGTCTTATCTTATGCAATCAAAGTAAACCGGACGCCAGAGAACGCAAAGTTATGTCGTTCAAAGCAGCGTACATATATTGCAAATGATCCGAATGATCCCATCTATCAGAGGATCGCGATTATGACTACAGTCATCAAGGACAGCAAGAGGCAAGGAAGCTCATGAGCCCCCGCAGGTTCCTTGCCTCTTGAAGCTGAGTCATGTTCGTATTTTTCTGGCAATGAAATGGTTAGGAATGGTTTTCCTTACCTAATTACTTGCGCTTAGCCGTTCCCACTTGAACACTAGGAATGGTGTTCAGAAAATTTCAGCTTGAATTTCCTTGACTATAGTTAAGAAAGGGTGTATCTTGACTGAATGTTTGGAATTCATTTTTGTGTCTAGACAGACCGTAATGCAGATAGTGGACTACTGACGTCATCAAGCCATGTCCAAGGAATTTCCAGGAGCATTCGGCAAAGTCACGCGTGACGTCAGTGCCGCTCTTTTGCGCGAGATCGTTAGACTCACCAGCTTAGCACCCGTCACAAATGTTTTGGAGAGGCGGCAGGCCTTTGTCATTTGACTCCTTAAATCTCCGTGAAATAGTCTGCCTGGGGAGCTGGAACTGAGGTAAAGTGAACCAATTGCAAGAGGCATAGATTCTCATGAGACTCTGCATTTCAGGGACTCATGAGCATCTATGCCTCTTGAAAGTTGGAAGTATTATATTGTGGTTGACCCTTTTCCATTGAAGGCCTTATCTTCAATAAAGTCCTCGTTGAGATGAGGTAGATTTATAAATCAAGCCGCTGACACGCAAAAATTTATAGATTCGTATGAGCCTCTGTGCCTACAGAGGTCAATGAGAATCTATGTCTGGGGAAGAAGGAATGAGATGGACGCTCATTACATTCAGATACATCCGCTAACAACCCACTAAATTGGAAAGGGCGTTGCCCAGCGTTAGCTGATCACCATCTTGATCACAAGCTTGGACTGTAGTAGGGTCATGGCCTGCGCCTGCACATTTCAGCTAAAATTGACAGTCATTATCAACAAGCACGCATTGTCTTCAAGTGCTCACACACAAATATTTCGGATTGTGTCTGTCTACCGCAAAGTGACAAGGAAGCTGTGAACTCATAATAATAATAATAATAATACCGTTATTATATAGGCGCTTTTTCTCAATTTTGGGGAAATCGACTCAAAGCGCCGCGCCTGAAACCCAACACACACACTCACGAAACAGACACGGATTTACGCCATTTAAGACAAACACAGTACAAGACAAACGAAGGGCCAGTCAGCTACTGAAGTTACAGAGATTTTTGATCACTTGTATTTGAAATTTGTAAAGTGGCCTGAGACCGGTACCAAAGTGTGGGGGGTGGGGGGGGGGGGTTGGAAGAACCGGAGTACAGGGAGAAAGAAGCCCCCGACAGTCCGCCCGAATTAACGGTGACACTTACCAGAGGAGAAAAGTCCAACGCCGGAACCCGGTATCGAACCTCGCACCCTTGGCATTGGTGGCAGGCGCCTTAACCACTGCGCCACGGACCGCCCCTAAAGAGGAAGACGTTTCTGGATATCATACTTTCATCGACGCTCAGGAAAGTGTGCTCGCTGTTCTCATAACCCATTCAGTGCCAAGAAAATATGAACACAACCCAACTGTAAGAGGCATAGATCCTCATGAGCCCCCGCAATTGCGGGGCTCATGAGGATCTATGCCTCATGCTGCCACTACTAAGACCCCATTTGCAATTAACGAAAGCTGCAGAAACACAATCTGCGTGAGCTGCCGCTGTACGGGTTAGTAAACGTCAGCAGGTAAACGGACGTAGCTCCACACAGAACCGACATTAGTCCAGCTTTAGGCGTCGTCCGCCTGGAGGCCATCTGGCGAGTTGCGGCTGACTGCAAGCGTGTTGAGGTGATCCACTTTTGAGCCGGAGCTTAGCGAACACAGCCGCAGGCGTGGACCCTTGATGGCTGAGATAGAGAGGCCGCGGTAAGAGTGGATTAGGGCAGAAATCAGAGTGGATTATAGCAGAGTCCTATTAAGCCAGTGACCGCGCGATATCTGCGTTGAAAAATGTCATTGATAGATGTTTCTTCATTGCCCCGTCATTGAAAGGATGCCCGGAAGTTCCTGTTTCGTCATCACAAAACAAAGGAGAACCTGAGACAGCCCCAGTAGCAAAACGTCTTGGGACCCACGACGGCCGCAGTGGGCGCGTTCACAGCCGTCGGGGACCCGAGGACCTTTGCATACTGGGAAAGTGACCGATCAAAAGTTCAAAGGACCGACCTTGCTCACGGGCTTTGTCTCACATTGCATGTTACATGAAGACCACAGGCATGGGATGCTCGTTCGTTCCCTAATTGAATTCCTTTATAACACGGGTAGTAAGGATAAAACATTTCCTACTGCCTGTGTTGAAGATGTGATTGATTATGCAACGATCATTCCATGGCTGTGTGCAATATCATCACCCGCCTGTTTGCAAGATCATCCCATGCCTGTGTGCAAGATCATACCATGCATGTGTGCAAAATCATCCCATGCCTGTGTGCAAGATCATACCATGCCTTTGGGCAAGATACTCCCTTGCCTGTATGCAAGATCATCCCATGGCTGTGTGCAAAATCATTTTGTGTCTGTGTGCAAGATCATCCCATGCCTGTGTGCAAGATCATACCATGCATGTGTGCACAAGATCATCCTAGGCCTGTGTGCATGATCATACCATGCCTGTGTGCAAGATTATCCCATGGCTGTTTGCAAGTTCCAGCTATGGCTCTGAGCAAGATAATATCATGCCCGTATAACGCCATGCCTGTGCAGGATCATACATGGCTCTGTGCAATATTATATCATGCCTGTATGCAAGATCATACCATTACACATACCAAGGGAAATTACTCAGCACTGGACATACGCACAGTATGATCCCTTGCCCGCCAGAACCAAAGAACAAGACTATCTTATGTTAAAGATGTCATAGTCTTATGATAGTCTTGTTCTGCGTATTTTTCTGTGGGCTTGCGATTGGGTGCCTTATAGGAGGGGGCAGAAGATCTAACTGTATGTATGTCTAGCGCTGAATAATTTCCCTTGGAATGTGCACTGATCTACCAGCGCTAGCCTTACCTATCTGGTTTGGGAGTATTATATAACACAAGGCAAAATTTGTATCGTTAGATTGTTGTGTATTGTCTTGTGCATCTGCTGTGGTCTTTCAGGGTATCTATCCGACCACATTTAGTAGTGCACCTTCTTATATGTATGTGTTTCTCCTGCCTACTTCCTAAGTTCCAGAAAAAGACATGGGTTAAAGGCTAGACCTGATGCGTCCTTTCGCCCCGATCACTACACGTGCAAAGGGGACATACAAAGGAAATTATCGTATCGATGCATCCTTTAAGGGATGTATACAATAGTGCTTTTCTTTACCTGCGTATGTTTCTGTATGCTGGCGATTGGGTGCCTGATAGGAAAGTGCAGGGGATTTGACTGTGTGTATGTCCAGGGCTGAGTAATTCCCCTTGGTACTGTGTACTGTTCTCCCAGCGCTACCTATATAATTTGTTAAGATCATACAATGCCTGTGAGCAAGCGTGTACCACGTCTGTGTGCAAGATCACCATGCTTGTGTGCAAGACTATACCATGCCTGTGTGCAAGAGCGTACCATGGTTGTGTGCGATATTACACCATTGCTGTGTGCAATATCATACCATCTCTGCCTGCAAGATCATACTATGCCTGTGTGCAAGACCATCCCTTGGCTGTGCGCAAGATCATCAGATGCCTGTGTACACGAACATCTAATGCCTGTGTGCAAGATTATACCATGGCTGTGTACAGGTTCATCCCATGGATGTGTGCCAGATCATCCCAAGTCTGTGTGCAAGATCGTTCTATGGTTGTTAGCAAGATCATACCATGGCTGTGAGTAAGATTACCCCATGCCTGTGTGCATGATCAAATCATGCCTGTGTGTAAGATCATACCATGCCTATGGGCACATCATACCATGCCCGTGTGCAAAATCATACCTTGCCTGTGTGCAAGATCATACCATGACTGTGTGCAATATCATACTGTAACGGACGCAGACTTTCAATCGGTCGCACAAGCGCAAAGGGCAAATACACAAACAACGCTAACTCTCAGTCAGACGCATTCGTGCAGTATAAACGCAAAACATCCTTTCTCTGTGCCCAACTTGTAATACTGACGAAAGAACTCGGTTTCAAAAACTCTTCACAAAACACACAACTCTCAACACTAGCACATCACACTCACTTTTACACACAATATAATAAAAGCCATGTTAGGTAAACTGTCCTCATTAGCCAACCTGTTCAATTGGTTTTATAGCTCTGTATCGTTCGCACGTTCCTCCACGTCTAGGCGTGTAGCTTCTTTCGTCACGCGTTCCTGAAGCTGTCCCACGCTCCCCGAGCTGTGGACGTCCTCTCGACACGTTCCTCTAGCGCAGCCTCTGTTGACTTTGATGGCTCGGCAGCAAGTCTCTCGCTTCCCCTGCTGTGGATGTCGTCGCGACACGTTCCTCCAGCGACAGCCTCTGTTGACTTTGACGTTTCGGCGTCAGGTCCCTCGCTCCTCACAAGAACTCACTACAATACAGTTCTAATGTCATAACACTTGCTTGACGCACACATATTGGATGATATGAGGTATCTTACGTGACCTGGCTGATACAAATAAATCTATACGTTCATTCACACTCGTGCTTCATAAAACAGACTAGATTCGCAACACACCATAACTCAGTTAATACACTGAAAAAGACCATAACATGACGCATGCGCCATACACTGGTTCGTACATAGGAAAAGATTATACTTAACACACCCACGTACTACCTTCGTAACCAACCTAGGCATACACACATCACATTCCTTAGTTATCCATTCCGGTAAATAATTATACTGAGCCACTTTAGAAACTAACCACTTTATTTATGTCCGCCATTTTGTTGTTCGCCACTAGTTTGCTTTGATACTGCAGTGACTAAGTCATACAGAGTTATTACACAACTGAGGGCAAAATTAGGTCACAATCGCCGCGCTGTGAATGAGCAGCATGTGCAACGTTCAGCATGAATTTCTTTCGACCAAAGGTGAGTGGTCGCTCAAAATTTGTTTTTCCTGCCGTCAATAAAGAGTGCGTATTCAGACGACTATTCAGAAAAAAAAAAAAAAACATTGAGTGCTGGTGTTCTCGTCCTGTCCGTAAGAGAGAGACATGCCGCGACTTAATGCACAGAATGCTGGCCGCGGGTTTATCCCGTATAGAGATTGCCCGTCAGTTACATTGTTATCACACCACCATTATGCATATAGCAGAAAGGTTTAGAAACACTGCAGATCGATCTCGTCTAGGGCAACCCAGGGTCACCACCCGTCGGCAAGCCACCTACGTCAGACAGCTTCATCTTCGAGACAGGTTCAGGCCAGCTACGCATACAACACAAACATTTCTTGGCACACGTGGTCCAGTATCCACTGAAACTGTGCGATGCCGTCTTCGAGCGGCAGGACTGCACGCCGGACGACCTGTTGGGGGGCCGATTTTGACGCCTCGACACCGACAGCGTCGCCTTCGTTGGGCTCAGGTGCAGTTTAGATGGACCCAGCGTCAGTGGGGGAGGAGTGCTCTTCTCGGATGAAAGCCGTTTCAGCCTATCCCGTGCCGATGGCAAGCTCCAGGTACGGCGGCGAGCTGGAGAGAGACTTGCCGAATGCTGTGTCTATCAGGTTGACAGGTGGCGTGCACAGAGCGTGATGGTGTGGGGAGGCTTCAGCCAGACCTATCGCGCCCAGTTGCACATCTGTGACGGCCCTGTTAATGCTGCAAGGCACGGGGCAGTCCTACAGAACTATGTGATACCAGCGTTTCGACAACGCGCAGATCTGCACACTTTCCAGCAGGACAATGCTACTCCCCATACAGCAAGAGCGACGATCCAGCTGCTGGCACAAAACAACGTCCCCGTCTTACCCTGGCCTTCAGTTTTCCCGGATATGGCGCCTTTAGGGCGGTTTACATCGGTCCAGAGCGACGCGTCCTTGATCTTGGCCTTTGACCTACGGGCAAACTCCGTCTTAGTCTTAGTCTCCGTCTTAGTCAGTACTGTTTCATAGCGGGAAGTTCGCGCAATGGTGAACAAACACTGCTGTTACGGTGTCTGCAAAAGTGACTCATGGCACAAAGATAGGTGAAATACATATAATGAAAGGTGTAGACTGGATTTCATTTCCAAAACCTTTTAAAGAGTCGGAAAAGTGCCGAAGATAGGTAAATCTCTGCGGGAGACCGGCAGAGAGATTCAACACAGAAAAAGTGACGAAGACACCTACATTTGCTCGAAGCACTTCGTCGGAGGAAAAGGTCCAACATATGAATACCCTGACCCTGTACCTGCCGTTGCATCTCGGACGGAAATACATTTTTTTCTGAAGAAAAAGTCGCGAAAAGCCCCACTAAAACGAAGCGAAACGGCTGAGGAAGGTCGCGGTGTGAAAAGACGAGCGGTAGAAGTGTTGGAGCCAGCCCCCTTGTCACTACACCCAGCGGTTGAACAAACACAGACAGGTGGGTGCTTTCTCTTTTTTTCTTTATAGGGAGTTGAATGCACCTAAAGCAATGCTAACGCCAGAGAAGCTGACAATCATGTTATTTAGTACATATCAATCCTGCAGTGCAGATTAGTTACACATGCATAATGTATTACTAGTACAATATTCATCATTTTATCTTTGTAGTGTGATAACTCTTTTGTATACATTATTGTAACAACACCGACATGATTGTCATGTGTCTGTGTATTTAATCATCTTTTTATAGTGATTGTGTGTGTGTACTTCCATGCCTTCATTAACAATGAATGTGTTTGTGTATGCTTATAACTCTTTACTTTTGATTACAGGTATTGACCATGAGTTGCCTTATGCAGAGAATATGGAACCAGGCATGCCAAAAGCACAAACTTTGGCTGGTGAGTAAACGTACTGAGCATCACTCAGACATATCATACAAGCAACTGCACATGTCTGATGGGTCACAAGCTTTACCGGTCACAAGAGAACATCTAGCAGTGTATGAAGGAAAAAATGTACAGACCAGCTATTTGCATGACAGATCTGTGCCTGTTGTAAGTAGATAGGTAAGTGCTGTTGCCATTATAAAATATCTTGCTGACAGGTGTAGTTCTGTCATGCAACACTGAGAGTATTAGTTGAATAGCAATCGTATACAGGCTTCCTATTTATTTACAGAGCAGTCACCAGAAAAAGAAGACTTGCTGAGAGGAAAACATGCGGCCACAAAAGGAACACCCAAACTGCTGAGATATGCTCTTTTGAAGGAGTCTACATATTTTATGCCAGAAACGAAGACAGTAGAAACACAGACTTCCCTTTCAATGACAGGTATTGTGAATTTCTTTCAGCCGAAATATCAGTCTGGTGTAAACTTAGACTATCTTGTACCATTATTATTCATAAACTGCTGTGTTTACTTTCATTCAAGATGTATGACATCACAATTTGAATACAGGTAAACTGAACTGTAGATGAATTCTTCTTTCAATAGTTTCAGGAGTGCACTTTTTTGTGTATTCATATACACATCTGCACAGAGTTTAAAACTTTGGTTAATTTATATGTATTCAGGTCTCACAAAAGGAGCTGTGTTCTGTGAGTTGACCAATGTCGAGCTGGCTGGTGACATGAAATCCCGAAGAGGACACTGTACATTGCAGATGTTTTCCATGATGATCAGAAATGCAAGTTCTATACAGGCAAGTACAGTCAAACCCTGAGAGACCACATTCAAGGAACTGTTAAAAAGTGGCCTCCCTATACTCCTCTCTGTACATTCATCTTAGTAAGAATACTATGGGACCAAAATATAGTTGCTGGTTTACACAGTTGTCAGCGAGACAGTGTCACATAACAAAAGGATGATTTGTCGCACTGATACTGCAGGTACACATTGCTAAAGATCACTTCGAAATGCACTGGCTAGCACTGCAGGTGTAGCTGAGTAGAACTCCAGTTCACAGGTTCTGTTAGGTTTCTGGAACTGTGTCAAATAGGTAAATGCACAGACTTTGCAAGAAGGTCATCGTTTTACAAATGTAAGTGCAGACCCTTAGCTCACATTTATCACCATTGTGAAATATGATGAGGCACATCATCTGCATCTATTCAGCACTGCGCTCCATCCACTCCAGCCCATCAGTATCATACAGTAGACGATGAACAACTTGATGCTTGTAAAAGTCTGAAGCAAGACGGACTGCCCCTCTGGCAAATGACTCATTGTACAGCACTGAAACAACATGAATACCCAGCATCGTATAAATGACTAAGTCACAGACATCCAACTTGTACACGAAGAGCTGGCATTGTATCTGAAATTAATACTCGGACTGCTCACTCAATGTCCACTTGCCGCTCCGAAGATCCAGTTCACAGCCTCGCTGATTTGCGGCTTCCTTTGGTGACAGAAGACGAAGACTGTAATGGTATTTGATCTCGATCAAACGATCTTTATGGAGCCTTCCCTTACAGGCACACTTGACCAGACCATCATCTGAACATGCCAGAAAAGGATACTCAGCTGACACTTGTAATCCCCTCTCTTAGATGACCAGTGTCATGTGTTTTTTTCTTCTCCACTGTTCGGTAGAGTGTCCTTGGCTTGCGCTCTTTCTACCGTCCCCAAACCACAGCAGCAGTCTCTAACTGCTCAGCTGAAGAGTCACCTATGATGTGATTCACCAACTTGGAGCAGTCCGTGCCAGGTTTTGATGAAACCGTCTTCTGTCTCGTGCACACGCGTTTCAGGCCAGAGGCAACGATCCGACCTCGACTGACGCATGGCAAACCAGGCTGGATTGTTTGCTTGACCACGAGTCCCCTTCTCAATGGTTTCGATCTCGGACTCACTGCATGGAAGCTCTGCCATAAAATGGGCAAAATCAAGATCAATGTCCCCCTGTAGCGTGATGTTGTGTGCAACTGTCACGACTCTCAGAGAAGGCAAATGTGCATCCTGTTGAACAGGATCAGGCAACTAATCCTGCAGGGCTTCATCGTAGAGTTCCAAGGCTGTAGCCCCAGGAGCAACCTGAGAGCAAAAACGGACACATCATATTTGCTGTGCAAGGACATCCATCTATACAGTCAAATCCTGTCAAGGCGACCATGTGCATAAAGGACCATCTGTCTCAGCGGACCATACCATTCTCTGGTCCCATGGTCCCTTTTCCTTTTCAATGATCTTTACAAAAGTAAGGATGCACTAACATCCACAATGTACACAGTGTTGTGGTCCTAAATGAAAAATTTGCTCTCACATCCATGATATAAAAATAAGGAATTTCAGAGTCAATATGTAAAAATGATAGGTGCCCTGCTTTGTGCTCTGTGAGGACAGGTACTTTGTTGACATGGAAAATGTTCAAGCAAGTCTCCATAATCACTTGAAATTTGTCCAGACAACAAAGAGTTCTTAATTCCCAGTATCGTCTTGGTAAATTGTACGATAGATTGTCAGGTGTGATAAATTGGTTTAGATGGACACTATCACCTGCTGGTTTTGGTGGTGATTGGGGAATGGAGAAATAATGTTTGTTGTATTTACTATGCTAAATGTCCCCTGTGTAACTCTATTTCTTCCTCTTATTTTTATTTAACATCAAGGGTGGATGGAAAAAGTTCAGCTTTAGTAGAAGAAGTACACTATAGCTGGAAGGATCGAGAAAGTAGTCTTGATAAATGTAATTTCCAGTATTTGAGGTCATCCCCACTCTACCAATTGGCGTGCGCTTAGTATATATTTACATGCTAGTGTGCACTTCTTAGATATAAGGTTTTATTGACCTGCGTGCGGAGGAGTTAATGTATCTATTCATTATGAAACTGCAGAAAAATGTAAAGCTCACCCTGGAGAATGTCATTTAAAAGGACAATTTAAAGCTAGCTCCACAACTTAGCTACCATGCTTACCTGTTTTAATTCTTCGATGAATTTATCTTCTTCGCACTGCTCATTTGGTTGGGCCCTGTCGGTGTGTGCTTGGGGATCGAAAGCTTCTGCAGAAGAAAGCTTTCTAACCTCTCTGTTGTTGAACCTGAAACAATTCATAACAATATTATCAGTTTGCTCATACAAATGATCTACAAGACAAAGAGTCAGGCTACCACGCTTCAAAAGGTATCTGCCACCAAAATTTAGTCACCTGTCGCCACTGAAAGAAAATGTACTTTCAAGCTCAACATTTGGTGGTCGCTAGCTGGTTATTATGTATGATAGTGATTGTTGTCTTAACTGTTTTCGCCATGAGCGTCTCTTGTCTGTTTTCATCACTGACATTTACAGCAGACAAAGTGTTTTGTCTTTCTTTTTTAGTAACATATCATATAACATAAACGCAGAGACATTTAATGTTCATTTGCACCCACCTGTACAAACAGAAGAAAAAAACTGAAGGCAACATCCAAAACAAATAAAACAGCTGAGAATAACTTACCTGCCTTGTATGACCGGCAGTTTGGACAACTTCAGGTTCTTCGCAAGCAGTGTTCCGTCGAACCCAGTACGCCGGTCCATCAGTTGCTGACTTTAGCTGGCGGTCCTCAATGGCATACAAAGTGGCCTGCATGCTCCATCAGCTCTGGAAGAGAAAGTATGCATGCATGTAGCAAATTATGCAAAAGTGTCGTGAGAAAGCAGGTTATGCTGATTTGTTTTATTTCAATCGCTCACATGAAAAACCTGAAATAATACTGGTCAGTTCAGTTTCATCCATGCATTTCATAATGCATTTGAGAATGTCATATTGCTGCATCAGTTACAGTACACTTCTGTTTTTGTATGACATGCATTCAATATACATATTATAATGGGTAGACCATCGAAACCGATGATGTCGTCATTGTGCATGACTTCTATTTGTGGGTGCGGGTGTGGCTGGCCAAGCCAATCCTGGAGCAACACCTGCGAGGGCAATGGGGGCACTGGAACGTGGCTGTAGGGAGAGTCGACGCTGTCTTTCTGCGAACTCTGGCACTGGTGATCCGTTCGCGCCGATTTTGTTCAAAGAGCGTGCAGGCTTTCCCGGTGGCGGCACGCCAGCCAGATCTGTCTTGTGCTTGTGCTTCAAGTTCCTTTACCGGAAGACGCAGTACTTGAGGCTGTCTTTTATGCAGTCTTTAAAGCGTTTCTTTGGCCGTCCTTGCTTCCTGTGGCCTTTTGAGAGTGCACCATACAGGAGTTGGCGTGGCATACGAGAATCATCCATGCGTATGACATGACCTGTCCAGCGAAGTTGTGTCTTTAAGATCAAGGCTTCAACACTCACTAAGCCAGCATTGTCGAGGACTTCCAGGTTTGTCACCTTGTCTTGCCATTTGATGCCCATGAGTGAGCGCAGGGATCTCATGTGAAAACGTTCAGGCTGCTTGAGGTGCTTTCTGTACAGCGTCTATGACTCACAAAGAAGTACCCAACGGAGAAAGAAACACGCTTAGAAAAAACGGTACAACACAATTTATTCACATGACTCACAGCCGTAGAGGAGGCTGGAGAAGACTACTGCCTTGTAGACTTTGATCTTGGTGGAGAGCTTGACGTTGTTGTTATTCAACACACGAGTGCGCAGACGACCCAGGGCTTGGCTGGCTTTGCTGATGCGAGCTGCGATTTCATTGTCGATAGTACCGTCAGAAGAGATGATGCTCCCTAGGTACACCTGAACTGGTCGACAGTCTTCAGCTCGGTGCCTTCGATATACACTTTGGGGGGGGGGGGGGGGGGGCTCTTGTGCCTGGGGCTGGTTGGTGCAGGACCTCGGTCTTGTTGAGACTGATGGTGAGGCCAAACAGTCGAGAGGCTTCCGAGAACCTGTTGACGATGGTCTGGAGGTCAGACTCCGTGTGCGCCATCAGCGAACAGTCATCGGCAAACAGCACCTCAAGGATCAGTCTCTCGATGGTCTTGGTCCTGGCGTTCAGTCGACGGAGGTCGAAGAGAGAGCCGTCTACTCTGTACTTCAGGTACACTCTCTTCTCGAAGTCGCGTACTGCATGGGTCAGGACACACGTGAAGAACAGGTTGAACATCACGGGGGCAAGAACACAACATTGTTTCACACCGTTGAAAGGGTGCGGATGTGTCGCCGTTTGACTGGACAACTCCTACCATTCCATCATGGAAGAGGCGGATGATGTTGGTGAACTTCCTGGGGCAGCCGAGCTTTATATATATATATATATATATATATATATATATATATATATATATATATATATATATATATATATATATATATATATATACACACATATATATATATATATATATATATATATATATATATATATATATATATATATATATATATATATATATATATATATATATATATATATATAATGTGTAACATTTTCAAATGTGTGCAAACAGACTTTCAGTACTGTACAGCATCTTCATTTCTTGTGCTCTGTCACAGCGTCACTATGCGTTTATACATGTATAAATCATAAATAAAGTGTATCAGTAGATACCCTCCTGGACACTGGCAAAGTCCGAGAAGAATATCGCCCTCTGTGTCTGCAATAACCAACAGCTTGTAGACATTCGTTTGCTTGTAAGTTGTTTGTCTTTGGCGCTGGCCAAAAACAGGCAGAATTTGTCTTCAAACAGCGTACACTTCAGTTCCGTAACGTGCCTGTCGTAGAAAAGCAGGTAGCCTTTGAAAGACTTGTAAGCTTTAGCCTTCCTTTTGTCAAAATCTGATCTTCTCTCAATCAAATAATTCAATAATATGTCAACAAGTCCGACCTTCGGTGCTTTAGACAGATCGCTGGTTGATGTACCGTCACACGGAAATGGATCAGTGACTGGAAACTTCAGCTCTTGTAATTTTTGAGCTACCGTACCCCGCACGTCCTCCCTCGTGACAGCAAACAAGCTCAAACTGAACGACGACAAAACGGAAGCCATGCTGGTAGGCACTCGCCAGAAACTTTCCCAGCTCCCTCCCTCTCTCCACCTTCAACTCGACAGCACCCCCATCTCCCTCTCTGACTCGGTCAAGAACCTTGGCGTTATCCTCGATTCATCCCTTTCCATGACCAGCTTCGTCTCCGCCACGGCCCAGGCATGTTATTTCCACCTCCGCCGCATCAGTCAGATCAGAAAATACCTCACTACCGAAGCTGCCACCAAACTCGCTGTCTCTCTCATCTTATCTTGCATTGACTATTGCAACTCTCTCCTTTCCGGCCTTCCTCACTCAACCACTCTCACTGTCCAGCGCGTCCAGAACAATGCTGCCCGCCTCGTCCTCAGAAAGAAAAAAATCCGACCACATCACTCCCCTGCTCAAGCTCCTTCACTGGCTCCCCATCCCCCAGCGCATCCAATACAAGATTCTGTCTCTCTGCTACAAATCCCTGAACAACTACGCTCCTACCTATCTCTCCAACTTACTTCACTCCTACACTCCTTCCCGCTCCCACCGCTCCGCCTCCGACCCTCTCCGCCTCCACATCCCCCGCACCAAACTCAGCACTTTCGGCCCCCGCTCCTTCTACGGTCCATCCATCTGGAACACTCTCCCACTCTCTCTCCGTCAGAAACACTCGCTGTCCTTCTTCCAGTCCGCCCTCAAAACTCACCTCTTTCAACAGTTCTAGCACTATATCACCACACTCCCCACCCCAAGCTGACCGTCGTAATGTTTTTTCACTATTTGTGGTGCGTGAGTCATTGTCTAAAGCGTGCGCATGCGTGTGCGAGTTGTGAGTGCGCGCTTAGAGTTATAATTATTATAAGATAAGCGCATTATAAA
>BTPG01000001.1:323000362-323162862 GCA_036245525.1 Semisulcospira habei
CAGGCCATGTCATTTAGAGACAAACTTAAGAAAGAAAAACAGTTTGATGAATATAAGAAACAACGAAATCGTGTTAAATACTTAGTGAGAGCGTCAAAAAAACTGTTCTTCCAGGAAATGATTAGGGACAAAAAAGATACAGCATCGGTGTGGAAATCCCTGAACGTTATAACAAAGGGTAAATCAGCCCCTGAAATACCACCCCATTTGTCAGCTGATATATTAAATAAGCACTTCCTATCGACAGCTGAAACACTTGCTCAGTCAGCTGCAAGTAGTAACACAGAGTACCAAGTTCCTAGTGTACTGGAAAAATACTGTGAGGCCAAAAATATACTGCAGACATTCATCATTCCTGATATTACCGTCGCTGAAGTCGGCAAATTCATCTCTAGCATGCCGAACAAAAAGTCCACCGGGATGGATGGTATAGACAACAAAATTCTGAAAATGTCACTACCATATACGGTAGAGGCACTCACTTATATCTTTAACCTCTGTATAAAACACAGCACGTTTCCAACTATTTTCAAAGAGGCCAAGGTCATTCCAATCCCTAAATCAAAAGATCTTGAAGATGTCAATAACTACCGTCCTATCTCACTTTTGTCGGCCCTGTCAAAGCCCCTTGAAAAACACATACAAAAACACCTCCTCGATTTTCTAGAAAAGGGCAATTTCATAAATATTCATCAGTCCGGCTTTAGACCGAAACACTCATGTCAGTCAGCACTGGCACACATTGTAGACAGCTGGCTGGAATCAATAAATAAAAACCTGATGTCTGGAGCTGTTTTCTTAGACCTACAAAAAGCATTTGATCTTGTCGACCATGACATTCTCTTAAAGAAGCTAGCAGCATACCATATAAGTGAAACTGCCATAGCATTTTTTAGATCATACCTAAAAGACAGAAAAACAAAAGGTATATACTCATGGAAAATACTCTAAACAAGGACAAGTTAACTACGGTGTCCCCCAGGGGTCGATCTTGGGACCTCTTCTATTTATAATATTCATTAATGATTTGCCTTTGCATATTACTAACACTGATGTTAATTGCAACCTGTTTGCGGACGATACGAGCCTCCATGTTTCAGGTAAAAAAACAGCTGACATTACCATTAGCTTACAAAGTAGTCTCAGCGAGGTTTCCGACTGGTTTAGAGAGAATCATATGGTTCTTCATCCAGGAAAAACAAAGAGTATTTTAATCACTACACGACAAAAACACCAACGCCGACCACAGCCGTTACATTTACAACTGAACGCTAAACCAATAGAACAAGTCACAGAGCGTAAATTCTTGGGAATACACGTTGACGAACAATTATGTTGGGAGACGCATATAAATACAGTCTGTAAAACCATTGCTAAAAACACTTTCCTGTTGTCCCAGCTTAGACAAGTAACGGATACACATACTCGTAAACTGTTTTTTCATGCCCATATCAAGTCTCACGTTGATTATGTCTCCACAGTGTGGGACGGTTGTAGTGATGTTCACATGAACAGGTTAAACTCTATATATAAAAGAGCTGTCAAAATGATAGATACGCGGCCCATTCCTACCACAGACAAATTTAGACATCTAAACATTCTCGGCCTGCGTCAACAACTTAGTTTCAACAAATGCATCCTCATGCACAAGATATTAAATAACATGACACCGCAGTATCTAACCACCAAATTTGTGCCACAGCAAGAACGTGAACGGTCCTCAAGGAACAATACTTTACCCCTACCTCTGCCTAGAATTGACCTCTTTAAAACTAGTTTATCCTTTTCTGGACCGTTTGTATGGAACACTATTCCTGCACATTTGAAGACTATAGCCTCACTTGGAATCTTTAAAACGAAACTTTTCGATTACCTGATGAGCCAAACATAACAACACTGGGCATTTAAACAAACCCTGATGGTTAATGCTTTTATGTAATATAATTATGCATTTATTTATATTGTTGGTGTGTGTGTGTGTGTGTGTGTGTGTGTGTGTGTGTGTGTGTGTGTGTGTGTGTGTGTGTGTGTGTGTATGGTATAAGATGAATGTTAAGTGTTATTATTTTGTGTCATTTTTTTAAAAAATTTTTATTGTTGCATGAAATAATATGTGTAAATATAATTCTTTATTATTATTATTATCTTTTAATCTATTTTATCTTGTAGATGTTAGCAACGGCAAGTTTGTAAAATGACGATTTGTTTCTGTCAAAACTTTTTACCGTTGATAAATAAAGTTTCATCATCATCATCATCTCTCTCTCTCTCTCTCTCTCTCTCTCTCTCTCTCTCTCTCTCTCTCTCTCTCTCTCTCTCTCTCTCTCTCTCTCTCTGTCAGGTTCATACATGTGTATATAATTATATATATATTTTTAATTTTTTATTTTATTTTATTTATTTTTTTATTTTATTTTTTTCTGAGTGGTGGTGGTGGTGGGGGGATGGGTCTTTTTACTTACATATGTTTTATCTTTTGATGTATCGTCTGATGTATTTTTATATGTGTAGATTAGCAGGACAGTTTGGAAGATAGGCATTGCTATGCCTAAAACTTTTTATCCTGAATAAAAACGTTTCATCATCATCTCTAACACAACTAGGAAAAACATTATGAAAGAAGCTATTATTTTTACTTTCAAGATTAAAATCTATCATTGATACTAAGACACGTAAGCTATTTTTCAACTCCTACATAAATCTTTCACATGACGTCATCAATTTGCGCGTACCGGATGCTGGAGGACAAGCGAACGTCGGGGGTAGTAGCGGCAACGTGAACGAGCGTACGTACTCGTGCTGTTTTCGGCGTTCTAGTTTGCATCAAAATGGTAAATTTCTGTTGTATTTTCAAATGCCACAACCGCAGTGATAGGGAGACCGATAGGACATTTCACAGAATCCCGAATGTGTTGAAATGAAACGAGGATCAGAGAGGGGTGTCGGAGCGGAGAAGACGAGAATGGGCGCGTGAGATTAACCGCAAAAACATCACGTTTGATTCGGCGAAATGCTGGCATCGAGTCTGCTCGGACCACTTTGTCACTGGTAAGTGAAAAATAATACAATTTTAAGTTTTATTTCACTGCGTTACGACTGACAACACGGGTGAAAGCGAGCAGGGAAGTGTTGTGCAGACAGGGAGTGGAGGGGGCGGGCCCTGGAGGAGAGGTGTGCTGCTGTTAAAAAACAATGGTAAATTTGCCTCTGTGTGTGTGTGTGTGTGTGTGTGTGTGTATGTGTGTGTGTATGTGTGTGTGTGTGTGTGTGTGTGTGTGTGTGTGTGTGTGTGTGTGTGTGTGTATGCTTTTTTTTTTTCTCAGTGTGAATTTATGTACTTGCAGATGTATGCATGTTTTTGTTTGTTTTGTGTTTGTATCATTTAGTTAATCACCGCATTTTTTTAGTGCAAAGTGTACATGCACACATTACCATTTAACAGTGTAATTAACATTACTGTTAACTTTTGTTTAATATCTGTTAGTATTAAAAACAATATTGTATGTTTACATTAAGTAATGTACAATCTTATTTCAGGTCAGCCAGCAGACATGCATGATGTTACACACCCAGACTGGATTCCGACCCTCAGATTAGGTCACTCTAAAGGGATGACCTCGAAGCCAGAACTGTGTGAGAGAACTGCAAAACGAAGCATGACAAAAGCAGTGAGGGAGCAGGAGCAGACGTTGCAATGCAGCAAGTCAGGCGAGAGCAGCATGCAAGAGTCAACAGACAGCATCACCACAGTAAAATGCTCCGACCATGTTTCAAATGAAGCACACGCAAGCATTGACCAGGGTACACAGACAGATTTGACATATGAATACATTTCACAGCTTGAAAATGTTGTGAATGATCAGAATGTGGAGATACAAAATCTTAGGGAAAAGATAAATGGAAAAGACTTCACTGAGGAGGTATTTCGTGATAAAGATGACAGTATTACACTGCATTGCCAAATTTCATCATTTTGCTTGCAACATTTAATTTGATTTCACCAGACATGAGCACAGATGCTAAGGCTCAGCTCTCCAAATTCCAGCAGTTTTTTCTTGTTTTGATGAAATTGAGGCTGAACCTTCCAATTCAGGTGCTTGCTGACATGTTCAGTGTGTCATACAGCACAGCCAGGCGGATCTTTTACAATGTGTTAGATGTTTTGTATGTGAGACTGCATCCCCTTGTTATCTGGCCAGAGAGAGAGAACATAAAGCTATGCCTGCAACATTCATATATGCATTTTGACAGAAGATAACTGTAATCATTGACTGTTTTGAAGTTAAGCTTGAAAAGGCATCAAATCTCCAGGCTCGAAACCAGACCTACTCAAACTACAAGCATGGAAACACCACAAAGTTTCTAGTGGGAATCACTCCACAGGGTGTTATCTCATACATTTCCAAATCATGGGAAGGAAGGACAAGTGACAGGCATATCACTGAACAGAGTGGCTTTCTAGACAAAATGTTGCCTGGAGATTTGATTCTTGCTGACAGAGGCTTCAACATTCATGACTCTACAGGACTAAGATGTGCTGAAGTGAAGGTTCCTGCGTACACCAGAGGCAAAAAGCAACTATCTGCCTTTGAAGTGGAGTCAGCCAGGTAGCTTGCAAATGTTAGAATCCATGTTGAAAGAGTGTTAGGGTCACTATGCCAGAAATACACAATTTTAGATTGTGTGTTGCCCTTTGCTTACATGAGCAGTTGTTCTGATCAAAATATGACTGTGTTAGACAAAATTGCTCATGTCTGCAGTGCACTTGTGAACTGTTGTCCTTCTGTTGTACTTACTGATGAACCTGAGTGCCTGCCTGAGTAGGCGAGTGTTGCCAGAAACAGCCCAGGGTGATGTTTCAGATACTGTTTCAATACTGTTGTAGGTGGAGCCAGTGGTACTGAAAACCTTACCGGTGGCTGCATGGTCAAGGGGTTACAGTTTCCTAATACGAAAGGCTATTCAGCGTGTGTTGGTGTGATTTGAGTAGGTCAATGTGGTGGGTGTTATGTTTTTGGAAAATCTAGACAGGGGTGATGCAGTAACAATTTCTCATCAATCTCACTGTGTGCGGAGCGAACGGTTTTGTGCACATGACTGGCGGCTGGGTGTTTAAGTGGATTAAACCTAAAACAAAGAATGTTGTTGAATTGGACAGTGATGCTGTATCGCTATGGGATTCTGATTCACCCCATGCATGTGGAGCCAACGGTACTGTAAACGTTACCGGTGGCTGCATGCGCAAGTGGGTTAAACCTACAATGGATGTTATCAGATGATTTTTAACCCTTATCATTCGGAATACACCAGTGTTTTAAATAATTTTGACTAAAATATAGTTCAAGGGTAGCGCCAGAATAGCTTGGCGCCTCTAGGCGCCAAGCTATTCTGGCACCACCCTTTAACTGAAGCCATTGGTCTATATCCTTATCTCTATGTACTATAATGTAGCTTGGATATGGCAGTATACAAAATTTAAGCTTTTAACCTCGGTATGATATGGGTTAAACAGATGCGGTGCCTGCAGTGTGATGCTGAAATAAAACAAATAAGATTGATAACCTGTTCGAAGCGTGTTTTTTTTTTTTAAAGCGTATTCAGTCATATGAAAATGTTTGTGTGTGCTTTTCTGTATAACACAGTATGAACATGTTTTGCACACATGCATGTACAGTATGCATGCTTGTATGTGTGGGGGGATCATGCGTGTGTGCTTATTTGCACTTACAAAATCCTGCAAGTGGAAAAGTGAAATGTAAGCAGACCGACCTGAACCAGTATGAAAATGTCATACTGAATACAATGCAACACTGCTGTACTATTTATTCACTATTCTTGAACGCAATTTATATGCACTCAAGAAAAGATTGCATTTTTATTGATGGCGCGTACGCAACTGTTCTCTGAAAACAGCACATGGCTTTTGTTTTGGCTTTAGAGCTTCAACATGACATCAGTGTTGCCTTGTACATACAAAAATATATACTGTACATTAACAAAGATACAATTTGAAAATGAAAGACGCACAAACAAATACAATTTTGTTCTCACTTGTTTATCGCAACTTTGATGGCAGATCTTAAATGTTAATGACCATTTAAATTGCATGCCCTGGGAGTCTTTCAGACAAATGTCATTTTTCAATATGATCTTCAAACATGCATCCAGCCATTAAAAAACCCACTCCAATGCTGAAAGGGACAACTTTGATCTATTTGGGAAATCGCCTTCACAATAAGGCTACTGACAGCAATGTGGCTGCATACTGCAAAAAACATGACTGGTTACACTTTGGATACATCTGCCCCCTTCACAAACAATAACAGGTAAACGTGTATGAAATAAACGTATCACAAATGACAGTCCATGTGTATGTATGTCCAGATAGACACCTAAGTGTCACAACTGTATTTTCGTGTCAATTTACATTTTCTTTTTTTGCTTCTGCCTTGCCTCTCTTAGGCCGATTCTTCCTGCAGTCTGGGCAAAACCATTTCCCTTTTGGCTCGGACTTCATGCCAATGCACTCAAAGTGAAACCAAATCCTTGTACACTTTGGACTGTCACACGCAACCATATTTCCTTCTTCCCCTCTTCCGCAGTAGCACCAGGCGTCAGTTCTGTTAGAAGGCTGTGTGGGGTTGACAGGCGCTACAGGATCCGTGGCATCTGTATTTTGCTGCACAGGCTCGAGAGGACTCTTGGCATCTGTACTGGCTGGAGGATTCACAGGCTGTGAATGGGGTCTCGGATTGTTAGTGCAGCTGCCGGATGTGTAGAATCCTCAAAGCATCTCGGGGAGCACAGCGGTTTAGAAAAACCGCTGTGCCTTGGAGACAGCTTCTTCCCAGAATCCGACATCGGGTAGGACACGTTCAACAAACAGTTCCTTTTGTGTCCAAATGACAAAGTCACAGTAAGCTCTTTTGGACAGAAACAACTGGCATTGAACTTGGCTGTAGTACGCATGTTCAAGTTTTAGGCAGATATGTGTACCAACACGGTGTAGAGGGAAATTTGGAAGAGACAGGGCCTCCTCAATTGTGATTTGGCGAGCAGTAAATGGGCACTTCACCTCAACGCAGACTTCGCCGCAACATTTGCATGAACAATATGCACCCGGTGAAGCAGCCATGAAAGGTATCTCAGGATCCCTGATCAGCCCACAGCTGGTCATCTTGAATCCTGTAAGGCTGTTCTTCTGTTTTTCTTCATATTCGGCTATTCCTTGATCTTCATGATCAATTTTCCATTGCATGGCCTCAGTTGTCTTTGTGCTGCATGAGTTTGTATAGCATATGCTGCTGATCAAGGAGTGGGCAGGTTGTGAGACGTTAGTGTGACACACAGAGTGCAGCTTGGATGCCGTTACTCGATCAGCACGCAGTCTGAACCAAAGGGGTGACTTTACTTGTAAGCGTGTATGCTGCTCCACCAGATTGCATTCCTCGTGTGTGAATGACAGGGAGCCTGAGGCAATTACTTTCAAGCACTCCTGGTGGAGTTCCATGAAATTAAGTGTCATGAAGCGATCCTCTCTTAGACTTGTCAAGAGAGGAGGCATTTTTGTCAATTTAATTTCATAGTCTTCCGCGGCATACTCGCTCTGCACCGACAGGAAAGCTGGCTTGATACCTGAGGCTGCAAATTTAATCTGTTCATAAAATGACTTTAACTCATTTTCAGTGACGTCTTTGATTTCTCTTGTCCGATTTGGGGCCTTTGGCGATGCAGTCTTACTCTCCACGGAGGCATCCAGCATTCTCTTTCTACCTGGTGCTGATGTAAAGTCAATGGACGCATTTTCCAAGTAAGCCACGGACTTGAAAGAAGGCTGGTTCCAGTAGCACGCAACGTCATTCACTGTCTTGTTGTTAATAATGCGTTTGACTGTGTCGACCATAAACATTACAGCCGCTACATGGGAACATGTCTCTCCAAGGCCTGCAACACACGTGCAGTGAGCGGACAAAACCTCCACTTCGCCAGAGGTGATGAGCCAGGGCTGAGTGGGTTTTTCATTCATACGCTGGGAATGGTACACTTGCAAATAAACAAGACGTAATCATTAACTTGTCCCACAAGGTAATAAGGAAAAACTGACAGCTGACAAACTGTAGCCAGTGGAATGTAGTGCAGTTATTACTATTCAGATGGCCTCATTATTCATACAAATTTTAGACATGTTTCACTTTAATAACTTGGTGATGCTCCAAATATTTTCTGAATCAAACCAAAGCTGGATAAATATCAAACCACAGGATCCCACTGCTGGACACATGATACACCACAGAATCCTACAACTTGATACACACCACAGAATCCTAGAGTTGGGTACATCAAACTCAAAGTATCCAAGCACAGAATCCTACAGCTGAATACAAATGAAACCAACAGAGGAAACAAGGTAACTAGACACCCATCATCCGCCCCATCCTGGTGCATCTAGATGAGATAAAGTAGACACATTTAGATCCGTGAAATAACATCGTGTAGACAACACACAGAGAAACCATCGACTGAACACTTACCATCGCAGCAACAAGAACGTTCGGTGAATTTGGTGACCGGTAGGAACGCAAATCACGCACCCAGCCTGATGTCAGTTGGTTGTGTGCCTGCAGACTCTTCATTGCTTTGAATTCAGCCATTGTGTATGCACTTTTTCCAAATATTAAATATTGAACGGCATCTTCGTTTCGAAGATGCGGCAGTGCATCGTGGTCCGGAGTCCAGGCCGAGTCCGGCAACTCGTACGGGTCCTCACCTCCAATGCTTGCAATGTTTTCCAAATAACGTGCATAGGAAGCCTTGTCTAAAGTATCTACATACTTCTCATTAAGTGCGACTGAAACTTTTGCCATAATTTGTGAATAAAACGACTCTAAAATCTATTGATATTGCTATTTTCACTACGTGCAAATGGCCGCCTTGTCCTCCAGAGGAGGGCGTGAATCTGTGCGTACGTCACGTGATGCGCATGTGAAAGATCTATATACAAGCGCGCAGTTAAACCCTCCGAATCCCCTCTCTAACTTTGGAGGAAAATCTTCAGGCAACAGGGCTCCTTCATTTACATCAACACCTTAAAATAAATAAGTGCGTACTTATGCACAAAGCACTGAACGGGAAAGCCCCCCTCTACCTGGCTAAGCTTTTCACTGAGAGCGAAAGGGTTTACAGCGCCACTTCGAGGAACAGTCTCGTCATTGAACGGCCCCGAATTGACTTGTTTAAACCCAGCCTTTCGTATGGAACTCACTTCACCCACATATACCGCAAACGAAACATCTTCAATTGTTTAAGACAAAAGGTTTTAAATACATCTCAGAGCAAATTTGAAAGAAACGTAGATAATGTGTCCAAAAGAGCCATGTCAATGATTTCATTTTAAAGCATTGTTGTGGTCCTCCGTTCTGCACTTGTTAATTTGTATATATCTCTCATTATTGTAGTGTTTTGCCTGTTCACTATATTCCTGCACAAGAGTAGCTGTATCATAAGCGCGCAGTCGCTGTCTATAAACACTCACTTATCCTTGAAAAATAAAGTTTCATTTCATTTCATTTCTCCCTCTCTCTCTCTCTCTCTCTCTCTCTCTCTCTCTCTCTCTCTCTCTCTCTCTCTCTCTCTCTCTCTCTCTCTCTCTCCCACACTGTGGAACTCGCTCCCACATGACGTTAAAGCCACTCCGATATTATCTCGTTTCAAGACAAATCTTTATAGATAGATACCTGACATCACTCAAATAATAACATCTAGTTAAACGTAGACACACGAATGTACGTGTATATTCTAACTATCATGTGTATGTGCGCGTGTATGTATGTATGTATGTATGTGTGTGTGTGTGTGTGTGTGTGTGTATGCATGTGTGTGTGTACACGCGCGCACGTTTGTGCGTGGATGCGTGTGTTTGCGTTTGAGCGTGGATGCGTGTGTTTGTATTTAGTGGACTGTATATTTTGTATCACTGTGCTTTGATGTCTCTGTTTTATGTATATTTGTACTTAGTTGTAGTTTTAGCAACGGCAGGTACGAAAAATGATATAGTCACCGACTGTGTTAATATCTTCATATCTTCACCGTTGTAAAATAAAGATTCATTGATTCATTGATTCATTGATTCTCTCTCTCTCTCTCTCTCTCTCTCTCTCTCTCTCTCTCTCTCTCTCTCTCTCTCTCTCTCTCTCTCTCTCTCTCTCTAATAATAGATGATGATTTAAGCTGGCATAACCACATATATTATATGAGAAAACATTTGTCCAAAAAGTTGTTTCTACTTTCCAAACTTAAAACGATCATTGATCTTAAGACGTGCAAGCTATTTTTTAAAGCCTACATTAAACCACACATTGATTATGCCTCAACAATATGGGATGGCTGCAGTGAAAATCACTTCAAGAAGATAAACTCATTATACAAGCGCGCTGCAAAGCTTATCCTCCCTGATCCGTCTCTATCCACTGATGCCAAGCTGCAGGCCATCGGACTTTTTCCTCTGGTTAAGCACCTCGCACTAAAGAAATGTGTACTGATGCACAAAATTCTTAACGGGAAAGCCGCACCTTACTTATCTAGGCTTTTTTCGCCAACTGAAAAAAAAAAAAAAAAAATACAGCACCTCCAGGAACAGTCTCTCTATAAACAGGCTCCGTATAGACCTGCTCAAATCTAGCCTGTCTTATTCAGGTGCTCTTTTATGGAATTCGCTTCCTCCCACTATTCAACAAACCACGTCCCTCTCTCTGTTTAAAAGTAGAGTACATTATTACCTTTCTAAGACAACGTTGTGCTGATCCTTTCTTCTTCTCTGTTTTTCGACATAAAACGCTTTATGTTTTTAAATGTTTGCTATTTTTTTTCTCCATCTAGCCTCCAAATTGTTTGTTCCGTTTTCTAACTTGTTTTTGATAGCATCCAAAATATCATACCTACTTATATGTTAGATAATTATGTGCGCACGTACGTGTGTGTATGTGTATTTACAAAAGTGTGCATGTGCACGAGCACATGTATATGTGTGTCTGTGTGCGTGTGTGTATGCCTGTGTGTGACGTTTATTATTAGTTAGTTTTTGTTGTTTGGTTGGTGTTCCTTTTTTTTCTTTTTTTTTTAAGTAGCTTAGCAAGGACAGATTGTAAGAAAGGCCTGCGCGCCTAATATCTCAATCCTTGGAAAAAAAAGTTTCGTTCATTCGTTCTCTCTCTCTCTCTCTCTCTCTCTCTCTCTCTCTCTCTCTCTCTCTCTCTCTCTCTCTCTCTCTCTCTCTCTCTCTCTCTCTCTCTCTCACAGCAAGGACAGATTGTAAGAAAGGCCTGCGCGCCTAATATCTCAATCCTTGGAAAATAAAGTTTCGTTCGTTCGTTCTCTTATTATTATTATTATTATTATTATTATTATTATTATTATTATTATTATTATTATTATTATAAATTTAATTGTATTTGTCCTGTTACGTCCCCGATATCTTCAAGTCCGCCATCGTCCGTCCTCTCCTAAAAAAACACAACCTCGACCCAAACGAACTCAAGAACTACCGCCCTGTCTCCAATCTCTCTTTCCTGTCCAAGCTTCTTGAGAAGGTTGTCCTCAACCAACTCAACCTCTACCTCGCCGACAACAACCTCCTCAGCCCCTTCCAGTCTGCCTATCGAAAACATCACAGCACTGAAACAGCCCTTCTACATATCCTAAACGACCTGCTTCTCTCCACTGACTGGGGCAACATTTCCCTTCTTACGCTACTTGATCTCTCTGCAGCCTTCGTCACCATAGACCACTCTATCCTCCTCCACCGCCTTCACCACTCCTTTGGCATCACTGACTCTGCCCACTCCTGGTTTCTCTCCTACCTCTCCGACAGACAGCAGTCCGTCACCATCGACGGCGTCTCCTCATACCCAGTCAGGCTCTCCTGCGGCGTTCCACAGGGATCCGTCCTGGGCCCGGTCCTTTTCACACTCTACATCTCTCCCCTGTCCAACATCATCCAGTCTCACCACATACACCACCAACTTTACGCTGACGACTCACAACTGCTAGACAAAGACAAACTCGACAACACTCAGACACTACTGACTCGCACGGCTGACTGCTATGAAGACGTGAAAAACTGGATGACAGCAAACAAGCTCAAACTGAACGACGACAAAACGGAAGCCATACTGGTAGGCACTCGCCAGAAACTTTCCCAGCTCCCTCCCTCTCTCCACCTTCAACTCGACAGCACCCCCATCTCACTCTCTGACTCGGTCAAGAACCTTGGCGTTATCCTCGATTCCTCTCTTTCCATGACCAGCTTCGTCTCCGCCACGGCCCAGGCATGCTATTTCCAACTCCGCCGCATCAGTCAGATCAGAAAATACCTCACTACCGAAGCTGCCACCAAACTCGCTGTCTCTCTCATCTTATCTCGCATCGACTACTACAACTCTCTCCTTTCCGGCCTTCCTCACTCCACCACTCTCACTCTCCAGTTCGTCCAGAACAATGCTGCCCGTCTCGTCCTTAGAAAGAAAAAAATCGGACCACATCACTCCCCTGCTCAAGCTCCTTCACTGGCTCCCCATCCCCCAACGCATCCAATACAAGATTCTTTCTCTCTGCTACAAATCCCTGAACAACTACGCTCCTACCTATCTCTCCAACTTACTTCACTCCTACACTCCTTCCCGCTCCCTCCGCTCCGCCTCTGACCATCTCCGCCTCCTCATCCCCCGCACCAAACTCAGCACTTTCGGCCCCCGCTCCTTCTCAGTATACGGCCCATCCACCTGGAACACTCTCCCACTCTCTCCGTCAGAAACACTCTCTCTCCTCCTTCCAGTCCGCCCTCAATACTCACCTCTTTCCACAGTTCTAGCACTACATCACCACACTTCCCACCCCAAGCTGACTGTCGTAATGTATTTTCACTATTTGTGGTACGTGAGTCATTGTCTAAAGCGTGCGCATGCGTGTGCGAGTTGTGAGTGCGCGCTTAGAGTTTTAATTATTATAAGATAAGCGCATTATAAATACCGTAATTATTAATTATAATTATTATTATGTTCTCTGATGTTATTTTTAAAATATTATTTATGAAAGACGTGCAAAAAGGCCTATGTGCCTACTTTCTTCATCCGTGCAAAAAAAAAGTTTCAGTTCAGTTCAGTTCTCTCTCTCTCTCTCTCTCTCCTCTCTCTCTCTCTCTCTCTCTCTAAATTTTACCCGAAATATTAATAAATTGTGTTGTACCCGTCTTTCTAAGCGTGTTTCTTTCTCCTTTGGGTACTTCTTTGCATTTTACACGCTTGGCAGTCACCTTTTTGGTCTGGATTGTTGATAAATAAAGCTTCATTGAATCATTGAATTATTGAATCATTGAATCTCTCTCTCTCTCTCTCTCTCTCTCTCTCTCTCTCTCTCTCTCTCTCTCTCTCTCTCTCTCTCTCTCTCTCTCTCTCTCTCTCTCTCTCTCTCTCTCTCTCTCTCTCTCTCTCTCTCTCTCTCTCTCTCTCTCTCTCTCTCTCTCTCTCTCTGCCTGTTCAGTAGTAGACAAAAATTAGTGCGATAGTAATTAATCAGTAGATTAGCAACGGCAAGTTCGAAAAAAGGTTGTTACTACCAAAACTTTTACCGTTTTCAAATAAAGGATCTCTCTCTCTCTCTTTCTCTCTCTCTCTCTCTCTCTCTCTCTCTCTCTCTCTCTCTCTCTCTCTCTCTCTCTCCTCTCTCTCTCTCTCTCTCTCTCTCTCTCTCTCTCGTATTGTCCATAATGATATAATGATGTTGCTTGACTGACATTAAAAAATACAATGTTTTCTTGTAGGAAATAATGTAAGTAGGGAAATATGTTTCCTTTATTCTATGTTGTTGAAAACAGCAGCGGCAAGATTGTATGTATTCTGTAAAGACGTTTACCGTTGATAAATTAAGTGTCATCATCATTATCATCATCATCATCACATCGTCATCATTATCGTCATCATCATCGTCGTCATAATCATCATGTGTGTCCGTCTCTCTCTCTCTCTCTCTCTCTCTCTCTCTCTCTCTCTCTCTCTCTCTCTCTCTCTCTCTCTCTCTCTCTCTCTCTCTCTCTCTCTCTCTCTCTCTCTCTCTCTCTCTCTCTCTCTCAGTGGAAAAGGTCTGCTCACCAACTTCGGAAAACTGAAGGGTTTTTGTTTTCATTGCAGCAGTAATGGACACATCTAACAAGAACCAGGCGATGTTTAAACCATATAGAAAGACTGCGTGTTGCTGCAATATAAAATAGTGTGCTGCACAGGTGCACGGGGGGACAGTGAGTTGTTTGAGAGCGGTCATACCTCGCGCCTTGAAAAGAATAGGAATGGCTTGTACGGATTTAGACGTTCTCAAAACGCGATTCATACAAGGAATGGCCGTACTTGATGGAGTTTTGCCTCGCTTCAATAGCTGCGGAAGTGTCGTATAGCGGTGAGTCTGTGGATGACATCACTTTTGAACTCGCCTTATCCAATTCACTTCCGGTGACCACGAATTTTCGAGTCTAAAATCGACGCTCGCGTTAGAAAAAAAAAAAAAAAAAAAGAAAAAAAAAAAAAAAAAAAAAAAAAAAAAGAAAGAGGAAAAAACACTGACCAAATTGGGACAAAATTAGATATAAAAAACATAGGACAAACAAGAGACATAAATCCGCATGAGGCCCCGCTGTCGCAGGGCCTCATGAGGATTTATGCCTCTCGCAGCTGGGTAGCATTCGGCTTGCCCTAGCAGCTCAGGGGTGAAAACTGTTTATTAGGTTTTGGTTACCCGCCGCAGTGGTGAATCATGCCTCCAAACTGACAGCTCCTCTAACCCCACACTTTCACACACGAATCACCCGCCATCACCCCTCCCCCCTCCCCCGCCCCCCCCCCCCCACCCCACTTCTCCGCCCTCCCCCCCCCCCCCCCCCCCGAAAAAAAACACAAAAAACCCCAAACAAACGCGACGCTTGTGCCCCGCATTAACGTTTACATGTGAGCAAAAGGTCTTCGGGCCGACGTCGGCCTCAGTGTCCTGCGCACATGCTGTATGCGCAGGCCAGTCCGACTTCTCCCCCCCCCCCCCCCCCCCCCCCGAGAAACTTGGCATCATTGGAATGTGCCGTAAAGCGTGATGACGGTGTTGGACGATACGACTTTGTCCCCAGACGCTCCTGTCTTCCAATAACTACAAGGAAAACGAAAATAAAATGTGCACTTTTGCTTCCAGCGACGCATTAATAGTAGGTATTAATTTAACCCCTTGGCTGTTGGTAGCTGGAGGAATCATCGCGACGAAAACCGCTACCGACAGGCAAAGGGTTAGAAGGAGCAACGCCGCGTGAATGAGTCTGCGGTGTTGGTGAGAGCAGGTAATGATGCGGTTTTCATGATGTCTGCGCGGCTTTGTTCTGTGTCTTTGATTCTCTGTCAAAAGCATTTTACGATACGTTGAGAGGCCTCAGGTGGTGACTGCGGCCCGTAAAAAGAAATGCATGCAAAGCACATTCACTTTACTGTGCATCGCACTTTTGATGTACATCCTCTGATGCACTTCATCTCCCCCCCCCCCCCCCCACATCCCCAACACTATTTTCTCTTACCCCAAAACTTCTTTTCAAGATCAGGAGGGAATGTGCAAAATACATATATGCATACATAAACACGGAAACGAACAGGGGACCAAACAAACAAAGAAACAAGAAAACAAATGAAGAAACAACACAAGCAAAGAAAGAAACGAAGAAAGAAACAAGCAAACGAAGAAACAAAGAAATAATTTAAACAAACAAAGAAACAAACATACAAACAAACAAACAAATACAAAGGAATACAAAACAAACCCAAACAAGGAAACAAACCCAAAACAAAGAAACAAGCATGCAAAAACAGAGACAAACAAACAAACAAAGCCTAAAGCAAACAAACAACAAATAGACATTCATCGATACTAACTATCCCGATGGGTTTTAAGGCCCACTACCGCCGTAATTGTTCAAAGATACACTTCTGTAACAGATGGTTACGAAACGCTACACACAGGTCTAGTTGTGGTTCATTTAGACATAGGACAATCCAGTTAATCACACATCGCCTTTATATCAAGTAACCTGACAATGACGCCACTCCGTTCTAGAAATACAACGCTTTCAGTGTGAGAAACAATTAAAACTAGAATGCGTGCTTTTGCTGCCATTCCAAACTCATTAGGTGTGTCGACATGGCATAACAAACACAAATGTTGCTTAAATGTGTCTTTAGATTTATGGGTAATCGTACCTTCAAGCATGTTCTTAAATAAACGAACTTTAGTTCGCGAACTCTGACGAACTACAGTTCGCGATCTCGGACGAACCAGGTTGGTTCTTAATTGGACGATCTAAAGATACGGCGAACCTAGTTCGAAGTAGTTCACGAACCTCGACAAACCATAGTTCGCTGTCGGAAAAGGTTCGCTAAACGTGTTGAGCAAACCAAGGCGAACCTTTTCTCTGATTGGTCAAAACTTTTACCCTCTTCTGCGTTGGAGATACTAAAGAAGACAGTCACCGATACAAACAAAAATGGCGGACGGCGTATTGATTTGTGGGAGGCGCAACGCTGTTTGTGGGGTCGCTACTGCAAGGAGTACAAAAACAAACATCATTCAAATCGCGAAGCGGCTAAGCGGTAGCCAGTTTGAACACCTTCGCAGACAGTAAGTACGCCGAATCAAGCACTTCAGTTAAGAAAGAGAACCATGGCAAACCTGGTTTGCTGAAGTTTGCCTGGGTTCGTTCAACCTCAATTAAGAAAAAAAAACAAAACAAAAGATCGCCGATCTTCTCCGATCTAGGTTTGCCGATCAATAGTTCGTCTAATTAAGAACAGCTCTAAGGTCATGTCCCAAAGAACCTGTTTTGTGCCATCGCTCTAATGAGAGATTACCTCTTATTAAGGACCTTCATAATGATGGTCTTTAATGACATGTGACACTTTTTGCCCTTGAAGACTTCTCTTGAGAAAGCATCATTCTTTTGAGATCATTTTATTCTTGAAAAAAAAAAAAGGTGCTCAAAACATAATCTGCTGTACAACATTTGCTAACGAATTACCCAACAACAGCCAACCGAAATCATCCATTATTTGGCAAAAATGAGTATATATATCCATTCTCACGAGAGTTTCATTGCTATGCAATGGAGATGTAAAAACAGCGAGATTTCCATAGCCATACAATGGAAATGTCGCGTTTCTCTAAAAAGGACATACTGACTTTTCCCATTTAATAACATACTGTATACAGAAAAATCTTTCATGAGCAAGTGTGACCGTGGGGTAAAAAAAACATTGCCGGCCAGTGAGAGCTTAATTGTGCCGACCCACTGAGGCCGACGTCGGCCCGAGGACCTTTGCTCACTGACTTTTTGCTTATTTGGCCGGAGCAGATAAAGCCGCGGACTGCAGAGTAAAAAACAGGTTACAAAAATATTGATTGATTGTACATTGCTTAACGTCCCGACAGCAACAAGGCTTTCTCAGGACGTGCCTGCACTGCTTGTGAAAAAAAAAAAAACTAAACAGAAAATTGAATGTATGTCGCCAGCCGGTCAAATACATTAAATAAACCTACAACATGGGGCATAAATAAAGCTAAGACCATTTAGCAACACACATCCAATATCAAGAGCTACAGGCAGTGCAGACAGTAGGGAGAGTTTTAAAAAGGCAAATACAGGTGAATGGACAAAGGGTAGACAGAAACACATGCCCCAGAATAGAGAGAAAAACCCACCCTGTGGGGCTGACCAGGGTGACCCTGGGAACTAAAAAATACCTAACCCCACCCAAGTCCCCCAGGGCAGACCCGGGTGGGGTGGTTACAAAAATAGTGTCAATATCGTGACATAAGCAAACTAAAGGGAAGTAATCGCACGTTTAAACGTCCAATGACGTTTCTCATCATGTCGTTGCCTCCCTTCGTTTGAAGGTGATCTACATAATAATAATAATAATAATAATAATAATAATAATAATAATAATAATAATAATAATAATAATAACAATAATACATAGTATTTATATGGAACATTTCTCATATTTATAATATAACTCAATGCGCAGGACATAGCCGCGAACTGAACGCAACAAGCACGCTCACGTGAATCACGCTCATTCCCTCACACACTGTACAGAAACACAGAACATTCACGTGTTGTTAAGGGCAAGGGCAAGCTCAAGCGAGCTACTGCTTGGAAATTTAAATCGTTTTTATATTTTTGAAATTTAATTAAGTGGACTGAAAGTAATACCGAATTCGTTAGGGAAGAAAGAGCCTGAGTACCAGGAGAAAGAACCCCCGACGGTCCGCCCGAATTAATAGTGACACTTACTAGAGGAGAAAAGTCCCGACGGCGGAACCGGGTATCAAACCTCGCACCTCTTGCATTGGTAGCTGGCGCTTTTACCGCTGCGCCACGGACCACCCCGCATCAACAAACTAGTCAATGCGATCACTGTATATAGATCGTATTTCAAAATGCACCTAACCCCTTAACTGCCGGGGTAAGGCCAAGGCTTCCAAGCTGTATGGTCTTCTGCTCGTTCAATGAACAACGACATCAGAAACACAATATGCGTCCAGTGGCAGAGAGAAGGGGTTAAAGCGTACAGTGATGAGAAAATCTGAACTCCACCCAAATGCAAGAGGTATTGATCCTCATGAGCCCCCGCAGTTGCGGGGGCTCATGAGGATCAATGCCTCTTGCTGACACCTCTTTGAATACGTGTCCCTGGGACAGCGGGGGCTTTTTGAAGTTGAATCAAGGAAGATTGCAGAAACACAGCCTGCGTCAGCCGGCACTGAGCGGGTTAACGGCGTGCATTTGGGGTTGTCCCTTGCAGCCGGGTAGCATTCACCTCGTCCCGGCAATAAAGGAGTTAACTAGAGTTATACAAAAATTACAGTTTGTTGTGTGTCCGTATATTTCGCACTCACAGGTAACCATTTTCGTGTCAGCTGTACATGACATGTCTTATTTACGCCGCTCTAAAATACTATCTGTGCCGAAGACCATATACCGAATACTTTTGTACCCATGATAAATGAATTTTGATGTCAATGACGATACCAACACCTTCCTACCTAATACAATAAAGAGCCATAAAGAAGTCTCTCCGTCTCTGACTGTCTGTCTCTGTCTCTATTTCTGTCTCTATCTCTGTCTGCTTGTCTGTCTGTCTGTCTGTCTGTCTGTCTGTCTGTCTTTCTCTCTCTCTCTCTCTCTCTCTCTCTCTCTCTCTCTCTCTCTCTCTCTCTCTCTCTCTCTCTCTCTCTCTCTCTCTCTCTCTCTCTCTCTCATCATGTGTTTGCCTCACCTTTGTATCAAGCAACATAATTTCCCTAACAAACTAAAATACGCTACAGTCATTCTACTTCCAAAAACTAAAGATCGTTCTGACCCTAACAACTATCGGCCGATGGTTAGTTAGTTAGTTCGGGTTTAACGTCCACAGCACCGAGGTGATCATGGACGGTCCTGACGGGCGGGTTATGGGGGACAGGGAAATCTATTGCCTATGGAGTACGACCTGAGCACTGATCAACTCAGGCGCACTCCAACTGTGCCACTTTGATTTACCAGGACCTTTCAACGGACATGATATTGAACAAATCCGTTTTTCTCCCTGGATTTCGGCCGATTTCATTATAATCAGTTTTATCAAAGCCGCTTGAAAGGCATGTCCACAAACACCTGCTTGCCAACTTAGAAAACCGCAAGCTCTCCACCCCTTTCAATCCGGATTTCGCCCACAGCACTCGTGCCACACTGCACTCACGTGCCTCGTTGGCGCATGGCTCCACGGTATGAACAAATCCCAGATAATAGGTGTCGTTTACTTGGACTTTAAAAAGGCCTTTGACCTAATCGATCACACCACTCTAATGACTAAGATTCAGAAATACGTGAATAGTACAGAAGTAGTTGCATTTTTTTAGATCATAGCTAACTGATCGTAAACAGAAAGTTGTAAAAGATATAAATTATGGAGTTCCTAAAGGATCCGTGCTTGGTCCTTTATTATTTTGTGTATTCGTCAATGACCTGCCTCTTCATTTAACTTTCAAAAACGTACAGTGTGATATGTTTGCTGATGACACTTCCATTCATATGACTAATAAAGATATACAAGTAATTTCTGCCAACTTAAAGCATAGTCTTGACGAGGTGTCAGAATGGTGTCACAGGAATATATATTCTATGATTGTTCATCCAATTAAAACCAAATCTACGATAATCGTCACTCGTCAAAAACACCAGTTAGCACCCCTGTTACTTAACCTTTTATTAAAGGGCAGTCAAATAGAACACGTTAATGAACACCGCCCACTAGGGATTACAATTGACAGTCAGCTTAAGTGGAAGCCTCATACGGACACTTTATGCAAACGGTAGCCAAAAATCTGTTCATGTTGTCCAAACTGAAATATTACACCGACTCGGACAAGCGCAAACTATTCTATAACGCTCAGATACGTTCTCATATTGATTACGCGTCAACGGTGTGGGATGACTGCAGTGAAGTCCACTTGAAGAGTCTCAACTCGTTACACAGAAGGGCAGCAAAGTTAATCCTTCCTGGCCCACAACTCACAACAGAAGAAAAACTCGCCAAAATAGGATTTCTGCCGCTGCAAGACCACTTCAGACACAATAAGGCTGTTTTTACGTTCGAAAACAGAAAATACCAGAATATATCACAACTCTTTTCTCTAAGTCGGAATCTAGGCTTGGTAATATTAGGCAGCTTTTCTTAGTCCCCAAAACAAGAATTGATATATACAAATCTAGTTTGTCATTCTGGGGAACGCAGACTTGGAACACGCTTCCTAATTATGTGAAATCCGCTTCTACTCTAGCCCGTTTCAAAAGCAGTCTCTTCAAGTACTTCTCGAAGCAGTCGTAATCCTTACGTTGTGAAATACATACTGCCCTGTACATCTGATTACGTTTGATCCCAGTTACAAACTCTGTGTGTGCGTGTGCGATGGCGTGTGTGCGAGTGTGATGGCGCGTGTGTGTGTGTGTGTGTGTGTGTGTGTGTGTGTGTGTGTGTGTGTGTGTGTGTGTGTGTGTGTTAAGGAGTTTGAGATCATCATGGGACTTTCTTTCTCTAAACTAGCAATGTTTTTGTTTCATTTACATGTAACTATATACTTCTCTTCAAGTACTTCTCGAAGCAGTCGTAATCATTACGTTGTGAAATATATACTGCCCTGTAACCTTGATTATGTATGCTCCCAATTACAATCTCTGTGTGTGCGTATGGGATGGTGTGAGTGTTGTGTGTGTCAGTTTAGGAGTGTGAGATCGTCATGGGACTTTCTTTCCCTAAACTAGCAATGTTTTTGTTTCATTTACATGTAACTATATACTTAGTTTTTTGTATTTCTTTCTCGTAGTTTTGTAGCAACGGCAGGTTTGAAAAATGGCTATGTCTATGACGATGTCAATGCCTCAACCGTTGATAAATAAAGCTTCATTGAATCATTGAATCTCTCTTTCCAATCATTTATGCTTGAAAAATAAAGTTTCATTTCATTTCATTTCTCTCTCTCTCTCTCTCTCTCTCTCTCTCTCTCTCTCTCTCTCTCTCTCTCTCTCTCTCTCTCTCTCTCTCTCTCTCTCTCTCTCTCTCTCTCGTGCGTGCGTGCGTGCGTGCGTGCGTGCGTGTGTGTGTGTGTGTGTGTGTGTGTGTGTGTGTGTGTGTGTGTGTGTGTGTGTGTGTGTGTGTGTGTGTGTGTAACGCATCACTCGAGTAATGCGTGTTTTACTTTATTCTTGTGCTGCCTTACAACTAGCATACGTGTGCGCAACAGCCGCCGTATGTCAGTATGAGTGTCTGTGTGTGTGTATGTATGATATTTTCAATTCATCAATAGTTACAGTTGATGTTTAGTGTTCAATAGTTTACTTTTGAAGTTTTAACTTTACTCATTCCGTTTTTAGTTGAAATCTTAGGGTTAATATTCTTTCATATAATCTATGATTACTTTTAGGTTTATTTAAATGTAATGTATGCGCATGCGTGAGTATGTGTGCGTCTGTGTGTGTGGGTGCGTGCGTGATTGTAACGCATCACTTGAGTAATAGGCACCATGCGTTACCCTTGTGCTGCCTTACATCTGACTGAAAGTGTATGTGTGTGTGTGTGTGTGTGTGTGTGTGTGTGTGTGTGTGTGTGTGTGTGTGTGTGTGTGTGTGTATTTGTGTGTGTGTGTGTGCGCGCGCGCGCGCGAAATATTTCTGTTTATTATTATTATTATTATTATTATTATTATTATTATCCTGTCTTCTTTTTATTTTTATTTATTTGTCATGTTATCTTTTCTGCTGTTATATTTATTTAAAATGTTATTAAGGACAGACGTGTAAAAAGGCCTGCGTGCCTACTGTCTTCATCCTTAGAAAATAAAGTTCCAGTTCCAGTTCCAGTTCCAGTTTCTCTCTCTCTCTCTCTCTCTCTCTCTCTCTCTCTCTCTCTCTCTCTCTCTCTCTCTCTCTCTCTCTCTCTCTCTCTCTCTCTCTCTCTCTCTCTCTCTCTCTCTCTCTCTCTCTCTCTCTCTCTCTCTCTCATTTTTTTCCGTTGTCGGGGTTTGATTGTTGAAATAAAAAGATAGGTGTCTTACGGAACACAATGATTGTACCCCCAAACCACCAACAACAACGACGACAACAAACGAACACTGCTGATTTGAGTGACAAAACAAGTTTGGAGTATACTATATGTAAGACTACATTAAACAATAGACGATATAAAAAAATCAGAAATAGGTCAAAACCGCACGTGTTTCGACCAAAACGGTGAGTTTAAAAGACAAGACAAACATGCGATATTGCATGTTTGTCGATGCTTTTTGATTCATTGTTTTAGTCGAAACGCGTGCAGTTCAGACCTACTTCTGATTTCCGATCAACATCTATTCATTTGTTCTCCACTGTGCGTGCATCGGTACTGAACACAGAACCGATGGCTATCCACAAGGGCTTAATCCTTTGACTCTCGGTAGCGCTTTTTTTTTGTCGCGATGATTCCTGCAGGAGAAAAACAGCTACCAACATCCAAAGGGTTGACCCCTTCGCTGCCAGCGAACGCATGACAATTTAATCGCTATTTCATTATCTCCTTTAACTCATTCTACCCCAACACCGAATTCCTTAAATTTTGCCGTTGTCCTCTGAAGACTGCATTGCAGTGCAGGATACAGAGCGACCATGATAGTTCAAGGGTGATGCCAGAATAGCTTGGCGCCCATGGGCGCCAAGCTCTTCTGGCATCACCCTTGAACTATCATGGTCGATCCTTATCTTGCTGTGGTGTGTCTGGGGTAGAAGGAGTTAAACGTTCACTACACGTAGTACAACTGTTTTGGACATCATTGTCAATTCATCGTCAACGATCTCCAGCCGTCAAAGAAACATGGATACAATGCGGTTACAGCAAGAGGCATAGGTCCTCACGAGCCCCCGCAACTGCGGGGGCTCATGAGGATCTATACCTCTTGCATTTGAGTGGTATTCAGTTTTCCTCGGCAGTGCAAGGCTGAAAAAAACCGCGAATCATACTGAATAATGCCATCAAAATAGTCTTTTGCTCGTTTTGGCTGTTTCAATTAACTTTCAGAATCCCTCATCACCAGAATCGATCATCGCTGAATGCATTTTTAAATCCGATGTGTTTTCAGAGGAAACACGCTGCGATTTTCCGGGCTTTGCCTTACGTCTGCATGTTGCTAGAAACGCTTGTCTGAATTTTGTGCCCGTCAGACAGTACAAGTAAAAATTGGCCGCGCTGTTGGTGTACCAACACATGTTGCCAACAAAATGAAGGAATCTGATTACCGAAGCCAATGACCTGTTTTTCGATCATTCAGGAGACAGGCAATAAGTGTCATACAAAAGTACAGCCGCGAATGGGAGTGTTAGGATTAAAAATACTACGGACAGAACAATGAGGGTTACAGTCAAGGAGGAAGTTTTCTTTGTGCGATCCGAAACCCACTCTGTGTGATCTGTTAGGTCCATCCTGGCTTTTCGCACAGACACCGTCAGTTTCCAGATCTGTGTGGAGTTGCTGACGATAAGAAGAGCAAAGGGAATAAGGGAGGGGATCAGCAAGTCCACAAGTGGCCACACAGCATTAAAAAATATTCTGTACTCTGGATTCCCGGTTTCACAGTAAACTACCGTGCCATTGTAATAGTGGTGGACCTCAAACCCATAAGGGAAATGTGTGTGAAGTGATAAAACAAACACGACCATAGCAAAAAGAACAACCTTAGACCTCTTTGTGGTACAAATAACCTTGACACGATGCGGCCAGACAACAGAGGCACATCTCTGAACCGTCATGGCCACCAACAGCCAAGCGGACAGCACTCCAGTTACATACAAAATCCATGTTGTAATTTTGCAAGAAAAATTGTTTAAAGAATAAATATCCAAACGATAATAGTACACAATCAATTTTCTCCCGAGTCTTGTATATAGAAGACTCGTATCTGAAATGGCAAGAGCAATAAAAAATATGTTCATGGCAGTGTTGCTGCCTCGCATATTGTACAGTATGACTACAAGCATCACGTTACCAAATGTTCCGAAGAAAAATATAAATGGAGAGAAGATCTTTTCCAAAAGCTGACGCAGCTGATCAAGGGGCAGCTCAGCCACAACATCGCCAGTGATTTCTGCCGTTGAATTTGAAACAGTGATGTTGGAAGCTCCGTCTGTTGTAGAATTAACCATCTTCGTCTGTAAGTAAGGATGTAAAATAAAGTGGTGTTAAGTACGATGTTTCCGGATTTCTGGGATGCTATATCACAGTTTAGACACCATCTGCAAGTAATATGTACTCATGAATCATGATGTTAAACATTGAGGAAATGCTGAAATGTGGTTTTCCTGCCGGGAAAGTTACTATCCATAGTCTTGTCATTAAACTCATTCAGCCCAACGGTCGTATTTCCCAAATTTTGGAGGCGTCATTTAATGACTATGCACCAGTTGCAGGAGATGGCTCGACCATGATAATTCAAGGGCAGTGATAGATTAGCTTGGCGCCGACAATGGATTCACGACAATTCATTGTGAGAATAATAAATCCCAATAAATAGCATTCGAGACTCACGATTGAAAAAACGAGGACGACTATTTCAGTGTTCCAAAACTCTGACAAATGGGCGCGTCGGGGGGTACGGGGTGGGGGAGGGGAGAGAGAGAGAGTTGTTAAGGAGGACTGGGACTAAATGTTGATGATGGACGGATTCACTTTCACAACATTTTAAACTGGCCGGAGGAAGATTTCTAACAAAAACTTTACAGTGTGGTTACAGACATTAATGACCATTTTTTGTTTGTTTTGGCAACACAATGTTTATAGTTCAGAATCTGATCGTTCCATTGATTCTAAAACCATATTTGTAGACTGACCGGCGGAGATGCCCTAAGCCATATAGGGAAGAATATACTATCATCGTGTACGCGATCGGCCCGGGGAAAATCGTAAATCGCAACGTGAAGAAAAAATCGAGTACACTCACTGCCTACCACACACTCGTTTTGATGACTTATAGCTCGCCGAACACTACAAAAAACAAAACAAAACAAAACAAAACAAAAAAAAACCAACCCAACAACAACAATGTAAAAGGGAAAAGGAGACAAAATAAACTTTTTTCCCCTCTAATTTTCCTATCACATTTCAGACACACCTGAAAAGAAGGCCTACACCCTTTCACGTTACTGAGTCAGACGACGAACAGGCCAGTGACTGCTTTCTTTTGTAGTAGGCGTCTCCGCCATTGGCTCTACAACCATGCAACTTGCACAGATCTACTGGAAATTGAACGATGTTTACGTTATGTCCAGAACCTGTGTGTTATTTTCAGCGGATTTTATGATATGCGGAAAAAGGGTCACGAAAAATCGCTAAAATCGCACATTCTACAGCGTAACTTTTGAATCCTTGAAATACAAGAGCTCACCAGGACACCATCTACAATGCCTCAAATGGTCGAGAACCTCTTCAAGCTACTGAGGACTGGAACACCTCCCTGGAAAACGTGCTGTTTGTTACTGATGTCGAATCTCAGTCAGAAGCCATCCTCAGGTCTCTCACACTGGAAATGCTGGACCGAGATTACAGTGCATCAGTCTGGGCACACGTTTTCACAGATGGATCCTCAGACGCAGCTGTCAAGAATGGAGGCAGTGAAATTTTCATCCGCTACTCAGATAGACACACCACATCCAAATCCCTGCCTGCGGGAAGACTGTCAACCAACTACCGAGCTGAACTCACTGCTCTATGAGAGGCTGCCAGCCTTGTCGGTGCAGACGATCCCCTGTCCGCACACGTCGTTTTCCTGACCGACTGCAGATCCATCATCCAAAACCTGCAGTCCCCCAGTGAGCAGCTGGAGAAAGAAACACTGCACCTGCTGGTCGCCCTCTCACGCCTAACACAAGTGGCTGTTCAGTGGGTACCTGCTCACTGTAGACTGTCAGGAAACGAGGAGGCAGACAGACTCGCCAAGTCCGGCAACAAGCTTGAGCAGCCAAACCAACCGATGTCCTTCCAGGAAGTCAAAACCCTCATTAAGCTGCACTATTATGTAGACTGGCAGACCCAACACAACCCACCATCTGATGACCAGTTAAGACACCTCCAGCGCCACCAACAGACCACCATATTCCGTCTAAGGACTGGTCACTGCCGACTGCGTGCACATTTGTACCGCCTTGGACTGTCCCACACTGCAGACTACTTGTGTGAAACTGGTTTACAGAACCCAGAGCATGCACTGCAGTCCTGTCCCTGTGCCAAGACGCCAGGATACAGCACTGGCCACATGGAGCGACGCTGTCAGAGAAACCCTGAGGCTCCATTTAAGACCTACTGCAGACCACGAACTTCAACTCAACAACCAATCTTGACATCTGATTCAGAAACTCGGGAACGCTGGAGAAGAAGAAGAAGAATCCGTGAAATGTTCAAAATTTGCAACGAGCCGCTTTTAGCTTTAGTGTACTCATACTCCTGTAGGTAAACTTCTGAAACACACATATCCATGTAGTTTAATTATCTTTAAAATTTCTTGTTGTTGTTGCTGCTGTTGTTTTGATTGCTGTTGTTGTTGTTGCTGCTGCTGCTGCTGCTGTTGGTGACGTTTCGTCTAAAATCACCAAGATGAGGAAAAGTGCGCTATGAAATTCCGATCTAATCCGATTGAGAGATCGAAAAAAGTACACTGTACGCGAGCGAGCTAGCGGTGTAGTCTGATGTTTTACATGATATCTGAACTCTCTTAACCACAAGGCCGCATTTCCAACGTTGGAAGGCGTTGTCTAACGACCATGTACCCGTTGTGGGAGATGGATTGATCAAGATAATTCAAAGGTAGAACCAGATGAGCTTGGCACCTTCAGGCGCCAAGCTCATCTGGCACTGCCCTTGAATTATCATGATCAATCCATCTCCTGCTGCAGGGATTTGGGGCTAAATGGGTTAATGCGGTTCGCTCATGCGGATAATATGCGCTGATCTGCGGTTTTGGGACCAACGGACCGGAATGTACCAGTCTGGGTTCTTGATCTTACGATAAAGTCTTGCCATTTTTTTTTTTTGTTGTTTTTGTTTTGTTCTGCTTTTATTCAATATCGCAATTTCCTAGGCTGAAGTTCTGTCTGTAAGTGTTTCGCCAATATAAAATTGTCTTTTATAAATGTATTTTAATGTCAGTGTGTGTGTTTCTAGGTCAGTGTTTTTGCTGTGCGATTGTCAGTGTCACACTGGTTGTCGTCGTAGATTCCCTGCGCTGATCAGTGCAGTGAATCAAGGAAGACAACCAGTGTGCGTCAATGTATGTGACCAGATCGATAAGCCGATGGTCATGTGCCTTTAAAGGTTGTTGTTTTGGCTCCGAAATGGTTCAAATTTAGCATCTATGCACCAGATTGGAGACCAGTAACACAAAAGGAACATTCTGTGTCAACAGTGCCCTGGGGATTCCTCGCTCTTCAGTCACGACTTGGAGAACACATCCAAGCAGATACATAGACCATACAGTTCGGCGTCATGAGTTTGCCAAAGCATATCAGAATAACAAGGTGAGGATTTCATCCCAAAGTCTACCGTATTGTTTTGAGCTCACTTGCGTTTTTCTTTTAGGAACATTCAGATTTCATGTTTATATTTTTAAGGGTTATTATGCTGATCCATTTCCCTCCTCTCTAGGCCAACCTCTGATCAACACAAGTCGGGGCACACAAATAAAGACGGACACACGGCGCTTCCAGCCATTAGTACGCTCTGTGGGCTCGTGTAGCAACGGGAATCCATCTCCTTTTACTCTAACCCACCCTCTGATCCACACACACTGGCACACATAAAATAAAGACGAACACACGGCGATTCCCGCGGTCTGGCGTAGCATAGCTATTCTGAAGAAGAATAATAGCACGACCAGCGAAATGACGCCAATTGAAGCTTCACGTCATGGCATCATTAGTCCCACATCGAGTGTTCATAGTGACGACTCGATGTTATACGTCATTCATCGCAGTACTAACATTTGACGTATCAGAGAATCAACTTTGCAATTTTTTTTTGCTTATTTTCACGCCTAGAGCTTACAGGTCACAATTTGATCTAATCCTACCCAAGGGCTGGAACAAACAGCAGGCTTATGCAAACACTGTTTATGAAAATTCATGCGGGTATTAATGAGAAGATACTTTTTTTTCGTAAAAGAAAAATTTAAGTTGTGTTAGCTGTTTTACAAATGACTCAGAAAAAGTGGTGCTGAAAAATGTCTTATTTTCATATCTAGGGCATACAGGTCACAATTGACCTAATCGTACCCAACTGCCGAAGATAAACTGTAGGCTTCTGTAAGTACCGTATATAAAAAAATGATGCAGTTATTAAAAAGAATTTTTTTTTCGTAGAAAAAAAGATTCAATTGTTTTAAGATTAACCCATATAATTCGTGAAATTAATCCCCCAAACGTGAAAATATATATTAAAAAAAATATACTTTAATTATCACTAAAAAGGTTCTAGAGGTACAATGCTGGTTAACGAACTCATTCAATATCTTCCTTTTATCTAGGTATATACAAAATATTTAGTAAAAATTGAAAAAAGAATTACAGACTCCAGTGTGGATAAACCTCTTTTTGTGAAACTGCCATTCTCTCGCCAATGAGCATCTTAATAAAATCGAAAAAAAAAAGGTCTCGAGATTATTCTGTTAGTGACAATATCATACAATTTCAAGCTTGTCCGTCCTCAAACGCGGGCGCGCACACACACACACACACACACACACACACACACGCACACACGCACGCACGCACGCACGCACGCACGCACGCACGCACGCACGCACGCACGCACGCACGCACGCACGCTCGCACGCACGCACGCACGCACGCACGCACGCACGCACGCACACACACACACACACACACACACACACACACACACACACACACAATCCGAAAATATATTCATTTTCCTATTATTTATTTCAAAATAAGACGTCTAGATCGCGCAGAGAACGTAAGGGGTTCACAAACGAAATAGTAACAAGAAAAACTGCTTCACACTTTCATTATAATGTAGATTTCGATTTGTAGATACTGAGTTTAAAATAGTTTCGTATTACCTTTTGTTGTTTCAAATGTTGTAAGTTAAGTTTAATTCAATTTTTGTTTTTGTGCAAAAATGGACATTTGTTATGAATTTTATTTGTTGAATCAACCGTTGAGTTGGGGGTAATTGTGCACTATTTACGAAAATAACCGCGTCGCTCCTGTTAGAAAGAAGGCTTCGACGGACATCGTTATTCTGCAGTTGTGAAAGGTTCATATATAAAACACAAAAGGGAGTATTCGTATACTATCATTTCTAATAAAAATCGAGCGGCGTGACATTCTGCAACTGTTTCATCCATAGTGCCCTCGCTCGTTCCGCGCTCGGTGACCACGGATCAAACAGTTTCAGAAGTGTCAGCCACTCCTATCTAGAAATAAATAGTATGCGAGCTCTCCACGTCTATGCTAAAATAAAACCTTTTAAGAAAGTACACTTATACGACATTCCTATTATACCGAGCATTGCATTTTGGGATCGAATAGTTAGCTCACGGTGTAAATTGGGACCGAAGACAATACAGACGGCAAATGGACTGGACAGTCCTGTCGAAATACAGACTATTTGCACATGCCCTAAGATTCTCTAGCCGCTCTGACCAACTGGTAATGTAAAACACCTTTTTCTCAGCGCCGGCTAAACGTCTTTATTTTCGCTGAACATAACTTAAGCATTGTGCACATGTCGTCGCGAGGACATTTGATTTTAAGTGATCGGATTCCAGTTGTAAACGTTTCTATGAAATAGAGAATTGAAGTATAAGAAAAACCATCATTTCTAAACATTTCGTGGCTGACACTGCTTCAACTGTTTGATTCATAGTCACCGAGCGCGGAGCCAAACAGTTACAGATCACAGTGTCAACCGCTCGTTGTGTCTTTAGATGACAGTAGATATACGAACATTGTATCTTAACACATTCTTGCCCAACGACCGAAATCCCCAAATTCTGAAGTTGCCCGTTGATATTTCAAGGATGGTGCCAGAATAGCTTGGCGCCTATGGGCGCCAAGATATTCTGGCACCACCCTTGAACTATTGCTGCTCGATCCATGTCTTGCTGTGGTGTGTCGGGGCAGAATGAGTTAAAATAGTAAGCACTCACTTAAACATATAATGCAGCGCGTTTGCGTTTTTAGTTTTTTTTTATTTATTAAAAAAAAAATTAAACAATAAACCCTTTGGATGACGTAACATAGCAAACAGTTACCTGCAAGAGGCTTACATTCTCATGCCGCCTACAGTCGCACGGTTTTATCAATAAATATGTCTCTTGTTGGCCTCTGTATAGGCAGAGAGATCGATAACAGAGTTTCATGTTTTCAGATACAGAATATGACTGGTCAGAAAACAAGGGTTAAAGCTATGGCATGCAGATGTCACGTGTCAAAACATTTGCTCTTTGTTTAAACACGTTGTCTTGCTTCGGCTTCATCGTCATGATAACGCCCTGCCGGTAAAGTACGGGGCTCACGTACACTCTAATACGGAAACGGATCTGATGCGTTGTCTTGCTTCGGCTTCATCGTCATGATAACGCCCTGCCGGTAAAGTACGGGGCTCACGTACACTCTGACTAATACGGAAACGGATCTGATGCGCTGGATGCTAGACAGGCGCACATAGCGATACTCAATCCTGTTACCTGCTATTGCAAATACGAGGGTTACTTTGTTCTTGGAAAGTAAAGAAGAATACGTGTAGGAAATCCGAACTCGTTCCATCTGCATGTTTATCGTGGGCTGATCAGTTACCTCTAGAAGCGAGGAGGGGAGGAGAAGGGAAGGGAAGCTCGGCGCGTAACGCAAAGCAGGGATAGTTTAACCACCGGCAGAAATGGCCCTGATTCTACAGAAGTAAACACAGTTTTGTTATTGTTGTTTCATCTTTGAAATAAAGCGATTCCTGTATGATGGCGCACATTAACATGTGACAAAAAAAATGTATACTGGAGATTAACACTTGTTAGACAATATTAACGATTATTGTCAAGAACATAATTATGTGTTATCTATATTGTGCATGCAACAACCGGTACAGTAAACAGGACTTGTACATGGCTGTATATTGGGTTATAGTACTACAAATCACGGTGAACAATGCAATCGAAACAACTTGTCTCTTATTCGCCCTGTCACTGCATGACAACTTTCAGAATTCCTCATTACCTTACTCACCATTCTAACTGTGTGTACAAGATGTTTTTAAATTAAATTGTCCGATTTAATATATTTTATTTATTTATTTCTTTATTTATTTCTTATTTATTATTAATTAATTAATTTATTTATTTTTATTTTTTTAATTATTTTTTAATTTATTTATATTTTTATTTTATTTATTTATTTATTTATTATTATTATTATTATTATTATTATTGTTATTTTTTTTTTATTTATTTTTTTTTTTTTTTTGGGGGGGGGGGGGGGGGCTTTGTGCTCTGCATATTGATAGAAATGCTTGTCTCAATTTTGTGTCCGTCAGACAATACAAATTTTAAAAAAATACAGCACTGTTGCTGTACCAACACATGCTGCCAAAAAAGGAACCGAACCTGATTAATGAAAACAACTTTTTATCGTTCTTTCCTTCATTTATATAGCTGTACGAGGCATATAGATGTGCAGCTGCATATGGGAGTGTTAGGATACAAAACGCGACAGACAGAACAATCAACGTAACGGTAACGAAAAAAGTCTTCTTGTGGCGATGTGATGAAGCTCTATGCTCGTACATAGTGCTCACACATTAGGTTAAATACGGTACGGTTTTTGTTAACGGTTTGTTTTGTGCCGATAGTACGCGAGGCCGTGGTCCACGTGAAATCTTTAAGGAACGGTTAGAACGGGGAGTTTAGTGAGTACTGTTATAGTGAGTTCTAGGCAGAAGTTTAGGCTGTCAGAGCAGAAATACGTTAATACGGGCTTTCTTGTCAGAAGAATCAGATGTGTTTGAGATACCTAGCCCGTATTCCAAGACTCTGAAGCCTAGAATTCAGGTATGTTTCTATATATGCAGTATTGATAGTTGTTTAGTTAAAGACGGTATGCGTTGGTAAGAATAATGTGGTTGTATAGCGTTGTCTGGTTTGGTTTAGCTATGTTGGGTTTCGTATACAGTTATTTACCGAGTTGAATAACTAAAGACGTGAGATGTGTATGCTTAAGTCGCTATGAAGGTAGTACGCGGTTGGTTAAGCATAGTCTTTTCCAGTGTATAGAGTAGTGTATAGCAAGAGTGTTAGGCTATAGTCTGTTTCAAGATAGTGACAGAGATATGGGGGTGTTACGGAAGTAGACAGTTATGAAGCACGTGTGTGTGTGTGAATGAACGTGTGAGTTATTTTATCAGCCAGGTTACGTGAACTTTTCTCATTGATCCAATATGTTGTATGTTTAGCAAGTGTTACGTTGGGACTTTTGTTGTCGTATTCAGAGTGCTTGTAAAGAGTGGAACGACGGACGCCGAGACGTCAGTCACAGGTGGGACCTAACGTGAGGTCATCCCTCCAGCTCTTCACTCAGAGTGAGTCTGATCGAGACCAAGATACCCGGATCACAGCGAGAACTGCGCTACGGTGCGAGTACAAGGACGTCCGTGTTACAGACAGGACGACAGGAAAGAGCATACAACGGACTTGCACGACTAGACGTGAGAAGGACCAACGTAACCAGGCAATAACATCAAACAGGTTGGAGACTGAGAACTAACACCTAGCCTGGCGAGATATTGTGAATTGTGTGTGTGATGTTCGGATCTTAGTAGAGAAGTGTATATAGTTTGATAATCTTTTTGAACCTTTTAGTGTATAAAAGTTACTTTAGAAAGGGAGCCCGTGTGTTGAGTTTTACCGCATGAATGCACCCGTCTGAGTCAGTGGCGGTGTATGCGTCTGTTGTGCGAGAGTCTGTGCGTACGGCTGTGGGTAAGTCTGCGTGCGTTACAGGCGATCAGAAACCCGCTCTGGGTGACTTGTCAGCTCCGTCCGGACTTCTCGCACAGACACTGTCAGTGCCCATATTAATATAGAGTTACTGATGAGAAGTAGAACAAATGGCATAAGAGAGGAGATTAATAAATCGATATGTGACCACACTGTTTCCATGAACGTTCTATACTCCTTAGCCCAATAGCTGCAATACAATTTTGTGCCACTGGTTCCATTTTGTAGGTCTAGCGTACAAATGAGGTGTGAGTGGAGAATTAAAACAAACAAGATCATGGAAATGATGAGAACCTTATATTTCTTTGCATTACACATCACCTTCACACGATGAGGCCAGACGACAGAGGCAGCTCTCTGTACCGTCATAGCCACCAACAGCCAAGGGGACAATTTTCTCTTCCAATTCTCCAAGGACAATAATCCAAGGACAAGCTTTACACGAAAATGTACTTAAAGCATAAATATAAATCCGAAAATTGTTTGCGAGCCACCTCCTCAAAAGTCCTGAAAGCAACAGACTTGTATCTGAAATAACTAGTGCAACAAAGAACATGTTCATAGCCGTGTTGCCGCCTTTACTTTTTATATGCTGTAGTATGACTATAATCATGACGTTACCAAATGTTCCAAACAGAAGAATCAATGGAGAGATGATCTTTTTCAAAAGCAGACGAAGCTGATCAAAGGGCAGCTCATACACGATGTAACGCACGCAGACTTGCCCCCAGTCGTACGTACAGACTCTCGCACAACAGACGCATACACTGCCACTGACTCAGACGGGCGCATTCATGCGGTAAAAACGCAACACACGGGCTCCCTTTCTAACGTAACTTTTATACAAAATAAACAATATGAGACAAATACTCACAAACTATCACAACTATATACACCACTTCTTTCCCACTACCAGCACCTTAACACCACATCCAGATACACACAATATCACTGCCAGGCTAGGTATTAGTTTCTCACTATCAACCTGTCTGGTGTTCTCGCCTGGTTACGCTCGGTCCTTTCACGTCTAGGCGTGCAAGTCCTTTCTCGTAAGCTCCTGAGTCGTCTTGTCTCTCGAACCGTGGACGTCCTCGTTACACGCACTGTATCTTCGCTGTGACCCAAGTGTCTTGGCACCGGCCGCTCATTCCCCGAGTGAAGAGATGGAGAGATGACCTCGCATTAGGTCCTGGTGACTGACGTCTCGGCATCCGTCGCTCTCTCTCTCTCCGACAAGCACTCTAAACAACAACAAGGACCCAAATCGTAACACTTGCTAAACACACAACATATTGGATGATATGAGAAACATCACATAGCCTAACATAGCTGAGTAATTCCCTTTGGTTTGTTGTACAATTCTGCCAGCGCTAGCCTCACCTATCTGGTTTGTGAGTATCACATAGCCTGGCTGATACCAATAACTCACATGTTCATTCACACACACACGTGCTTCATAACCCGAACTACTTTCGTAACACCCCGATAACTCTGCCACTACCTTGAAACAGACTATAACCTAACACTCTCGCTATACGTTATTCTATACACTGGAAAAGACTAACTCACCAAGTACTACCTTCATAGCGACTTAGACATACACACCTCACATTCCTTTAGTTATCCATCTCGTTAAATAACTGTATACCAAAACACCGGTTACCTCACTGAATTCCAAACCAACATACCTGAACCAAACCGGTCAACACTATACAATCAAATTACTCTTACCAACGCATACCGTCTTTAACTAAGCAACTATGAATAATACATATGTGACCCTCTCTCACGAAATCAGTCTTAACTTGCATTTTGGGTGTTTGAGATATATACATTTCTGAAATGTACAGAGCCTGCTGATTAATTTGATATATGAATGAATGCTGTAGTGCAAACATTGTAGAAGTTATTAGGGTTTAAAGTTGTTAAATGCACCGGTGGCCATTTTGAGAAAACAGCCTGCAAAGTTTATGTGTGCATGTCTTGCACATCTACCTTAGCAACGGGGGTTCAAAGTCAACCAATCAACCTGATATTTTACATGGTGGTTCAGTAAGTCCATCACTATGTGTAAAACCTCACATTAAGTTGCTAGCTAGTCAGGATCTTGTGATAAATAGCCCCCAAAAGTGCCATACCTAATGTAAACATGACAGATTTGGGGGGAAAATGCATTTTCATATTTTGCTATCAAACTCAAGGCATAAATAATTTAAATTCTGTTTGAGCATAAAAGTATATTGCTATAATATATTCAGGCAAAACATGTATGAAAATGCTCTGTAGCACTCTTATTTAGTGGCAAATGTTATCTAAAATTAGATTGCGGACGCGTTCAAGGAACGTGAAAACCACCATCACCAAGGGAAAAATAAAAACCATCATTACAAAGACTGAATACAATTTACATCCAATTTATGAAGTTGCCAATCACTTTATTTCATTGTTTGTCATTTATACCCACTTATAATTGATTCAAACTGAAAAAGACACTAGACAGAAATTATCCTTAAAACATGCAAAACAGAAGTCACAGTCGGCTGCCTGTTGTCCTAGACTGAAATAAATTCTATTTACTACCACTACCCTGCAAAATGAAGTCACAAAAGCTAAAAACAAATCTACAAACTGAGTATTAGTAGTTCCACATTCATTATATAAATTTGTAAACATGCAACAACTTTAAAAAAAACAACAACACAATATTTACTTACAGGTTGCAGAAGAAATGTAAAAAAGGAAAGTCCTCACATATTGCAGGCAGCATACCACTTCACCAAACAATTCCCTTCAGTATACAATTATCCACTCAAGCACAGCACACTACACCACACAAGCACAGTAACCAGACAGTTGTCTTTGCACACTGGAAATCAGCTGTGAGGAGGAGGGCACACAATGTTACACTTGTCTCGAGCGTAGTGCTGAATGTGTTGAAATAGATACTGTTGTATGTCTCTGAAAAGTCCAGGAACTGGTATATGGCTGCCAGTGCCATGAGGGGGGGGGGGGGGAGGGGGAAGGTGAGCAACAAGGCCAGGAACAGCCAGCACCTTGTCCTCTTCAGCGTCGGTGAGGCGGGTCGTCTTGTAAAACTTAAAACACCTTTCCATGGCGACTGAACCTGAAGCGTCCAAAAGACTTGATCCCATTCAAGCTACTCGTTGTCCTCCTATGCACAGTTTTCTTTAATAAAGCGCAGCACGTGGTCTGTGTCGTGGAGCGTCAAGCTGAGGGTGTTGTTCTTTTGCCCCCAGTCTTTTGTCGTGTTGGCATCAGTCCCTGTGTCTGGTAGTACTTTGAAAGGCGTGTCAGGATTCTTGGCTGATACTGAAAACAGAAACAAAAACAGTAATGAAGTCAGAAAACAGCAAAAAAACAACAAAAAAACCCCAACAAACAATAATTAAGTCAGAAAACTGAAAGAAAAACAATAATGAAGTCAATGAAAATAAACTGTCATTGCTCACTAGACACAACACATGACTTTGCATGATTCTGTTTAGTGCTTAAAATAATGTATTATACATACCCAGCGTTCATGCTGCACTGTCTTCAGTCCGTTCCGCATGCACTCACTCAGAATGCTGGGGATCATCCACTCCTTTGCATCTGAACAAAATAGTACAAAATCATTTTAAACTGTCTGTTTATGTGAGCCATTTCTGTATTGCCATTAGTAGTACAATTAGCCTATTCATCTTCTGTTGAGAGTTGGTCACACACACACACTCCACACACAAACACACACTCTACACACACACACACACACACACACACACACACACACACACACACACACACACACACACACACACACACACTAATGATCATACATCTGCATTCAGAAATGATGCACATACCTCGATCCATGTGTTGAATTGAGAGTTGAAGACTGCAGCCGTTGCTTTTTCGCTTGTTTCTCGATCGGCCGGTTCAAACTCAAAATCGTTGTATGAGAAGCTATCGTCGTGATGAGAATCGGCGACGAAATAGTCTGTGATCAGGTCGCTCAATTCTTTCTGATCTGCAGGCATTTTTTTGCCTGATTTACAATAGTTTAATCGAGTCTTGCTTTCATTTTCGCGTGTTGTAAACAGACGAAAAGTGAACAGCGGAACAGGATGCAGTTGTTTCCCTTAGTCTTGTCTCATCCAATGAGAATTCGTGTAACTTCATCGTTGCCATGCCGCTAACAGTTCTACTCTCTGATTGGTCACAATTCAACATTTGTGTACGCCCTTTTTTCCTTATTTGGGAGGAACACATCCGTTTAGTTTAGAACACGACCCAAGCCCGCGAAAGCGCGGACAAAGGCCTTTCCAACGGTATATAACTTGATGGGGTTCTGTAGGGGATGCAACGTGTTCTGTTATGTTAAATACGGGTCATTTTGCACAAAGCAAAAGAATAATTGGGGCCGAGCTCAGACTTTTAAAATCATTTTAACCTATTTAATGGCATTTTTCATGATAAATATTTTAACCATACGATACTTTGGTGTATGTAGAATACATTTCTGCAAAAAAGTGAAAATGACCCAGATTGACCCCCACCACATATTACTGCGTGTAGCGCCGATCGGCTCGCTGCGAGTTAAGACTGGTTTGCATGAAATAATTAAAAAACATTTTTTAAGACCTAAAACGCAAAAGTACAGTTTTCGTCATCATTCGTTGTGTTAATAGTATGCTGATTATGGTCGTGCGACACTGAAAAGTTGGAAACAATGCAAAGCAAAAGTTCCTTTAGGATCTACAGTTTTCACGTTTTTCTTTGTTTCCTGATTAAATACATTCCGTGCATGTAAATTACACAGACATTCAACTGGTCACATGCACAGACTCACAAACGTAAAGGGCACATACACAACAACGCTAACTTTCAGTCGGACGCATTCGTGCAGTATAAACGCAATACATCATTCCTTTTCTCTGTGGCTCCTTTTACCAAACTAACAAAAACATGTGAACTCAAAAATACTCTTTGCAAGATACATAATTCTCAACATTACCACATCACTCTCACATCCACACACAATATATTAAAAGCCAGGTTAGGTACAAGTCCTTGTTATCCAACCTGTTCACTGCTGATATCACTGTGTATCGTTTGCACATTCTGTCAGGTCTAGGCTTGTAGTTTTTTGCGTCACGCGTTCACTTAAGCAGTCCCACGTTCCCTGAACTGTGGACGTCCCCTCGACTTGCTCCACTAGCGCAGCCTCTGTTGACTTTGATGTCTTGGCACCAAGCTTTTCGCTCCCCGAGCGGTGAATGTCCTCACGACACGTTCCTCCAGCGGTAGATTCAGTTGAGCTTGATGTCTCGGCGTCACGTCAGTCGACAAGAACTCTGTACAATAAAGTTATAATATCGTAACACTTGTTTAACACACACATATTGGATGATATGAGGTACATTACGTAACCTTGCTGATAAATATAAAATCTACACATTCATTCACACACTCGTGCTTCCTAAAATAGACTAGATTCGCAACAAACCATAACTCAGCCACTACACAGAAACAGACAATAACATGACGCACGCGCCATAATAATAATAATAATTACGGTATTTATAATGCGCTTATCTTATAATAATTATAACTCTAAGCGCGCACTCACAACTCGCGCACGCATTAGACGACTCACGTACAACAAATGGTGAAATATATTGCGACAGTCATCTTTTGTGGGGAGTGTGGTGAAATAGTGCTAGAACTGTTGAAAGAGGTGAGTTTTGAGGGCGGACTGAAAGGAGAAGAGAGAGTCTTTCTGACGGAGAGAGAGTGGGAGAGTGTTCCAGGTGGATGGACCATAAACTGAGAAGGCGCGGGGGCCGAAAGTGCTGAGTTTGGTGCGGGGGATGTGGAGACGGAGAGGGTCGGAGGCGGAGCGGAGGGAGCGGGAAGGAGTGTAGGGGTGAAGTAAGTTGGAAAGATAGGCAGGAGCGCAGTTGTTCAGGGATTTGTAGCAGAGAGACAGAATCTTGTATTGGATACGCTGTGGGATGGGAAGCCAGTGAAGAAGTTTGAGCAGGGGTGTGATGTGGTCGGATTTTTTCTTTCTGAGGACGAGGCGGGCAGCATTGTTCTGGATGCGCTGGAGAGTGGAAGTGGTAGAGTGAGGGAGGCCGGAAAGGAGAGAGTTGCAGTAGTCAATGCGAGATAGAATGAGAGAGACAGCAAGTTTGGTGGCAGCTTCGGTGGTGAGGTATTTTCTGATCTGACTGATGCGGCGGAGGTGAAAGTAGCATGCCTGGGCAGTGGCGGAGACGAAGCTGGTCATGGTAAGAGAGGAATCAAGAATAACGCCAAGGTTTTTGGCCGAGTCACTGAGGGAGATGGGGGTGCTGTCGAGTTGAAGTTGGAGAGAGGGAGGGAGCTGGGAAAGTTTCTGGCGAGTGCTTACCAACATGGCTTCCGTTTTGTCGTCATTCAGTTTAACCATACATTGGTTCGTACATTGAAAACAAAATATGCTTAACACAATTTACGTACTACCTTCATAAACGATTTCTGTATAAACACCTCACATTCCTTAGTTATCCATCTCCGTAAATAACTACATAGGAACATCACCGATTATCTCAACAAATTTCAAACCGACATAACTGAACCAAACCAACGCAACACAACCGAACTAAATCTTACCAACGCATACTACCTTTAGCTCACTAGCAGTTGATAATACTTATAAAACGTACCTGAAATCTAAGCCTCAGAGTCTTGGAATACAGCTAGCATGTCTACATAAGTCCGTTCAGACAGAATAGCCCGTACTGAATACTCTAGAGCTCTGTTAGACTGAGCTCTCCCTAAAACTCCGTGCACATCGCTGCAATCCTGACTGCACGAACTACTCGTTACAGCCGAAAAACCGCTGACACTTCATCACAATGCAAAAACCCTGTGAGAACTCTATGATTGGGCATAGATCTTCATCACAGTGCAAAATTATCCCCCCCCCAACCCTCCCCCCCCCACCCCCCACCGCCCCCCCCCCCAAAAAAAAAAAAAAAAAAAAAAAAAAAAATCCTTGTTTTACTATTATTACTTTGTCAATTGGGAAATATCAGAGTGCTGGTTTAGTGAGTTACCGTGTTTCACGTGACACCGTTACAAGACGATAGTTGAATATAGCATAACATAGCTAAAGTTTGGCAAATTTGAATTAGTTTGTATTAATTAAATTAACGAGAATGTATAATTCTCAGCGCTTTAACAGTGTCCTCCGTTTTCTTTAAAGCATTCGAGACATACCGCATACTGATTCGCGGCTTTAAGCCGCGTATCCTGATGCGGCACGACTCGAATGAGTTAAAAGTAGAGAGTAATCAATAGCGAAGTGTTGAATTTTTATCTACTTGACCTGTCTAGCTGCAGGGTGGGCACAATTTATGATACAGAAATGTACTCACAGTAACTCGAAAAAATATATCAACATTTCTTTATTTTTAAACTACAAATTAAACATTCATCTTTCTCTTGTAGAAGTTGACAATAATTCGCAACAAAATCGGACAGACAGGTGTGTTATGAGGGGTTTCAAAGCACAAGCTAAATTAATAGCGAACATATGGTTTGTCTAAGAGAGTGATATATCTCGTTTTACTCCCATACTACAACATGTTTCTGAAATCTAACTTGAAATTCCCCATAGTCACAAACACATTTCTGCCAGGTTTGATCTAAACTGCAAATGCAAAAGATCAGACGATACGTTTATTAAAGGTCAAAATAAATAAATTCTGTCGAAGCAAAAAAAGATCTGCTACAAAACTCCATGTTCGCCATATTGTAATCGCCGATAACTCCGCAACACCGATAACTCGCCAAACAAACATTAACTGAGAATATATTGCTTCAACTGTAGATCACTTCAGTTGCAAACGAAGAGACTAAAGAATAAAAGAATTATATTGATGCAACATTTTCAGCTGATTTGGTTTCAAAAATAACATGAATCCTGCCGGTGGATTTCTTAATCATGGTCAATCTATCTCCTGCTGTATGGACTCGGGGCTAAATGGGTTAAAGTCTTCACTGCCAAGTACTGAGATGCACTGTGATTTTAAATCCATGAAAAAGATTTAGGAATGGCTTCTTTAAGTTCTCTTAACATTCGTTTTACCGTTTATAGTACATAAATATGCATTCGTATTTTTATCTATGTTGCGTTTGTGGTTGTGTTATTTGTTTAGGGCATGTGTGTGTGTTGATTATAGGAAAAGATCCGGTGTTCAGATGAGTTATTTTAGATTAGAATCACGTTGTATGAATCGTTTCTTTTTGCAGGGATAATTGCATCGAAGTTTGTTTTGGATGTAACTAGAATGTTGCACATTTCGCTAACTTGTACCAATGTTCGACCTAGATAAAGGTTTAAGGTTCTGAAAAAGGCGCGATTGGTCTAGTGACCTCAAACATGACGTCAAAATTTTTGTAGTACACATGTTGGTTACATATCATAACATTTACCTAATGCACCCATGGAAGATTGTACACAAATCTAGAGTGTTCTTTTTAATGAATATTAATGATTTTAATTACGTTTTCTATTCTGATTGGCTGATTTGTGTAATTTGCGGGATCAAACTGTTACTCCTGATGATGCTGTAATCGTCCATATTTGTATTTTTGTTATGCCTGCTGTATTTTGAGAGCAGCGTTTGATGAAAAATTGATGAATATCGCTCTCCCGCACAGTTGTTACCCACTGTTTGTTTAGGGACGGACCTACCTACTATTATATCCATTTTGTTTGCAGTCAGATTGATTGTACATTGCTTAACGTCCCGACAGCAACAAGGCTTTCTCAGGACGTGCCTGCACTGCTTGTGAAAAACATAAAAATAAACAGAATATTGAATGTATGTCGCCAGCCGGTCCAATAGGTTAAATACACCTACGAAATGGGGGCTAAATAAAGCTAAGACCATTTAGCAACACATCCAATATGTTAGCATCCAATATCCAACACATCCAATATATTTAGCATCCAATATCAAGAGCTACAGGCAGCGCAGACAGTAGGGAGAGTTTAAAAAAGGAAAATACAGGTGAATGGACCAAGGGTAGACAGAAACACATGCCCCAGAATCGGAAAGGAAACCCACCCTGTGGGGCTGACCAGGGTGACCCTGAGAACTAATAAGTAGTTAACCCCCACCCAAGTCCCCCAGGGAAGACCCGGGTGGGGGTTGTTTGCAGTCAGACGTATATTTGCATCATCAATGTTTTGTTGGCTTTTTTGTTGTTGCAACTTTTATAAATCTGTTTCAGCTTTGTTTCAAATTATGTGAATTTGTTTAAATACATTTTGTTGCAAATAACGCCAAATTGTTTTAGATTAATACAGTGAAACCTAGAAGTAGCCGATGGAGAATGAAACACGCTTAGAAAAGACGGGTACAACACAATTTATTAATATTTCGGGTAAATACCCTTTGTCAAAATAGACAAACAAACAGAGAGATCAGCCGCTACTTATCTTCATTTGCAGAAGAAATGAATGCGTTATTGAGGTCAGTCGTTATATAGTCTACGGCATAAGTCTGTTACTACGGTCATTCAACCAGGGAGTTGCCACATTCCTTCTGCGAATGAAGATAAGTAGCGGCTGATCTCTCTGTTTGTTTGTCTATTTTGACAACGGGTATTTACCCGAAATATTAATAAATTGTGTTGTACCCGTCTTTTCTAAGCGTGTTTCTTTCTCCGTTGGGTACTTCTTTGCATTTACACGCTTGGCAGTCAACGTTTTGGTCTGGATTGATTAGTGAAACCTAGGTTTTGACTGATGCATTATCCATCAAATAAACACAGATTTTATATTTAGGTTTCATGTCAGATTTGTAAAGACTGCATTATTAACCCTGCATCTACCGATCCTGTAATTTTAGACATGTTTGCGATGCTGTTGTAGTTATTTCAGTGAAGGGCGCAGTTTTAGAATTCAGAACAGGCTCGGGACGAAAAGGAACATGTGTTCGGACAAAAGAAGGGAAATATCTTTGACTTGCCGCAGGACTAAATTTATGTGTTATTGAGGTCGGTCGTTCTATAGCCTACGGCATAAGTTTGTTACTACGGTCATTCAACCAGGGATTGGAAGTATGACGCAAATCAAAGGTGACGTAAATTTATTATAAAATTATTTCTCGTCACTCAAACGTGCGTTAATGTGTCATGTCTCACTAAACCGTTACCTTGCTGCCGCTACAAACAAGCACTTCAGCGCTGGGCGGTATTTTCAAAGGGCTAGCATATAAGCAGAATCGGACAGTCAACGCAGTTGATCTTTCGAAGTAAAACGGCGTGAGCGAATGTGAAGTTTCTCTGACTGATCACCCATTTTGCAATGGGCTGCGTTAGCGGACAGCGGCTCTTGCCGTGGTATTTGGCACTAGTATGTCTAACAGGTGAGCCCCTCTACCCTACCGCTCTTGTTGTTGCTGTCGTCACTCTTTTCCGGCTTAACCCACTCGTTGCCAAACACAATCCAACTAAAAGAGACATAGGTCATTATGATCCCCAGAATTGATGTGGCCCATGAGGATCTGTGCCTCTTGCTGAAATCAATTTTTTGGCTCTGGAGACTGACTGAGCTTTTTGAAAATCCCAGACAACTAAATTTCTGCTTGTTGGTTCCGACAAATCAGCCTGTTCCATTTGCAAGTGGCACGGGCTCATGCGAATTTCGGTCTCTTGCTCGCCATATATTACATACCAATTTCATTGACTTCTTTAAAATGTCAAGGTCAAAGGAGATAAGGAAATAGGTAACAAATAGCCACTTTTTGACCAACTTATTAAAAAAAAAATAGTAGTCACAACTTCAAACCCAAACTTGATACAAAGATACCTGATGGTAAGACCTTTCTGGGCTTACTTATTTGGATGGCCCCTCGGAAAGATGAATGGTCACAAGAATCAGAAAATAGGGTTTAAAAAGCGCCATAATTTGACGAAAGATGATCTCTTCTCTTATACTACTCATAAATTCAGACTTTTCGTACACAAACCCTGGTACAGAGATACCTCATGGTGAGATCTTCATATGCATACTAATATTGGATGACCACTTACAAATTGGGTCACAAGAAAAATGTCACAAAATAGTTATGTCATGGTCCAGAGATACCTTGTAACCTTATGGTAGAGAGGCTCACGCGTACAGGTGATCATATTGAATAAAGACGCGTTTTCACAAACGCATTGTCGCCAAAGTATATGGGATACCGGGGAATGTATTTGTATTTGTTTTGTACACTGTTCAAATAATAGATGTGGAAATTACGGTGTATCGAAAATGAACAAAATGCTGATTTGTCGAATTCGGACTTTTTGTGCATTAAAAAAAAATGGCAACTGTGACAAAATTGAAAAAAATGTAGACATAACTTTAGTTATGTTTGGATTTTGAATACAACACCATAAAACACAGTAAACACAACAAAACATCCACAGTATGCTGTGTAGGATGCAAGGGGGGCAAAAACATTATTTTGGGTCCATGTACGTGTGTAACAACTGACCGACTTTACTGCAGCATAACGCTTTTATCAAATGGAAAGCATGTATTTGAGCTGCATATTCGTACAGTTCGTATATGTTCTATATCTACTTACAGAGCCAAATGCAGTGTACATATTCAAATTGAGATGCTATTTGGGCTTAGACTTGGATGGAAATGCAGTTTCGCTTGTTGATCAGCTTATTTGTCAGTGAACCCTCGTTTTTTTTTTGTCTTAGTGTTTTTTGTAACAACATTGGAATGACTGACTGACTCAGACTTGGACTGACGACAATCCGCAGTGAAATGGTGTTTCATAAACACGAAACAAGTCACTAACTCCAAGGTCAAGGTTATGGCGGCCAATGTTTTGTCTACATACACAGGATCTCCGAAACTAGCAGATGAAATTGGTTGAAAATCGGCGTTTTGATAGAGATTATCTAAATAGAATGCTTTCTGCAAGAATTAAATTGCTAACCTGAAGATCATGGACGCGGCGGCCATGTTTAGTTTATTGTTGCATATTCTTTTGCGGGCAATATCTCCGACCCCATAGGACGGATTTGGCTGAGACTTTGAATGATGATAGTGCGTAGTGACAGGGTGTGCTGTGAACAAGAATTAATTCACTTTGTCCAAGGTCAAGGTTATGGAGGGTCATTTGTTTTTTTCTGTTCATATCCGATCTCTGAAACTAATGGGTTAGTGTGCTTGAATTTGGTGTTTTGATAGATATTAATGGAAGAATGTGTTTAGCATAAGAATTTCGTCACTACCTTTTAGGTTAAGGCCTTGTGTTACGTTTGTGGTTGTGTTATTCTGTTGAGAGCATGTATGTGTTAATCATAGGAAAGATCCGATATTCATTTGAGTTATTTAGCATAAGAATTACGTACGTTTTTAGTAGGATTCATTTTCATTTGCACTGAGAATTGCGATCAATTTTTGTTGTGACGCGCAGTTTCGCTACAATGTTGTAAAATTTGACATACATTAGACTGGAAGATTCGAGCAGGGTCGCGATCTATCTAGTGACTTCATATTTGAAGTCAAAGTTGTTAGCACCATTTCGTAACATTGTATCAAAGACGCCTAGATAGTAGTGGCCATTTGTATAACTTATTTTTAGAAGATTCTTTTTTTAATGAATATCAATGAGTTTTGGTTACGTTTTCTTTTCTGATTGGTTGTATTGTGCGAATTTGCTGGCTTATTCTGGAAATCTGTATTAATATTTAAAAAAAAAAAAAACGTGTTAGGAAGTATGTGTGTGCATTTTATGAGAGACGCAGCGTGTCAAAAGTGTTGATGCTTTGTAGTGGAGACAGTGTATTAGTGTTGGTGCATTTGTGAATGCATTGTGCGGAGATCGCATCGCTGAAATAAAATATTGTTTGAACTGTTACTCCAGTGTGCTCTACAACCTTATGCCACGTGTGACGAGTTGCAGCCAAGTGAAGTTTCTTTACAATGTAGTATTTTCTCTAGCAGCTTCCCTTGTTGGGATGTTAAAGCTATTGGTCTGTAGCTCCCCGGTTGGTGTGTGGGTTCGCCTCTTTTGTGGAGCGGAAAGACTATAGCCGTTTTACATTGATTGGGGAATTCCCCTTGGGAGTAAATGTCGTTGAAGAGGTTCACTATAGCCTGTTTCATGGTTGGGTGACTATTTGTGATCATCTCATAGGTGATTAGGTATTTTCCTGGGGCTTTACCTTTGCCTGTGGTTCCGAGAGCTTGGGTTAGTTCAAAACTAGAAATTTCGCTGTCTAATTCATAATTCTCTTTCCATTCCGGTTGTTCAAAGCATTGGGCCAAATGTGGTTTAAGGACTTTGAATTCCGGTGTTAAGTTCTCTTTGAGCTGGCCTTGCTAAAGGTATCAGCTAAGAGCTCTGCTTTGTCCTGATCTGTGGCATATACCCTATCTCCTATTTTGAGGGTTGACATTTAGTGTCTGGGGCCGTTGTTGAAGGCTTTTATCTTATCCCAGCTTTCTTTAATTTTGGAGATTATGTTAATGGATTCCGTGAACTTCTGCCAGTCTGCTTGTTTGGCTTCTTTTATGGTCCTATCTGCTACTGCTTTAGCCCTCTTGTATTCAATTCTGTTTTCTAGGCCAAATTTGGAGCTTGCGTTCTCTATTTTTAGTTTCGCGGTCGCAGTTCCTGTTGACCCAGCGACTGAGGATCGGCCGCTTTATATAGGTTCCCAGCCTCTGAAACCGGAAACTACGTCATTGAGCTTCGCGCGTGTAGTCCGCTACACACCGACTAGCTAAGTCATCAAAAATACTCGCACACAGTGCGCCAAGCTTGCACTGAAACACCTAACTCTGATTCACAGGTAGTAACTAGCGATAGCAGAGGGCTCCTCTGCTACGCTCCCAGCCCCCACCCCCACCACCCCCACCTACCACCCCCCCCCCCCCTCCTAAGACCTAATGTGCACGAAGCATTAGTCAAGCAATAGGAGTAAAGTTGCACAACCTATATAAAACACATCATGTTAAAAAAGTAAAGTCTGGCATGCACAGTAAAATCCATCAAATACAAACAAAAGTTCAACCAAATAAAATCATGATGCATGCACACAACCAAAGTCCGAATTAATGAAACATTCAAAACGCATTTCAAACATGATCCCTGATCATGAACACGTATTAGCAACCATTTCAGCAATTGCGATGCGCATGCGACAATAAACACGCTTCAGCACCACTAAAAATATATGGCTACTGCATAGAATCCACGAAAAACAACTGAAAAAACAAGGTTTCAGAACAAAAGTTCAAGTAGTTGTATCATTCCGCGAGCTGATACACAACAATGTGACCATAGTAAAATCAAGACATGCTTAGTCTGCCACAAAACAAAATCAAACTTACAAAGGCAAAAATCAGTCTTTCAGACTGTACGGGCAACATTTGATCCACATCTCATGGAATTCTCATAACCCGTGTGAGCAGAAATGGCTCACATAACACACACACACACACACACACACACACACACACACACACACACACACACACACACACACACACACACACACACACACACACACACATACACACACATACACACACACATACACTCACATACACACACAACAACAACAACAACAACAACAACAAAAACATTAGAACCGGTAAAACCCGATTATTTTAAAAAGAAAATACCTGAGTAAAAATCAAGTACAAAACCAAATGGGAAGATAATTAACCCAAAATAATTCAAAAAGCGCATGCATAAAAGTTCCAAATACAGCACAAAAATAAGCAACCAGACCCAGTCTGTCTCTGAAGTAAAAATTTTCAAAGCAGCACAATGCCTTAGTCAGATGATTAAGCATTATAAGAAGAAAAATGATATATAATATTGTAAAAATTGATATATGATCCAGACATCCGGACATGCACAAAGCAATCCGACAAAAAAAAATTAAAAAGAAAAATTATAATTTAACACCAAAAATGTACGCACGCAAAGAACATCTAAAAAAAAAAAAAAAAAAAAAAAAAAAAAAAAAAAAAAAAAACAACTTAACGGATACTAATGGCAGTGTTTGTCCTTGAAGAATTGCCTTAGTTTTTCTGTTTGTTTTGAGTCATTACCAACTAACATCACCGTTGACTCGCACGACGTGAGAGGTTACCTGGTCAGAGCCTACCAGACAACACTCTCGTCACGGAGTTTCCAGCTAGAGCAACTGGCTTACTCCCAGACAGGTATGAGACAGACACCCATCTCAAATGCAAATTAACGGACTAGTGTGAGCTGGAGGCCCAATCACTTTCAATGGGTCATTAGGGAAGACTAGAGATAGTACGAGCTCCATCATGAGATGCCGCCATCTCACAAAATTGCTTCGGACACGCGAGACACGCGCATGTCTCACTGGCCACAACACACTCCTGGTATTGGGTCAAGAGTTTCTGAAAACAAAGTCAAGTTCAGGATTATGATAAGGATAGGGAATACCTTCTTGGGGCCCTGATTTCTTTTCCCCTTCTAGTTTTTATGTTTCCTCTTCGTCCCTTTCTTCAGCTACTATCAGATCTACGCCACTCATCTCCTGACTCGCACTCGCACTACTCTCACTTCCAGTTTCTTTCGCACACGCACTCTCATTCTCACTGAGTGGCTGGCTTCTACCCTCGTAGTGTTTGACATCATTATTATGTACTACAATGGGATTGTCATTTCTGCGTTTAGCAATCTTCACTGTGCTGTTTCCGACTTTCTCCATGACTGTAAGGACCTGTCCATCCTAGACCAAGTTTCTGTTTCGCTTTTGGTGGGTTCCATATCCAGACCCACATTCCTGTTTCTACTGGTCTCTCTTTACACGTTCTGTCATGATAGTGTTTCTGCATTGGACACTAGCTTCTGAATTCTCTTGTACAAAACGAAAGACTAGTTCCATCGTGTTTTGAACCCATTGTACGTACTCTATATGGGACATTCAGACGCATCTCTAGTAGGGAAGACACCAAGTTCGACTGTCAATGGAAGATTGACTTATCTACCAAAAACAATTAAATTTGGCGTACACCTTGTCGAATGGTGGAGAGAAGCTCTATATGCAATCATAATCAGGACGGATTTATTGCTCCAATCATCCCGGTTCTCGTTTACATATGCGGACAGCATCTGTTGGATGGTTCTATTCTGTCTTTCCACCATCCCGTCACTTTCTGGGTGATATGGTGTGGTTCTTGTTTTGCTAGAACCTCACGCTTCGCAGAGATACCTGAACAAGTAAGGTTCAAACTCTCTACCCTGATCTGTGTGAATAGTTAGAGGAACACTAAACCTACAGATAAACTCTGTTAACAGTTTGTCCACTACAGTGTGGACTGTATGGTCCGAGAGACAATACGCGTCCGCATACTTCGAATAATAATCTTCGACGACCGTAATATACGCAAACCCGTCGTGTGACATGAGCACTGGACCCAGTATGTCTATGGCTATCCTCTCCATGGGCAAACTCACGTTCAAGTGCTGCATAGGAAGCTTTGCCCTGCCCAGACTCGGCTTCCTTCTTGCACACATGTCGCAATGTCTGCACCACCTAGAAACGCCCCTACCCCCCCCCCCCCCCCCCCCCCCCCCCGCCTGGCTGGTACACGTGACGTCTGACATTTGCCAGGGTCTTATCGCGGCCTAAATGACCTGCACATCTTATGTCATGTGGCATACGTAGAACTTCTTGTCTAATCTCAGCTGGGGCAACTAGCAATAGTACCTCGTCTGGAGTAAGACAATGTATAGTAAACCATCCACTACTCTCAGATTGTCCCACTGAGCTATTAGTGTTCTTACAGCTGCGCTATACTTGCAAACTTATGTCCTAGGAGGCTTCTCTCCTTTCACTCAAGCGAGAGGCAGTGGCCAGAGCCAGCAAGTAGCACGTCCTTCTCGTCGAGTCAGAGAACCACGCCAAGGGCAGAGGTACAAAACGAGCAGTGTAAAGCCAGGTTAACACCCACGCGATTTCCCATCGAGGGAGTAGTGGGCGTGTCACTGGTCGCTGGAGGTCGAAGTGAGCCATGAGGTCGGCGAGATCCTTGCAAGACCCTGGATCTGGTTGGTCCAAATGGCGGTCGCTTAGGTCGAAGCTAGCCATGAGGTCGGCGTGGTCCTGGCAAGACCAGGGAACTGGCCAGCCCAAAAGGCGGTACGGGTAAGCCACCATATTAGTAAGATATTCCCGAATGTGATGGACGCCAGGATCTGATCCGTGAATAGCCACAGGAAGAACTCGGCTAGCTGGGGCATAGTCAAAGCTGTGGAGGAGAGGTGTCGCGACCCGCACCAAGACAGCAAAACTCGCCATTTTCCCTCGTAGACTCGCCAGGTGGAAGGTCGTCGCGCCGAAGCGATAGCAGCCACAGCCGCATTCGAGAAACCTCGCGCGGTGATGGATGGCCGCACAATCTCCAGGCGTGTGAACAGAGACTCTCCGGGCAAGGGTGAAAAAGATAAAACCCATTTTAAACGTGCTTTGCACACTCACTTCCAATCAGCGTGACTTCACAGTCTGCCATATAGAATAATACTGCTGTTAACACGTAAACGTCAAATATTTTTTCTTTCTCCATCCATTTGCTAACTGATCATCTATTGTCTTGTCGGTGTCACTATACGCTATTGATGCTGCTGATTTTATGACACTGTCTTAGATGAGTTTATTATTAATGCTATGCACTCGTTTCTTTCTCTTCCTTTTTACATCGGTGGCAGTTACAAATTCTCCATTGCCATTTTTTTCTCCTTTCGGTGATTCACCTATTGTGGTTTCCCCCCCCCCCCCCCCCCCCCGTAATTTTGCTTCTTCTTCTTCTCCTCCTTTTTCTTCTTCTTATTGTTATTATTATTTGCATGCTATGTTTCTTTTCCTATTATGTTCTGTTTTGTTTACAGGACAGCTTGTAAGACAGGCATTGAGTTGCTTAATGGCTTTATCCTGAATAAAAAATAAGATACATCATCATCATCATCTCTATAAGAGCTATTAGAGTGCTAGTCACTGGATCCCTCTTTTGGAACTTTTGTAAGTCCTCACGAGACCAGCCAGCAAACCAGTTGCTTCCTTGCATGCCACTACCAAACGCAGAAGACTGAGTACAATCCACGGTATCCCCTTCAGACATTGAAGCAGAAATACTCTGAAACGATTCATCTTCCCCGACTTCTACACTGGAACTGTCGGTGGTAGTGTCGCGCTGACTGTCACTGATAGTTGGGTCCACACGCGGAACATCTTCACCATTCTGTGAAGCAACGTTCCTCTGAGAACCGCTAGAGGACAGGCTCGACAGACATTGACTACTCCCTTGCTCTTGAAACCACAACGGACCCTTCCCTCAATAGCCAACTCGAATGTTCTCCCTTGTCTTCAAGCAATGGTAGCGTAGAGGACAACGGAGTTTGTGTTCGAGCTGTCGATGCGCGCAATGAGCTATCTTTCCTATCGCTGAAGGTGTGTGGGCTGTCATCTAATTTGTATACCCGGATTTAGTTGACTTTATCAGTAAATATCATGGGGTTTGACTAAGTGAAACGAAGTTGTGTGACGTTGACGAAGTCGACGTGGCAGGCGTTGTTTGTTTCTATGGTAACTGATCACAGTAAAGCCGCAAATCAGGAGGCACTTGTGTTTTAGTCAGATATCAGCTTGCGAATCTCGTCTCGATATTTCAGATGAAAGCACCTAACCAAATTGCAAGCAGTACTCCTGGCCATCTTTACAAGTTTGTCGATGTTAATATACCTGATGATGTCTTGCAGCTGTAAATTGAAAAATCTGCATACCACAGATGTCCTGTATATTGGTGCTGTGTATTTGCCCCCAGAAGACACACCGTATGTTAATTATTTTTTTTCACTCAGCTTGAGGAATGCCTTGTGGAACTTAGCGTGAATAAGCTATGCCTCATGGGTGATTTTAACGCACGTACAGGAAATCTGGATGACACAGTTGTAGAGGATGTAGAGGATGATGTAGATGCATTTGTTACACGTAACCTGCAGCCATTGACAAAGTTACCAACACGTACCAACATTGATGCGAAAACAAAGAATATGGGTTTAAGTTAATCAGTTTCTGTAAATCAATGGGCATGGCTATTGTGAATGGCCGTAGTGGATTTGATGTGTCAATTGGGAAGATCACTTATGTTTGTCTGCTTCTTTTCACTTTTTCAAGAGATAATATAATTCAATGTATTAGACTTTTGTGAATTGTATTCAGATGTTCACTGTCTTAAAATTATGACTGTGCAACTAAGTACACTGAACAATTTGTCCAATTAATAATAATAATAATAATACCGTTATTATATAGGCGCTTTTTCTCAATTTTTGGGGAAATCGACTCAAAGCACCGCGCCTGAAACCCAACACACACACTCACGAAACAGACACGGATTTACGCCATTTAAGACAAACACAGTACAAGACAAACGAAGGGCCAGTCAGCTACTGAAGTTACAGAGAATTTTGACCGCTTGTATTTGAAATTTGTAAAGTGGCCTGAGACCGGTACCAAAGTGTGGGGGGTGGGGGGGGGGGTGGAAGAACCGGAGTACCCGGAGAAAGAACCCCCGACAGTCCGCCCGAATTAACGGTGACACTTACCAGAGGAGAAAAGTCCAACGCCGGAACCCGGTATCGAACCGCGCACCTTTGGCATTGGTGGCAGGCGCCTTAACCACTGCGCCACGGACCGCCCCATATATATAATATAAGGATATGGAGGATGATTCTAATGTTGAAATCAAGCCAGCAACCACTTTTAAAGGAGCACGCCCTAAATGGAAACCAGAATTTTGTAACAGCAGTTGTAAGAACAAAAGAAAGGAATGTCAGAAGGCGAAGAAGCTCAATAGTAAGTTTAGAAATGCCCAGTCGCTTGAAACCCAAACGCTTGCAGCCAAGCAGTACAAATATCAAATAAGATTACGATTTAAAATCCAAACTCGCTCACAAATTAAGTAGTCTAAAAAGCAAGGATCCAAAAGCTTATTGGAGGATAATAAATAGCAGTACTTCTGAAAGGAGTAGTGGTATGTCTAATCTCTCAAGCTAAATATTTAATGACCACTTCAGAAAGCTCAATTCTGAGTCAGAGGAAACATTACAGAAACAGACTGTAGGAATTTATTTCTATGCAATTAATAATGATGCACTTAGTGCTCCATTTACTATTGATGAAGTAAAAAAGTGTATTTGTGTTCTAAAGTCTAACAAGGCTTGTGGTGATGACAAAATTACTAATGAATTTCTTAAGGCGTAGCAAGAGAAAATGGTACAAACTTTCACATCTTGTTTAAACTGGTATTAAAAGCTGGTAAAGCTCCCACTGAGTGGACTATTGGAATCATACTACAATTTTATTTTTAAAAAGGCGACAGTCAGGACCCTAACGATTACAGAGGTATAACCATACTAAGCTGTTTTGGAAAACTCTTTACCAGTGTTCTCAACTCACGGTTAGCCTCATTTATCAGTTACAATCACGTATCAGGCGAAGAACAGGCATGCTTTAGATCTGGCTACTCAACTTCAGAACATATTTTTAACCTTACTTGTATGACTGATTTCTTATTATCGAGAAAAAACCCCCCAACTTTATTGTACATTTGTTGACTTTGCGAAAGCGTTTGATCACATTTATAGGTCTTTTATGGCAAAAGTTAATAAAAACAAGTGTAAATGGACAAATATTTTTGGTCATCCAAAATATGTACGCTAGAGCGAAATCTTATGTCGGGGTAGGAAAAAGTAGTACGGATATTTTCTTGTGCAGTGTTGGTGTTAGACAAGGAGAAAACTTATCACCGCTCCGTATTGTCATTTTTAAAAAAAATAATATGCACATTTACATAACAAACCACAGTAGGCCGTATAAGCTTCCAAGACAGTGCCCAAAATGTTAACCTAGTCGTAAATGATTGTGATGCCCTGTTTAAAATGTTCGTTTTGCTGTATGCTGATGATACAGTACTATGCTCTGAGTCTGTAAAAGGTTTGCAGGCTGCCCTTGATGCACTGTCTGAATACTGTTGTAAATGGCACATTAACGTAAACATTGACAAGACTAAAGCAGTTGTCTTTTCAAAGGGTACGATACGCAACAAAAAAAACCCAACCTTATGACTACAAATATCTTGGACTGAAACATAATTACAATAACAAATTTACAATTGCACAAAAGAATTACATGTTAGTGCAAAAAGGGCAATGTTTTCATTCCTTGAGAAAAGCAAAAAGCATATGCTTCCTCTAGAAATACAAATTTACCTTTTTTGACCAGCTAGTGTCACCATTACTGTTGTATGGCAGTAAATTATGGTGATCATCTGTCATAGCTTGCCTCAGAACTACAGCTAAGGTATTATAACATAGTTCTATGCGTAAGAAATCTACACCCACCTTATTAATCGATGGGGAACTTAGAAAATGTCCTCTGGATTTACATGCCAAAGCAAGGATGCTGTGTTTTTGATATAGGATTGTCACCAAAATAATAAGTGCAAATTTTCTGTTGTCATGCATAGATTTTTGCTGAAGTTGTTTGAGGAGGGAAAATTTGAGTCTGCTTTTATAAAGTCTGTCAACATTAGTTAGGAAGAAGTTGGCCTCAGTAGATTTTGGATTAATCAGAATAATTTAGATTATAGTTACACATGGTACAAAGAAACCATTAAGCGTTGCCTCCAGGACCGGTATATTCAACAGTGGTATGTTGATGTGGAATCATCCGGATGTTGTTATAATTAAAGAATGTTCAAGACAAAGTTTGGTATGGATGACTACGTTTGTAAATTACCTGAAAACCTAGCAAAATCAATGTTACATTTTAGAACAAAGAAGTACCCAACGGAGAAAGAAACACGCTTAGAAAGACGGGTACAACACAATTTATTAATACTTCGGGTAAATACCCTTTGTCAAAACAGACAAACAAACAAACAGAGAGATTAGCCGCTACTTATCTTCATTGGCAAAAGGAATGTGGCAACTGTGAGTTGTCACATTCCTTCTGCCAATAAAGATAAGTAGCGGCTAATCTCTCTGTTTGTTTGTCTATTTTGACAAAGGGTATTTACCCGAAATATTAATAAATTGTGTTGTACCCGTCTTTGCTAAGCGTGTTTCTTTCTCTGTTGGGTACTTCTTTGCATATTACACGCTTGGCAGTTACCTGTTTGGTCTGGAGTACACTTTATAAACACTTTAACCACTCTCTGTCTGTATAGTCACTCAGATATAGAGGGATTAGTAGGAAAAACTATGTGATAAATGTAACATGGGGATATTTGGGATGAATTCTATTATTTATTCTGCTCCCGTACTTTGCTGAAAAGCGTAAACTGTGTTTAAAAAGATACTGTTACAGCAGACCAAATGCAATCAGATTTGAACATATACATACTAGCAGCAGCAAAACTGTCCTATTGAAACTAGCTCATTTTATGAAGCTAATACTGAAGGAATTCTAACGCCCAATTTGTGTAAGTATTTCATGTTCAACTCCTCATAATCATACACTAGTGTGTAAGTTCTGATGGCTTGCCAGATCATACCACATGCATGCACATTGGTGTTGTGTGGCGACTACCAGAAGCAAATATGTATTATAGTTCTCTTTTTTCCCTCACGTTCCCTTCTTTTTTTATTTTCTTTTTTCCTTTTTTTTTCTTGAGGGAGGGGGGGGGGGTCGGGGGTGGGGGGTGGGGTGGGGGTGGGGGGTGGGGGTGGGGGTTTGTCTTCTGTGTTGCTGTTGTTCGTTGTTTGTTTGTTTGTTTTTGCGCTTACTGAAACCAGAGGTTGTTTAGCTGTAGTCAGAATCGTTAACTGCGTAGTTTATTTCTCTATGGTACCCTACGTGATGCAGACACTCTCATTTCCTGTCTGTTACTCACACACATGCAAGCATGCATGCATGCGCGCGCGCGCACACACACACACACACACACACACACACACACACACACACACACACACACACACACACAGAGAGAGACAGAGAGAGAGAGAGAGAGAGAGAGAGAGAGAGAGAGAGGGAGAGAGGGAGAGAGAGAGAGAGAGAGAGAGAGAGAGAGAGAGAGAGAGAGAGAGAGAGAGAGACAGAGAGAGACAGAGAGAGACAGAGAGAGAGAGAGAGAGAGAGAGAGAGAGAGAGAGAGAGAGAGAGAGAGAGAGAGAGAGAGAGAGAGAGAGAGAGAGAGAACTGGATGTCCTGTCTACGATTTATGCATATAATTATGTAAATCGTTTGTGTTGTTCTAAGTACATGTGTATTATTTTTTGTATACATGACATCCTTTAGTCTCAATCTAATTCTACTTCATTGTATCTATTTTTGAGCACATTTATGTATGCCGCTCGTTTGTAACTTCTCACATGCCCCCAGCAGGCCCGAGATTAAAATAAACTGAAACTGAACTGCCACCTGTCCGGTAAAATGTCGAACGTTTTTCTACATTAATTTATCACACTTACTGCTTTTTCTGACGTTATGCCTTTTGAAAAGGCAAAAAAAAAGCATGTAAATATTGAAAGTAATGTAATAAACTTGCTGTATGCTTAGTTAGACCTAACCATTTGCCATAATGATCAAGATCAGACACGTCTGTCTAAAGTATACATTTGGTGATGTACCGCCTAGCAATTGGCCTCTCGCGACCTTTACCTGTTATGGAGGTCATTCTGTTTGGGACGTTTAGACAGGTCTTACCATCGACTATAACCAGGCCAAATTTAAAGTATGTGGCTGAACCAGTCTCAGATAAAACACCTGCATTAACGTTTCTCGCCATCAAATAATAGTATGAGCTTAATAACGGCCGGTACACTGACAGGCAGACGTACAAACAAAGTAAACATGTGTGCCATTTACATGCACTCACACTGACATTCAGTTCTAGCAAAATGCATTTTCATTCCATATAATATGGGTTGGCTGCAATAGTGATAAAACTGAAAAGTACACTTATTATAACGGTCGCAGAAATTTGAATGTTAGCAATCGAAACTGCGGTAAAACTGTTCACAACTGCCAAATTTCTTAAGTCTGGGAAATTTTGCAGGATAGTTGGCGGTACTGCTTAGACTCAAATAAATAATGAAATTCATCTCCTATGCCTCTTGTTGCAGGTTTTACAACAAAAGCCTCTCTATGTGTTCTACCTGACCCCTTAGAAAGTTGAAGGGTTACAGTGGGATGACAAATGTTTGGAAAATGCATTGATATTGTATATCGCTGATACAAAAAAGCCTCCTAAACACTTTCTCCTTTCGGTCACCTATTGCAACGGTCAAGATCACAAAGGTCATACTTATGTGGATCGGTCATGCACGTGGGCCATTACGTGCTTTTCATACTTATTTTCAAAATGATATTATTCCACGCAGAGAGTACCGGTTCCTTTTTCAATTTCAGGTATACTTGGAACAGCTGATGCGGAATGTGATGCGGCATGCAGTCGTAAGTTTTCACCATTTAATTTCGATGATCTTTAAACTAAAAAAAAAAAAATGAAATAAATAAATGAAAAAAAAGACAGAATGGCTTTCCTACTGTAAGCTGTAAACATAATCTACAGAATAAACAAACGATTTTTTCCGATATATATATATATATATATATATATATATATATATATATATATATATATGCATTTTGAGCCTCTCACGTAGAACATAGAAGGAAATCGTGCCAAACAAGGAATCACTTTGCGACATGTTATGCCAAATAATACCGCTGTCTACGAGACAATTTTTAGGGAATAAGCGAAAACATATTTTAGCTCACGAGCGATGGCAAAAGTTAATCTGTGCATCTGCCGTCGTCTTTCGTCCATGGTAAATGTTAACGTTAGCATATTCTCGGAGATCATTTAAGTCACTTGGTCCCAACGATACTTTAAGATAATACCTTTATAAACATATCAATTTCAGTGATCTCTCCAAAAGGTTGAGGTTACAGAAGGTCAAGAAATAGGTAAATATATATTCGATTGTTTTTGTAGTCTAGTAAACCGGTTATGAAACAACCGCCAAACACATACAATTTGAACGGCTGGCAGAAGTTTTGTTCGAATCAAAACATCTTATTATGTCAATGTTGGTTTTGAAGTCGTAAGGGTCGGTCTATGCAACGCATAACAAAAGCAACATACTTACGGGCGTGTGATACACCTTCGCTGTTTCACACGTGTGTGACATAGCCCAGGGTTTGAATGGCAGGAGCGGGTACTAGGCTGGCTATTCCGGGAATATCTTCTATCTGGAATAGTCAGAAAATTGTGTATACAGAGGAGGAGAACAGTGCTATTCCCTGGTCCTATTCTGGTCTAAAGGTATAACAGCTTTAAGCTCGGAATAGTTGCCTATTCCGATGTTATGCACGAAAGCAAGATGGCGGCACTCGTGGCAATGCGGTATCGAAGAAGACGTCAATTTTCGAGAAATGGGATTTTCTATGACCGAAGGCAAGCGTTCGACATGTTCGCCTTTACAAAAGTTCAGGTTTAGGCGTCAACACATAATCGCTATCACTAATAGCATCAGTGAGATCATTGAATTGTCGAACAGCAATGCTCAATGGACACTTCGTTCAGCACAACGCATGGAAGTGCAATGCGTGAAAGTTGAGCATGCGTAGTGAGCGCAATTTCTTTTGGGGAAACCCTATCGAAAAATAGCCCTGAGGAATTCACCGTCGAACAACTATTCGGACTAATCCTCGACTCCTGCATACCGATGGCAAGTCGCGACTAAGTGGAGAATAGCTGTTCTGTGTGTAAGGTGTATTCCTGACTAAATTTAATACCTGCTCCTGCATTCGGACCCTGGTGCATGAACGACCACGTGTGTACGGAATTGTCTGGTAGAAACTTGATCTACTTTCAGCTCACGTGCAATGACACCATTTCATATTGACGATGGGCATTCTGGCGTCATCGTGTAGGAAAATTTGTGTGGCACCCAAAATACAAAATAAAGTATGTCAAGACCTTTGCCAAGTCTCAATGGCGGCTGTGTTGTGGCTAGGTGTGTAGCGAAAACAAACTCACATTGGATTACTTCGAAGAAAAAGATGAGTAGAAAATAGATTATTACATCGGTGTTTCGGTGAAACTAAGACTCGCACTCTCGTGTTCATTAAAACCTGATCCTACTCGCTTTCGCTTGTAAAAAAAAACCCACTCGAGTTGGATTCTCAGTATCATCTAAAGACCGATGTAAGAATCTATATTTCTTACACATCTCCTTCTCTGCTGCCTTTGAGCGGAAAAGCTATATCACACACTTGTGATACAACCGTGCTGTGTAAACGGCCAAGTGTGCACAACATTGTACTGTAGACACGTTTCACAGTTTTTATCTTAGAGACTTCCATTTTCACGAATAAAATTGCATTTAAAAACAAAACAAAACATTGTCTGCCAAAGAGCAAGTGCATTTTGTGATGACCAGACACATGCCATCTAAAAAATGTAAATGAGAGAGATAGAAATGGTATTCTTTCTTTATTTGCTCTCTCTCTTGGCTTGACTTCGCGGACGAAGATTTTATAGGAGTTGCCCACGACGTCTGCAGGCTTGTTCGTGGCTGCGGAGGCCAATCCGGGACAGGCAGGTTCGACCGCAGTGGCTGCAGGGGAAGGTATGGCCAGGGTTCTGAGTTGCGGCATCTCTGTTTTTTCTCCTGAGCCGCTTGTCCTTAAGGCTAGCTCTGCGAGAGTCCTCAAAGGAGACAGCTGCCTTGTAAATGGTGGAGCGCCAGGTGTCACGGTCCACAGCAAGCGAGGACCACTGGTGGTGGTCGATTTGGCAGGCACTAAGTGACTTCTTGAGACAGTCTTTGTATCTCTTCTTTGGTGCCCCTCTGTCACGGTGTCCAGTAGCAAGCTCGCTGAACAGGGTGATCTTTGGTAGGCGATGATCCTCCATCCTGGAGACATGCCCCGCCCAGCGGAGCTGTGTCCGCAGCAGCAAGGCCTCGATGCTCACAGTTTCAGCCTGTTCAAGGACCTCGACGTTGGTGACATAGTCACTCCAGTGAATGCCCAGGATGGTACGCAGGCAGCGCTGGTGGAAACGTTCGAGGAGCCGTAGTTGGCTGCGGTAGAGGGCCCAGGACTCGGAACCATACAGCAGGGTGGTGAGGACCACAGCTCTGTACACGCTGATCTTGGTGCCTGTTTTCAGCTGTTGATTGTGCCACACCCGCTTGAAAAATCGCCCGAAAGCGCTGTTCGCTTTTGCCATCCTGCTGTCAAGCTCCCTGTCCAGCTTGGCGTCCGACGTGATAATGCAGCCAAGGTACGTAAACTGGTGCACTGACTTTAGTTCAGACTCGCTAATGGTGATGTCAGGAGGGCGATACACTGTCTTGGGTGCCGGCTGATGGAGGACCTCTGTCTTTTTCAGACTGACCTCGAGTCCAAAGAGCTGGGCAGCGTCTGTGAAGCAGGACGTGATGCGCTGCAGGGCTCTCTCTGTGTGTGCAACGAGGGCAGCGTCATCAGCAAAAAGCAGCTCACGAATCAGTTGGTCTAGGGTTTTCGTGTGGGCCTGCAGTCGTTTGAAGTTGAACAGGCTGCCATCGAGACGATACCTGATGTACACTGCATCGTCATCATCGAGGTCTACTGTGGCCTGCTTCAACATCATGCTAAAAAAGATGGTGAAGAGGGTCGGTGCCAGCACGCAGCCCTGCTTTACGCCATTGAGAATATGGAATGGTTCTGAGAGAACATTGTTGAGTCTGACCTGGCCTTGCTGGTCCTCGTGTAGCTGGACAATCATGCTGAGTAACTTTGGGGGACAGCCAAGTCGCTCCAGGATCTGCCACATGCCTTGCATGCCTTATTTCCTCTAAATCATCCCTTTTCTTCCAAAATAAAGCATATTGAAAGTAAACTCGTTTTATTTTCTTATGTTTAACCTATTTACAATCTCTGTTCTCAGTTTAAAGTGTCTGGGATGTATGTCGGAAAGAAATTTCACCAAACGTCGTAAATTGCAAGCACAGAAACAGTTTCTGGGGTAAAAAGTGTCGGCTATTAAATTTTCAGACGCACAAACATATTCTCTTTTCACAGAAAGCAATGAAAGTCAAGACATGCCAATTTTAGCACTTTTATTTTAAAGGTTCTGATAGTAGACACCCACAGAAAGCAAAATGAAAACAATATTTTATGAAAGTATTAAGGACAAAATAAAACATACCCCTTAAATTTAAACGTAAGAAATTAACACAGTAACCAATTTTGGGGGATTACATACCAAAATATCAGTTACATTTAACTCAAGTATCATTACTTGATAAACCATGAATTGCAAACGACAAAGTGAAGGACAAATGAAGAGAAAAGAAGGAGTAAAAACAAATCTGCTGCTACTATATGCACGTTTCTCGTTTATCTCAAGCGCTTCATGGGTTTGCTCAAGTGCAGTGAGTTCTCAGTTTCTGAGTGATGTTCTAAGTCATTCATTAAGGGAATATTCTAATTGCAGAAAAGTGACTCTTTTTAACCTTTACAACAATGAAACCAATTAAAATTAAAGTACAATGTGTTTTTATACGAAAAAGAAGACAAATTGATATGGTCATCACGACACCAGCAAAGCTTCCAAGCGCTTACAGGTACATTATGATCGTGAGAAAAACTAATACAAAAAAAGAAAACTGAAGTACTATTAAGCTCATATGAAAAACACCTCAAATACATTTCGAGACTCCAATTCGCACAAAAGAGAAAACGTCGAAGATAGGAATCAAACTGCTGTGAAAAAAATGGCGCTGTCTATTGTCAATGCGAAGCTGCTGCAGGATTTGAACAACAGCTTCTGCCAGCGTTAGCACTGCCAAGTCATCCTGAGGTGGAAAGACATAGTAATTGCTACATTTCCTCATGAAGCGAACCATGAACCCTCAATCTTTGAGGGGAACGCTCGCTGAAATTACAATGGCCACAAAGGACAGACTTTTGCTGTTGACGGAGTAGTTGACGTGCACATACTGTCCGCCATGTGGAACTTCAAGATCATGGACCAATGACATCTAGTGATTTGCAGTCCAAAAATCTGGGTTAATGTTGCCCATGTCATCCCGGTTACTGCACCAAAGTAAGTAGACTATGCGGGGCTGGTCCTGCAGTAGGGATGGGTAGAACACTCGGTTCACACACAGAGTTGACTCCAAGGTTGGGATATACTGATACATCTTCACACTGAAAAATATTCGCAGCAGCAAGCATGTGCCAAGGTCCAAGACTCTTGCCGCAATGAGAGCCTGCCATGACCTGCTTTTCAAATGCTGTTTTCAGAGACTCGGTTGGGAAATCCCCAGAGGAATGATAGCTCTTGGTCCCATCTAACAGGATCCCTCTGCTCACTGTGCTGGGAGACAGATAGACATTCTGTTTGATCGCCAGCTCCCAATATAATCTCAGTCTCAGTTCAACATGCATAATTCTGCCTTCAAATAAAGCAATGCTGATGGATCGGCAGAGGCAATTGCCCTCATCAACAACTCTAAAAAGAAACTGTTTTAGACCGTCCTGTGGGTGTGGGAGCTCGGCTTCTTCGTCGAAATTCTGCTGAAGAGGGGTTCTTCAGTGGAAAGATCCAGAGGATAACGTTCATCTGCTTTAGCGTGGCATTGCAGCGACCATGCATAGAATGCTTCAAAACCTTGTTGTTCTGCTGACCTCATTTTCAACTCGCAAGCATTGAAAAAACTCATTTCGAGAGACTGGTGGGTGGGTTGATGGGAAAGGACATATTTCATGGATTTGATGTGAGGGGGGAGCGTCAAGGGACTGTTCAAAAGAGGGGATTAGAGGTGAAGGAACCAAAACATCTGAGCCAGGTGGAGAGGGAGAATCAGCAACTGATTGCTAGGGAGACGGTATGACGAGTGCCTTGATCTCGACAATCTGGAATGGCTCCACATACTCTCTGTTCATGCAGTTCCCTGTGGAGCTCTGACAAGTTTCACAGAAACATGCTAGGGATCATGCCTTCAACACAAAGGGCGAAAGCTTTACAAACTGATGGAGCTTTCTGCTTCCATGAATTCCTTTAACATAGGTTGCTTTCCTATTTCTTTTGATTTCTCTACTGGGAACAAAGAAAAAATGTTCTTTTGGAAAGGGCTTCCTCCTTGCTCATGTTGCTGTAAGCCCAGTGGTAGAAGTCTTCAGCATATCTGATAACCAACTGCCTGCAAAGAACTGCTGTCCCAACCATTTTGCCGATTGTCCCTGTCTGCATCAGCTTCCCCCTTCCCGTGTTCAGCCCCAAAATAGTAGCGTTGGACTTTTCGGTTGAAGAAGGAGAGGTCTGCAAACGTGCCCTTGCCTTTATATTGGGCGGCACAACCATCCGAAAACATGAAAATCTCTGTTGTGGCGTCTACCACATTACATACTTCCATTTGCTGGATGGCCTTTTCGGTGTAATGATGTACAACCAGATCGTTGTTAACAAAGTTTAGAGCATGCCGAACAAGTTCATTATTGTCATTTCTGTAAAAGGCTGGTTATAGCAAGGTGAAATCAGTCCGTCCAGATGAGTATGGTCGGTCAGTCAAGTGCACAAGCCGTCCGTCTTTGGCCATAACGTTGGTTATCAATTTGCATTTACTGAGACATCACCGTTTATTTCTTGATAACAAAGACTAAAGTCCGAAATCCATCCATCTCTGAACACGGAACATAGCCGTAAGCATTGATTATTCTCAAATAAATCATCCTAACCAACCCCAAAACAATCAAAACTGGAATCATTGACTTACCTCAAGCTCTCTCATGCGGTCGTTATCACTGGTACTGACAGAAAAAATCGCAAATTCACACACCTTAACTGCCAAAGCACATGTGCTTTTCGAACATGTAAATGAGCGGAAGTGACGGAAACGATGTTAATATGTCATGCCGTCTAAAACTAAATATCGCCATCGCTAGAAAAGTCTAGGCCGGTTGTTACGATCTGCGGACGGACAGCATACCGATGGACTGAAAGTTAAGTTTTGGGTTGTGAGGGACATCTAGAAATGATATTTCGCCTTTTATGAACAATATTATGTTTTCACTTTGTTTTTTAGTACTTTGATAGAGTAAGATTTCAGCTAAAGACTGCTACTTCTCCACTTTCCGTTTCTGACGGACAGTCAGCTTAGAGGCAATCATGTTCCGATTTCTAATTTTCATCGAAAGCAGCTTAATTCTAAAAACGTATATGTTTTTTTACACAATCCTCCCTATTTATAATTTAGTTAAAAAAATATTATTGTAAAATTCAAACTGTGAATTGCTTCAAAGAAACAGAAAGTGACGGTGTAGTGAGAAGAGAAAATGGCGTCCGTTGGGATCGTAACGACCACAGGCGATGATATCGGTCATTCAAAGACACCTTTTGCTAAAAAATAAACAAAACTTGTGTATTTTGCATCTTTATTACACCACATTCAATACAATAACAAAATATAGTAACATGATGTTGTACAAGCAAAAATATCCAGTACAAATATTTCGAATTGTTTTCAGGCTCAAAAAACGTGAAACGTGTCTGTAGAGAGTATGGTGAACAAAAAGGTTTGGGCACACGCGATATTGAAACTTGACCTACTTTCAGCTCACGCGCAATAGCATTTCACAGTGACGACTGGCACTCTGGCGTCATTTACTGCGCTATTATGAACACTTTTCTGGCATCCAAATAGTGACGTCACAATAGTGCCGAACTTCGCTAAGACACAATGGCGGCTGTGTAGTGACTAGGTTTGTGCCGAATACCAACTGACTTCGGATTTATGCCAATAAAATGGTGAGTAAGAAATAATTTATTTTGTAATGTGGTGTCATTACTTAGGATGCCAGATAAATGTTAAAACAATAATGACGTAATAGCGCATCGGTGTTTATGTGATACTGAGAATCTCACTCTCGTGGTATTAAAACCTTATCCTACTGGCTTTCGCTCGTAGCATAAGGTCTTAAAACCACTCGAGTGAGATTCTCAGGTTCACCTAAACAGCGATGTAAGACTCTGTATGTCCTACACACCTCCTTCTTTGCGCCTTTGAACAAAAAGCTGTATCACACGTGTGATACAGCTTGGCTGCATGTATCACACTTGAACGCCCACTTCTGCATAAAATTGTCTCGTAGAAAGTCTCGTCAGCAGTAAGATGCGGCCACAAGCGATATTGAAACTCGACCTACTTTCAGCTCACGCACAGTCACATCATTTCATAGTGACGACTGACCCTCTGGCGTCATGTATTGCGCTATTACGTCATTATTGTTTTAACATTTATCTGGCATCCTAAGTAATGACACCACATTACAAAATAAATTAAGTCATGGTTCTTTGCCAAGAAATGATGGCGGCTTTGTTGTGGCTAGGCGTGCGACGAAAACCAACTCACTTCGGATTACTGGAAAGAAAAAGGTGAGTAAGAAATAGATTCCTACATCCGTGTTTAGGTGATACTGAGAATCTCACTCTCGTGGTCTTAAAACCTTGTCCAACTCGATTTCGCTCGTAGAACACGGTTTTAAACCACTCTAGTGAGATTTTCAGTATCACCTAAACACCGACGTAAGACTCTTTCTTTCATTCCTGCGTCACACGACCAATCCGTTTAGCACAGACCATACCATGTGACCTCGCTATAAAACCCTTTGTAGCGACTATTAGCGGACTTCTTGTAGCTTTCTTTGTGACTCGTCTTGGATACCAGTTTTGTTGCATAAAAGAGCCCCACAACGTAAAGCCGCAGCATAAAAAGATCACATAATTATTATGTCATAACTCTATTATGTATATATTATTTTGACGTTGATCGTGTTTGGTGTGTTCCAGGTAAACATATTTTAGCTTGATTTCCTTTACAAAAATCGTAGGGGAACGAAAACAAATACGTTGTTGGTAGCAAGGGTTTGCCACACGGACCCATGTAGGCCTTCGGGAGATCAAAGTAACCATTGCACCCTTGAGACCTCCCTCGATAAGGCATACACGGGTCCGTGTAGCAAACCCTTTCTACAAATAACTTAGGAGATCTCTCTTCCCTCTAAGTCGTTATCTGCTTCAGTGTATGTCAGGGCCATAAAGTAGAATTACAAATCTCGGTGAATGATGTCATAGCCTGAGGTACACTGACTAATTACTTCACTATGCATACTATAACAAAGACAGTATATTACAAGACAACTCGCTCGCCCTGATAATGCGAGGACGCGTTTTGAGAGTTATTTCCCCTATTGATGTGCTGCGACGGGCTGATGGAGCAAAACGAATCTTGGGGGAGACTTGCAAAGCAATTTCCTTCTCAAACGCAACAAGCGAATGTATGTCTGCATACAATTCTTCTGCTTTCCCAAGGAAGGAAAAAGGTAAGCTAATCGCTTTTAGCTGTTATTTTTTGCATTGACTTACGGCTATAGAATAACTGAATTGCATACAGGATTAGAGGTCTATCTGGAAAACAAATCGACTTTGAGATAGGGTGCCAGGCGATACGCAGGCATAGGTCTAGGATGTGACAAAGGTATATGAGTGACATGTAAACGGATAGCCGTTAACAATAATTTTAATTATCTCTGGGTTCTTCTCTGCATTTGACACGCTTGGCAGTCACCTTTTTGGTCTTACATGGAAAACTGGTCTCGCTGCAATTAGACCCTAGCTCTCCACGAATTCCAAGAAATGTTATCAGTGAGAACGTGGTCTAACTACCATTACGATCCAAAGAAATTACACGTTATTAGTATTTTCTTTCAAATGTAGAAGTGATCCATCTGTGCAAAGAATAGTTATCATCTCCACTTGTATCCACTAATGTTGGATTAACTCAAGCTAGATCTAACCATTCGGGCCGCTTGGGGTGGGGGGTGGGGGTGGGGGGGTGACGTTGTAACCTGGACTGTTCTCACAAACTAGGACTACAGATTAAAGCGTTTATGTGATGTTTTAATACTTCGATTTCATTCAGTGTTTATTATTTTCCCAACAGATGGAAGAAATGAGTGCAGAAGACTTAAAGGCAAAATTTGTTGAGACTGCCACCTGCAGAAATGCATTCATGGACCCACTGGTTATGCTTTGTCCATTCTGAAGACAGCCAGGTCACGTGCATGTGCCACGGTTGTTGTGGGATGCTGTGCCAAGTTTGTTTTCTATGCCCAACCCACCACGAACAGGACGGCAAAGAGACGCCAGGAGAATACTGCTTCAGAGTCAAAAGCACCGCCGCACAAGCAAGCACACTTGTCACTTGAACCAGGTAATTTAAATAAATAATACATTTTTAATATGTAACGTAAAACGATCAAGTATGTAAGTTTACTTTCCTACAAAAGAACACAGACAAAAAAAAAAAAAAAAAAAACACAACCAAGCACAAGAGATAAGAGTTGTTTTGAGAACTAATCGTAAAAACAGTTTATTATTAAAGTCAGTCGCACATGCAGACCATATATTCTTATGATTTTCCGATGTCCTATGTTTGTTTTGTCTCGGTGTGTGTGTGTGTGCGTGTGTATGTGTGTGTGTGTGTGTGCGTGTGTGTGCGTGTGTGTGTGTGTTTGTGTGTGTGTGTGTGTGTGTGTGTGTGTGTGTGTGTGTGTGTGTGTGTTTGTTTGTGTGTGTGTATGCAAGTCAGTCTCATAAAATCGGAGTTGATTTCAGTAAAGGTGTTGTGGTTTATCAGTATGTCATACAATGATTTAATGCATGGCTGCCTTTATGTGTGCTGAGTCCAGTGGAGAAACCAACACTGATGTGGGGGAACAGCAGCAAGCACAGCAGGAAGCAGTTGCGGCGGATCAGGGGGCGAAAGAGAGGGGGGGGGGTAGTCCCCCCAGGCCTGAAATTCTTTACCGGCAATGCTATAACAAAGTTCCTTTCTGTTTCCCTGGTCACCCTGGCCCCCATTGTTTGCCATTTCGGCCAGGGGTGGGAGTCGTACTCCTCCCTCCGTTGTTTGATTGTTCGGCCACTGGCAGTATGGTCTAGTCGTGAGATCTTGTTGCATCACTTCAAATGACCCGAGCAACATCCCATACTCCTCCATGTAACCGATCCGCCCCTCGCAAGAGGTGGTCAGGCCAGCGATTTACAAGAAATCAGGTTTGAAGAGGAATATGAAAACTGTGCGCAACAGACTGTACCGTCAGAAATAATATAAGTTGCAGGAGAATGACGATTACAATAAGAAAAGAAAAAGACATTAACACACCTAAAGAAGGATGAAGAGTAAAGAATGTGATTTATTTTTTAACAAAAATCAGCTCCTAGTCGTATTATTGAAAGTAAATTGTTCTTCAAACATAATTATGCTCTCTCTCTCTCTCTCTCTCCCTCTCTCTCTCTCTCTCTCTCTCTCTCTCTCTCTCTCTCCCTCCCTCCCTCCCTCCCTCTCTCTCTCTCTCTCTCTCTCTCTCTCTCTCTCTCTCTCTCTCTCTCTCTCTCTCTCTCTCTCTCATGTTTCATATAATTATCATAAAGGACATGATTGAAAAAATGTCATTGAAGGTACCTAATCATTTATCCTTGAAAAAAATAAAGTTTCATTTCATTTCATCTCTCTCTCTCTCTCTCTCTCTCTCTCTCTCTCTCTCTCTCTCTCTCTCTTTCTCTTTCTCTCTCTCTCTCTCTCTCTCTCTCTCTCTCTCTCTCTCTCTCTCTCTCTCTCTCTCTCTCTCTCTCCTCTCTCTCTCTCTCTCTCTCTCTCTCTCTCTCTCTCTCTCTCTCTCTCTCTCTCTCTCTCTCTCTCTCTCTCTCTCTCTCTCTCTCTCACTGATGGTGTTATGACTAACATTATTCATTCCCTTTCAAGTGGTTGCTGAGTCCTTTTCTTACCTAATTTTTCAATGTTGGGAGCAGCGATACAGCGATGTAAGGTTTTTGACTGAGCTGTAATGCGCGACATTAATTGCCTGTGTTGACGCCGTATTGTGTTTTGACTGTGCCATTTTCGCCGCAATTGTTTCAAGCGGTGGGCATTCAACTGTGACCGTAAAGTGAGTTATTTTACTGTGGCAGTGAAGCGAGTTGTTTACTGACTGCCCACTCGGCACCGGCCTCCTCCCTGACTGAGTGAGCTAGCAGAGGGGTGTCCAGGATTAGGACTTTATTATGTTGTTCAGTCTTTTTCACTGGTCCGGTTTTTGAGGAGCTGTGCTAACCCAGGTCTTACCGTGTTGGATTGGTCCATAAAATACTCGTGAGCTTTTGGTCCTTTGGATCCCAAGTGTTTGCCGTGCTTGGAGACCCGTGTCGGGGGAGAAGAGGATCCTGGTGGCTGAAACACTGCACTTTGGCCTTGACTTCTACCTAAACGGGAGGCTAGTCGTACCGGCCTAGTCAATCGGCTCTTGTCACGTTGAGCCCTATCCCACTGTTAACATGCGGGTTGCTATACGGAACAACATGCTATAGCCTCTGCTGCTGATTAGGTGCTTTACGCCAGTTTTCCCCTGCATTCAACGGTGTGCTAAAAGGCGGTGGCTCAAACGGTTCAATCGGGCTTACCCCTTTGAGTATATCTTTCGGGCAGTCTCCATTGTGCGTCGGCTGGAGACCCGCCGACAGTTGCACTTTCCCTTGTTGGGCTCGGTGGCGGGCGGAGACCCCCGGGGCATGAATATCTCTACTATTATGATATGGAAAAAACAAAACAAAAACTTGCACAGGAGCGCACATAGCCACCGACATTGAACATGACAGTGACTCGGACTGTGAGGAGGCGACGCCTTAGGCGTCAGCTGTATGGCCTCGTTTCTCATTGTTCATAGCAAGATGACAGACAAACCTGTTTACAAGCTGCATCCATTTCTGGTGGGGGAGACCCTCAGGAGCCGTGTTGGCAGGCCTGAGGCACAGCGCCTCCGGTCTGGTGACTTGCTGGTGGAGTGCCGTACCCGGGCATACTCCAACGGGCTGATGAGGCTTTCTTCCATTGGAGACACTCCAGTGGAGGTCACACCCCACAAAACTATGAATTCGTCAAGAGGCGTAATCAAAGATCAAGCTTTGGCAGAACTTTCAGAAGATGAACTTGTACAGAAGCTTAAGTCTTAGGGGGTGACTTACGTCAGGCACTTCGCTTCCAAGCGAGGTGGTAAGGAGATCAATCTCCCTATCATCAACCTGACGTTTGGCACCCCAACCCCTCCTACCACCATCTGGGGAGGTTACTACTCCTTGAAAGTAAAAAATTACGTCCCTCTCCCCCCCCCCCCTTCCGGTGCTTTAAGTGCCAAAAGTATGGCCATGGGCAGAAGACCTGCCGCCAGGCAGAGGCTTCATGCGCCCGTTGCACTAAGCCCGGACACTCTGCTGAGTCCTGCACAGCCACCCCCCTGCGTGTGAATTGCCAGGGGGCGCATATGGCTTCGGACAAGAATTGCCCTCGTTGGATATCCGACTGCAAGATTCAGCAGGTGTGTGTGGAGAAGGGGCCGTCCTTTCTGGATGCCAAAAACCTGATTCAAGGCCCTGGCGCAGATGCGGCTGCCCCAACCTCTAACACCTCGGTCCGGTAGTGCCGCTTTCTGTTGCCCCTAAGCCTCAGCCCCCACCCAAACCTGTTTGTTAACTGCAAAGGCTTCTGGCTCTGGTCAGCCTTCTAAGTCCGCTAACTCTAGCGGCATAATAATAATAATAATAATACCTTTATTATATAGGCGCTTTTTCTAAATTTTGGGCGAATCGACTCAAAGCGCCGCGAACCCAACACACACACTCACTTACAGACATGGATTTACGCCATTTATGACAAACACAGTACAAGACAGATGAAGGGTCAGTCCAGCAACTGAAGTTACAGAGATTTTTGATTTCTTGTGTTTGAAATTTGTAAAGTGGCCTGAAACCGGTACCAAAGTGTGTGTGTGGGGGGGGGGGGAGGGGGGGGGTGGAAGAACCGGAGTACCCGGAGAAAGAACCCCCGACGGTCCGCCCGAATTAACGGTGACACTTACCAGAGGAGAAAAGTCCGACGCCGGAACCCGATTTCGAACCTCGCACCTTCGGCATTGGTGGCAGACGCCTTAACCACTGCGCCACGGACCGCCCCCAGGCATGAACGCTGCCCAGGACCAGAAGTCTAAGAAATCTATGGGACCGCTGTGCGCACCAGCCAAGAAGGGGAACACTGATGTCCCCCTTCAAAACAAATATGCTGCATTTGAGGAGCAGATGGAGGGAGTGGAAGTTGTCGTTGCCGATGCTGCGGCAGCTCCACCCCCTTCATCTCCGAAGACCCAGAGGAGGCCCGGAAGCCGACCCCCCCCCCCCCTCTGTTTCTTCAACTCTTTCCAAGGCAAATGTAAAAGTGGGGAAAAAACTCTTCACCCCCAGATAAGACATAATTATGTACTCTCTGCTTCAGTGGAATTGTCGTGGTTTTCAAGCTAACTTTGAGGAATTGCGTCTTTTAGTCAAGTTCTATAACCCCTCAGTAATCTCTCTTCAGGAGACATACGTGAAGACTTCGGACCCTGTGTTCATAAATGGTTTTAACGTTATACATAAAGGCTCTAATTCGGAGAGGCGCTCGGGTGGAGTGGCTCTTTTCATTAGTAGCCAAATTTTATGTAGCCCCGTTAGCATCGACACCTGTCTTCAGGCTGTCGCAGCTCGGGTCACCTTGAAGAAGACCATAACCATATGCAGTGTTTAACTGTGGATCTGTAGTAATGATATTTTTAACGTAGTAGATCAACTGCCCCATCCCTTTATTCTCACGGGGATTTTAACGGTCACGCTCACCTTTGGGCTAGTGACCATTATGATGGCAGAGGTCAGATGATAGAAGATGTTTTTTCTCACCTTAACCTATGTGTCTTTAACGATGGCTCACCTACGTACTCTAACCCAGGTTCAGGATCTAGTTCTGTTCTAGACCTCACTGTGTGTGATCCTTCTCTCGTGCTGGACTTTGACTGGAGTGTTCACAACGACCTGTGTGGTAGTGACCACTTCCCAGTAGTCATGTCATCGGTCAGTTGTGAGGAGGATTCGCCAGCGGGGCACTGGAATATTAAGAAAACTAACTGGCCTCTGTTCGCCTCCCTCTGTCAGTCTCGTCTTACAGAGGAGGTGGTCATGTTAGCTGAAGAACCTGTTTCTTGTTTTACTTCTATTTTGTTGGATGTAGCAGGTGAAACCATCCCTAGAACTTCCACATCACTCCCTCGGAAGCCGAGAGTACCATGGTTCAATGAAGAGTGCCGCAAAAGGCCCCCAAAATGCGCAAATCTGCTCAGCGACGTGCTTTTCGTCATCCGTCGCAAGCAAATATTTTAACATTTAAAAGACAGTGAGCGAAAGCCCGTTACATTTTTAAACGTGAACGCCGTGCTTCCTGGAGAAGCTTCGTCTCATCTTTATCTTCTAGGACTCCATCCCAAAAAGTCTGGAAGGCTGTTCGAAGAATTAGGGGCAGGGGTGGCTCGGCTAATGTCGGCCATCTTAGAGATGGTGCCAGTTTGGTCACGGATAAAAAGGCTGAGGCCAATTTGCTTGCCTCCACCATTGCCCATAATTCTTCAACAGAGCATAATTCACCTTTCTTCCAGATAGAGAAGGAGAAGCGAGAGTCTTGTATTTGTGATTTTATATCGGATAACTCGGAAGACTATAATGCCCCTTTTACGTTTCCAGAATTGCAGCAATCCATGCAGAAATGTACTGACTCTGCTGCCGGATTAGATACCATCCATTATCAGCTCCTAACACATCTGCCTGAGGATTCACTCCTTGTACTTCTCAAGGCCATTAACCATATCTGGATAACGGGTCATTTTCCGCCATCTTGGCGCCAGGCTGTAGTTGTGCCAATCCCCAAGCCGGGTAAGGATCCTTCCGACCCGGGCAACTACCGACCAATAGCTTTGACATCATGTTTATGTAAAACTATGGAACGCTTGGTCAACGCCCGACTGGTGTGGCATCTTGAGTCACGGGGTCTCATCACAGACCTCCAGTGCGGCTTCCGGCGCTTCCGTAGTGCAAATGACCGTCTAGTCCGCTTTGAGTCGTTTATCCAGATGCTTTTGTCAACAAGCAGCATGCCTATGCAATTTTCTTTGATCTTGATAAGGCATATGACACTACCTGGAAGTATGGTATAATGTTTTATTTGTCGGACATGGGTTTTAAAGGGCACCTGCCCGTTTTTATTCACAATTTTTTGTCTAATCGGTTCGTTCCATATCCGTGTGGGCTCCACCCTCTCCGACTCCTTTGAAAAGGAGGTGGGTATCCCGTAGGGCAGCATTTTATCTCCTGTTTTATTAAACTTTAAAATAATAACATTGTACAGGCAGTCAATTAGTGTGATTAATGTGTACATAGTCCGTGAGTGGCAGTCTGAGTGGGACATAGAGGAAGGGAACAAGCTGCATGAAGCTCTTCCAACGGTGTCCGACAGTCTACCTTTCCGCTGCGGCAGCCGCCGTGAGAAGACTGTCCTTACTCGGCTGCACATAGGGCACACGTATGTTACGCACTCTTACTTACTTAAACAGGATGAGCGTCCATGGTGTTTTGCCTGTGATGAGCAGTTTTCTGTTCGACACTTTTTGCTGTATTGTGCCGATCTAATTGACACGAGATATAAACACTTCACAGCAGACTCATTGAAGGTTTTGTTCCGGGATGTTCCCCCTTCAATTTCTTGAGAGAATGCACTATTTGATTTACAAGATCTGAGCATTCATATACTGTGAATTTCTTAATTTTGCCCTTTTTGAGAGTCTGTAGACATTTCTTTTAAAGACTCGTGCGACATTTTAGCCTGACATATTTTTAATCTATATTTACATCTTGTCTTAAGACCTTGCTTTTAGTCTGGCTCTCCAGATTTTTACCCATCCCGCCGTGAGATGGCCTTGGTCGCCTGCTCGGCGTTAAACCTAAATAACTAACTAACTAATGTTTACTGACTGGACTGTCTTGTATAGCCCAGTGAACTATTGACGCTAAAAGCCGATTAGCTCCCCAGGGCAGATGTGTGCAATGTGCCGCTAGCAGCAACTAGCTATCAAGTCAATCAACATGGCCGCTAGGCTGGCATCAGTTGTGTAATCCGCCAACTACACCACCCTCCACCATGGGCCCCATCATCCGCGCCAACCAAGCCAGATACGCCATTGACTTGGAACATATTAAACAAACCAGAGATCTTGCTCAAGTCATATTCGACACGACCCAAATCAAACTACCACTTAGATGTGTCATCTACATGCGGCTCCCGCTCGGATTTTCCAACAATGGACGGACTGTAATAATGAAATCTTGAAATCACCTGCCAGTGCCATCATGCATCCCTTCTCCACCTGAACTTTTGAAATCATTCTTTTTCAACTGAAGCACGGAAATCGCTCTCTCATCACCATTACACTCTAGCAAACCACCGGCAGAGTTTTCGTACAGGGCAACGTGTGTCCTGTATGGGTGGGCGATTAATTTAACAAGTTGAAGGCATTAGTAAGCGCCATGATCGGCGAAACACTTGAACTTTGCCTTCTCACCCCCCCCCCCCACCCCCACCACCCTCCAAACCTGAGAAATCCCATGCACTCTCAACCCCACCACCCACCCCCGTGGACACCTTTCCCACCCCGTCTCCACCTGTCCATCCACCCAGTCGTCAAGACAGCGCGACCGGTGACAGCTCTGCCGCGGTCCTTAATAGGCAGGCCGCTGCGGCTGTCGAAGGTAGCTCATCCATCTCGACCCCACCCCCCCTCCCCCCTAACACCACCGACATTAATTCCCTAGGTGACCACCAAGATGTATCTGATCCACACGGGCTGCCCCTAAACCCTGCCACTCCCCCATAGCATCGGAGTCCATGCTTCCAAGCAGCAAAGCAGCAGCCAGCAAGCATTGTGATGGACACACACCCTTAGCCGGGACTCTCCCTGTCTAGAGTCCGGAGGCAACAAGGAGATTAACAGGTCGTTGACCACTTCGATGGACGAGGTTAATGATGTAACAGCCCAACGCCTCGACTCAAATGTTCTCCTCAATGTTGTGAGCGTTGTACTGAGCCAGTGGTAGGAACCACTTGTTTCGCTTGCGCGACTGCTATGATAACAGACCTGAAACTGCAGTTCGAAAACCAGAAAACGTGAGAACCTGAACGCGAAAATCGACGCCCTCATAAAAGACAATAGCGAAATGCAAAGTCAAGTCTCTAGACTCGCCACCAAAATGGGAAAGGTCGACTCTATTGAAGGCTGCCAGAAAGATCTACTGGCTAGACAGAAACAAGGAATCATACCCCCTCCACCCGCTGGTGACTCCGTCCCTCCCTTCGAAAACAAGACCTTTCCCTCAACCGCCTCCTCCCCTCCCCCCTAGCAAAGCAGCTTACCCCTGCTGACTCCATTGAGCATCCCGTTACGCCCAGTCAGAAGATGTGCGAGTCTACGGCCGGTGGGACCAGCGGCAAAGATATGGGAGCTACTCCCACCAAGGACCGACCACTATAAGCCGCACGACTCTTCAGTTTTCGTCTGCCGCCCCCAGGTAAAGTGTCTGCCCTGCTGATTGGCGAAGCGGGCGTATCGCTGCCGGCTTGATCCTAGCGGCGCCACGTGCGTACCCTGCGCGGGGTCAAGGCTGGTGACCCGGCTGCAACCCTGGAGAAGTTCGACCCCCGTGAGGACATCAGCCGTGTTGTGGTCCATGTAGGTACAAACGACTGCACCTCGGGCCACGACACGGAGGCGATTCTGCAAAGCTTCCAACGTCTCACCAAGCTCGTCCGCCGTGCACACCTGACTGCGCGAACTGCTGCAGTTGCTTACACAGCAATTCTTCCCCATGGTCGACATTCACTACAACAACATAAATTGTCAACCAGCGCCTGGCCGAGCACTGTCAGTGGGAAAGTGTTCATCCTCCAAGAAAAAGCCTTCTACACGCCACAGGGACAGGTTGCTGCTGCTCTCTTTAGCAGTGACAAACTGCATCTGAGTGAAAGAGGCGCGGGTGTCCTGCTCCGTGAAGTGAAACGGTTTTTATATCACGCCGAAGATGAAGCTGTGCCTAACACTCGCATGCAGCGTGAACAAGGCTCTTGCAAAGACATGCACTCTGTTCCCGTAAATAAACAGGGAGGTAGCTACCGTAACCAACAGACCGTAAAGTACGAGCAAGCCTACCAACCACTGCTATCAGGGCCTGACTCCAATTATCGTGACTTAACTCCAGGTTCCATATCGGGCACACGTATGTTAGGCACTCTTATTTACTAAAACAGGAGGAGCGTCCATGGTGTTATGCCTGCGATGAGCAGTATTCTGTTAAACACATTTTGCTGTCTTGTGCCGATTTAATTGTCACAAGATATAAATACTTCACAGCAGACTCCTTGAAGGTTTTGTTCCGGGATGTTCCCCCGGACAAGATCTTCAGATATCTGAGAGAGTGCAATATTTTTCATAAGATTTGAGCGTTCATAGACTATGATAATTCTCTTATTTTTGGACCTTTTTGAGAGTCTGTAGACGTTTCTTCAAAGACCTGTGCGACATTTTAGCATGCAATATTTTAAAGATATATTTACATCTTGTCTAAAGACCTTTCTTTTAGTCTGGCTCGCCAGATTTTTACCCATCCCGCCTTCAGATGGCCTTAGTTGCCTGCTCGGCGTAAAACCAAAATAACTAACTAAACTAACTAACAAACAGCACCGACCAGAAGTCAAAGTTCGCAAATGCCGGCCGGTCTGAGACTTCAGTGTCTGCGAGTAGCAATAACGGTGACAGGGCTGCTGTCTCTCGCCAAGGTGTCCCCGTCCCCAATAACCCCGACAGCCAGCCTCCCGTTCACAAAACATCTCGCGCCACCGGTACTACAGAGATCTCGCATGGAGATGTTGCCAATGGTCCCAAGGGTACCTTACCTAAAGCCATTGTACCGTCGACCTGACGCCGCAGCCGGGGATCCCCACGCCTTTCTTGTCCTACTACGGGAATTACGGCCGCCCCATCGCTCTCTGGCCACAGGCCACACCCCCGAACTGCCACCGTATCCAGACTTCCAGCCGTTTTTTTCAGCCGTACCCGCCACCTTTCCCTCATTGACAGTTACCCGACTTGATGGGTGGTCTGAGGCCCTAAGCTGTGATGTAATGAAATTAGTCCCTGTCTGCTCGGTCCAGTGAGTGTGCAGGTAGAACCAAGACATACTTGACCTTGGTGGACCTTGCTGTGCACATAACTTTTATACTGGCAACTCTCATTCAATGTACTTGGTTTCTATTTATCTATCTATATCCCGTAGTCTTGCCAACCGTTGGGGCACCACTGATGACTTGGCAACCAGCTCCCTCCATCCTCTCTGTTCTCTGCCATTCTCAGCGTGTCGCCCAGCTTCAGTCCTGTCCATTCTGAGATATTGTCCTCCCATCTTTTCCTCTGTCTTCCTCTCCTTCGTCCTCCTTGCACAGTTTCTTGCAGGATTGTTTTGGCGAGCCCTGCTGAACGCGTGACATGCCCATACCACCACTTCAGTTTGCGTTTTCTCACAATGGCTAATAAGTCTTCATAGGGCCCGATGGCTTGCCTGATTCTGCTTCCCACTTCCTCGTTTGTGATGTGAACTCTGTATGAGATGCCAAGCAGCCTTCGAAAACATCTCATTTCAGTGGCTTGGACTAGCTCTGCAGGGATCTTGTCTGCTCCTGCTGCCTTCCCTCTTTTCAGCGACTTCACTGCAGCCTCTACTTCTCGGAGGATGGGATAGTTGCCATTGTTGGTCACGGGTGGGATGACAGGTATGCCTGGGTCCCCTGCAGCTTGGTGGTTGTACAAATCTGAGCAGTACTCTGTCCATCTCTTCAGTATGTCTTGGTCTTCCGTAAGACAGTTCCCGTCACTATCTTGAATGATCGAGGAGCGTCCTTGTTTTACACTGGTCAGGTCTTTCACCAGCTGGTATACGTTTTTGCTATTTTTTGTTCAGATTTACTTCTATGTGTTTACACTGATCTTTAATCCACTTATTCTTTGCCTTTTTTCATGCTTTTCTTGATATCCTGGTTAATTTCTCTGTATTGTTTAGCTTCTTCTACCTCTGATTTCGTTTTCTTTTCTCGACGCTTGTCACATAGAACAAAGATGTCAGCGGCTGTAACCCAAGGTTTCTTTGCTTGTCGGTGTTTGCCAAGGATCTCACTGGCTGTTTGGGTTACAGCAGAGTTAAATGTGTCAATCAGTGTGTCCACGTCCGTGTCTTCTGCACCTAGAAGCAGCAGTGGTGCGAATTTTCCTCCTATCTTTGCCTGAAAGGCTTCCGCTACCTCTGGGTCTTTCAGCTTCTCGAGGTCAAACTTGATTCTGATGGGACCCTGCTTGTTGACCTTCTTTAGGCAGAGTCGGAAGGTCATCATCACTAAGTCATGGTCGCTTCCAATGTCTGCTCCTGGAAAACTTCTTGTCTTGGCAATTTTCACACTGGTTTGGAAGCGTCTCTTCACCATGATGTAGTCAATTTGGTTATGGTGCCCTCCGTTCGGGCTGTGCCATGTCCACCTTCTGGATGCTTTGTGCGGGCCAAACGTGTTCATCAGCTTTAGATCATTTGAACTGGCAAATTCCAGGAGCCTTAAGCCTCTGTCGTTGGTCTCTGCATTGCAGTAGCGTCCGCTTGTGCCTTTCCAGTTCCTAGCAGCATCCTCTCCTATTTTGGCATTCCAGTGTCCCTGCACCACAAGAATGTCTTTCTTGGGGGTCTGGTCCAGAACTTCTTGCAGTTGGTCATAGAGGTCTTCTATTTCTTCATCGCCATAGTCTGTTGTTGGGGCATAAACTTGTACAATGGTGATATTAAATGGGGTTGCCCTCAAGCGTATGGTTTAGCTCACATTCAAAACTATGAAATGTGTTTTTGTAGTGTATTAATCTTGGCTTCGATTCAACCCGCAATTCGCGAGCCGCAGACAATAGCGCGTGTTCCTATGTGCATAGGTGTGTGAGCTCTTGTATAGGTTGTGTGAACTTAATTTGAAATAGTAACAGGTACTTTTACAGGTACTTTTTACTTTTACAGATAACGGCTTTCTATGTATGTGTTTTACCAGTGCTGTGGAACTCAGACATTTTCACTTTGTTTATACCGCGTTACGTAGATAGTAATTAACTTTTCGTAATCGGACCTGTGAAATATTACGGACTGTTTTGACATTGGCTGTGTGCTTGCCTTTGTGGCAGCACACTAAGAACTGTTTGACTACGGAAGTCACAGTGACCTTCTGGGGCCAGATGCTTAACAGCCTTCAAATTAAAAGCATTTTAAATTTAAAATAGTTTTAGTTAACAGAGGTTTTAAAACACTTTTAAAACAGATGCACGACACGTTTCTAAAAAAAAAGGTTAACAACGTTTTAGCTAAATACTGTCTACCGCTCTACGTCACCAATATATAAATAGGCTGAGACGAAGTTCATTGAATAGTTCATTTGCAGTAAAGCTTTACAATGACTAGTATGGCGAGAAAATCACAATGAAAAAAAAAAAAGAAACACGATTAGCAAAGACGGTTGCACCACAATGTATTAAGATTTATGCCTGTTCAGATTATGTATATAAACAATTACACAATTTGCAACGTATTTCCGCTGATAACGCGGATGCAACTGAAGATATCACGCGAAACAATAGCTGACGAACTGAAAGTTTGGAAAAAATAACGAGTAACACCTACACGATTGACGTAAATTAAAACTATTGCGTCAAAACACGTCAGTTCTATTCCAAGATGGCCGCTTCAAGTCCGGCTGAGAGTATTAAAAAATAGAAAAAAAACAATTTTTCATCGGCAGAGGAAGCAGTCCTGCTTGAGGAATATGGAAGAAAAAACAGGATGCCTGGGTGGAGATAGTAAATGCTGTGAACGCCTGCAGCTTCGCCGGAAGATCAGTGGCAGACTGCAAAGGAAAGGTGAGTCCACAGCTATTTACATGTACTTTTCCCCATGAAAAATATATTCCTACGCCTCTGCTTTTGCTGTTCACATGTGCAGGTCGGACTCCATAAATCGCGTTGATCTGAGCGACCGCGTTTGCCACGCGCTGTATCTGCTAAAAGTATGACACAATCATGATCGCACCTCGCTATACACTGAACAATAAATGGCTTCCCCCAGGAAGGCCCATGGAAATCATGAGGGCAGTAGACACAATAATGAACGTCTGTTACTACACGCAGCGATTAGGATGTTCCTGACTGGACGAGTGAACGTTATTGACACTGTGCCCTGAAGGACCTCCGCTATATGCCGGAAAAACGCAGGGAGGGCCCTGGGAGACATTCACGAAGAACACTGAAAGCCGAGACTTCACTTTACTTTACAGCTGGACGTTGTTCATTGTTGAGAAGGCGAGATACAGTCAAAGGCTGCCAGTCTAGCAGTTGGATCTACTCGCTTCGGCGCCGACGTGAAATGCGTCGCACGTTTCTCGAGAACCGACTTTGACAGCCAGTCAGGAGTTGACACCGTGCCTCACTCCACCCCCTCCTCCTCTTAAAACCTGACAAATATTAATATCTGCTCTCTGTTGTTTTCACCTTTAGGCTAACAGCTCATCCCCTCCACCAGCCATACAACCGCAAAACAATGTGAACGAAAAGAACACGGTCGCAGTTTTATGCACTCCAGGAACTGCGACATATCGAGTCTGACCTGTACTTAACAAAATAAACTGACGTACAAGGATAAATGGTGAATGGGAGATCCTGAAATGCCATGTGTCCCATAATGGCACAGTATTGTGATCAGGAACCTACGCATGGATTAATCCGTGTTCCAAGTCACATATTTACCTCACAGATCATGCACAGAAAATTACATGAAAGGGTATGATAACCTATGACAGTACACCTAATACTAACACTAACTGGGGCGTTCTGGGGCATGGTCAATACATGAACAAGTAATTTCTTTCATTAATAATACTGTTACAGCGGCAGCGAATGGCATCAGACGCCAAGAAGTCCTTGTCTAAAAGGAAAAATCCCCCAAACCAGCGGAGGACCTCCAGAACCAGGACCGTGGTTCACTGACATTGTCGCTGACATCCTGGGCAGCGACACATGCCTCATTAACGGGATCTTTACCGGATTCGATTCTAGGGATGGTAAGTATTACAACAAAATTATAACTGAGCTTGTAGATATAATATGTGACGGATGTGTGGAGAATGTTTGGACACTGATTTTTCCATGTCCCATCACATACAACCATGTACATTACTACTGTTTACCGCATCAGTGGCTGCATAATGTGATGGTAGGTAACCATACTGTTTACAATACCAGTGGCTTCATACTGTGCTGATACATCCTCGTACTGTTAACAGTACCAGCGGCGGAATACTGTGCTTCTAGCTCCATGTAATGTGTTAATACAGGTAACTTGCTGCGTGTGCTGATAGCTCTTTGGTCAATTTCATTACAGGTGACTGCATACTGTGCTGATACCTTCTGGTACTGTTTACAGTACCAGTGGCTGCATACTGTGCTGGTAGCTGCCAGTGCTGATTACAGTACCAGTGGCTGCATACATTGCTGGATAGCTTCTGGCACTGATTACAGAGTAGGGATGACTGCATACCAATTGCTGCTATCTTCCACTACTGTTGTACAGTACAGATGGCTGCATAATGTGCATCTTCCTGTACTGTTGTACAGTACAAATGGCTGCATAATGTGCTGCTATCTTCCTCTACTGTTGTACATTACAGATGGCTGCATACTGTGCTATCTTCCTGTACTGTTGTACTGTGCCTATGGCTGCATACTGTGCTGCTATCTTCCCATACTGTTGTACAATACCGATGGCTGAATACTGTGCTATCTTCCTGTACTGTTGTACTGTGCCTATGGCTGCATACTGTGCTGCTATCTTCCCGTACTGTTGTACTATACCGATGGCTGCATACTGTGCTGCTATATTCCAGTATTGTTGTACAGTACCGATGGTTGCATACTGTGACTTTAGCCTCCTGTACTGTCTACGGTACTGGTGACTGCATACTGTGCTGGTAGTCTGTGACAGCCGCACATTAACCAGGGTTCTTACTGTGCTGTATCTATCTACTCGTGCTGTCTACAATAACAGTGGCTGCATACATACTGTACTGGCAGCCGCCGGTACTGTCTACAATATTGATGACTGCATACTGGGGTCTCAAGTCCGTTATGATTGAGTTGCATTTGTTTGTGCATTGGACAGCACTTGTGATGACCTTTCCAACCAAACACCCACCACCCACCCCCACACCCACCTCACCCCCTCCGCCCCAAGGGAAATTCATGTATATGTTGTTGTAGGTGTTTGTGTGCTAGCATACACAGCAAGAAAAAAGAAAATAAAACACCCCTTGTCCTGACATCCACAGGTACTGTACACAGCACCGGTGGTGGCATACAGGGGGTGGTGTGTGTGTGTGTGTGTGGGGGGGGGGGGTGAGGGGGTGGGGTGGTGCTGAGGTCACATGTACACATGTTGTTTGTGTTGTGTGCTGGCCTGTACTTCTCATTGACCAGTTGTGCGTGGTGGCAAGAAACATCAATAATATGGATTAATCAAGTATTTTGCCTTGAATTGAAGGTGCTCATGGCAGTAAATATGTCAGGATGTTGGTTATATGAAAACCAGTTATGCTGTTTGGCACATTAATTCTTTCCGTTCTGCTAATGTCTGGGAATTAGGTGCATATTACTGCTGTGAGCACCTGCATCAGACAGTTTAAACCACGTGGTTCTTTTGCGGCTATTCTACACAACGGTCAAACTCTGTTATGCAAAATCTGCCATAACTTCTACTTATGTAGTTACGTCATCTGCTGATGGTGGCAACATGCGACCAACTCCCAGTCTGTATGTGTTAGCGGTTAAGACACAGTGTGAGATTATAATTGTTTCTGTTCAAATTTTATTTTAAAACATTTAAATAAGTAACTGAAACATTATTAAACATTAACTGAACAATATATATTTGTCAACAGTTATTTTTGTCTGTTGAAGATATTAGGTATGTACAGTGTATGTTCTAGGGTGTACTATCAGCTTTAGCAGTGAACCCACACCTTTGACCACCTTCACTACCAGTGACCAGCCCACACTGTCCACCCCCATCTCCTTCGGCGATTTACAGCAGCTGGACGTACACGGTGCTACAGATGCTGATGGGATCCTTAAACATGTTGTCCTCACAATACTACTACTACTACTACTAGTTGTGTACTCCTGCTAGTGTGCCTTCTGAGGGGTCCTCCAACAAGGGCAAGAAAGTGACCAAGAATGTTGCCAAAAAACCTGCTTCCACTGATCAACTATATGCAGAATACCTGCAACATTGCATCGAAACAAAACAAAACAAAACAAAAATTGAGCAAGAGAAGCTGAAGATTGCAGGCAATTATGCTGGCACTCAAGCATGCCCATCAGTCTCGGGAAAGAAAAGTCCTGATTCTGTCCGACTCTCTTTCTGCCCTACAGGCCCTTCAGGGCGCGGGAACAGACACCCACTGCTGGTGCAGTTTAGAGAGCTCTACGCGGACTTGATGAAGGAATATTATGACATCATTTTTATTTGGGTCCCGGTCCATGCGGGTATCGAAGGCAACAGGATCACAGATTCTGCTGCCAACGATGCCCTCGGTGACCCGGTCTCTGACACACAGACTGTTTATAGTGATTTTAAACCTGTGATTAGTGCGTACATAGCCAACGAATGGCAGTCCGAGTGGGACAAAGGGGAAGCGAACAAGCTGCGCGAATCTCTTCCTACGGTGTCCGACAGTCTACCTTACCGCTGCGGCAGCCGCCGTGAGGAGACTGTCCTTACTCAGCTCCACATGTATGTTACGCACTTTTCCTTACTTAAACAGGATGAGCGTGCATGGGGTTTTGCCTGTGATGAGCAGTTTTGTGTTCGTCACTTTTTGCTGAATTGTGCTGATCTAATTGACACGAGATATAAACACTTCACAGCAGACTCCTTGAAGGCTTTGTTCACGGATGTTCCCCCGGACAAAATCTTCAATTTCTTGAGAGAATGCAATATTTGTAACAAGATCTGAGCATTCATAGACTATGTGAATTTCTTTATTTGCCCTCTTTGAGAGTCTGTAGACGTTTCTTTTAAAGACATGTACGACATTTTCGCCTGACATTTTTTTTTTACATCTTGTCTTAAGACCTTGCTTTTTTTTTTTTGACCAGATTTTTTACCCATCCCTCCGTCAGATGGCCTTGATCGCCTGCTCGGCGTTGAACCCAAATAACTAACTAAATAACTAACTTGCCTTTCTTGTTAAAATTCAAATTTGGTGGGTTTTGTGTGTGTGTGTGTGTGTGTGTGTGTGTGTGTGTGTGTGTGTGTGTGTGTGTGTGTGTGTGTGTGTGTGTGTGTGTGTGTGTGCACGCGCGCCCTCGCATGCTATATATCAACATATTCTTACAACAAGAAGGAAGTGCCTGATTTATTTAAATATCTTGTTTTTCTCTTGCACTTAGCACGTTAGCTTATTTTTTTTGCAAACAAAATCTTTAAATTAGAGATGGCAAAGTTCAGAAAAATATCTTAAGACTCAAAGCTCTTGTAAAAAAATAAAAATAAATAAAAAACAAACAACAAAACCCACATTTGTTTTCTATATATATAATTTTAAAAAGAACCATTTCTCTGCAATGCACACAGAAAGCACATGTATATGAGCCTGTGACAAAACGCCGTGCGCGTAACAACCAACATAGTTTTAGTCAAGAAAATCACACTACAACAGGAAATTTGCGCTTTTTCTGATTCCGTTATTAACACATTGTTGTTGGAATGCTTACATTTCTCTCATAGTTTCCTTTTCACCAACATGGACTAGTGTATAGATTATTTTTGTGTGTATGTGCAATAGTATGTCCAGTGTGACAACAAACTTTTTTTAGTCTAAAAACTGTGCTTACAGAAATATAATTGTATTTCTGTTGTCTCATCTAAGGATAATGACTGTTTGAAGAATTGGTTGGAGGTGTGTGTGTGTGTGTGTGTGTGTGGGGGGGGGGGGTAGAAAGTGGGAATCAAAGAATTTTTTTAGTGTGTATGTGTGTGTGTGTGTGCGCGCGCGCGCGCGAACGTGTGTTATTTAAATTGACTTAGTATGTCGACAGTACCAATCAACAGCAATATTGAAAGAAAACTTAATTTCAAAAGGATGTTACGATTGTGGTTGTGTTGTTTTGTGAGACCGCGCATGCATAAATCGTAGGAAACGATCCGATATTTATTTGAGCTATCATGGTTACGAATCAGTAAGATTCGCTATCGTTCGTGCGTAGAGCGGAATTGGCTTTGTTATGGTATGCTAGGATTAGTCCGGAAGATTCTAGAAAAACCGCACGGAGAATAGCGCTCGAATTTTGTAATGCGTAGATTCGCTGAGATTAAACTAGAACGTTCGAGCAAAGACGCGCTCTGTCTGGTGACCTCGTATGTGTGACATCAAAGTGTAGGCAACATTTTGCAACGCAGTATTAAAGCCGCTCTAATACTCATAGTAATGTTGTTTTCTGTATGCGTGAAATTAGCAGCCGGTCAGTATGTATTACGAATACTCGTGTAACTTCCGGATAATTCGGGCAGGGTCGTGAACTGTCTGGCGTACTGTTATGTGACGTTATAACGCGCCGGGATTTCCCAAAATAGTGGCTGGAAATAGCGGCCAGATTTTTGTAGACCATTCCGGTGTATTCTTTTTCATTACTATTTATGAGTTTCGGTTACGTATTCTATTNTTGATCTAACTGTTGTCCAGCGCTGAGTAATTCCCCTTGGTGTGTTGTACAATTCTGCCAGCGCTAGCCTCACCTATCTGGTTTGTGAGTATCTCAGTATAACTCGAGGCAAATTTGTATCGTTACATTGTTGTGTAATGTTCTGTGCATCTACTGTGGGAATTCAGGGTATTTACCCGACCACATATAGTAATGCACCTTCGTGTTTGTGTATGTATGTTTCCCCTGCCTACTTCCTAAGTTCCGGAGATAGACATGGGTTATATAAGAGACCTGGTCCATCTTATTGAAGATGCAAATGATCGTCTTATTCTATACCTGCGTATTTCTCTGTGGGCTGGCGATTGGGTGCCTGATAGGCGGGGGCAGGGGATCTAACTGTTGTCCAGCGCTGAGTAATTCCCCTTGGTTTGTTGTACAATTCTGCCAGTGCTAGCCTCACCTATCTGGTTTGTGAGTATCTCAGTATAACTCGAGGCAAATTTGTATCGTTACATTGTTGTGTAATGTTCTGTGCATCTACTGTGGGAATTCAGGGTATTTACCCGACCACATATAGTAATGCACCTTCGTGTTTGTGCATGTATGTTTCCCCTGCCTACTTCCTAAGTTCCGGAGATAGACATGGGTTATATAAGAGACCTGGTGCATCTTATTGAAGATGCAAATGATCGTCTTATTCTATACCTGCGTATTTCTCTGTGGGCTGGCGATTGGGTGCCTGATAGGCGGGGGCAGGGGATGTAACTGTTGTCCAGCGCTGAGTAATTCCCCTTGGTTTGTTGTACAATTCTGCCAGCGCTAGCCTCACCTATCTGGTTTGTATCTCAGTATAACTCGAGGCAAATTTGTATCGTTACATTGTTGTGTAATGTTCTGTGCATCTACTGTGGGAATTCAGGGTATTTACCCGACCACATATAGTAATACACCTTCGTGTTTGTGTATGTATGTTTCCCCTGCCTACGTCCTAAGTTCCGGAGAAAGACATGGGTTATATAAGAGACCTGATGCATCTTATTGAAGATGCAAATGATCGTCTTATTCTATACCTGCGTATTTCTCTGTGGGCTGGCGATTGGGTGCCTGATAGGCGTGTCAGGGGATCTAACTGTTGTCCAGCGCTGAGTAATTCCCCTTGGTTTGTTGTACAATTCTGCCAGCGCTAGCCTCACCTATCTGGTTTGTGAGTATTTTTGATTGGTTATGTTGTATGAAAATGCTGGATTATTCTGGAGAGATATGCTATGAAGCACGGGGGTACATTGTTCAGTTGTAAAATTGGGATGTAACAGCGTCGGTACATTATTGTATCTTAAACACATTGACACTGAGAGAGCTGCGCAAGATATCGTGGTTCATTGTCAGTGACCGAGTTATGCATTGTATGGTGATGTACATTGTATGAGAGACGCATTTGTGTCAAAGTGTTGACATTTTGCAGAGGAGACATTGTATCAGTGTTGGTGCATTTGTGAACGTATTGTGTGGAGATCGCATCGCTGCAATAAAATATTGTTGGAACTGTTACTCCAGTGTTGTCTACAACCATAAGCCACGTGTGACGGGTTGCAGCTGAATGAAGTTTCTTTAAAAGAACCGTACGTGCGTGCGTCTGGTGTGATATCATACTACGACCACGACTCAACACGTAACAAAGGAATAAAATATGTTTCACACTTACATTTCAGAGAACACGTTATAACATTAATTTCTTGATAAAGAGAATAATCAAAAAAGAAAAACTGAAATTATGATCATATTTATCACCGTATCTTCACCATAACGGACAACATTTTCAGAGAGGGCTAGATTTTAGTATATTTTATTATTCTCTGCTGGAAATTATCTATTTCTGCATTCACAAGTCTTTAGTGTCACATGTCCACATACCAAAAACATCAAAAACACATTTTAGTTTCCATTAAGTTTTGGAGCAGTCATACACGTGGGCCATAAAGGCTTTGCCAATCTTGCTATTATTATTATTATTATTATTATTATTATTATTATTATTATTATTATTATTATTATTATTGCTATTGTTGTTGTTTTTGCTGGCCTCATTACCTTTAGTGCACAATTATTTTATCATCAGAAAACTGCTTTAAACAAATAACGGACTGCACTGCTCATCTAAAGGAGCTATGGAATATTCCATATCCATCCGCCTGTTTTGCGGCGAACATTGAATTCTGCAGGTAGGAAGACTTTTCTTTTTAATTTTCGTAACAGAGCTATAGTTGTTTTTCAATCAGAAGTTGTTCCGAGAATGTGCTCAGAGTTTAACAAACAACTCGTTCGCCTTACTGACTTGGCCATGTGTGTGTGTGTGTGTGTGTGTGTGTGTGTGTGTGTGTGTGTGTGTGTGTGTGTGTGTGTGTGTGTGTGTGTGTGTGTGTGTGTAGACAAAAAATCTGGAATGGGTGACTGTCTTTACCATCCTTATGGAAAATGGGTGTGTGTAAAAATTTGGGTGCCCAAGTCAGACACCCATTTTTTCTGAGGGTTGTTTCTGCATTGTCTTGGGGTAAAGATTCATAAAAAATAAAAAGATCAGTTTTTCTCATTTTGGCGTTAACACATGCACTTTTGTGTTTAACAGACACGCCTGTAGTGTGTTTGAAAACTTGTCCTTCCCAGCAATGTGTGTGTGTTGTGCGCACAGAAAACTGAAAATGGGCGTGTGTGTGTGACATCACCCTTCTCAGCTATAAATAACTTCATAGCTGATATGGGTCAGGAAGGGTGTGTGTGGGGGGGGGGGGATTTTGTTGTTTGTGGGAGTAAATTGTTTATGTTCCTACAAAATTAGGTTTGTTATTTGAGTGTGTGGTTGTTTTGTTAAAAAAAGTGTTGAGTTGTGATGTGCTTCGGGGTGATGTGGAGGAAGGTGATGTCTAGTGAGAAATTTGAAATTGATGTATATGTTCACCAGCGACTTAGCCTATACGTTTTCTACGTTTGTTTCCCTGTCAGATGAATATTTGATCTGAAACGTCGTTCTTTGTTTCTATTTTAAAGGGTTTTCCACCACTATCTTCTGTTTTTCTTTGACTTAGCTCTTTGACTTAGCCTATAATTATATTCGTGCGCCGGTTGCTAAGAAGTGAAGTGATTGTATGAGTGCGCAGTGTGAGAGAGGACGTATAGACTTTGGGTGAGGCTGCTGTTGTCTTGTGTCTTTTGGTTTAACCTGTTGCTTTGTTTGTGGGTTTGTTGGTGTTATGCTTTCGTTTTGACTGCAACTCCTGTCAGATTGTATGCACAAATTAATTGAATGCAAATGACGTCACACAGTCAGTGTCGTTAGTTGCGTCGTCTGCTGCAGTCGGTCGTTTAGTGCAGTATGTAATGCTAGGTCAGAGAAAAAAACAAAACACCTAATGTTGCCAAAGGGTGTAATAGTAAAGTATTGTCTGTGTGAATGCTGCGTGTTTGAGGGAAGGACTGGAAAGTCGAGTGCTGAGTGAAGAGAGAAGGCGACAATGGGAAAACTATGATATCCAGCACTATTACGTTGGAATAGATGCATAACAGTTACGACAGGCCTGTAAATGAAAACACTTTTAACATTAACAAAAGTTGAGTATAAGGAGAAGTTTTAAAACAGTTTTAATAAAAACTGTTGCCCGACACTCTTCTAAAAACAACAGTTTCTTAGTTTTAAACCTTGCACCGCGCCATAAACGCCGCGATTGCTAATCTCAGTCTTAGCTGTCCTATAGTGTGGAATGTGGGACTTGTCCAACTGGATCCATCTGGTGCACTCCAAATGTGTATTTGTGGGTGGTTTGATGTGCAACTCGTTGCGCGCCTCAGAAATGACCTCCTGATTCCTGGGATAATTAAAATCTTTCCTTCATAAGAGAGCATTCAGCAGCTCTATAAAACCCAAAGTGATGACCCCCCACCCCCACCCCCCCCCCACCCCCTCCCCACCTTCACCCCACCCCTCCCCTCCCCTTCCCTCCTTCCACAACCCCACCCAAACAATCATTAGAAAATCAACCAGAGGTATTTTTAGTGAGGTATTTGTTAAGTGTGTGTTGTGTCATTGTGCTTTACATTTTTTAATGCAGGAAAAAGAAGGAATATACATTAAGTTGAAAAAAAAATGACAACAATCAATAAATGTGGAAAAGAAACATCAAATATTCTGTGAACTTTACCTTATTACAGACACCTAATTTTCTTGAGATGTTCATGCTAAAATGAATGATTTGACAAGGACACCCATTTCTACTGTAATGCCAGTTTTTGTGTGAGAGGCACCCACTTTATTGGTAGAAACCCATTTTTTTCTCCATCCAGTGGCTCTGTTTCTAGAAAATGTCTTTTTTATTTTAAGTTGTAGAGCGTAGTTACAAGGTGAGTTCTAAACATTCGCATCGACTCCAGAGCCCTAGAATAAATAGAAATATGGGAACCCATTTTGACATAAAATGGTAGGTAACCCACTCTGATGGTTTTGTCTCTGTGTGTGTGTGTGTGTGTGTGTGTGTGTGTGTGTGTGTGTGTGTGTGTGTGTGTGTGTGTGTGTGTGTGTGCGCGCGTGCGTGCGTGTGTGCGTGCGCGTGTACATGCGTGGGTGTGTGGTTTTTCACGCATGTTGTTAGCTTATGCTTGACTGTACAACATGCCCGCCAGCGTCATTTGTTTTCTTAACCGAGTTCTGTAACTCACGCTCATCGCATAGTTATGCCGAGCTTGCGTTACGGAACTCGGTTGGGAAAATAAATTTCGCTGCCTGTCACGTAATAAAACATAATACTCAGTCACTAAAAATTATTCCCGTAAACAATCGCCCGGGACATTTAACATCTACCAACGCCATTAAAACTTGATTGTTGGGGTTTCAATCTTGAAAACCTAATATCTCGTAGTCTACTTAACCCTTCAACTTCAAATTTGGCCCTACTAAAGTATACAAAAAGCGCTCTATCTACATGAGTGTTTGTGTGACTTATTCGATGGTTAAGGTCATACAATACCAAATATATTATGAAATTTACGTTTTCCTCAAGATTTTAACACTGATTTGGAGGCCTAACATGAATGCCTTATAATGAAACACAACATTATGCTTCCAAGGCAACCTTTGATACAATTTTACAATACTCAAGTTCACTGGAGGCCATCCAATGCTTGAAAAGTGGTCAGTGTGTGTCAAAGTTTCAGACTGGTTGTGTTTTAGTGCAGGCTTTGATCATAAACGGTACTTTAGAAAAACTATGCGGCTACGTGTTTTATGGTTGCTATTGTTATAAATCACTTTGCACAAAGCATGTCTTTAAGAACACTTGTTACATCTTGTCTTAAGACCTTGCTTTTAGTCTGCCTGACCAGATTTTTAACCATCCCGCCGTGAGATGGCCTTAGTCGCCTGCTCGGCGTTAAACCCAAATAACTAAACTAACTAAACTTTAAGAACACTGGGTCGATCTGATCTATGTTTGACATGATGATAGTTCATTTGGGAAAAAGCGCAAGGTCACGAACACAGAATTCAAGATCAGAAAGCATTTGGTTGCTTAGGTGATGATTGACTCACTCAGCCCGACGGCCGTATTTTCCAGTTGCAGGAGATGGATCGACCATGATTATGCAAGGGCAGTGCCAGATTAGCTTGGCATCGACAGGCCAGAAGCTAATCTGGCAGTACCCTTGAATTATCATGGTCGATCCATCTCCTGCTGTAGTTTGTTAGGGCTGAAGTGGTTAATACATTCCGCCCCAGGACCGAAATCCCCAAACTTTGAAGGACTGAAATACAATTCTACAGACAGATCGAGCATGGTAGTTCATGGGTCAGGGGCGGATCGGGGAGGGTGGGGGTGGTATCAGGGGTTCCCCCCCCCCAACCCCCCCTCCCCCCCCCCCCCCGCCCACTATCGCGAACCCACCCAGCCAAAATTCTTTAAAATGCTATAAGAAAGTCCATTTTTTGGGGTGTTTGGAACCCCCACCCCCCTCACCGATTTTTTATATTTTGTCGATTGGAGAGAGTCTTAAGACGCACTCACCGCCTCTCTACACCCCCCCCCCCAACCCACCCCCATCCCGACCCCCGCTTTTTTTTTGTCGGCACCCCGCCCCCCTCCCATCGAGGTTACTGATCCGGCCCTGAGGGTGGTGCCAGAATAGCTTAATGGGCGCCAAGCTATACAGATACCACCCTTGAACTATCATGCTCGATCCATGTCTTGCTATGGGCTGTCGTGGCTGAATAAATTAAAGATTACTTGAATCCGAATCCCAATAAACAGCATACAGACGTTAAGCCCTAAACGTTTAACATTTTTATCAGTTTTCTCAACCTACTTAACCTGGCCGGAGGAAGGTTTCTAACTCAGACTTTCAGAGTGTGGTTACAGACTTTTCACATTTTTAGGGTATTGTGTCGATGTCTGGGTGTTGATGAAGTTGCTGCTTTTACGCCACCGTTATTGTGTTACACTACGCGTGGCATCCACATGTGGCATCAGTATGTAATTACCGGCCACGTATACTATGTGTAGCATCAGTATATAATTATTGGCCACGACCATTACCAATGAGAATGTGATCCCATATAACTAAGTTGTAAGCCAAGACGGAATAGCAGGATTAAGATATGGGAAATGGATCGCATCTAATTAACGGAACCGCCCTACACGCGGGGCCGGCCCTAAATAAGATAACGGACCGGCCCCTTAAACGAGGGGCCGGCCCTAAACGAGAAGATGATTGATAAGGCCAGGGTATATACATACTGATGCGCACACAGTGAAGAGGGAAAGAAACAAGTGAGAGGGAAGAGCACAACAAGGGACGCAAGAGAGCGAATGGAAACGACTGAAATGGAGTCTGTGGTTGGTCTTGCCCAACTCGAGAGAATGCTCGTCGGAATCAAATAAACACGAAAGAAAATCATCACCAGACTTCAGCTGTTTTACGTGTCCATAGTACAACACGTAAGAACAACCATTTTGGTGACGTGACCAGATGTCAGGACGGATTTGACAATACGACGACGAGAACTGAAGACACAACGAGAGTCAGAAGTTCGTGAAACGAGAGAAGGAGCCGGTAAAAGAAACGACATCGGGCCACAACCACTGCCACCAACACTGAACAAACAGGTGAGTGACTTTTTTGTGTCATCGCTGCAGCTTTGAATAAGGGCCAGTAATAATTTGTAGTTGTAGTGAAATTGGCAGAAGAACATGTAGAAAGACCACACCCACTGAACCCGGTGTTGGCCGCTTTAGATAGCCAGATAGAGGGGATGTCATCCTCTGTTAACGCGCAATCCATTTCACAACTGATTCCGACCTTCAATGGAGATCAGAAAAAAAGTTGCAGAATGGATGAAAACAAATATATATATATATATATATATATTTGTTTCACTTGTAAATATAGTAGGGAGGAAAGCCTTTATCGCATACCAGGCGAGTAGTGGGGGGATGGGGGGGGGGGGAGCGACTTTATCGGTCGTTTTATTCAAACCAACGGGAAAAATAGTTGGGAAGTGCTGAAAGAACAACTAACGGTCCGATTCGAAGAGTTGAGGGATGAACAGCATGCACTGACCCTACTACAGAGAGCCCGACAGGGGAAGGATGAAAGCGTTCCCCTGTATGCAGAAAGACTGATATGGTTAGCGGAGGAAGCTTTCCCTGACGAGGATGGACCAATCAAAGACAGGCAACTGATAGCCTGCTTTATAGACAGACTTGCGCATGACTACTTAAAAATAAAACTCATGCGGGAAGCGCCAGCTACTTTATAGGGAGCCGTAAGCATAGCATTAACAGAACAGAATTTTCGGCAAATGTTTGATCTCAGAGTGAAACAAAAGAGTACTGTGACCAACCTGCAGCAGACCAGTATCGCAGGGATAGGGAAGAACCCATGGAAGTGATCACTCTAGGGGGAGGGCGTGTTTTCGATTCGATTCACTACGCCACAAGACACGCAATTGCTAGGCTAGGCAGATAAACGCGGTCCATTAGCAAAAGTCGTCGCAGTGACAGCAAGGGTCTCAAAACGTGCGGTGTTGGCTCTGCGGGGATTATGGCCACCGACAAAGAGAATGCAGGGCTAGGATAGGACAAGAACGACAGGGAAACCAGAACGTTCTGCACAACGAGAAGCCGGTGAGCAGAACGGGGGAAACAGTAGATCCTTTAGCATCAATTTGGCGGGAAGTCCCAAATGCATAATCATAAAGGTAGGAAGTCAAAAGTTTGGACGTCTCATAGATACGGGGGCGGAAGTGTCATTGATTAGCAAGACGTCGTACGAAAGATTGCAGAACAAGCCAAGACTGGAGAAAAGAAGCATATCGCTACAGTCAGTGGGGAAGCGTTAGGAGTTGTAGGCAGTATAGAACTGGACTTAAAAATTGACAAACAGTCGTTCAAACATCGTTTTTATATAATGAAAGAGATGAATAGAAATTTCATTGTGGGAAACGATTGGCTCGATAAGAACGGAGCACACATTTATTTTGATTTCAGAAAGGTTAGGGTCGGGAATGCTATGTACCTTACGAACAAGACATGCGCATATCCCCGTTAGTCAGAGTACACAAGACACAAGTATTGAAACCGCATACAGCGGAGATTTATCATATGAGAATAAAGAGTACACAGTAGGCCTACTTTAGTAAAAAAGAATGTTTAGAAGTCTCTGCGACATATAGGGGGTTTGTTGCAGAAGAGCCAGGACTATCTGTGCTGAGCGGGGTAGGTAGAAACAACGGTAGGACATTTCCTTCCGTAGTTGTGAATCACATCAACAAATCGTTCAGGTTAAAAAGGGGATGTGTGGTAGGCAAGGTAAACAGCGTAAGTCGGGTAGAGTCAGTGTCTAACAGAACGGAAGAACGAGAAGTCGCTTCCATTGATCTGACATAAATCGATGCGCCTGACGCAATCAAGTCCACAGTCACTAAACTGGTATCGGAACATTTATTTGTTCGTGAGTAGCGATCTGGACTTAGGACGCGCCGACACTGTCAACATGAGCATAGACACCGGAGAACTCGCACCGATAAGGGTGAAACCCTACCGCGTTCCCTTGCAGGATAGGGAGATAGTAGACAAAGCAGTAGATGAGATGGTAGAGGCAGGGATCATAAGAAGATCAATGTCGCCATGGTCTTTTAGCTTAGTAGTAGCGTCCAAAAAAGATGGTTCAAAGAGATTGTGCGTTGACTTTCGAAAGCTGAACGAGATTATTAAGAAGTCGTCGTATCCACTACCGCTCATAGACGATAGTTTGTCCTTGCTGGGTAAGGCAAAATATTTCACAAGGTTAGATATGAAATCGGGGTACTGGCAGGTAGAGATGGCAGATCAAGAGAGTAGGGTGAAAACGACCTTCGCTTGTCACAAGGGACTTTTTGAGTTCGCAGTCATGCCGTTTGGACTTTGCAAGACACCCAGTGTGTTCATGTTGCTGATGAACACAGTGTTGATGGGTCTAGAAGCGTTTTGTTTGGCATATATGGATGATATTCTCATCTTTTCAGAAACAAAGTAACAGCATTATCAGCACATAAAAGAGGTGTTCGGTAGGCTCAGACAACATAAATTCACGTTGAAACTTAAAAAATGTCCGTTCTTCGACGAGAAAACACAATACCTAGGTTTTGTGATAGGGAAGGACGGAGTCAAACCAGACCCAGAAAATGTGTCAGCAATTTAGACATTGCCGAATCCAACATGTATAAAGGAGAGTCCAGTGTCATTGGAATGATGTCCTATTATCGCAGGTTCATACCCAACTTTTCTGAGATAGCTGAACTCATCATCAATTTGACAAAAAAAATTGCCAGATTCAAATGGTCTCATCAGTGTTAACAGGCGTTTGATTTTCTGAAACAAAATTTGTCAGTAGTTCCTTTGTTGGTATATCCGGACAGTGGGCAGATGTTCACATCTGCACGGGACTTAGACGACCCCGCCCTCCACGAGTCCCCTGCTGCCTTGCAGGCCTGGCCGCTTGGCTGCGGAAAGCCTAAAGGAGGAAACCCCTGACATCAAAGCCCCGGTGTCTCCGGGGAAGGCTTTTGAGCCAGAGACTAGCACAAGGACAATCTGATATAAAACCTACGACCCGAGGACCTCGATGCCATCGTCCCAGCTTGCTAGGCCATGGCAGACGAACCAAGGGTTTAAAGGGTGGGGCCAGTACTGCGCACACTGCACTCCACCAAAAAGCTCCACCGCGCAGGCTTTAGAAAACATCCACGGACCATGACACTGACCATCTCAAGTCCTGTAGCGACGGGCGAGGGGCGAAACGGCAGGTGAAAGATGTCACTGGTAGCCGCTGTCTCAAACCTGCATGCAGGCGGTTCATGATATTGGTCGCTTGATGTTGACCTGGGGATGACAACATCACTCGGCACACCCTGAACGACCAAGCAGCCTTCTCTAGGGACAGCACTGCTTGCTCCACACGGAGAGGGGCCTAGAAAAGGTGGCCTAACCAAAGCTCGTCCCCTCGCAACCCCAGTTGGCTAGCCGCGGTCAACGGGCATCTTCTCCTGCGGTCAAAAAACAAGAAAGAATAACGGATCCACTCTCATGACGACCACGACCGGACTCAACGTAGCATGCTGGAACGTCCGAACCATGCTCGACAAAGCAGACAGCGGACGCCCTGAACGTCGCTCCGCCCTCATTGCCCATGAATTGCAGAGGTTAAACATCGACATCGCCGCGCTCAGTGAAGTACGTTTTCCGGACGAAGGCAGCCTCCAAGAACTTGGCGCTGGGTACACCCTCTACTAGTCAGGCAGGCCTGAATCAGAAAGACGGCTCTCAGGCGTGGGTTTCATGGTCAAGACCTCCATTGCGACTAAGCTGGAAAACCTACCAACGGGTCACTCAGACCGCATCATGTCCATGCGCCTCCCACTGAGACACCAGCAACACGTCACCCTTCTCAGTGTGTACTCCCCAACCCTCCTGGCAGAGCCTGCTGAAAAGGACAAGTTTTACGCTGACCTGCGCAGCCTCATACAGAGCACCCTTGCAGACGACAAAGTCATCATCCTTGGCGACTTCAACGCCAGAGTCGGCCAGGACTCCGAGGCCTGGAAAGGAGTCCTCGGCAAGCATGGCGTCGGGAACTGCAATGACAATGGCCGCCTACTGTTGGAGTTCTGTGCAGAGCAGCAACTGGTCATCACCAACACTACTTTTCAGCAAAAGGACAGTCGAAAGACCACCTGGATGCACCCTCGCTCCAAACACTGGCACCTTATCGACTATGTCCTAGTGCGTCAGAGGGACCGCAGTGACGTCCTCCTCACCAGAGTGATGCCCAGCGCAGAGTGCCACACTGACCACCGCCTTGTCCGCTGCAAACTCAGGCTCCACGTCAAGCCAAAACCCAAGAAATGGGGGCCTCCCAAGAAAAAGCCTGATGTTGCCAGCCTTCAGCGTGACGACGTGAAAGCTGCCTTTCAGACAGATTTACAGCGCAGGCTCAAAGACACAGCGGACCCAGCAGACTCCTCCCCTGAAACACTTTGGGAACAACTGAAAACTGCTATTGCAAAATCCTCTGCAGAAGTCCTGGGTTTCGCTAGAAAGAAGAACAAAGACTGGTTTGACGAAAACGATGTAGAGATCCAGGAACACCTAGCAAAAAAAAAAAAGAGCCGACCATCAGGCCCACCTAGCCCAGCCTTCCTGCCCTGTAAAGAAGTCTGACTTCCGCCTCGTCTGCAGCAGTCTCCAGCGCAAGCTCAGAGATCTCCAGAATGAGTGGTGGACCAGACTTGCACAGAGGACCCAGCTTTGCGCTGACAATGGTGACTACAGAGGCTTCTACGAAGCACTGAAAGCAGTGTATGGCCCCAGAGACCTGGTACAAAGTCCCCTGCGAAGCGCGAATGGCCAGGCATTCCTCACAGATAATACCTCCATCTTGAACCGCTGGTCGGAGTACTTTCAGAGCCTCTTCAGCGCTGAGCGCACTGTTCAAGAAGCAGTCGTCCTACAAATCCCACAACTCCCAGTAAAGGTTGAATTGGACGAACCGCCCACCGCTGAAGAGACCCTCACAGCCACCCACCAGCTCAAGAGTGGCAAAGCAGCAGGCATTGATAGAATACCACCAGAGATCTGGAAACATGGAGGCACAGCACTGCAGAACAAGCTCCATGACCTCTTTCTCTGCTGCTGGGAGGAAGGAACACTACCAAAGGATCTCCGTGATGCTGTCGTTATCACCCTGTACAAGAACAAAGGCGAGAAGTCTGACTGTTCCAACTATCGGGGAATTACCCTGCTGTCCATTGCTGGGAAAATTCTTGCAAGGCTGCTCCTGAATCGGCTGGTACCTGCCATCGCTGAAGACCAACTCCCAGAGGGCCAGTGTGGCTTCAGAGCAAACAGGAGCACCACCGATATGGTCTTTGTGCTGAGACAGCTTCAGGAGAAGTGCCGCGAGCAGAACAAAGGGCTGTACGTAACGTTTGTCGACCTAACAAAAGCGTTCGACACTGTGAGCCGGCAAGGCATGTGTCAGATCCTGGAGCGACTTGGCTGTCCCCCAAAGTTCCTCAGCATGATTGTTCAGCTACACGAGGACCAGCAAGGCCAGGTCAGACTCAACAATGTTCTCTCAGAACCATTCCCTATTCTCAACGGCGTAAAGCAGGGCTGCGTGCTGGCACCGACCCTCTTCACCATCTTTTCTAGCATGATGTTGAAGCAGGCCACAGTAGACCTCGATGATGACGATGCAGTGTACATCAGGTATCGTCTCGATGGCAGCCTGTTCAACCTCAGACGAATGCAGGCCCACACGAAAACCCTAGACCAACTGATTCGTGAGCTGCTTTTTGCTGATGACGCTGCCCTCGTTGCACACACAGAGAGAGCCCTGCAGCGCATCACGTCCTGCTTCGCAGACGCTGCCAGCTTTTTGGACTCGAGGTCAGTCTGAAAAAGACAGAGGTCCTCCATCAGCCGGCACCCAAGACAGTGTATCGCCCTCCTCACATCACCATTGGCGAGTCTGAACTAAAGTCAGTGCACCAGTTTACGTACCTTGGCTACATTATCACGTCGGACGCCAAGCTGGACAAGGAGCTTGACAGCAGGCTGGCAAAAGCGAACAGCGCTTTCGGGCGACTTTTCAAGCGGGTGTGGCACAATCAACAGCTGAAAACAGGCACCAAGATCAGCATGTACAGAGCTGTGGTCCTCACCACCCTGCTGTATGGTTCCGAGTCCTGGGCCCTCTACCGCAGCCAACTACGACTCCTCGAACGTTTCCACCAGCGCTGCCTGCGTACCATCCTGGGCATTCACTGGAGTGACTATGTCACCAACGTCGAGGTCCTTGAACAGGCTGAAACTGTGACCATCGAGGCCTTGCTGCTGCGGACACAGCTCCGCTGGGCGGGGCATGTCTCCAGGATGGAGGATCATCGCCTACCAAAGATCACCCTGTTCGGCGAGCTTGCTACTGGACACCGTGACAGACGGGCACCAAAGAAGAGATACAAAGACTGTCTCAAGAAGTCACTTAGTGCCTGCCAAATCGACCACCACCAGTGGTCCTCGCTTGCTGTGGACCGTGACACCTGGCGCTCCACCATTTACAAGGCAGCTGTCTCCTTTGAGGACTCTCGCAGAGCTAGCCTTAAGGACAAGCGGCTCAGGAGAAAAAAACAGAGATGCCGCAACTCATAACCCTGGCCATACCTTCCCCTGCAGCCACTGCGGTCGAACCTGCCTGTCCCGGATTGGCCTCCGCAGCCACGAACAAGCCTGCAGACGTCGTGGGCAACTCCTATAAAATCTTCGTCCGCGAAGTCAAGCCAAGAGAGAGAGAGAGAGAGAGAGAGAGAGAGAGAGAGAGAGAGAGAGAGAGAGAGAGAGAGAGAGAGAGAGAGAGAGAGAGAGAGAGAGAGAGAGAGAGAGAGAGAGAGAGAACAATGAACAATGAACAATGAACAATGAACCTTTATTTTCCAACGGTAGAAGTTATTGGTAACAGGACCAGTTTTTAAACTTGCCGTTGCTACATCTACTACATAAATGACATAGACATGTAAACATACACATACCACACACTGATGCATGTATACACTCGCTCACGCACGCACGCCCGCACATACGCACGCACACGCACGCTCACACACACACAAACACAAACTTGCACACACACGCACTTAGACACACACGCACACATATACACACACGCTCTCGGACACGCACTCCAGACATACGTACGCGCATATCGCGTACGCACAAAAATATAAAATGAGTAAAAATGCAAAGTAAAGAAATACACAGAAAATCATTAAGTACATTAGAATTCATACAGCAAAGGCAAATATGTATATGTGCTCTCTCTCTCTCTCTCTCTCTCTCTCTCTCTCTCTCTCTCTCTCTCTCTCTCTCTCTCTCTCTCTCTCTCTCACACACACACACACACACACACACACACACACACACACACACACACAGCATGCACACACACACACACAGCATGCACACACACACACACACAGGATGCACACACACACACACACACAGCATGCACGCACACACACACACACACACACACACACACACACACACACACACACACACACACACACACACACACACGTGAGCGCGCGCCTAAAAATATCGCGTACACACATATGAAGGCAAAAACATTATACATAGTACATGCAGTATTCAATGTACTCTTGACACTCAGATATTATGGTCCACTGTATATTATATAAAAAAAAAAAAAAAAAAAAAAAAAAAAAACAGACGCTCTCTTTCTCTCTCTGTGTCTCTCTCACTCTCTCGCGCGCACACACACACACACACATACACACACACACACACACACACACACACACACACACACACACATACATTCTCACACACACAAACATTCACACACCTGAACACACGCGCAAGTTATCCCTGTACTGTAATGATTAGATTACGTCAGAGATTCTAGGTGTTTGAAGAGGCTGACCCTAAATGAGGTGAGCGTCTTTGCGTTTCTGATTTCTGCAGGAATAGAATTCCAGAATGAACTTCCCGAAAATGACAAACTGGTTTTGAATAAATCAATACGCGGCAGGGGTACTTTGAAATGGTGTCCATGTCTAGATGCTACAGATATCCGTTCTGAGAAAAAAAGAACTCAAGTACAGTGGACATGACTGCTTGTACAGCTTGTACATCAATACACCTTTATTGAACTGAAAGTGATGGGATAGAGGGAGCATTTTTTAAGTTTTAAGCTTTTCGTCAGTTGAGAGTTCGGGATCGGGAAATATAAGCTTAGCAGCTCTCCTATATAGGGAGTTCAGCCTCTTCAAATGTACATCACTAGAACCACCCCACACTGTTGATGCATAGTCTATGTGCGATTTGACATGAGCATTGTAGAAAAGAAGACGCGCATCTGTGTCAGTAATTGTTTTCAATTTTGACAACATATACAGGTCGCTGGAAACCCTTTTGCACACATTATTAATATGCAGTTGCCATTTAAGCTGATCATCTATAGTGACCCCCAAGAGGCGGTGGTGTGATACTTGCTCAATTGGGCTGTCGTTTATACACAGACTAAGAGAGAGCGGGCATAGCTGGTGCTTTTGACGTGTGGTTATAACCATACATTCTGTTTTTGACGGATTCAGGGACATGGAGTTGGAATGACACCAGTCGGTGACCTCATGCAGGCTTTCCTGCAGACGCGTGCTAATTGCAGCTACATCTTTGTGAGGAGTATGTAGTGTGCAGTCGCCAGCAAACATGTCACAAGAAATATCCTGGCAACTAATATGCAGTGGAAGGTCATTGATAAATATGCAGAACAGCAATGGCCCGAGGACAGAGCCCTGAGGCACTCCGCTTTTGACGAGACCATACGAGGAGTAGGATCCATTTAACAGTACTCTTTGCTTCCTTCCGCTTAAATATGAAGTAAACAATGAGACAGCACCTGCATTGCAGAGATATGCTTGAAGTTTTGACAAAAGAATGTTATGATTTACAAGGTCAAAAGCTTTCTTAAAATCAATAAAGATCGACCCAGTTATTTGGGAGTTATTTATGGATGCTAGCCACGCATCAATAAGTCTTGTCAGTGCCGTGTGGCAAGAATGCTTGGGGCGAAAGCCGGACTGAAATACGTGCAAAAGACTGCGACTCTTTAAATATTGATAAAGGTGTTTGTGCACGTGTCTTTCAAGAGGTTTGGAAAGGCTGGATAATATTGAAATGGGTCTGTAGTTATTAACATCCGACAGATCTTTTGACTTAGGCAAAGGGATAACCTTGGCTTGCTTCAGTTCTGATGGAAACATATTTTGTTGGATACATAAGTTATAAATATACGTTAACGATTCTACTGTATAGGGAAGGGACAGTTTCAGTATTTTAGGGCTGATCTCGTCAGGTCCCGATGACTTTTTGTTTTTCAGTGACCCGATCAGTTTTCCTACTTCATACACAGCTAGAGAATGGGGGTTTGTCCTTAGTCTTCTGCTTACAAAAGTTAAGTAGGGCCTCCGGGCATGTGTAAGACGCGTTACCGCTTGAGGGTATGATTGACTCGGCAACAGACAGAAAATGTTTATTATAAGTTTCTGCAGTAATACTAGAAGGAATGGCTGACGATTTCTTGCTGTTACCTCGGGTGACGAGATTAACCGCGCGCCAGAGTGCGGCAGTATCTCTGTCTTCTTTAATCATTCGTTCAAAGAGAGACTTTTGAGCCCTGCGTACCATAGACTTGACACGGTTACGTTGTTTTTTGTATTCGCTAAATAGCTTGTGTCTCCTTAAGTCATTTCTCAATCTCATAGCTTCGATTATTTCTTGGTTTAGCCAAGGCGGTAACGTGTGTTTTTTTACCCGCTTTTGCCGCAAAGGGGCGTGTTTGTTAAGTACTCTTGAAAAGAGTCCATACCAAACAGCCAGAGCCTTTTCAGGGTCAGTTTCGTTATTAACGACATTATATAAATGGTGTTTGATCAAGGTCTGCTAGAAAAGCAGACTGATTAAACTGTTTAAATGAGCGATACGTTATAGTTGTGTGTCCGTTCTTACGATGCACTGGCAGTTTTGTTGACCATGAACACACAGTAGGAAAGTGATCACTGATGCTGAGGTCAGGAACACTAACATTGAATACACTAAGGGGACGGTTGGTGTAAATGTGATCAATGAGTGTTGCGGTTGTTTTTGTGATCCTAGTAGGGGCCGAAACTAACTGTTCTAAGCCTGTTTGTGTGGTGATGCAATCCCATGCGGTATGGGGCTTCAACATATCTATGTTAAAGTCGCCTAGTAGCAACGCGTCACAGTTAGGTAAGCCAACTTTTTCTACTGCATGCAAAAAAAATCATCGTACCATTCAAACTTGGCTGCTGGGTTACGATAACAAAAGCCGACGAAGACGGGTTTAGTTTTTGGAGCCCTAAATTCCAACCAAATGCACTCGACTTCCGGAGTTTCTAAGTCCTCACGCCTTTTTACTAAATGTTGGATTGAGTTATGGATGTAAACGGCAAGCCCAGTTTGACCAAGTACACGAGGGTCACGTCGAGTGATGATAAAGTTAGGTATGTCAACGGCGTCATCGCTTATGTCCGAGTTAAGTCGCGTCTCACTAAGACCAAACAGGTGGAATGGTTCAGACGAGTTTAGAAAAACATTCAAATCGGCCACCTTGTTAAAAAGATGGTAGATGTTCAAGTGACCAGTTTGAAGGCTTCCGTGTGTCTGAGCATTATGGATCATATTGAATTCTAATTCTCACAATTGAAGTGCAACACAATACAACAAAAATATAAACAGAGAGAATAAGAATAAAAGTGTCAACGCAGTAAAACGCGGCTGAAGTTATGGCACCTTGTATCAAACGCCACAAACGGTGTCCAACACAGCGTTATCAAATGAAGATCGCTTTTGATTAATAGTGTATCCACGTATGAATGCCACGCAAGCTGTCTAAATAGTGACTGTGGTATAGCACACGTATCAGATGTCACACGTGAAAAGAGTGTTCTGGTCAGCGGCACACTAGGCAGCGAAAAAAACCATAGGCCCTGAAATGTGTTGATAAGACCAGGCACACCGTCAGTGGGTGTGGATCTGAATGCTATCACACGATTTCCTCACGAATAATCCAAAGATATGAATGAGTGGCCGTAATTGTTAACCGTTACACGGACAACACCTTGAATTTTCCGCTGCTGGTACAATGTAGAATGATTCCCACAACGAAATAAACGGCTAATTGTTTACCGCTACAGCGGAAAACACCTTGTATTCTCCGTTGTAGCAGCAAACAAACACTGCTGGCACAATGCGGTAATATTCGATCCACGAAGTAGCAAAGAATGCAGATAGACCAAACGAGATCACCTAGTGTACTCACAGGTGGGCACAGGAGATAAACGACGCACACTCACTCCAACACACTTTTTAGTGAGTAGGGAATAATGAACGAGAGAGAGAGAGTATATCCGGACACGAGAAGCCCATAAATATACATTGTACACAGATGTTAGTGACGCATGTATCGGGGCGTGTCTGACGCAAAAACAAAAGTGAGGACAGCACAGGACTCAAGACAAAAAACATTTTACTTTCTGTCCCATAGGTTAAGCCTGAGCCAAAAGAAGTGGTCCACCATAGAAATGGAAGCATTTGCAATCCATTACGCATTACAGAAGTTAGACCACTATTTGCACAATGCGCAATTTGTTGTTCGCACAGACCACACACCGTTGACGTATCTCTTAGATTCACCCATGCAGAATAAGAAGATTCAGATGTGGGCGCTAGGGTTCGCAGGGTACAACTGCACTATAGAGTACATTCCAGGGCCACTGATTGTGTTGGCTGATTTGTTGCCGCAAACAGACGGAAAGGAGTTAGCATCCGAACAGACGGAAGAAACAGTCACAAAAGTGAGCGACTGTTACGATTGTGGTTGTGTTGTCCTGTGAGAGCATACATGTGTTAATCGTAGGAAACGATCCGATATTTATTTAAGCTATCATGGTTATGATTCATGTACCTTTTTAAGTAACATTTTCTTTCGGTCGCGCAGAGCGGAATTCACTTCGTTATGCTACGCTAAGTTTAGTCCAGAACGGTCTAGAAAGGTCGCACTGTCTAGTGACCTCGTATGTGTGACGTCGGTAAATTGGAGACATTTCCCAACAAGTTGTTTTCTGTGCGCGTGAAGTTGTCAGTCGTATTCTTGTGTGTTGTGAAGGATCGTGGTGGTTCTCGAAATTTCCGACCAGGTTGTGAACTGCCTACCATACTTTTGTGAGATGTCATTTTACTAAGGATTTGGAGCTGAAATGAGCAGTCAAATTTTTGTAGCCTATTGTAGTTTTCTAGAAAGCTCATTTTTTTAATTAATATTTGTGAGTTTCGGTTACGTGTCCTGTTTTGATTAGTTGCGTTGTGTTTATTCGGTGGATTATTCTAGAAAGTTTTTATACTATAAAACTTTGTGCTGGGAAGCGCGGATATACATTGTCTTGCATTGTCAGTTGTAGAGACACACAGTTATCATAGGTACGTGGCCTGTATAGGGTGTACAGTGTGAGAGATACAGCGTAACAGTGTGGTGTACGTTGTGTGAGGAACTTTGTGTCCACAGTGTGGACATTTGCAGAAGAGACTTTGTATCAGTGTTAATGCATTTGGAATTGCATTGTGTGGAGATCGCATCGCTGAATTAAAATATTGTTGGAACTGTTACTCCAGTATTGTCTACATCCTTAAGCCACGTGTCACGGATTGCAGCTGAATGAAGTTTATTTCAAAGAACCTTACGTGCTTGCATCTGGTGTGTTTATCATACTACGACTACAACTCCACCACGTAACAGCGACAATGCGTTTCAGATAAGGGTGATTAATTCTAGTCAGTTTAGACCAAAACAGTTCGCAAATTGTCATGCTGAAACCAACCCAATAATAATTAACACTCTTATAATAAATCTGTATCAAAACGAAAATGCTGCGAGTGTCGGAGAATTTCAATTCATTTCTTTTGTAACTTTTTCAGTCTGTTGCGGATGTAATCCTTAATGTTTGTCCAGCGCCTATGTCTAAGTGCGGGCTCTTCTGTGATTGCCTGCTGTATCTCGGCCTTTCCAGGAAGTTTGTTCATGACAAGGTGTGTCTTGAAACGGGTTTGAACAACTTTCTCTTCAGCTTTCCCCCATGGTTTCCTTGTAAATCTAATTTTCTTTCAAAAAGGAGCTGACGCAGTACTGTCATCATCAAAACCATCTAGATTGTCATCAGGTTCTGGACGTCTTTTCTCTGTCATGCTCATTGATTCCTGTGTTGTTGACTTGCTACTTGCTTCATTCATAGGTGCCGTTTCCCCCGAGACCTCTCTGCGAGTTTCTGATGTGTCTTCATTGTCAAAGTCAATCTCTTCATCATCGCACAGTTCAGCTCTAATGCAACTCTTAAAATCTGTCATCCCATTGTTAACTGACAGAAGAATCTTCGCCAATTTTGCATTTTGAAGAACGTCTTGAGGTTGGCGGTAGATATGGCAATGTATCCAAATATCATGACCAAGGAAGTCTGCCAGCTGATTCTGGTCTAACTCCGAGATGGCCATTGACTGAGCCAAAGTTGCGACCTGCTTCCGTAACTAAGTAAATGTGAACATTTGTGCTGGTAGCGCATGTTCCTTGAGAACATCATGGCCTCTGTAGGGCCTCTGACCAGAAGGTGTGGCAAATATGTACTGGGAAGGGGCGAGAGATGGCACTGATTGCCTTATTTGAAGGATTCTGTCCACAGTTGTCATCATCTTCGTCAGCAAAATGGGAACACTCCTATTAAACTTTCCTCTGATTTCCCCTCGCTAAAAATGATTCACTCCTTTCGTCTCAACCTCTGTGAGACCTTTCAAGATATCTTCATTGGTGATCGATCCAATCTTAGCATTCTGGAAGTCTGATACCTTCATTTTCTGAACTTCTCCCCCTCGTTTTCAGTTGAAAAGCGATACAGCGCAAAGAGTTGCTTTAACCACCATCGGATAATCTTCCGAAACCATTCTTGTCTTAAGAAGCTGTTGGACCTTCCTCACATCTTTATATTATGGGATCAGCTTGGGTTTGTTCATTGTCATTTTCCCGACCGACTGGGCTGCAGTAGCTGATACAATCGTAACAGTCCCCAGTGAAGACAGAGTCAAACCGCTGCTCCTCAGAGAGCTCCTGTCGCCACCTGTCATCTGAACCATGCCCAAGCGGTTTGGATGCCTGCGACTGTTTGATCTGTGAACATTTTTTCAAAGCATGGCCTATGCGCATTGCAAGATTGCCTTTTTTTAAACTGATATGTGTCCTCATCAAATTCTGCTAGCTCTTTTACAGCCAGTAAACATGATCAAAGCTAGCTGAATTGATCACAGCATTTAAACTTGCGATTTTCATTTCTGACCTCACTCTAAGAATCTTTAATAGTCTCCCTAACTCCCGCATCCTGGAGCTGATTTGTCCAGCCGTGTGTTCTTCAATGTCCCTGCGGTCAAATAATCTCTTTCCATACTCAAGAAGCAAGGGGGCAGTTCTGATGAGACGGCTTATCTCATCATCTCTCTGTCTGGTTAAAACTTTATGATAGAAGGAAAAGTCAAAGTCTAAGGGTATTGAAAGCATTAGCCTCCCACGTCGTGCCGCCTCACCTCTCTTAGCAAACTGAAACCCTCCTGGTTTCTGACAGCAACGTTTTGAATGTACAGAGATCAGCTTTTTTTAAAGAGCCCTTTGCAATGGCTACAGGCGAGAAGGTCGTCTACCTTACTAGTTTTGGTGCGATACTTAGGAATCAAACATCCTGATATCTTTTCAAGAACGGCAACGTTATGCATATAATCACCCTCATCTTGTAGTCTGATCCATGCTTGACGTCTTTGCTATGTCCCTCTTTTCATCACCAACATTTTAGCAACGTCTGCCTCATCTGCATTGACATCTTGTAAGTGCGTGCCCATTTTCAAGACAAGCTTGCTACACAATTTGCATGCATGTTTCTTGTCCCATTTGTACTTTCCTTTCCCTCTCTGTGACACGTGCACACCCGTTTCTTCTGTAAGCGCTATTTCCCCACCCCTAACATCGTGTTCCTTCTGCCTATCCACATTGTCATTGCCACCCCCTATTTCACCGCCTAATGCACACTGCACCTTGCTGGTACTTGCTTCACTGACACCTGCCCGCCCTGAACCTGCCACTTTGAAATCTAACACATTTAACATATTAAATACAATACTGTCTGTGTCAAAGATCCCAGAGATTGATGGCGACACACCATCTGAATCCTGTGAGCTCGAGCCAGGAACAAACTCCTCGTCATCACTGTCTTTGTATTGCGATGCGCTTGCACTCTCAGCCTCAGGTCCATCCCAAGCTCCATTTGCCAACTGGAAAAAGAACACACAAAAGCTGCATTAGGACAGAAACAGCCCAATTTGGGTTTAAGGGGCCTTGCACAAGAATAAAAAGAGTAATCCCGTGTATGACCGAGTTACATATGTTTGATCTCGGTGACGAGGGCTGGCTTCTGCAGCAGCAAAATCCACGTTTTCTGAAAATGTAAGCAATTTTCACACATCTGTCAATCCCGCGTGACCCTTTGAGAGAGGTCGCTCAAATTGGTATGTTCACAAAGGTCTTGCCACAAAGTATCCTTGGTCCAAGCTTGAAGAATGTGGCTTGAATAGTCTCCGAGAAAATGCTACAGTTAAAGTTTACCATGGACGACGAACCAGTGGCCCAGAATATAAACTCACTTTTGCTTCGCACGCGCGCCAATAAAATGAAGATGATCATAGAATCATTTACCAGATTGTAATTGGGGGCATTCCGCTGCCGTCTATGCACCCTCCTACCAGACGCACCCTCTCTGGCAGAGGCTGGGCTATCCTGCTGCAGCTGACTAATTTTGCCATGGGCCTTGTTCATGTGCCAGGAAGGGGCGTGCTTGTCCTCTTCCATAGACCCCGATAGGTTTGTAAATCCTGCTGCCATCTGGCGCTGGGTGTGTGCCATCTGGCGCTGGGTGTGTGCAGAAAGTGCTGAGTGTGGCCAAAACAGTGCTGCAATGCAAACATGTCAAATGCAACCATGTAAACCGTTGGCATTTGGGATCAGATATATACATAATTACTGCAGTACCCCCTGCCCCCTACGAACAATAACTGGTAATAAGTAAAAAGCGACACTTCAGTTGCACAATCCAAAAAACCTGTTAATGGAAGTCTGTTCTTCGAATCGCGAGGCAGTTTTGTGTACGAGGATTGAAATACACACTGAAATCTGGCGCCATTTTGTTTAAATATATAGTGCATGCATGTGTCAAGTTACGTTTTGATCACAATCACACATGTCAGAAAAAAAGCAACACAATCGCATGACAAATGGATCAGGTAATGGTGTTATTGAACGAATTCCTTTCATTGAAAAGAAAGCTTTTGTTAAAATCGTGGTGTTCTATTATCTTTTACTACAAGACTGACTGAGCAGCAGACGCGGGCCGTAGCAGACGTCTCAGTTTTCTCGGCCAAACGGGTCTATATAGGCCACTGTGCAATTGTATCCGATTGGGAGCATCTCAGTTAAATAACTGCACTGAAGAAGTACACTTGGGCGTGCTCTTAACTAAGAAACATTGCATAAAATTATACCTCTGTAAATGGAACAACGGCTGGCGGGACGAAAGACAATAGAAAGGGGAAACAACTCAGTTCATGTCACTGCGTAGCCGACCAATCAGGTATCAGGTTGATGCATTGAGACGCTCGCTTCCGTGGTAACACACAGGACCAGTGCGTTGCAAACACACAACATGAGGTAAACCTGCAAAAATGGGACATCCTATTTTGATATTTTTTTCTGACTTTTTTGAATGAAAGATAATGCAGAAACAAACCTCAGAACAAATGGGTGCCTGACTTGGTCACCCAGAATTTTACACACCCATTTTCCATAAGGATGTTAAATAAAGTCACCCATTTTAGGGTTTTGTGCATGCACACACACACACAAACACACACACGCATACACACACACATTGAGTCAGATGTAAGGCAGTACAAGGGTAGCGCATGGTGCCTGTTACTCAAGTGATGCGTTACAATCACGCACGCACGCACACACACACAGTCACACATACACACACACACACACACACACACACACACACACTCACACACACACACATACTCACGCGTGCGCATACATTAGATTTAAATAAACATAAAAAAGTGATCAGAGATATAGAGATATATGACAGAATATTAACTCCAAGATTTGAACTAAAAACTGAAAGAGTTGAGTTAAAACCTCAAAAGTATACTACTGAATACAAACCATCTGATGAGAATCTATGTCTCTTGCAAAAGGGAGGGACTAAATGCGGGATGTTTTGTTGTCTATATCATACGGACCTATAAGTCATATAATAAAGAGATCCCGCCAAATCTATTTACACAAAGCACTAATGATGTCCCGGTGCGATAACAGCTGCTACTTGCTCTTTTGTGTTGTGGAGACAGAGACATTATGCCAGGTGTCTGTGTATAGTCAGCTGCAATTCCCTATTACATCTTTTGTTACCTTGTTAGTAAAAACAGCATGTCATTCTCTCAGTCGACAGTACCTTGTACCTTGTTAGTAAAAACAGAGTGTCACTCTCTCAGTCGTCAGTACCTTGTACATTGTATCTTGTTACTACAGTAAAAACAGCGTGTCACTCTCTCAGTCGTCAATACCTTGTACACTGTACCTTGTTAGTAAAAACAGCATGTTACTCTCTCAGTCGTCAGTACCTTGTACCTTGTTAGTAAAAACAGCGTGTCACTCTCTCAGTCTCAGTGGGTATATAGTAGCAAGAGGCATAGATTGTCATGAGCCTCTTTTGTCCACCGCCGTGAGATGGCCTTAGTTGCCTGCTCGGCGTTAAACCCAACTAACTAACTAACTCTTTTGTCCAGCCGTACTTCTTATGCTCAGGTTCCAAGCGCCCATGAGAATCTATGCCTCTAGCAGACGGCCGTGCTTAGTGTAGTGTTGCGGAGATGCAGGCGCCAAAAGGCGGGCCAGGCGGTAAGTGGTCAGCTTTACAGTGATTGACAGCCTTAATGATGACAAGGGGAGGCGCCGCAGAGGGTGGGCAGAGGACGGGCAGCAGGTCGGGCAGCCGAATGGGCAGCGGACAAACAGCAGGACGGGCAGCGTACAGACAGCAGGGCGGGCAGCGTGGCGGTGAAAAGGAGGAGGCGGGGCACCCGACATTCCCGCCACGCTGAAACGTGCTAGCTAGGGGTCTGAAGAAACTTCACTCAGCTGCAACTCGTCACACGTGGCACAAGGCTGTAAACCACATTGGAGTAACAGTTCCAACAATATTTTATTGCAGCCAGACAATCTCAACACAATGCATCCATAAATGCACCAACACTGATACACTGTCTCCTCTACAATGCATCAACACTTTTGACACACTGCATCTCTCATACAATGTTCACACATATTTCCTGACACCGTCTTTTATACTCATTACAAATTTCAAGAACAATCCATGAAATTCATACAACACAACCAATCCACAAAAAAAAGTAACCAAAACTCATTAATATTCATTAAAAAGAACACACTAGAACTAACTGCAGCATTCGACTAACATCTAGGCGGATTCGATACAGTGTTACGTCATATCTGAGGTCACTAGAATAATCGCCACGTTTCGAGAACGTTCTAGGTCAAACGAGGTCGGACTAGGGCAACAATTTAACGAAAAGACGCGTCATTTTAGCTAATCAACCGAACTCCATCGCAATTCTCCAAGCAAAATAAAATGAATCTTACTAAAAAGGTACGTAATTCTTGTCTAAAATACTCAAATAAATATCGGATCTTTCCTGTGCTCAACATACACATGCTCTCAAAAGAATAACACAGTCACAAATGTAACATAGAGGTCAGGTAGACTGTTTAACCCTGGCGATCAGAATCGTGCGCGTGTGTGCGTGAGAAAACCCATATAAGCAGTTTTTCTTAGGCATATTGATTGATTGTACATAACGTCCCGACAGCAACAAGACTTTCTCAGGACGTTCCTGCACTGCTTGTGAAAAAAAAAAAAACCCAACTAAACAGAACATTTGAATGTATGTCGCCAGCCGGTCCAGTACGTTAAATAAACCTACGACATGGGGCCTAAATAAAGTCAAGTCCATTTAGCAAGACACATCCAATGTCAAGAGCTACAGGCAACGCAGATAGTAGGGAGAGTTTAAAACAGGAAAACACAGGTGAATGGACCAAGGGTAGAAGCACATGCCCCAGAATAGAGGGAAAAACCCACCCTGTGGGGCTGACGAGGGTGACCCTGGGAACTAAAAAGTAGTTAACCCCACCCAAGTCCCACAGAGCAGACCCGGGTGGGGGATTTCGTAGACAATACTCCATTAGTGTAAAGGTAAGGTCTGAGAGAGAACCCCATCGAGCATAGTACTCAAAATCTGTCAAGCCGCCCCCCCCCCCTCCCCCCTCTCAACTCCCCACTCCTCTCCCAGTGCTGTGTTTTGTGAAATGAATTGAAATGACAGAGAATGTTTTGAATTGTAACAGGTCACAGTAAACCAAACTGTATAACATATATGTTTTGGGTGTCATCGTGTGTTACATGCGATGAAACAAGGGGTCAAGTACAAATAAGAATACCAAATAAAACACAGGAACAATAAGCTGGAGTTAAACAAACTGAACGTTATTTATACCAGGTGTAGAAAATACAGGGGCCCTTTGTTTCACGAGGAATACAACGAATTAAGTAAGTACAAAATACAGACTGTAGTAAATAGTTACTAATGTTGTTGAAGAACAAAAATGAAAATGGAATGGGCGTCTCTCTTGGCTTGACTTCGCGAACGAAGATTCTATCAAGTAGGGCTTGCCCACGTCGTCTGCATGCATTTTCGTGGCTGCGGAGGCCAATCCGGGACAGGCAGGTTCGACCGCAGTGGCTGCAGGGGAAGGTCTGGTCAGGGTTCTGAGTTACGACAACTCTGTTTTTGTTTTCTTCTGAGCCGCTTGTCCTTAAGGTTAGCTCTGCGAGAGTCCTCAAATGAGACAGCTGCCTTGTGAATGGTGGAGCGCCAGGTGTCACGGTCCGTAGCAAGCGAAGACCACTGGCGGTGGTCGATTTGGCAGGCACTAAGTGACTTCTTGAGACCGTCTTTGTATCTCTTCTTTGGTGCCCTTCTGTCTCGGTGTCCAGTGGCGAGCTCGCCGAACAGAGTGATCTTGGGTAGGCGATGATGGAGGAATGGGCGTACTTTCTCCATAATTGAACACAGAGCAACTTTACATTATATTCTGCAGTGCTTATGTTTCTGGTGTGTATTTTACAATGACAAAGCAGCACTTTCTGGGACAGAATACCAATATTAGTCTTAGTAGTAATTGCCAACGTTTGCACTAACTTGGACCTCTGAACTGCTGTATACATACACCCGAAGGTGCAATATGCGATTTTGTCTGAACACTTGTACACTTGACTGACACTAACAGTGCAAAATATACTCATATACGCTAACGGCCTGAGATGCAAAAACATTTTGCACCAGTAAAATCCATCTGTCCTCAAAATTTAATACGTTTTCACGAAGTAAGCACTAACATTTTTAACAAGAATCTATCTATCTATCTATCTATCTATCTATCTATCTATCTATCTATCTATCTATCTATCTATCTATCTATCTATCTATCTATCTATCTATCTATCTATCTATCTATCTATCTATCTATCTATCTATCTATCTATCTATCTATCTATCTATCTTATCTTATCTTATCTTATCTTATCTTATCTTATCTTATCTATCTTATCTATCTATCTATCTATCTATCTATCTATCTATCTATATATCTATCTATCTATCTATCTATCTATCTATCTATCTATCTATCTATCTATCTATCTATCTATCTATCTATCTATCTATCTATCTATCTATCTATCTATCTATCTATCTATCTATCTATATCCCGTAGTCTTGCCGGCCGTTGGGGCACCACTGATGACTTGGCAACCAGCTCCCTCCATTCCTCTCTGTTCTCTGCCATTCTTAGCGTATCGCGCAGCTTCAGTCCTGTCCACTCTGAGATATTGTCCTCCCATCTTTTCCTCTGTCTTCCTCTCCTTCGTCCTCCTTGCACAGTGCCTTGCAGGATTGTTTTGGCAAGCCCTGCTGAACGCGTGACATGCCCATACCATTTCAGTTTGCGTTTATTCACAGTGGCTAATAGGTCTTCATATGACCCGATGGCTTGCCTGATTCTGCTTCCCACTTCCACGTTTGTGACGTGATCTCTATATGAAATGCCAAGCAGCCTTCGAAAACATCTCATTTCAGTGGCTTGTATCCTTCTTTCAAGGTCTGCTGTGAGGGTCCATGATTCGCAGGCATACAAAAACACTAAGATGACTAAGGAGCGCATCAGTCTGATCTTGGAGCAGAGTGTGATGTTTCTGCCCTTCCATATGGTCTTCAATCATGTCAGTGCTGTTGTTGTCTTGCAATCCTGGACAGTATTTCTGGTTTTGATCCCTCATCTGTCACAATGGCTCCTAAGTATTTGAATTTATTAACGGTTTCCAGTTTTTGGCTTCCAACCATGATGTCAGTGCCAATGCTACTGGTGATATTGGTCATCAGTTTGGTCTTCTCTGCACTGATTTCCATCCCGTACGCAATGGTTGTACTGTCCAGCTTTTCCACCAGCTGAGCTAGTTCCTTCTCTGTTCATGCAAGGCCATCAATGTCGTCCGCAAAGCGCAAGTTCGTGATTGTTCTGCCTCCAATACTGACAGTTCCTTCATGATCTTTCAGAGCGTCTGTCATAATTCTTTCCAGGAAGATGTTGAAAAGAGTGGGTGAGAGCAAGCACCCTTGTCTGACTCCGACTGTAGTCCTAAACCAGTTTCCTATTTTGCCGTTGAAGCCGACAAGATATAGCAATTTTCAGTAACTACTGCCATTTTACTTTTAAACACCTGCCGTTTAACAAGATTGGCAAAGCGCATATAGCTCACGAGCTTGACTTCACTGCATCTTTCCTTTATCTGACCTAGTGCGACCTTGACTGTGACTCCGACAGGTCACTCATATGAGCAGGTGTTTAAAAGTAAAATGGCAGTAGTTATTGAAAATTGCTATATCTTGTCAGCATGTAAACATTTCACAATTGTTTCCCTTGACCTTTACGAGTGGTCAGTCAACCTTCAAACCTGCATGCATACAAAGGTCTAATTATCAACTACCCCTCTGCCAAGTTTGATTGAAATGTTTGCAATAGCGCCAATCAAAACGTACATTTTATCACAAAATCGGCTTTGTTCATGCACTTTCTGACCATCTTTGAGCGGGGCCTCCCAATTTAGTATGCACATAAATGTCTTATAATCAGATACAAGTTTGGCTTTTAAGTAGAAAATAATATTTGAGAAAAGACTATTTATATTGTTAAAACAATTAGGCTACTTTTCTACCTATTTGCTGACCCAATTTGACCTTGGTCTCTGAGGGAGGTCACTCAAATTGGTATGTTTAGAAAGGTTAGGCCACAAAGTATCCTTGGGCCAAGTTTGAAGTCTGTATCTTGAATAGACTCTAAAAAATACCAAAGTTAAAGTTTACCACGACGACAGACGAACGGACATTTGATGAATGGCCAAATACAGAGACGCAATTTTCCCATAGCACGTGAGGAAAAGTGACCGCCATGAAAATGACCGTGACCTTAAAGATACATTTAATCAGGCTCATGGCACCTTGTATGTAAGTAAGATGCATGTATGGCTTACTTTTTGGCTCACATGCGAAGCAAAAATGAGTGAATGTTCTGGGCCAGTGGTCGTCTGCTCGTCGTCTGTCGTCCGTCCGCCGTCGTCCGTCGTAAACGTTAACGTTAGCATTTTCATTTACTCGGAGACTGTACAAGCCACAGTCTTTAAACTTGGCCCAAGGATACTTTGTGGCATTTCTAAACATAACAATTTGAGTGACCTCTAACATAGATCAAGGTCACAGGGGATCAAGAATTAGGTATAAAAAAAGAAAGGTAAAGCCCTTTGGCCTCACGTGTTTGTCCAATCTATATGTGTGACCTTTGTGACAATGAGTAAATGTATGTTTTCACAAAATTTAATCAGTTTTCACACAACTGTCAAACACCCATGAGCCTTGACTTGCGGTGAGTTGACTAAAATAGTATACATAGGAAGGTATTATCATCATCAGATACTTTTGTGCCAAATTTGATTGAAAAGTTTGCAAAACTGTTGATAATAACTACAATTCTATCAACAATTGGAATTTTACACACATTTGCCGACCTCTTGTGACCCTTGACTTTTCCGAGGGTTCATCCAATTTAGTATGCATAGATAGGTCTTATCAACAGGTATCTCTGTAGCAAGTTTGGGTTTGAAGTTGTAATTTATGCCACACTTCGAACTGAAAAAGAGGCTGGTAAAGGTTCTCAGTATGTTTAATTATCACTAGATAGGTCCAAACAATCAACAGCCGATAAATACCATTGCGGTAGCGAACATGATACACAGGTGTGGGCATATGGGGACACGTTCACATTAAGCACACGCCAATTGCATAATGACTTATTAATTGCATAATTAACACCATTTTTTTTCAAGTTAGATTATTCAGTTTTTGTTGGGTAAAAATGCCCACCTCACATGAAAAGTCCATTAACGCATGAACGTACCCCGATAACAAGAACTAAATGTATAGGAAACGAAATACACGTTTCTAAGTAACACAATCTCTGTATATTATAAATACCAATATATATATATATATATATATATATATATATATATATATATATATATATATATATATATATATATATATATATATATATATATATATATATATATATATATATATTGGTATTTATATATATATATATATATATATATATATATATATATATATATATATATATATATATATATATATATATATATATATATATAAACAAATCATGATACCTTGTCAGAATGTGGTCAAACAACGCCGCTGGTACTTACACCTGTCTCTCCTGCCAGGGTATAGGCCGTCGACGAGAGACGGCCTCCAGCGACTCCTGTCCTGTGCTTCTCCTTCGATTTTACTCCGCTGGTAGGACACTTTAATTCAGAATAAATGCCACATGTCTGGCAAGGAAGGTATAATTCGCTAATTCCGCTGTCAACCGGATTTTGTCGGAGAAAATCAAAGTACTACTACTAGACGTAACAATTCAAAGCCAGGTTCTGTCCACTGTTATATGATGGCTGCAGGGGTAAACGATGGGTCAGTTGTACGTCAAGTACGGCACTTACTGAGATTAATCACTTTATACACATGCCATTAGCTAAATAGACAAATGTACACTTACAAATACCTACTCATTACACTAAGGCAAACGATTAATTATGAACTCCCAAAATGAAGTGCAAATAAATGCCAGTAAAGATATGTCACGACTGATTGAACTCTGTTGTAAGCATGCTGTCGCAAGCTGTCTCGCTGGCAAATATGCAAAACGAATACTGGTGTCGGATTGCAAGCGTTGCAGTGTGCTTCATACAGCTGTTCTCGGTGATGTCATCACAGGTAGTGCACGTCCGTACTAGATAGTTCTTAGGGCGTAACGCCGACCAGGCAACCATACTTTGTCACGCTGTGCCAGTGATAGATAGACTCGGACCAACCGTCGTCAACTTTAGCCGCTTGCTCCGCTGGTGTAAGATGCGTACTGTTTCATGCGATCCGAAAGCAGTATGCCGGCGACTGACAAGTAATAAACTATCGACATAACAAGAAAATAATAATACATGCACAAAAGTGCAAAAACACGCTAAACATATACATGCAAAACATGTAAGCACCCATAATTATATAATTTGTGCTCATGCTTCAAATGCACTAGTCACGTAAGTGAACTTCAGATACATGACATACAAGAAACATGCTACATAAGGCTAAACGTAAATGCAAATATCCCCCAAAAAACACACTGAAAAGTAAAGCAACCACATAATCACAACACAGATGACATAGATGGACCGAATCTACTTAGCGAGTCCAGCAACGTACTAGTAACGGCATGCACGACCGAAGCTACCTGGACGACCTGAGATCATGCCCCATCAGCACGCACTGATGCCAGGCAACCGCATGCTCATGCTCACAAACATAGATGGACCGAAGCTACCTAGCGAGTCCAGCCCCACTTCGGTGTGACCCCTTCCTAGGTAAGATCATACAAGGTCGAAGCTCGATCCCTGGACGATCAGACATCATGTCACGTCAGCACGCACTGATGCCAGACAACCACATGCCCATGCTCACAAACAAACATAGATGGGCCGAAGCTACCTAGCGATTCCAGCCATGCACTGTGACCGCCGCCAATGTAGCCGCATGCAAGACCGAAGCTACCTGGACGATCAGAGGTCATCACGCAACTATGCCAAGCAACCATATTCCCATGCTCACTAACATATAATTATACATAAATAACTCAGATGGACCGAAGCTACTTCGCGAGTCCAACCACACTTCGGTGCAACCCCGGCACGGTAATATGCTCACAAGCAACGAAAACATAAAGCCAAGTAACTTGCAAGTGCAGTCACATTGCTGTGTGACCCTGGTTTTGCGAACTGATTGCTGGCGTTTGACAGCGTCGTTATAAAAGATGTTATTCCGCCGGAAACGTTCTGTAATCCGTAATGAGAAAGATGAGAGGAGTAAGAGTTCACTACCGACAGGCATTAACAGGCAATGGAAGGTACCTGTTTCAGCAAGTTCGAATGCACTCTATTACAGTGCAATAAAGTTACTCATAAATATTGGTATTATACACAATAAAGAAAAAAGTACGTGAAAGACAATACATGATTTTCATACTCCATAAATGCTATACATCCAAATAGTAAAGTGTATGTACTTCATGTAGTATCCGACCATGACACCAAGGGTGTTGTTGCGCAACACGAGTCAGTAACTGCTCCTTCTGTTTCTCTCTGTTGTGTAATTGCAAGTCTACAAAAGAGTGTGGTGGGGTGGCGGTGGTTTGACAAATGCTGATAGTTCACCAGGTTCTATGATAAAGGTTTAAGCGAGCCAAGGTCTGACTGCAGCAGACCGCAGTGACTTGCACGGCAAAGGGAGCTCAACTGACCAACATTGCGCAACTAACATACTAGTACTCTCGGCATTCAACGGCAGGCTCACTGTCCCTCTCTTGTAGATGGTATGACGAGTGCGCACTGTCCCTTGTTGTAGATGGAAGTCTATTCAGTTCCCTTTGCCCAACCGCGTGGCCCTCACGCCTTTTTATATTGCATAATCGACAAGGCACTAGTGTCCAGCTACGTACCACTAACGCCTGCAGAACTGCTTATAGTCTAGCAGCTTACGCAATTTCTGCAGATGTAAGTAGTTCGTCAAAAGAGTAACAATGGTTTGCAGGTACGAAACGAAAGTACTAATGCCATATAGTTTATGCTTGGCAACAATATTTGTCCTTAGGATGGAGACATTTGGTAGAAGTGTTTTTCGAAAAGCTATTTTTCGATGTGAGGGAACCAGTCCTCGTACACGGCCCGGATAAGTTGCAAGACATTTTGTTTTGGGCCTAACATTGAAAATTTCAAGCATACAAGTTACAAGTTTATTCCAGTGAGTAAATTAAAATCACGAGCAAGTAAACATGCATACATATATACGATAAAATAAGTTTAAAAAGTATTATTTTTAATGCGGTAAGCATACTCGCTTCGATAGTTTCAAAATGGCGGTCAGTTTGATGCCTTCGAAAGAAGTCAAATCAGACGCGCACGGTTGATGCAGCTTTACTTTGCTCCTGAAGTGAAACAGAGATTATTTTCGATTTGAACATTGAAGTACATCTTATCAACGTCAAATATGTTTTTTTTTTTCCTGGTCTTGAAAACAGCCTTTTCCATAGACCTCGGTCTTTTGTGGGAGGAAAGCATATCGAAAGTAAACTCCCTTTGTGCATTTTGTGCAATGTGTCCGCCGACCATCTTCAACATTCTGAAGACTTTTTGTCCGGATACAACATGCATGTTGTTCGTCTGTTTATCAGCCTAAGGCTCTAAGTGCAGGTCTGCTCTTCTTTTTTTTTTATTAGTGGAGATGGATTTTTAACTGGTTAAGCACACTCGTATCCAACTGGTCTTAAGCACAAGCCAGGCAGAGTGAAATCCATCTCCAAACCGTTTCCATCTAAATCATCATGTTCAGCTAAACACCTAATTATAACAATTTTAGTTTTTGCAACCCATTCAACCAATCCGCACTCAAGTACTCACAAGGACTCTTATGATCAAGCTTTATCGGGACTGCATGAAACACAATACAGATAGTAGCCCTCTCCATTATATTACATGTTTTATTTATTTATTTATTGATTATTGATTCATTTATGTATTCACTTATATATTTATTTATTATTTATCATTTTAATTATGGATGGAAGGAATTCCTTGATGCACATGATCCCTATAGTGGTATGGTAGTGGCTTCCAAGGAGAGGAAATTTGTTTTCAAAATGCATACATCTGTGCATATTCACAATCTATCCTTTACTTAACTTGCATATTCATAGGTCCCAGGTATCTCCAACTTGTTTTATTTATTAATTTATTATTTTACTTATTTTTTTTATTTGTTTGTTTGTTTGTGATGTATGTTTGCACATACACATCAGCATAAAATGATTGATTGTACATTGCTTAACGTCCCGACAGCAACAAGACTTTCTCAGGACGTGCCTGCACTACTTGTAAAAAAAAAACCCAAACTAAACAGAATATTGAATGTATGTCGCCAGCCGGTCTAGAACACTAAATAAACCTAACCAGACCATTTAGCAACACATCCAATTTAAAGAGCCACAGGCAGTGCAGACAGTAGGGAGAGTTTAAAAAAAGAAAATACAGGTGAATGTACCAAGGGTAGACAGAAACACATGCCCCAGAATAGAGGAGAAAACCCACCTGTGGGGCTGACCAGGGTGACCCTGGAAACTGAAAAGTAGTTAACCCCACCCAAGTCCCCCAGGGCAGACCCGGGTGGGGGACATCAGCATACAAGATGAGAACATGTACACATATATGGTAATATATGATGTGAACATAGCATGTACACATAATATATGGTAATAGGTGCATACCACCCGCTCCCCACCCCACATACAAAACCACAGAACAACCATTAAAATACATGCACATCTGTGCATGTTCATAATATATCCTTTACTTGGTATTCATATGTCCTAGTTATTTAAATTTATTATTTATTTTTATTTGTTTGAAAAGTAGGTTTTGCACATATGCTGATGTTCTCAAACACATACATGGTAATACTGCCCACTCCCAACCCCACTCCACAACCAGAGAACACCCACCAAAAGACACTTACATCTGTGCATGTTCATAATCTATCCTTTACTTAGCATTCATATGTCCCAGTTATCTTGACATACCTTAACCTTTTTTATTTAACCGCCATGAGATGGCATTAGTCGCCTGCTCAACATTAAATCCAAATAACTATTTATTTAAATTATTTATTTATTTTGTTTGTTTGTAATGCAGGTTTTGTACATACACATCAGCATACAAGAAAATATACACATATATAGATGGTAATAGGTGCCATACTGCCTGCTCCCAACCCCTACCTAAATACACACATAAAACCGCAGAACACCTACCAATGCACATGCACATCTGTGTATGTTCATAATTTTTAATCTATCCTTTACCTAGCATGCATATGTCCCAGGTACCTTAGACTTACTTTATCTTATTTATTTAAATTATTTATTTATTTCTTTTGTTTGTTTGCAATGTAGGTTTTGTACGCACACATCAGCATACAGCTCAAGAACATACACCATGGTGCCTCTGTACATGTGGCCCCCAATACTATTCTGTCAGATCTGTCACACCCAGCCAATCATCTCTTCGAGCTTCTGCCCTCTGGCCGGCGGTTCCGTGCTTTTAAAGCCAGCACCTCTCAATTCAGATGCAGTTTCTTTCCAGAAGCTGTCCTCAGTACATCACCATCCATGGAACAACGTGATTCCATGATTTGTGACATATGACTGATATGTGTTTAATATTGTGTTTATCTATCTGTTAGTGCTGTATATAGGATGATAGCCAACTGAGTGTATGACATGATGAATGCCTACAAGTGAGGATGTATTTTACTGTCGCCATGTCACACAAAAATCCTTTAACGTTTTACTTGGTGAATAAATGTCTTATGTCTTATACACGTACATGGTAATAGGTGCCGTACCGCTCTCTTCCAACCCCAATCCAGTTACACACACAAAACCGCAGAACACCCACCAAAAGAATGTACATCTGTGCATGTTCATAATCTATACTTTCCTTAGCATTCATATGTCCCAGGTATCTTTGACTTACTTTATCTTATTTATTTAACTGCCGTGAGATGGCCGTAGTCGCCTGCGCGGCGTTAAACCTAAATAACTATTTATTTAAATTAATAATTTATGTTTGTTTGTAATGTAGGTTTTGTACATACACATACACGGTAATAGGTGCCATACCGCCCCACTTTCAACCCCACCCCACAGAACACCCACAAACGACATGCACAATTGTATACTGATGGGCATTAGTGGACTATAAAACCTATATATAGAGACTTCAGGTTAAGGAAGTGGCTTGTATTGACTGCCTGTATTTTAGCTGCCCACCTACAAATTTCATGTGTACAGTTAACCACACTGCACATGCAGCCATCAGTTCTGTGAAAAGTCCTGTTGGCCTCATGCACAGGAGCACCAAACCTTAGATATAAGGCCACACCTGATAACAATAACAGTACTAATATGCATACTCAGCCACTAGCTCTGTAAACAGCACCTTTGTAAACAGTACCAGTGGCCAAATGCACACAGACATCATGGATGATGCTACCACAGATCACTTCAAACAATAGGTTTCCCAGTTCACATTGATAAGTGATACCGTGAACTAGTCATCAGTTCTGTAAATAGTACTGGTGGCCACATGCACAGCGGCACCAAACTTAAAGGTGAGGCCAAAACTGCCACCTCAAACAAAACGCTACCTACACACACATATCAATGATACAGTCAACCTCCATGTGCGTTAGGTGGAACAGGCTTAAAGTATGGGACTGTAAATCTTACAGCGAAATGTCAAAAGCAGTAAGAAGATAATGTAACAGCAACAAGTACATGTATTTTGTAAACCACCCAAAACATAAGAACTCATCGAGCCTAATGGTGTTATGAGTGGGTGATGAAAACACTGAAAGAAATAGTACGTGTACATTATAAAGTATGTGCCTCCTACACCCCCCTCCCCTCACCCCCCCCCCCCCTTAACTAGCTCTTCATCATAAAACATATAAATCTCATTCATTTGATCACTTGACTGATTTATTAAATCACCTCTGTGTCACCTTTCTCCGTTTTCTTTCTCGTTTTAATCTCAATATATATGTCAGTGCTAATGTCAGCTGCTAAGAATCCTTGCAGCAAACTGCAAATGTCTATATGCAGACAAACTGCAAATAATACAGCAGCAAAATAAGTTCCTCTTTTGGTGTATCATGTTTTGATCACGTGATGTGGGATAGCTTATTGTTGAGTAACGATATTTGAGTTCAAGGCAAGCTTTTCGGTAATTGTTTCTTCTCTTAATATATCTAAGTGTGAAAATATTAATGAAAAAAGAAATGAAATCCTTTTAAGTGACTTTTGGTGCATACTACCACTGAATACATGAACAATGAGACCCGTGTAAACTACTGATCCGCTGTGAACATTGCTGCGACAGTCCTGGTTTCGTCTGCAGCCGTACTGGAAACAAAATGTGCTACAGAAATATGTCTCCATCCTCCGGCGGTTTAAAACGAGTGCGCACTGCTTTTATTCATACTAGACTTCATTTTGATGTACCCAAACCTTTGTTACTCTCTAGAAAATCACTATCTCGTAAACGGCTGATCGTATATGAAGGGCAGCTGCTAGACTATTAATTGGCAAGTCTAGTATGAGATCTGTGTGGATTGCAGGCTGTTCTAGTGGCACAGCCTCTTTACTCTTCGTGGCACAGATATACATCCTTAGCTGAAGTAATATGCGCAAATGGTTTTCCGTGCGGCATAAACAGCATTTTAATGTATCGATAAAAGTTTTAATAGATTTTGAGAACAAACATCTTTTATCAAAATATGGCTACTTTGGACCTATTTTCTGATCTCTTGTGACACTTGACCTTTCCGAGGAGTCACTCAAATTAGTATGCATAGATAGGTCACAGCATCAGGTAACTCTTTAGCAAGTTTGGGTTTGAAGTTGTGACTAGTATTTGAGAAAAAAATACATTTTGTCAAAATATAGTTATTTAGGACCTATTTCTTGCTCCCCTGTGACCTTGACCTTGTGAGTGATCACTCAGATAGGTATGTTAGAAAGGTCTTGCCACAAAGTATCCTTGGGTCAAGTTTGAAGACTGTGGCTTAAATAGTCTTCGAGAAAATGCCAACGTTAAAGATTACCATGGTTGACGGCCGACGGACGACCACTGTCGCATTACATAACTCACTTTTGCTGCCGCACGCCAGTAAAAAAAAATACACCCTGACTGAGCCCCTCTGAGAAACACTGAAATATGTATCCTTGTACAACACCCTCCATGGTGGCTGTTCAATAGCCTGGTCTTGCAAGGCGTTTGACGGAGAAAATGCCAAATGCCAATGTTCAAGTTTACCTCGGACGATGGAGGACAGACGACGGACGGACGATTACTGGCCCAGAACATAGGCTCACTTTTGCTTCACACGTGAGCCATAGGTGAATTTTGACATCATTTATTTTGTCTCAAATACTAATCACAACTTCAAACCCAAACTTGCTACAATGATACCTGATGGTAAGTCCTTTCTATGCATACTAATTTGGTTCATCTCTCGGAACGGCCACGGGTCACATGAGCTCATGAAATTGGTCCAAAATATCCGTATTTTTTTTACAAAAGATGTTTTTTTTTCCTAATATATTATTCACAACTTCAAACCCAAACATGCTACAGAGATACCTGATGGTAAGCCTAATCTATTTATACTAATTTGGTTGAGCCCTCGGAAAGGTAAAGGGTCACAAGAGGTCGGCAAATGAGTGCAAAATGCCAAGTGTTGATCGAATTGTAGTTATTATCAAGTCTTGCAAACTTTTCAATCAAGTTTGGCACAAAGGTAGCTGATGAGGATACGACCTTCCTGTGTATACTAATTTAGTCGACTCATCGCAAAGGTTAGGGGCACGGGGGTTTGACAGATTTGTGAAAACTGACTAAATTTTGAAAACACGCGGATTTTCTTGGTGCAGAATTCATCCCTTTACTTATTGTCACAAAGGTCACACATGTAGATCGGTCACACACGTGAGCCATAAGGGTTTTGTCTTTCTTGTAGTCTAAATTAGTCCAGGTGTTCGAGACATAAGTCAAGAATACTTCCCACTATTATCAATGTATTGTGTGTGTATATTATCATCAGCTACACATAGCATCAGAGGCAATCATTGAAATATATGTTGTTCTAATGTAAACCAGCTATCATCTCGTCGGTTTTATTACTGTATATACTACATCATTTTTCTTGTATTTATTTACAGACATACAGATGCATCAGATTCCAGCGATGTACACTGTGCTACCATGGAGCTATGAGTACCTGTGCCATCATCATGTGCACTGCAAACCAGTGATAATCTTGAAGTGGAAAAGACCTATCACATGCACTGTACACATGCTAAAAGAAAAGAAATGTGTGATCCTAAACACATCATAAGCGTTTTGGGTCTCTAAAATCATATATTTACAAACGTCCAGTAACAGAAATGTTTCTGTCAGTGACACGTTTGAGCAAAGTTTGTCTAGAGCTTTTTGCGAATAACTTTTAAACGCAGATGATTTCAAGACAAATCTAAGAAAAGGTGATCATCAAACATGAAACTACAGTGTTAAAAGCATTCTAACATAAGTAAAGGGTTTGATATTGTTTCAGTCAAATCCATGCTTTTTCCCCTCAAAATATGTGCATTTTTGACACTTTTGTCGAACTCCTCTGACCCTTGACTGTTTATGGTAGAAAACCAAATTAGTATGCAAGGTCGTATCACCAGCTACCTGTTTGCCAACTTTGAGAGATAGGCATGAGCGCAATTGTTAAGGGATTTGAGAGACAGAATCTTGTATTGAATGCGTAGGGGGATGCGTAGCCAGTGAAGGAGTTTGAGCAGGGGAGTGATGTGGTCGGATTTTTTCTTTCTCAGGACGAGGCGGGCAGCATTGTTCTGTACGCGCTGGAGAGTGAAATTGGTGGAGTGAGGGAGGCCGGAAAGGAGAGAGTTGCAATGGTCGATGCGAGATAGGATGAGAGAGACAGCAAGTTTGGTGGCAGCTTCGGTAGTGAGGTATTTTCTGATCTGACTGATGCGGCGGAGGTGGAAATAGTATGCCTGGGCCGTGGCGGAGACGAAGCTGGTTTTGGAAAGAGAGGAATCGAGGATAACGCCGAGGTTTTTGGCCGAGTCAGAGAGGGAGATGGGGGTACTGTCGAGTTGAAGATGGAGAGAGGGAGGGAGCTGGAAAAGTTTCGACGAGTGCCTACGAGCATGGCTTCCGTTTTGTCGTTCAGTTTAAGCTTGTTTGCTGTCATTTAGTTTTTCACGTCTTTGTAGCAGTCAGCCGTGCGAGTCAGTAGTGTCTGAGTGTTGTCGAGATTGTCTTTGTCTAGAAGTTGTGAGTCGTCAGCGTCGAGGTGAGACTGGATGATGTTGGACAGGGGAGAGGTGTAGAGTGTGAAAAGGACCGGGCCCAGGACGGACCCCTGCGGAACTCCGCAGGAGTGCGTGACTGGGTTGGAGAAGACGCCGTCGATGGTGACGGACTGCTGTCTGTCGGATAGGTAGGAGAGAAACCAGGAGTTAGCAGAGTCAGTGATGCCAAAGGAGTGGTGAAGGCGGTGGAGGAGGATAGAGTGGTCTATAGCGTCGAAGGCGGCAGAGAGGTCGAGTAGCGTAAGAAGGGAGATGTTGCCCGAGTCGGTGGAGAGAAGCAGGTTGTTTAAGATATGTAGAAGGGCTGTTTCAGTGCTGTGATGTTTGCGATAGGCAGACTGGAAGGGACTGAGGAGGTTGTCGGTGAGGTGGAGGTTGAGCTGGTTGAGAACGACCTTCTCAAGAAGCTTGGACAGGAAAGAGAGATTGGAGACTGGGCGATAGTTTTTTAGTTCGTTTGGGTCGAGGTTGTGTTTTTTTGAGGAGAGGCCGGACGATGGCGGACTTGAAGATATCGGGGACGGAGCCGTTCTCTAGAGATGTGTTGATGATGTCGGTAATGAAGGGTAGAAGTTTTGGAAGGCCGTCCCGGTAGAGAGAAGCTGGGAGGGGATCTAGTTCGCAGGTTTTGATATGCATGGACTTTATGGTCTTGAGGACTTCATCCTGATAGACGGGGCGGAAGGACGAGAGGGGGGGGGGGGTGCCGGAAAATGGGGGGTCGGGAGGGCAAGGCGGAGAAAGCAGAGTGTCGAGTGTGTTGCGCAGAGTTTGGATTTTGTCGGAAAAAAAGTTGGAAAAAGCGGACGGGATTTCTTTTTGTTGTGTGTTTTGGGGAGAGGAGAGTCTTTAGAAGTGCCTAGGAGTGTGTTCATGGTGGCGTAGAGGGTTTTGGAAGAAGTGGATTCCAGGATTTTGTTTTGAAGATGTTTACGTTTGGAGTTTATAAATCTACCTGGTGTAAATTTACGCAGGTGCCCATCACATACAGGAATCCAGACAAAAAAGGTGACTGCCACGCGTATAGAGTGCAAATAAAAGATACACACTTTGAAAGGACGAGAACTACGAGAAAGGGTACAATATGTAAATCTGGTTTGTGTCCATCCTTTCAAAGCGTGTTTCTTTCTTGGTTATTTTTGTGAGATATCTAGATAGGAAGATACGTGGCATGAATCTACAATTTATGGATTCATGCCTGGGTGGCTTCACAATGGTTATAATAAAGCCTAAATATAGCGAAGTTCACCCGGCCTTCAGCATCAGTTAGCTAACAGCCTGCCGTGCTCCATTACACATTGTCGTTCAGTCACTCCATTTTCCGACACTGTGATTAGTCACCATCTACAAATTGCAGGGGATTAAATGCCCCAATGCCTACCTCCTAGAACCATTACCGTACCTGTAATTATTAATCTGCTGGCCAATCGGCAGTTCTAGTATCGCGCACGAATCTGTCCTAGGTCTTTCGTCTTATCAGGGCTGTCAACCGGAAAACACAAAGGTCAAATGGTGGTAGACGATAGGGAAATAACAAAATTGTACCTTATTATGGCATGACTCAAGCAGTGAGCACTCTACACAAGTGCTACAGAAATATGTTCAAACTCTGAACTGAGACAGCTCGAAACTTACCATTGTGCCCCATGTGCTCCACGTAAGCTGTTTAGAAATCAAAGACTGTTGCCATTCAGGCAGTAAGAGAGAGAGAGAAAAAAAAGAGAAATATGTGACAGATTCTTGTTATTTCAGTATTGTTAATAAGATCGACTCATTGTTGAATGCGTGTCTGAGCTCAGTACCGGTAGGCGAAAGATGCTTAGATTCTCACAAGCTCTCAGATTTTTATGAGTCCCTGCTTTCGCAGGGCTTTTTTTGCCTGTTAAGACTTTTGAATAATAATAAAAAAGACTGTTCTGTGCTATGCAATAACACTGAGCTAAATAAATATAATGTCTTACTTAGCTTTGGGTCTGCTGTTGGTGGTTTGGTCGCTGGTCTGAGCATGGGAGGTAGTTATGCGCAAAGTATTTCTCTAGGCAAGTGCCGGGGTTTGAAACACTTATAAGCATCAGTTGCCAAATCACAACACAAGGGCTCTCACAGGAGACGTGAACGCGCATCCCCCAGGGTTATAGTCCCCTCCATAGGGGTGAATTAGTGCGTAAAAAACCCGGGTTGCATCGTATCCTGTGAGAGCAGGTGGGAAAGGCCACAAGCAGCCCTTTTATCATTTTTTCTTTATTTTTTCTTCTTTTTTTCTTCTTCTATTTTTGTTTATTTCTTAATTAATAAATTGTGTTGTACCCGTCTTTTCTAAGCATGTTTCTTTCTCCGTTGGGTACTTCTTTGCATTTTACATGCTTGGCAGTCACCTTTTGGGTCTGGATGTCTTATCACACGATCATAATAAATCAGAAGTCTTGACTGGTACTGATTTTGTATGAGACTAGCTAGATAAGCATGTGTGATAATTTCATATTCCAAGGAAATGTTTGATATCTTGTATGGTGTATCTGTGTCAGATGACCTGATAACTTTGGAATAATCATTGGAGGTTAGTTCAAAACTCAGACGGTCTTTCAGTGCTCCTTTGTAATAAGGCAAAAGTGCTGTTAGGATTTCAAATTCAAGTGGAATGTAAAATCTACTTCCGTGTGTGTCTGCTAATATAACATCTTTGCAGCTGTTGTTGACTTATCTCGTGCGTCGATTCTGAGTTTGGCAACGTTATCAGACTGTATGTCTTGGTAGACATGGTCTTCTCATTCTTCCCTAGTGAGCCACATATCTTTGTAACAGAAAAATACATCAGCATCATCCAGACTAAACACTTCTTGGCCTTCAAGTTTAACTTTAATAGTCCTAACAATTGCTCTACCAAGGTTATCAACTAGTGTTCTGTTTGTGTCCATGTCTGGTGAAAGTTCAATATTAAAAGCAAGCTGTGCAGTTTCATCATGGCTTGGCTTCGTGAACGAAGATTCTATAGGGCTTGCCCACGTCGTCTGCAGGCATTTTCGTGACTGCGGAGGCCTTTTCGGGACAGGCAGGTTCGACCACAGTGGCTGCAGAGATAAGTAATTGTACTTTACTTAACCACCAAATTCTCAGGAGTCAAACTGATGCTCTAAAACTATCTATTTTTAATCACATACACCCACTTCTCTCTTAGCGCTATCATAATTTCCGCATCACTGCCATCAAAACCATATTTTGAAACAAACACTGTTTCATGAGAATCATCATCTGTATTGACGAGTAAAATAATGACCCAATTACCCATTGTCTTAAGTTGTCCTTAATTAATTAACTAATTAAAGTCCTTAATGTACACACTGCCGTTTTTCTCAAATCAAACCAAAATCCTGACAGTGCACTCTATAATAGACTAATGACTTTTACGCACACCCCTGTCAGAGTCGATTTTCGAGGAACACGATTTTCTCAAGTTAAACTTTATAATTACTAACAAGTTACAACTAACTTTTAGGAACCTGCAGAAGTAACCTTTAAGTTAGTTATCATAAGAACTTATTAATTACTTACCATAAGAACTTATTAATTACTTACTGTAAGTTTTTTTAAGTTCTTACAACAAATTGACTCAAGTCCCAAGATACCGAGACAGATTTGTCAAGATACAAGGTCAATAAAAAAACTTTTTTTTCTCAGTAGTACTGTGGCGGTGGTGCTGATGGGGCTAAACAATCAAGCACAAGTGATGTAAATGACGTGTCATCTCTCTGCGAAGCATATGACAAACATATTGATTGATTACCAAATCTGATTTTTATTTGTTTAAAAGATTGTGTAGTTTTTCTGTGGTTTCCTGAACACCGATCTGTTTCCCCATCTCTAAAAAACTAGCCTTCAGTTCTTCAACATTCACAGGAGATTGACTACGCATTTTATTTTGTATTTCAGATTTCTGTTTTTTGTAATTATTTAAATCATCCTGGACTCGCTTAAATTCATCATCATCAATAAAATTATCGTTCAATGCCTTACTGATAATAAGTTTCATACTGCTCAGCTTTGCGCCAGCAAGCGTACTCAATGCTTCATGTTTTTGTAATTTCGTGTGAAACCTCTTGTTCAAGGCCTCCAAACCAAAGCAAGCCAGGCAAGTAGCAACGCTAACACCCTCAACTGCTATTCCAGCCAAACTTCCAATTCCCGTGGCAAACAGAACAATACCTCCTACAGAACATCCAGCTGAAACTGCACCAATAGCCATAGAAGTGTTTTGAACAGAATTGAAAACGGTCTTATACCTCCTTTTACACCGTGAATGTTTTGCTTCTTCACTTTCCAAATAATTAATTGCTTCTGTTATATTATTTAATCTGAATGCGTCTGCCTGTAATGTTTTATCTGATGCAATTGGCACAGCTGTCGCATGCGGATCAGGCGCAAGCGTTGTTTTAGTCATCGCAATTGATTCAGTCGGCTCAAGCGTCGGTAGTATTGGATAAAATTTTACCATATTTTTTATTGACAAATATTTTTTTTATTTAATCATCAATTACATTTTGCAACTCTTCAAAAGTATACAATTTACTTGCATAATAAAATGCAACAAGATCAATGTGTTCAAGGTTTATGTAACTTAAACGAACAAAAGTTAGTTTATCAACAATTATCTTAACAGCTGGAACACTGCTCGAAACTTCAAAAACATCTACATTTTTTCTAATAGCAATAAAAACCTTTGTTGATTCTGATACTGTTTCATCCCATGTAAGTTTTATTTCCTGTGCAATATTTGCCTCTTTTGCAGAAGTTACAGATTTCATGATAATTTCAAATACTATTGTCGCTTCTCTAGCCACGACTAAGCTTGCTGGCATAAACACAACAGAAGTATCTGATCTACCCTTTCTAGTTGTAAGAAGATATCTCCGTCTCTCATAATTTTCAACTTTCAGTTTATCTCTGCTATTGTTGTCTGGGGCAAAACTTGGAACAAGACTTACAATCAGCGGCCCAGAATTAACAACCTTCCTAAACACTAAGGCACCTTCATCATCAGTGTATACATAAGGACTAATAAATTCCAACTTTATGTCCCAGTCAATTGTGGGTGATGGCGTAGGTGCAGGCGGCACAGGTGAAACCACCCACTTATTTCCCACATGTATTAAGTTGTAGGGTGAATTATTTACAGGTGGAGTAGGTACAGTAACATCACGTAGCTGACCAAGTTTAGGAATCTGTCTTTCACCGTCTTTCATGTCAACAATTACTTTCCTCTTGTACATGCCATTTGAATCAAGTTCAAAACCATATATTTCTCCAACATCCCCCTCCTTCTCAAAATCCTGTACATCAGCCAAATCTTTCAACTCTGTTACTGGACATGCAACTGGTATGATTCTCGGCTTTGGACCACCACTCATTTTTTATAAACAAAAATAAAATTATTTAATTTCCAACACAACACTAAAATCATGCATAACAACTGGTTTGTCATCCTGATTAGTTACAGATATACTCAGTGACTCAAAGAAACTAGAACCTAATTTCTTAAACTGCGCAGGAAATCTAACAACTACACTTTCACAATAAGGAGCAGTTCCAGCTGGCACACATCTCAACAAAGTTGAAGGCTTTCCATTGTGTACATTTTCAGTCGTGTTTAGTTCTTTCAAATAAACATTAAATACTGTGTGTACTGCCAAATAAACAGGGCGTTTTCCAGTTATTTTAAGTTTTTTTGTCTTCGTTGTTATAATGCCAAACTTAAATTCATCTGAAACATCTGTTCTCCACCAATCTTCGTCAATATAAAATCCAAGTAAATATGCAAATCTATCTGAGATCCTTAACCAATTTTGTGTCGGAAATTCTAATGTAACAAGTAGGTTAGCTGGATTTAAAGTTGCTTTAATTTTAAAATTACTTTGAAACCATTCAGCTATAGTACAAAAGTCATAATAACCAGGTGGTAAAGCTTCAGTCTTACCACCAAAAATTATTTTATTATATATATCATCTTCTATATTAAACCATTTTACTGTATAGAACATTTCATGGATAGCAACAGCCTTGCTACCATCTCGATTATCAATCCCATTAGTTAACCACACTGGTTTGCTTGTGTCAAGATTTGTTAATGTGATAAACATTTTTATTATCTCTTATAAAAAAGGATGGAATTTAAATCACCAACCATTACCACTACAAACGCATTTCAATTTAATGTGAATGCTAAATATAATGTTGCACCTACTTATGAACAGAAAATAATTCAACTAAATCAGCTTGATATTGCTGTGAACGAACAAGATCTATTCCAAGTCAAAGTACCAAATCCATTTGATCAATATCTAAACCCTCCAATAACAGACGACTCTACTGCAAGAAAGTGGTCCTCAAGTCCACTACAGATGTTTCAAAACCAACTCAACTTTGCCATACTATGTTCAACTACAGGATGTGGTGTTTCATTTACAGACCATTTGAATCACTCAAACAAACTGATTAGATCTGTCTATCGTTTCCATGTTTATTACCAGCTTAGACGTATACTGTCAGAACTTCATACACCACTGCCCACTGAATCCAGTTTCAACAGGTATAACAACCCCATGGATATGAAAGCATTTGAACGCATATGTAATGAATTTAACATAAGCCCCTGGTATGACTTTACACAAAAACTTGATGATCACAATGGTATGGGTACATTGTATTATGCTATGAGTCACAGACAATACCCACAAGATTACTACCCTGGTTACACTTCATTCTCATCTAAATCTGAAGTCTGGTTAGGATCAATTGAACAGAAACAGTATAATGCATGGACCACATTTATTTTAGATAAAACTGACGGGTTTACTCAAGCAGGAGTCGAGCGCGTCAATGAGTCTATCAGAACATATGTCTGGTGTATACTAGGAGCACAATCACTAACAAAATCAAATATTTTGAATGGAAGTGGCAAATTTGAAGCACAAAAACAATTTCTCGCAAACCTGGAAGATTCAATTAATTCAACAGTTGATCTCCCATCTAGCATACAGCGCTACCAAGACGTACTCAGATATGCCAGATCAAAAGTTGACTTTGTAGTTGGCATCGGGTTATACATGTTACCATCTGATCTTCAACTCCAAATGGGGACAATAACAAATTATAATAATGAAATCATTGTTGCAGGTGTTGGTCAAAAACTCGTCTCAATCAATCTGTAAACTTGGGAGCCACAACCACACATGTACAGCCGTTAAAATCATTACAGATGGTAACACCCCCAGCCCCGGCCCCGGCCCCGGCCCCAACACCGGCACCCATAGGACCAGTACAGTCAACCCTGGACACACATGAGTCAGAAAGAACTGCATTGGTAATAGGTCTAACAGGGTTAGGGGTTTTACTTCTTTATCTGTTTCATTAAATAACCCACCATCAACCCTCCTACTGTAACCAAAAAAAACCCACACATGCTCTGCCATAAACCCAACTACCTTTGCTGCTGTAGTAATAATCCAACTGACAACTGTACCTATTATGCCAGGCAAAGCATCCACTGCTTTCAGAGCCAATTTTTTAAGCAAGTCTGATATGTGAGACAACTGTTTTTTTACCCATGACTGTAAATCTTTTGGGTCTGTTGGAGTCGGGGGACCAGGGGTTGGTGGTGCTGGAGGTGGAGAACTACCGGGTCCACCAGCACCGGAGACAGCTAACACAACAGTACTGATAATAAATCCAAGAGCAGTAATTAAACTAGCAATTGTGATACCCTGTTCTCTGAAAAGTGTTTTTAGTCTCTCAGCCAGAGTAGTGTCTTCGTGAAGTATTTTCTGAATAGTTTCTCTAATTCTGTTGACCTGTGATTTCAGTTTTTGTCTTCCAATACTAATCACTTCTAACCTTCCTGATCTTTCTATCTGCAAATCATTTAATCTGTATTGGATTCTTTCTTTCATTTCTGTGTCTGCGGTAGCCAGTTTCTCTTTTTCACGTTCTATGTGTTTATCAAGCTCACCTAGTTTGGCAACATTGTTTACCATCTCACCTCTTATTGTCTGCAGTGATTTATCCAACCCTATAATCTCCCGCATTGACAAAGGTGGATCATTTATTGTTTTCAAAGCGTCATTTATTTGTCCTTCAGTAAATCAGGTTTCTTGTATCACTGTGTTTGCTATTTCTGGTATGCTTGTTACTGGTGCCATTTCAATTTCTTGCCCTGTTGGTAATTTTGTTTGCGTGTCATGAAGAACACTAGCCAGTCTTGGCGTGACAGGAGACCCTCCAATTCCAAGTTGACGCAAGGCACCAACACCACCTTCATTTTTTATTGTACTTAAAGCCCTAAACCTACTAGGGTCTTTTTTGTTAGTCAATAGTACTTTTCCTTTGTCAACAGTATTTAAATATAAATGACCCTTGCCATCAAGTTCAAACTGATTAGGATCTAAGTTGTCTGGGCGGCCACCAACATGATCATAAAATGAGTTCACTTTGGTTTCTAAAAGTTCGTGACGTAAACTGTAAATATTTCTTGTACCAGTCATATCTGCCATATCTGTCATATCTGTTAAACAATCCAGACCAAAAAGGTGACTGCCAAGCGTGTGAAATGCAAAGAAGTACCCAACGGAGAAAGAAACACACTTAGAAAAAACGGTACAACACAATTTATTAATATTTCGGGTAAATACCCTTTGTCAAAATAGACAAACAAACAGAGACATTATTTGCTACTTATCTTCAGATGCAGAAGGAATGTGGCAACTGAAGGTGACGTAAAAAGAAAAAGAAAAGAAAAGGAAAGGAAGAACAAAAGTAAAAATGACGTCAAAGAAAAAAATCTTAAGAGAAAGACTCCGAGAGAAACTAAACACGAGAGACAAGAGTGTGTGTAAGCGTGAGCAGGAGCGAGCAAAAGTAAATGCGCGTGTGTGAGGCCGGGGAGAGAGAGAGAGAAGAGAGACAGCGAGAGAGAGAGAGAGAGAGAGAGAGAGAGAGAGAGAGGGAGAGAGAAAGAGAAAGAGAGAGAGAGAGAGAGAGAGAGAGAGAGAGAGAACGAACGGGGAGTACCCTTGGGCACGAAGTAGGCTGAGTGTCTAATACACAAAGCCAGCTAAACACCAACCTGAAGGCAAACCTTATATCACCATCGAGTTGAGGACTACCTCGGGGAAAAACGGGAGGACCCCGGGGAAAAAAAACCCAGCATTTAGCATGGTACACAACAAGGAATATCGATGAAACAAAGCAAATAATCAAATTCAGTAAGAGAATAATGGTATAAGAGGAGAGTAGGTAGTTGTGAAACCATCTTCAAGGGTAACTCAAAAAAAAAAAAAAAAAAAAACGGGTGTGGGGGGAGAGAAAGACAAAAGGGGCGGGGAAAGGGGAGGGGGAAAGGGAAGAGAGAGAGAAAGGGGGAAGAGAGAGAGAGAGAGAGAGAGAGAGAGAGAGAGAGAGAGAGAGAGAGAGAGAGAGAGAGAGAGAGAGAGAGAGAACAAAAAGGGAGGGGGGGGGGAAGGCAAACAAACAGAGCCACCAGCCCCACCCAACAGGCACCCTCCAGCCCACGGACGAACGCACAGGCATGCGAACAAGACGACCACATACATCCCCAAGGGAATGCACATGATCGCCCCCCCCCCCCCACACCCGCGCATAAATCCAAGGACCGGCGACCAGGCGCCCGACAAGGAAGGGCAAGGGATCCAACTTAACGTATGGCCAGCGCTGAAAAAGTCCCCATGGGAGGCACAAAGTACATATCAATCAGCGCCAGCCGCAACTATCTGGTTAGTGAGTAGTCAGACAGAAGCGACTCGGTAAGGTAAATGACAGTTAGCAGAAGACACAGGTAAGGTCCAAAAAGTTAATCTTTCATATTCATCCCGAGTGGCGCCACAGTGCCCAGTTTATTAATCAAAAAAATTTTTCTCCGTCTTTCCTGGCCCAGACATTACTGGCTTGCATAAGCCAGAGGCCTTTAACACGAATGTCCGAGACGGAGTGATCGGCCTGGTTGAAATGTCGCCCGACCGGTCTATTGTAATGGTACTTGACCGACTGAAGATGTTCTTTAAAACGGTCGTTGATGGTTCTTTCCGTCTCTCCAAATCTCTATGTTGGAGAGACAGAAAGAACCATCAACGACCGTTTTAAAGAACATCTTCAGTCGATCAAGTACCATTACAATAGACCGGTCGGGCGACATTTCAACCAGGCCGATCACTCCGTCTCGGACATTCGTGTTAAAGGCCTCTGGCTTATGCAAGCCAGTAATGTCTGGGCCAGGAAAGACGGAGAAAAATTTTTGATTAATAAACTGGGCACTGTGGCGCCACTCGGGATGAATATGAAAGATTAACTTTTTGGACCTTACCTGTGTCTTCTGCTAACTGTCATTTACCTTACCGAGTCGCTTCTGTCTGACTACTCACTAACCAGATAGTTGCGGCTGGCGCTGATTGATATGTACTTTGTGCCTCCCATGGGGACTTTTTCAGCGCTGGCCATACGTTAAGTTGGATCCCTTGCCCTTCCCTGTCGGGCGCCTGGTCGCCGGTCCTTGGATTTATGCGCGGGTGTATGTGGTCGTCTTGTTCGCATGCCTGTGCGTTTGTCCGTGGGCTGGAGGGTGCCTGTTGGGTGGGGCTGGTGGCTCTGTTTGTTTGCCTTCCCCCCCCCTCCCTTTTTGTTCTCTCTCTCTCTCTCTCTCTCTCTCTCTCTCTCTCTCTCTCTCTCTCTCTCTCTCTCTCTCTCTCTCTCTCTCTCTCTTCCCCCTTTCTCTCTCTCTTCCCTTTCCCCCTCCCCTTTCCCCGCCCCTTTTGTCTTTCTCTCCCCCCACACCCGGTTTTTTTTTTTTTTTTTTTTTTTTTGTTACCCTTGAAGATGGTTTCACAACTACCTACTCTCCTCTTATACCATTATTCTCTTACTGAATTTGATTATTTGCTTTGTTTCATCGATATTCCTTGTTGTGTACCATGCTAAATGCTGGGTTTTTTTCCCCGGGGTCCTCCCGTTTTTCCCCGAGGTAGTCCTCAACTCGATGGTGATATAAGGTTTGCCTTCGGGTTGGTGTTTAGCTGGCTTTGTGTATTAGACACTCAGCCTACTTCGTGCCCAAGGGTACTCACCGTTCGTTCTCTCTCTCTCTCTCTCTCTTTCTCTTTCTCTCTCCCCCTCTCTCTCTCTCTCTCTCGCTGTCTCTCTTCTCTCTCTCTCTCCCCGGCCTCACACACGCGCATTTACTTTTGCTCGCTCCTGCGCGCGCTTACACACACTCTTGTCTCTCGTGTTTAGTTTCTCTCGGAGTCTTTCTCTTACGAATTTTTTCTTTGACGTCATTTTTACTTTTGTTCTTCCTTTCCTTTTCTTTTCTTTTTCTTTTTACGTCACCTTCAGTTGCCACATTCCTTCTGCATCTGAAGATAAGTAGCAAATAATGTCTCTGTTTGATTGTCTATTTTGACAAAGGGTATTTACCCGAAATATTAATAAATTGTGTTGTACCGTTTTTTCTAAGCGTGTTTCTTTCTCCGTTGGGTACTTCTTTTCTTGTCATATCTGTTGTATTACCAAAATCATACGTGTCATCCATTTCAAAATCTTCATGATTAAATCCTCCCGCGGCCATTGTTTTATTAATTTATTATTTTTTATTGTGCATAATAAAAATGACACAGTCTTACGGATCAAAGTTAGACCCATACAGAAAACTACGTGAGCCTCTGGGTGTTAAGGGCATTAGACAAACAATCCAAGTACCATAGACCAGAACCAAACACTTACAGTCAAGTTTCCAAACCTAGGTCCCAGTGACGTTATTGTTCCTGGCACTGCACGCCTAGCATTTAATATTGAACTTTCATCAGACGCAGATGTGAACAGAACACTAGTTGACAATCTTGGCAGAGCAATTGTTAGAACTATTAAAGTAAAACTTGAAGGACAAGAAGTGTTTAGTCTTGACGACTCAGATGTGTTCTACTGTTACAAAGTCCTTTGGCTCACAAGAGAAGAACGAGAAGACCGTATTTATCAAGGCATACAATCTGATAATGTTGGTAAACTTCGAATCAATGCTGGAGATAAATCAACGTCAGCAGCCCAGGACGTTATTATAGCAGAAACATATGGAACCAGATTTTACATTCCACTTGAGTTTGAAATCCTCACAGCTCATTTGCCTTATTATCAAGGGGCACTGAATGACCGTCTGAGCTTTGAACTAACTTTCAATGACTACTCCAAAGTTATTAAATCATCTGCCACAGATGCAACATATAAGATCTCTAACATTTCCTTGGAATATGAAATTGTCACACATACTGAACTAGCCAGACTCATACAAAATCAGTATCAGTCAAGACTTCCAATTTATTATGACCGTGTGATTAGACATAGTTTAATACCCAAAGACAAGAGTGACCCAATGTGGAACATAAACTTGAACACACCAGCTAGGTCACTTAAAGGTATTCTTATGTTGTTTGTTGAACCGGTGAGTCCATACAAAAGGGATTCAGAAAAATTCTACAATCCAAAGATTACACATTTGTCCTGTACAATTGAAGGCCGCCCTAATCAAGTGTACGCTTCAGGTTTGTTACCTTATCAACACTACGATGAGATCACAAAGTATTTTGCGGGTGGAAGGATTAGAGATAAACCAGCAAACATTGTGTGTAAAGATCTACATCTGTATGACGTAAGGATTGGTCTATACCTTACAAACAAATATGCACTGTGGCTAGACCTTCGTAGTACAGATGATGACTACCTTCATGGGTCAGGTCGAACTGTTGAGAATGGCAGTGATGGAATTACAATCCAGATACAAAAAAAGGTTGAAAAAGCCGAAGCAATAAATATATATTTGTACCTGATATATGACGCACAACTCAATATACAAGACAGTAGACTGAGTGGACACATATATTAAAATTACATTGTGTATTAAAATGAACAGGAGCTTGATGACCCTTGACCCACACTGTGGATTATTTTGTGGTGCCACAGGGTGTGGGAAAACTGAATTTGTACTTAACCTATTACAAACAAGATACATACACCACTTTGAAAACATTGTAATATTTTGTCATACAATCAAACACAACAAAGCTTATCACAACCGTTTATTCATTTGGACTGACAACAACATTTACTTAGTTGACCCTGAGAAAAAACTGAATGACTACCTACAATAATTTTACAAACAATTTGAAGGGCAGCCAACATTGTTTATTGTTGATGACTGTTCTGCACTGAAAGACATTGTCAAGAAGAGAAACACTTTAGCAGAACTTGCCTTCAGTGGCAGACATGCAAACGTCAGTGTATGGATTCTCACTCAGAAATATAATGCTGTACTGAAAGATTTTCGAGAACAGTTAAAGTTTATCTGTTTGTTTTACTGTAAGGATCGTGACAGCTTTGAAGACTGTCTCAGAGAAAACGATGTCATACCAAATAAACATGAACGTGATGATGTAAAAAATAAACTGAAATCAACTAAGCATCTAAAGCTCATTTTAAAGACAGATCAGCCCACAGGGTATGGGTTAGTAAATTAATTTATTCTTTTGTTTGTCTAATAAAAATGACAGACGGACAAATCACGCAATATTGGCCAATTGGTAAAATCATAGATGATGTAAAAAATAAACTGAAATCAACTAAGCATCTAAAGCTCATTTTAAAGACAGATCAGCCCACAGGGTATGGGTTAGTAAATTAATTTATTCTTTTGTTTGTCTAATAAAAATGACAGACGGACAAATCACGCAATATTGGCCAATTGGTAAAATCATAGATATTACATACTACTTTAAAGATGTTAAATATGTAAAAGGGTTTTTTAATAAAGGGCCAACAGGAAATTTATTTATAACACCAGTAACACTGTACATGACCGGTAATATAACTTTGGGTGTCGATAATCCATTTAGACCATCAATGATAAAAAAAATAACTGTTAATATTAAGACACAAAATTTGACTATTAATGAATATTACAGTGGCTGGTTTAATGCAGTGTGTAGTAATATAGTAAATGAACTAAACCAAACAAATTTGTATTTGTCCAGTGTTACAGTTAATAAAATGGTATTACACATGCAGCGCCAGCAGAGTCAGCAGTAATATTTTTTCATTTATTATTTTGTCGGACAAATAAAAATGACGGACAATGCTCAATGTTCATCAGGCTCGTCAAGCTTAAGAAACGTGTTTCACACAACAGACTTACCTATATCCAATACTAACAATGTTTATGAATCAATAGAAAACTCTTTTTCTGTCATACAAGATAGTCTTCTGACAGGCAGTGTAAAGATTCAGATTGTTGCCAAAATATAATTTACTAGAGTGGATGGTGAAGTGATTATATCGTACATATCAACAAGACAACACACAGTTAACACAAGAAGAGAATTAGAGAACGTGTTTAGAGACAGACTGTTACCTGACTTCCTCCAAGCAATTGACAGTGCAAAAATGAAGGGGTCTGGTTGGCACGAAGGACATGTACATGAACTACAACTAAAGCAGTCTAGGTATCATCCTATATTAGGTAAATCATGGTTGCCACTACCAACTGAGGTTGCAAACAAAAAGGCTGTTGTTAATATTCAGAACAATGACAACTATTGTTTCATGTGGTGTGTGCTTGCTAAACTACACTTTGTAAAACTAAAACCTGAACGTGTATCTAACTACACCAAATTTGTAAATGAACTCAACTTCAGTGGCATTGAGTTCCCTGTTGAAATAGAGGACATAGACTTGTTTGAAAAACTAAATCCTGGTATATCTGTAAATGTGTATGTGTGGGATAATGAGTCTGTTGACAAGTTACAACCCATTAGAGTATCACCACTTGCTCCAACATATGGGCAGTCAGAAGATAGGCATGTTGACATGTTGCTAATCGGTCCTGCCGGTGATGGCAATAACTTTCACTACACAATTATCAGGAGTATGTCACGTCTAATTCATAATCATGTATCAAAATATGGTAGGAAACAGGAAGTGTGTAAAAGATGTTTACAAAGATTTTCTTCTATTGTAGTAGCACACAAACACGTCCTGCACTGCAGGTCAGCTGATGACATACAAACTGTACTTAAGTATCCAGAACCGGGTAGTCAAGTTTATTTTAAGAACTATGGGAATCAGCAAAAGCTGCCGTTTGTAGTGTATGCAGATTTTGAATCATTAGTAGTGCCATATGAGGGTCCTGTTTCAGAGTCATTACCAAAGACTATAAAACTAAGTGACCAAGTGGTGTGTTCTTTTGGATACATTCTTGTTAGGTCAGATGGTGTGCATTCACAACCTGTTATCTACAGGGGTGAAAATGCAGCATGTCTGTTTTTAACAGAAATGAGACAACTGTATAGTCAGGTAGTACAATATCTCACAACATGTCAGATGCCTTTGGTGATGACAGAAGAAGACAAATTAAAATTTGATACAGCTGTGACGTGTTGGATTTGTGAACAGCCTTTAGGGGGTGATAAAGTTCGTGACCACGACCACATAACTGGGCGTTACAGAGGTGCTGCACATAACAATTGTAACTTGTTATTAAAAACAGATCCAAAGACATACAAGTTACCAATCTTTTTCCACAATCTCAAAGGATATGATTCACACATTATCATGCAGGCTGTAGACGAGTCTTTCAAAAACATTAATTGTATAGCACAGACAACTGAAAAGTACTTGACTTTTAGATTAGATAAATTAGCATTTTATGACTCCATGCAACATTTGTCTTTAGGTCTTGCTAGTCTGGCAGAAGGACTGACTGAGTATCCAATAACGAGTAAATATTTTGAGCCAGACTTGATTAAGAAAGGAGTTTATCCGCATGAGTACATTGATCACTGGGTTGTGTTTGAGGAAACAAGACTGCCACCAAAAGAGAAATTTTATTCTACACTAACTGGTAAAGGTATTTCTGACTCTGAATATCAACACGCACTTGATGCGTGGGGGAAGTTGGGGTGTCAAACAATTGGTGACTATCATGACCAGTACTTGAAAGCAGACGTTTGCTTGCTAGCAGACGTATTTGAAAGTTACCGTGAAAAGGGTTTGTTACACTACAGTCTTGACCCAGCCTGTTACATAACTAGTCCTGGCATGACATGGGATGCATTTTTTAAATCTAGTAAGATATTTATAGACCTGTTGTCTGATCGTACGATGGGTGAAATGGTGGAACGTGGATTGAGGGGTGGCATTAGTATTGCAGCGAACAATTATGCCAAGGCCAACAATAAATATATGGACGCCCATGGTGACTTTGGGTTTGACCCCTCAAGGTCAAGGTCATTCATTACGTACTTGGACGCTAATAACCTTTATGGCTGGGCAATGTGTGAGTTATTGCCCTTGAAAAACTTTTGTCTGTATGATTTGTCACAGTATGATGTAACAGAGTCAGGGTTAACTAACAATATTATGAATCTTGACCGAAACGACGCGAAGGGTTGGATCTTTGAAGTCGACCTGGAGTACCCACACCATCTACACGATTACCATAATGATTATCCGTTGGCTGTTGAGAAAATGAGTATGACGGGGAAAATAGAAGACACCAAACTTGTACCAAAATTGAATGACAAATTCAATTACGTTTGTCACTACCGCTTGTTACAGTTTTACATCAGACATGGGTTAGTACTAAAGAAAGTTCACAGAGGAATTCAATTTGATCAGAGTGCTTTCATGAAAGATTACATAATGAAGAACACAACCCTTCGTGCCAGAGACGGCAACACTGCATTTGACAAAGATTTCTTTAAGCTTATGAACAATGCCTGTTTTGGCAAGACAATGGAAAATCCTCATCACCGCAAAGATGTGAGACTGGTCACAACTGAATCGGGTGCAATTAAACTTACAGGCAAGCCACAGTACACAGGGTACAAAGAGTTTCATTCATCATTGTATGCAGTGTCACTCAAAAAAAAAGATTGTCAAACTGGACATGCCAGTATTCATTGGTATGGCAATTCTTGAGTTGTCAAAACTGTTGATGCTTGAATTTTATTATGATTACTTCAAACCAAAATATCCTGAGTGTCGTCTGCTATACACTGACACTGACTCTATGATCATTGATGTGTGTACTGAAGACTTTTATGAAGACATGAAAACAGAGTTACACATGTATGACACATCTGACTATCCTAAAGATCATCCACTGTACAGCACACAAAACAAGAAAGTGCCTGGAAAGTTTAAGGATGAACTAAATGGTGTGCCAATAGTTGAGTACGTTGGACTGAGATCAAAAATGTATTCTATACTGCACCAAAAGGGAAGTCAGTCGAAAGCCAAAGGAATTAAAAAAAACAGCAATAAAAAATAAAGACATACGTCATGAACATTATAAGCAAGTGTTAGATGGTGCATTAATGCTTGATTATCCAAACAAGTCACTGAGATCAAACAAACATAATCTTGAAATGATCCAAACACACAAAAAGTCACTTGCAGTTGGGGACACGAAACGTGTGTTTCATACTAAGGAAAAAGCTTATGCACCAGGCCATTACAGGCTCAAGTTATCTGAAGATATAGCTGATAAACTGGTTGATGAATTAATTAATGAGTTAGTTACTGAAATGAGTAACGGTGTCTGGGGGAATAATCTGTAATTCTTCTCTGACAAATGCCCTCTGGGGCGCAGGGCCATACAGATAATATATTGTTGCGTCAGCACCAGGAATTATTTTTTTTATATTATGAATGGACGTTGACCAGATCGGGTCTGTTGCCCTGCGTCTGTCGTCGTTCTCAGCCTCCCCTGGTTGATATAAATATCTCACCTGTTTAGTAAATAAACTTGTGTCTGGTGCTGGGGTTGGGGTTGGTCCTGTTTTTGGCTCTGTAATTGTTTTCAATTTAATAGCATCAGCAGGCTTTGGGTGTCCTTCATTGTTCATTGCTTTTATCACATGTGGTAATCTCTTAATCCACTCAGTGTTACGTGTGTCATGCATGAGTTCCTTAGAATATTGGTAACTGAAAAGTCTCTCTGATAATTGTTTGTTAAAGTTCTCTACAATTGCCTGTGATCTGTGTACACCTGGAATGCCTCGTCTGACTATTACGCCATGCTTCGCAAATAACTGATTAACAGCACCTTTGAATTCAGATCTGTCATCAACCTGCACTAGTCTGGGGTATCTTAAAGGGCCTCTACTATATATCTTTGATAACGCTGTAGCAACTGTACTGGCTGTTTTGTCAGATATGGGTTCAGCGTCTTTGTACCTTGAAGCAATGTCTACAACAGTCAGTGCGTACTTGTATCGTTTCTTTCTTATTGTATCATGTGGTAAAAATAGGAGGTCCATTTGGTGTGTGTCATTAGGTGATGTGTTCTCAAAATGAGGCCTTGTTATCTTTCTTGGAGCAGGGAGGTATATCTGCCAAATTGCCTGTCTCTGTAACCATTGCTTGACTTGATTGAGTGATACATCTCCGCCCACAGTGGCATGTAATTTCTCAATAGCTGTTTGCCCTTTCCAATAGCCTGATGGTGAGTAATATATTTTTGATAGTTTATTTTCGGCTGCCATTTTTTCTAGCAATGAAAACTCCTGTAAAATAAACAAATGTCATTCCCACTACAACAAAGATTATCTCCCCGTTTCTTTGTTGTGTGCTTGGTTTGTAATAGTCACTTAGTTTTGGTTTCGGTATAGACATGTCTTCACCTGTGACAAGATAGTATTCACGAATTGCTTCGTCTGTATTTGAAAACGTATGTTGTGCGTGGCCTTCAAGCCTCAGTTTTTCATTGATGAAATCAAGTTTCTCAATTCTTTGTTTTTCATACGCCTGTTGTGCTTGTGCAAGTTTCTCAGACGCTTCATTGTGATGTTTCATTTCTTCTGCAGATTCCTCTCTACCTACTTTTGAAAAGAGATAGTTTGAGCCACTAAATGCCAGGGCGTTGACCATCGCACCTCCAATCATAATAGCTATCGTCGCCATATTTATTTTATTTACATAGAAACATTTTCAGGAATAATTCCTTGCTTGACAAGAAAATCTTTTGTTGCAATTGACGCTGTAACAACTACAATTAGCTTAGCACTGTCTTCAAAATCAAGTCTACTGAGGTCTGCTGATTTCATTTTGAGTAGACTTTTTCCCAGCATAGAATAAGCTACTGCTAGTCCACTTATCACGGCAGAGTGATACACAAGGTTCATTATGTTCTTTGTGTCGCTCATTTTCTAAGGCAATAAAAATTAAAATAATATTTTTATTTACTGCATATAAAATGGGTCAACGGCTTTGGGTGTTACTAGTAATGTGGCGACTTCTGGTTTTGTTTTTGGAGTGTCTGATTTTTTGGACACTGTACGAGTCTGCGGCTTGTATTTTTTGTATAATTGATACCCTACGTAACCAAATTCGACAACAAATCCGGCAACTATATATTTTGTTGTTTGAGGTTTGGGGTCAGGGTCAGACTTAGTTGTTTGTCTCTCACTTTGATGAGGGTGTGATGGTAGTGACGCTAGTGACACTGGTCCTAACGGTCCTGACGGTGGGTCAGTCACATGAGACTTTTCTGTTTGCGCTTGAAGCTGTACTTTTTTTTGCCTGTTCCATTCGGCTAATTTTTTTCCTGCCTCAACCCTGCCTGGGCTTTTAGTCTTAGTCACAGTTTGAACCTGTGTCAAAACAGGGTCGGGGTTCTGTTGTGTAGTCATCTTGTTCTCGTCCATTTGATCCTTCTTTCTCTAGAAAATTTATTTTTGAAAAATCAATGTGACTCCCAGTGACAAGTAAGGTTACAACAGGTGCAAGGTAATTTCCAAACTTGTAAAACATGATGCATGCTAATTTGCCTATTGAACTTGAAACAATAGGATTGCTTTCAAGGTCGTGTGATAGACTGTCACTATCCACAGGTAGAAAGTGACTCACTGCTTTTGTGTATGGACATACAAGTGATCGACTTAAATCACGTGTCATTAGTGAAGCAATGTGGTTCTCATATTTTAAATGAAGCTTGATTAGTTCGTCAGAGGTTAAAGATTCAATATCCTCTGTCATGTATTGTCTTCCTAGATAAGTCTTTGACTTGCCTGAGACAATTACAGACAAAAGCCGCTGTTTTTTGGAGTCTAAGTCTTTGTTCTCTACAGCATTGATATCATTGAGAAGGAGTAATTCGTCTTGATTCATTTTATTATAATTAAAAAAAAAAAGATAATATTGTTATCAAGCAAAATCATGTTTTCTAGGAATTTACACTGAACAGTAACTTTATACGTTTGCACCATTCAGCAAATGTAGTCACACCCTGGCCAAGTGAGAGCCAAATGAAACATCAGACGTAACATACTGGGTACCACATACGGCCTGTGCCGCACCACAAACAGCCCGAGATAAGTTTTCAAAAGCCTGGATACACAGTTACAGGCAAGTAAAATAAAAATGAAACACTTACCTTTGAGCCAAGGCGGGGGGAGCTGTTTCGACTTAATTAGTCTCATCAGAAAGGTCATCAACCCTTGACAGCCCAATGAAGATGAAAATTTTTTAGTGGTCACCTATTTTGTACCAAAGACCACATGTCAAAGCCAAACAGGTGTATTGCTCTCGGATGTAGTTTCGTGTGTGTGAATGTGTGAGCTGTTTGGTACACCCTAGGAAAAACACTTGAACGTGGTACTCCTGGGCTGCGTTGTAAACGCATATCACGTGAAAGTGATTTTCCAACACACCACACTAAGATAAAAATATTCTGCGGTGTGTAAAATTTGATGGTATGTACAAAAGCCGAGAGCAATGTAGCCGCTTAAATTTCCGTTCTCAATAAGCGGCCTAGCACTGTGAAACTACTCCGTTGTATTCATTGACACCACTTGTGGTTGCATCTCTATTTCACTTTTTCTCTGTGCCATAGCAGCAAGCATTTCTTTGACTGAGGTGCTATCTTTTAATCTTTCCATTTGTGCAAAGATTACTACTGCATTATTATAATTCAGCTGCTTATCCTTCTCAATAGATTTCACCTTGTCCTCCTCTCGAGCGACATCTCTTATAAATTTTTCTTTCTTTTCTACAAATGTAGCGTACTGTTTTTGCACACTTAAAAACACCTCAATATCACCTTCATACTTTAGAAGTAAATCCACAAATTTTGTTTCATTATTCATATGTTCTGTATAATCTTTTTTCAGCTTCTGTATTTTCTCCTTCTGTAGTTCCAATTTTTGCACATATCGGTCATGTTTCATTTCAAGAGCACTATGCCGCTTACGGAGAGTCGCATGACGCCTCGTAGCGTTTTCACCAAAATTCATATTCATGTTTGGTGGCGCGTTGCTGTGGGCTGGGTTATATTCGAAAGACTGACAATAAAGCTCATTCTGGTTTGAACCAGTTCGCTTTTAAGATCAGACCATATCAGTATTGAAGTAACGGCACACAAAACCTGTTCGCCCAGACTGGGGTGGGGGGTAATGGATGACGTGTGTACACATAAGGTTTAAAATATACCAGTTAGAACATGACGTCTATTCAGGGCTGACAGCTGGCAACGGTAGAGTGCCACAAAGACTTTGTACGGCCTATCACTGATGGCTGTGTTGTGTAAACATATTCCGGCATGATTGAGAAAATGTGTTGTGTTACCATTGTATAGAAAGTGTGCGCGCGTGCGTGCGTTTGTGTGTGTGTCAGTGCGTGTGTGTGTGTGTTTGTGTACATATGTGCGTGCGTGCGTGCGTGCGTGTGTGTGCGTGCGTGCGTGTGCGTGCGTGCGTGTGTGCGTGCGTGCGTGTGTGTGTGCGTGCGTGCGTGTGTGTGCGTGCGTGCGTGTGTGTGTATGCTACCGGCACTGCAGTACACAGAAAACCGAGACACCTCACAGAACCTGTTCTACGAGTCTACGAGTCTACGAGTCTACGTGTTCTAGCGCTAAAAAAGAAATTTCACGTTCTGAAAAGTCAGAAACTTTTTCAAGCTCAGAAAAAACCGGATCGGTTCTTATAATCCATTCAAGGAATTTCAAATTTATCCGGCTGAGCAATGGCGTAAGCTCTGTCATACCGGTTAGTAGTTGGCTGTATTTGTGCGTATTTGTTTGTGTCTGTGTTAGTGTATATATGTGTTTGTGTATATATATGTGTGTGTGTATATGTGTGTGTGTTTGTGTGTTTGTTCATGTGTTTGTGTGTGTGTACGTGTATGTTTATTCATGTGTTTGTGTGTGTGTCCATGTGTGTGTGTGTCAGTGCGTGTGTGTGTGTGTGTGAATGACTCCAGTCATAACAAATATGTTCACAGCTGTGCCCACACAGGGCCAATTCAAAAAGCTTAAGCTGTCCCCAGCAGTCTGAAATTTCTAAAGACCCTGCCTTGCCTTGCGTGGCATGAAAGGAAAAGGGACAGGGTACTTGAATTGCATGTGTAGGCAAGAGATTTTGTGTGTGGTGAGTAAAACTAACTAGTTTGCGTTTTTCGGAAATCGACTCTGACAGTATTGAGAGACAAAGAAGAGTAATTTTCTAATTATGGGGTGTGTGTAAAAGTCATTAGTCTATTACAGAGCACTATCAGGATTTTGGTTTGATTTGAGAGAAACGACAGTGTGTACGTTAATGACCGTAATTAGTAATTAATTAAGGTCAACTTAAGACAATGGGTAATTGGGTCAATTATTTTACTCGTCAATACAAATGATGATTCTCATGAGCCAGTCTTTGTTTCAAAATATGGTTTTGATGGCAGTGATGTGGAAATTATGATAGCGCTGAGAGAGTAGTGAGTGTATGTGATTAAAAATAGATAGTTTTAGAGCATCAGTTTGACTCCTGAGAATTTGGTGGTTAAGTAAAGTACAATTACTTATCTCTGCTGCAGGGGAAGGTCTGGTCAGGGTTCTGAGTTGCGACAACTCTGTTTTTTCTCCTGAGCCGCTTGTCCTTGAGGTTAGCTCTGCGAGAGTCCTCAAAGGAGACGGCTGCCTTGTAAATGGTGGAGCGCCAGGTGTCACGGTCCGCAGCAAGCGAAGACCACTGGCGGTGGTCGATTTGGCAGGCACTAAGTGACTTCTTGAGACCGTCTTTGTATCTCTTCTTTGGTGCCCCTCTGTCTCGGTGTCCAGTGGCGAGCTCGCCGAACAGAGTGATCTTTGGTAGGCGATGATCCTCCATCCTGGAGACGTGCCCCGCCCAGCGAAGCTGTGTCCGCAGCAGCAAAGCCTCGATGCTCAAAGTTTCCGCCTGTTCAAGGACCTCGATGTTGGTGACATAGTCACTCCAGTGAATGCTGAGGATGGTACGCAGGCAGCGCTGGTGAAAGCGTTAGGAGTCGTAGTTGGGCGGTAGAGGGCCCAGGACTCGGAACCGTACAGCAGGGTGGTGAGGAGGACGACAGCTCTGTACACGCTGATCTTGGTGCCTTTTTTCAGCTGTTGTGCCACACCCGCTTGAATAGTCGCCCGAAAGCACTGTTTGCTTTTGTCAGCCTGTTGTCCAGCTCCTTGTCCAGCTTGGCGTCTGACGTGTTCTGTTTGTGTCCGTGTCTGGTGAAAGTTCAATATTAAAAGCAAGCTGTGCAGTACCAGGAACAATAACATCATTGGGACCTAGGTTTGAAAACTTCACAGTAACAGTTTGGTTTTGATCTATGGTGCTATGATTGTTTGTGATAGCAATTGATTGCCTAATACCCCTAACACCAAGAGATTCACATAGTTTTCTGTACAGGTCTAACTTTGATCCATAGTACGTCATTTTTTAAATGCAAAATCAAAACAAACAAACAAACAAAAAAAAAAAAAAATACACCAGTGGCATCGGGAGGATTTGGCCATGATATTGAAATGGATGACACGTATGACTTTGATAATACTACATATATGGCTGGTATAAGAAATACTTCCAGTTTGCATCGTGAACTTTTAGAAAGCAAAATAAACTCGTTTTATGATCATGTTGGTGGTCAGTTTGAACTTGATGGCAAGGGTCATTTATATTTCATAACTGTTGTCAAAGGTAAAGTACGTCTAACCCATAAAACAACCCTGCTAAGTTTAGAGCTTTAACTCTTCGATGCACTCAGTCAGAAAAAAAATTGCCTCTGTTAAGTGCACGCCACCGTAACCTTAAACACACGGCAGTTTGAAGAGAGGGCGGCGATTAAAGTGATAGGTTCTAAATATTTTGTCCCCCACCCGGGTCTGCCCTGGGGGACTTGGGTGGGGTTAGGTACTTTTTAGTTCCCAGGGTCACCCTGGTCAGCCCCACAGGGTGAGTTTTTCTCTTTATTCTGGGGCATGTGTTTCTGTCTACCCGAGGTCCATTCACCTGTATTTGCCTTTTTAAAACTCTCCCTACTGTCTGCACTGCCTGTAGCTCTTGATATTGGATGTGTGTTGCTAAATGGTCTTAGCTTTATTTAGGCCCCATGTGTTAGGTTTATTTAATGTATTTGACCGGCTGGCGACATACATTCAATGTTCTGTTTAGTTGTTTTTTTCACAAGCAGTGCAGGCACGTCCTGAGAAAGCCTTGTTGCTGTCGGGACGTTAAGCAATGTACAATCAATCAATCAATCTAAATATTTGGGGGGGGGGGGGGCAGCTAGCCATTGATGTTTGTACTAAAGTATGTATATATTTCGTATTCAGTAGTGGTTAGGCATTACTTCAAAAATATTTTGAGTACATCAGTTATTTTGATGTTTGTATTTGCCTGAGAAAAGCGTATTTGTAATCATTTTAGGAGCATGCAAAGTGATTAGTGTGATTTTTTTATGCACCAGTGCAAATTCTATTTCCCATGATTATTGTGCAGACCAATTTCCATGATACCGTATTTCTTCATCTAAAAGTTAACTTTTCCCATTCATCCCTGAATGAAAAAGGAAGAAATATAGGTACATAAGGGGGCATTTAGAATAATAAATACCACACAGACGTGTGGTTCTTCACTCCCCAGAAGACCGGATGTATCACTCTTCAACCAATTACCCCACTTATCACACCTGAGAGCTACACAACATAAGTGAACCCACCACTCTGATACTGTGGGAAAGATACAAGCAAGAGTACGAGTAGTGATGAGCTACATTGTAGTGGGGAAGTTGTTTTTTTTTTTTGCCAGCATGCGCTTATTAGAAGTCAACAAAATTCGTGTGGTTAGGGGGTTCACAGCCGTGCGTCTAAGTGTTAAGTACAATCAAAACTGATGTCATTGGTGAGGCAGCACTGCAGCGTTACCTTGGTGTTGGTAGTAAGAGGTTACCAAGCAAACTGTCAAGTGATCTTCACGATGTGCACAAAAAGTATTAGAAATTAAAATGACAGAAGTAAAAGCTCTGCCGGAAATAACAGACAAAGCAATACAAGAAACCTCAATTACTGGTGAAGTAATGAAAACAATAGACAGCCCTCCCTTGACCTTATGGGAGATAATGGGGTTGAATGAAGCATTACAAACAATCAGAGGCGCACTGGTGTATGATGTAGCCAAACCAGTTGAACTTGATAATCACATTGAAATAGAACAGGAAAAACTAGGTAAAGCAGACAATGGAAATTGTGATATTGAAATAAAAGAAAGAATACATCATCAATTAAAGGATTTGCAGATAGGAAGATCAGCACGACTAGAATTATTTGAAAATGGAAAAGAAAAACTGAAAACACAGGTCAACAGGATTAGAGAAACTATTCAGAAAATATTTCATGAAGACACAACTTTAGCTGAGAGATTGAAAACACATTCAGAGAGCAGGCTATTACTATTGCAAGTTTATTTACTGCTCTTGGGTTTATTTTCAGTTCTGTTGTAATGGCTGTAACCGGAGGAACCAGGGGTAGTGGCAGTCTCCTCCGGCTGACCCAAAAGATCTGCAGTCGTGGGTTTAAAAAAAACATAAAATACTAACACAGTCATATTTCAGGCTTGCTTAGAAATTTGGCTTTGAAAACAATGGATGCTTTGCCAATTAGGGCATAATAGGGAGTGTTGTCAGTTGGTTGATTAGTACAACAGAGAAAGTAGTAGGGTTTATTGCGGAGCATGTGTGGATATTTCTGGTGACAGTAGGAGGATTAATCACAGGATATTTAATGAAATAGGTAAAGAAGTTATATCCCTAGTCCAGTAAGGCCTGTTACCAATGCAGTTCTCTCTGACTCATGTGTGTCCCCGGTGGTGCAAGCGGTTGTTCTGGTGCTGGTGCTGGTGATGGTGGTGTTGATGCTGGTGCTAGTGTAAGTGCTGCTGATATTGGTGTAACTGGTGCTAATACTGGTGTAACTGGTGCTGGTACTGATGTTACTGGTGTTGGTGTTGGTGCGGGTGTAACTGGCACTATTAATGCTGATGGTAGTGCAAGCGGTTGCAAGTGTGTGGTTGTTGGGCTTAAGTTTACTGATTGATTGAGTCCTAATTTCTGATCACGCACTGCAACAATTATTTCATTATTATAATTATTATTGTCCCCATTTGGAGTTGAAGGTCGGACGGCAACGTATATAACCCAATACCAACTACAAAGTCAACTTTTGATCTGGCAAAACTGAGAACGTCTTGATAGCATTGTATGCTTGATGGGAGATCTGCTCCTGAGTTTATAGCATCTCCCAGGCTTGCAAGAAATTGTTTTTGTGCTTCAAATTTGCCACTTCCGTTAAGATATTTGATTTTGTTTGAGCTTGTGCTCCTAGTATACACCACACACATGTTCTGATAAACTCATTAATGTGTTGACTCCCACTTGAGTAAACCCGGCACTTCTGTCCAAGATAAATGTGGTCCAGGCATTAGGCTGTTTCTATTCTATTGAGCCTAACCAGACTTCAGTGTTCTGAGTGAATGCAGTGTAACCAGGGTAGTAGTCTTGAGGGTATTGTCTGTGACTGAGGACATATTACAATGTTCCATGGCGTGGTGATCATCAAGCTTTTGTGTAAAGTCATACTTGGAGCTGATGTTAAATTCATTACAGATGCATTCAAACGCTTCTTTCATATCCATGGATTGGTGTTATTAAACCGGTTAAAACTGGACTTGATAGTGAAGCATGGAGTTCTGACAGTATTCTTCTATACGTGTGGAAATGATAGACAGACCTAAGCAGTTTGTTTGAGTGATTCAAGTGGTCTGTAAAAGAAACACCACAGCCTGTAGTTGAGCATAATATAGCAAAGTTAAGCTGGTTTTGAAACATCAGTAGTGGACTTGAGGACCACTTTCTTGCAGTTGAATCATCTGTTATTGGTGGGTTTAGGTAATGATCAAATTGATTTGAGACTTTTGCTTGAAAGGTATCTACTTCGGACACAGCTATTTCAAGCTGATTTAGATTAAATATTTTCTCGTCATAAGTAAGTGTGACATTGTACTTGGCATCCACGTTAAATTAAAATGGTTTTGTAGTAAAGTTTTTTTTTGTGATTTAAATTCCATTGTGCTGTTTTTATGCGATAATAAAAATGTTTATTACCTTAACAAATCTTGACACAAGCAAACCAGTGATGTTAACTAATGGAATTGATAATCAAGATGGTAACAAGGTTGTAATGATCCATGAAATGTTCTACACTGTAAAGTGGTTTAATGCAAAAGATGATACAAGTTAAAGTGTAAGTTATGATGATAAGACCCAGGCTATACCAGCTGGGTATTATGAATTTTGTACTTTAGCTAACTGGTTTCAAAGTGAATTTAAAATTAAAGCCACTTTAAATCCAGCCAACTTAATTGTTACATTAGCATTTTCGAAACTTGGACAAAATTAATTGGAATGTCAGGTGAACTTATATATTTACTTAGATTAGTAGGTGATGGCATGGGTTAGGATTGGTTTTTATTGGATGTTATTGATTCAGCTGTTTTTTCATGTGCTCCGCCTTGTTTTTTCATGTGCTGCGCACTAGTGTGTGAAGTGTTTACTGTGTGAGTCTGTTTGCCACCCGTGGTTGCATCTGTTGCTTGGTTGTTGTAAGCTCGTTTGTGTTCCTACCGTTCTATAGGTTTACGTGTGCTCTCCCGTCGACATCTCGCCCTCCCCACTTTCGGCGCCATTGCACGATCTCGCCGCTGAGCGACCGGAAATCAGGTCGCTCTCCTACCACACCGCTCACACACACACACAACGGCACACACACACACACACACACACACACACACACACACACACACACACACACACTTACTCTCTCTCACACACACACACACACACACACACACACACACACACACACACACACACACACACACACACCCTACTGAACCCTCTTCTCGTCTAACACTTTCTTGTCCTCACAAACAATCATGCTCATCAGATACACTCGCCAACAACTGCTATCTCTACGTCGCCACGCCACCTACTGCGCCGCCGGTTCTGCTGACAGTGTTGCAGATGCCTTACGTGGCATCCGATCGCGAAAGAGAGGCCGCAGGGGCGGAATTAGCAAAAGGCTGGACTCACCACAACAAACACAACCACACACTTCTTCCCCTTATCCAATGCCCTCCACCCCTTCGCCTCCCCCAGCCTCCTCGATTTCTCCACCTCCCTTCCTGCTTCTCCCATTTCTTTTCCTCTCTTCCTCATCTACCGCTCCTCGCTCTCCTCGGTCGCCCCCTCCCACCCCGCCCTCCTCCCCCTTCCTCCCCTCACCCCCTCCTCCTTCGCCTGCATTTTCCTCCTGGTCCCCTCTCCCCCATTTCTCATCCCCTTCACCCTCCCCCTCCCTCTACCTCAGCTTTTCCTACTCATCTTCCTTCTCCTCCCTCCTCCCCTCCTCACCCTCCTCTCGCATCCTCTTTCTTGCCCGGTTCTTCTTCCCCGTCTTTTCCTCCTCCCCACTCTCCCCCTCCCCCTCCTTCCCCCCTCCATCCTCTTTCCCATCTCCCCACCCTCCACTTCCTTTGTCCTCTTCTTCGTCCGTTTATTCTCCCTCTTCCTCTTCTGGCTCATCCAACCTAAAACTGTGTCTGTTCAATGCACAGTCTGTCTGCAAAGATGGCAAAGCCGACGTGATTTCAGATTTCATTCTAGACAATGACCAAGATGTTGTCGTGATCACCGAAACGTGGCTCCGCTCAGCTGGCGATGAACCCATCATCGCCAGCGTCACTCCCAGTGGCTACCGCCTGTCCTCCTTCCCGCGTGCTTCCAGAGGGGGTGGCATTGCCATCATCTACGGGGACTGTCTTTCTGCTCGCTTCTCCTTCTCTCAGGCTCTACCTTTTGCTCATCCCTTCTTTGAATTTGCCGAGGCCGTAGCAATACTCCCTGGCCAGTCCCTCATCTTCTCATGTATATATATATCGCCCCCTCCAAGCTCTCAAAAGAAACTCACAAACTCCATGTTCCTCACAGAGTTCGACCTCCTCCTCGACCGCTACAGCACACGACCCGGAAAACACATCCTTCTTGGCGACTTCAACTTCCACTTCGACAAACCCGACCACCCTGACACAAAACGCCTTTGCACGTCACTTTTAAACCACAATCTTACACAACACATCACTAAACCCACCCACCGACTTGGCCACACCCTCGACTGGATCATCGCCAGCACCTCCGATCAACTCTTCCTCAACTCTGACACCTCTTCTGTGCTTTCCTCTGACCACCTCGCTATTCTCGTCGCCCTCAACCTACCTCCCCCGAAAAAACTCAAGCTCTTTGTCTCTCGTCACAAACTAAAATCTGTCAACCGAGAGAGCTTCTTCGACGAAGCTGTTGACCTTCTCTTGGACCCCGCCGCCTCTCCTGATCTTGCATCCCATTTCGATTCCTCCCTTCGAAAACTTCTACACATCCACGCGCCTGTCACCACCTGCTCCATACCCAACCGACTCCCCTCCACCTGGTTCACTGACGACATAGCTGATGCCAAGAGCGAGCGCCGACAAGAGGAACGCCGCTGGCGCTCATCCGACCTCACCGTTCACAGACAGATCTTCCAAACCACCAGATCCAAAGTCTGCAGAATGATCTCCGACTCGAAACGTAAACATCTTCAAAACAAAATCCTGGAATCCACTTCATCAAAAACCGTCTACGCTACCATGAACACACTCCTAGGCACTTCTAAAGACTCTCCTCTTCCCAACACACACAGCAAAGAAGAACTCCCGTCCGCTTTTTCCACCTTTTTCTCCGACAAAATCCAAACTCTGCGCAACACACTCGACACTCTGCCTTCTCCGCCTTGCCTTCCTGACCCCCCCCCCCCCCTCTCTTTTCCGGCACTCCCCTCTCGTCCTTCCGCCCCGTCTCTCAGGATGAAGTCCTCAAGACCATAAAGTCCATGACTTTCAAAACCTGCAAACTAGACCCCCTCCCAGCTTCTCTCTACGGGATGGCCTTCCAAAACTTTTGCTCTTCATCACCGACATCATCAACACATCTCTAGAAAATGGCTCCGTCCCCGATATCTTCAAGTCCGCCATTGTCCGTCCTCTCCTCAAAAAACGCAACCTCGACCCAAACGATCTCAAGAACTACCGCCCAGTCTCCAATCTCTCTTTCCTGTCCAAGCTTCTTGAGAAGGTTGTCCTCAACCAGCTCAACCTCCACCTCGCTGACAAGAACCTCCTCAGTCCCTTCTAATCTGCCTATCGCAAACATCACACTGATCTCCACCAACTCGGGCAACATCTCCCTTCTTACGCTACTCGATCTCTCTGCCGCCTTCAACACTATAGACCACTCTATCCTCCTCCATCGCCGTCACCACTCCTTTGGCATCACTGACTCTGCTCACTCCTGGTTTCTCTCCTACCTCTCCGACAGACAGCAATCAGTCACCATCGACGGCGTCTCCTCCAACCCAGTCAGGCTCTCCTGCGGCGTTCCACAGGGGTCCGTCGTGGGTCCGGTCCTTTTCACACTCTACACCTCTCCCCTGTCCAACATCATCCAGTCTCACCACATACACCACCACCTCTACGCTGACGACTCACAACTACTACACAAAGACAAACTCGACAACACTCAGTCACTACTGACTCCCACGGCTGACTGCTACGAAGACGTGAAAAACTGGATGACAGCAAACAAGCTCAAACTGAACGACTACAAAACGGAAGCCATGCTGGTAGGCACTCGCCAGAAACTTTCCCAGCTCCCCTTCTCTCCACCTTCCACTCGACAACACTTCCATCTCCCTCTCTGACTCGGTCAAGAATCTCGGCGTTATCCTCGATTCCTCTCTTTCTATGACCAGCTTCGTCTCCGCCACGGCCCAGGCATGTTATTTCCACCTCCGCCTCATCAGTCAGATCAGGAAATACCTCACTACCGAAGCTGCCACCAAACTCGCTGTCTCTCTCATCTTATCTCGCATCGACTACTGCAACTCTCTCCTTTCCAGCCTTCCTCACTCTACCACCCTCACTCTTCAGCGCGTCCAGAACAATGCTGCCCGCCTGGTCATCAGAAAGAAAAAATCCGACCACATTACTCCCCTGCTCAAGCTCCTTCACTGGCTCCCCATTCCCCAACGCATCCAATACAAGATTCTGTCTCTCTGCTACAAATCCCTGAACAACTATGCTCCTACCTATCTCTCCAACTTACTTCACCCCTACACTCCTTCCTGCTCCCTCCGCTCCGCCTCCGACCCTCTCTGCCTCCTCATTCCCCGCACCAAACTCAGCACTTTCGGCCCCCACTCCTTCTCCGTCTATGGTCCATCCACCTGGAACACCCTCCCACTCTCTCTCCGTCAGAAACACTCTCTCTCCTCCTTCCAGTCTGCCCTCAAAACTCACCTCTTTCAACAATTCTAGCACTATAACACTACACTCCCCACCCCAATCTGACCGTCGTAATGTATTTTCACTATTTGTGGTATGTGAGTCATTGTCTAAAGCGTGCGCATGCGTGTGCGATTTGTGAGTGCACGCTTAGAGTTATAATTATTATAAGATAAGCGCATTATAAATACCGTAATTATTATTATTATTGAAGTAAAAGAAACTTAAAGTAACTGGAAGACGTCCTGTTTATTTGGCAGTACACACAGCTCTAAATGTTTATTTGAAAGAACTGAACACTACTGAAAATGTACACAATGGTATACCTTCAACTTTGTTAAGATGCTTGCCGGCTGGAAATGCTGATTATTGCAATAGTGTATTCTAGATTTCCTAATTTGCAGTTTAAAAAAATAGGTTCTGGTTTTTGTGAAACACTGTGTGTATCTGTAACTAATCAGGATGATAAACCAGTTCTGATGCATGATTTTTGTGTTGTCTTAGAAGTTAAATAAATTTTATTTTGTTGAATAAAAATGAGTGGCATTCCAAAACAAAAAAATACTCCAATTGCGTGTCCAGTAATAGAGTTGAAAGATTTGGCTGATGTGCAGGGTTTTGATAAAAAAAAAGGAGAGGTTGGAGAAGTGTATGGTCCTGAACTAGACTTCTTTTGAATTGTACAGACGGAAGGTAATTGATGATGTGAAAGGTGACGCAGAAAGAAAGTATCCGAAACTTAATCAACTTGTTGATCTTACTGTACCTATTCCTGTAAATAATGCGCAATACATCTTAAAACATGTGGGAAATAAGTGGGTAGTTGTTCCTGCTCCTGTTTCTACTGCTGCATTTGTCTGGGACATAAAGTTTGAACTTATTAGTCTTTATGTATATACTGATGAAGCAAACTTAACATCTAGGAAAGTTTTTAACTCTGGGCCATTGCTTGTGAGTCTTGTTCCGAACTATTCCAAAGAAAACAATCGCAGAGATAAAGTAAAACTGAAAGAGTATGAGAAACGAATGTATCTTCTTACAAATGGAATGGGTAGATCAGATACTTCTGTTGTGTTTACACCAGCAAACTTTACCATAGCTAAAGAAGCAACAATAGTTTTTTTTTTTTTTAATGATCATGAGACCTTTGCAGGGTGTTAAAGAAGCAGATGTTGCACAGGGAATCAAACTTACATGGGATAACTCAGTGACAGAGTCAGCAAAAGTCTGTATTGCTATTAGAAAAGGCACAGATGTTGAAGTATTGAGTAGTAACACAGCTGTTAAGGTAGTAGTCGAAAAGCAACTCTAGTTTTTCTAAATTACATAAACCTGGCACACATAGATCTTGTTTAATTGTATTATGCTAGCAAATTATACACCCCTGAAGCATTGCAACATGTAATCGCTGATTAAATAAATAAAAAAAAAAACATATTTGTCATAAAAAATGGTAAACTTGTATCCACAAATACCGCTTGCGCCTAATGGAAAATTACAGATTGAAAGTGCAAACTCGTTTCATTTAAAAAATATTACAGACGCATTGAAGTATTTGGAAGGTGAAAAGGAAAAATATTCAAGGAGTAAAAGATGGTATAGCATAGTTTTCAATTCTATTCAAAACACAATGGCAGTTGGTGTGGTTTCTGCCAGTTGCTCTGTTAGGAGTGTAGCTCTGTTTGCAACAGGAGTGGGGAGTATAATTGGGAACGCTATTGAGGGCATTAGCACTGCCACATGCATGGTATGGTATGGTTTGGAAGCCCTTGACGAAAGATTTAATAAGAAGTTGCAGAAGCATGAGACATTAAGTACTCTTGCTGGAGCAAAGCTGAGCAGTATGAAGCTTATTGTCATTAAAGCATTAGATGTCAATAAAATCGATAATGATGAGTTTAAGAGAGTGCAGGGTGATTTGACCAATTACAAACAACAGAAGTCTGAAATTCAAAATAAGATGAGTAGTTAACCTGTAAATGTTGAAGAACTAAAGGCATCTTTTTTAGAAGAAGGGGAAAAAATAAGGGCAAAAGAAACCATGGAAAAAGTTCAAATTCTTCTAAGCAAGTAATGATAAGTTGCAGTTTACATGCACATAAACACTAGGCAACAACAAAAAAGAAATCCACGCTACTTTTGTCAAGATTGATGATCATGGTTTTACTGACGCTGGTCAGGGTGGGAGCGTTCTTGACACTGGCATAGTGACTGACAGTGGTTGGCTCTTCTCCAGCACCATTCTGCTTTTAAGGCCCCGCTACACGAGCCCGGTTTTGAGGCCGATTCCCGATCAGTTTTCGAATCGGTAGGTGATCGGGCCGGACTAAAAAACGTGTGAACTGCCATACGTTTCCCGACTTGTTTAGCCGACCGGTTTGAACCGAAGATCAAAGTCGTACCTGTTCTGCAAAATGACTGCTAGTTTTGACAGTGATGATGATGTGCTTGCATTATTAGCAGTTTTGCATCATATTCGGGAAGAGGCGTGCGAAACATCAGCGGCAACGGCGGTGGTACTGTTCACAACAGGCGTGTTCGGCCATTTGCAAACTGTGAAACGACGTGCTTTGCGAGACGCGCTCTGATTGGTTGAAGCTTACAACCGGGGCCGAATCGGATCTTGAAAATAGAGCAGGTTCTAGACACCCGATTCCCAGCCGATTGGGACCGGATCGGATAATTGACGTCATCCGATCGCAATCGGATCGGAATCGGCTTCGAAATCGGGGCACAACCGGCTCGTGTGGCGGGGCCTTTACAGAACCGGTTGGCAAGCCGGTGTCTTTGATCCATTGATGCTCTGAAATGTAAAGAATGTGTGTGTGTGTGTGTGTGTGTGTGTGTGTGTGTGTGTGTGTGTGTGTGTGTGTGTGTGTGTGTGTGTGTGTGTGTGAGAGAGAGAGAGAGAGAGAGAGAGAGTGTGTGTGCGTGTGTGTCTTAAAAAAGTTATCATTTAGAAAAATTGTGTGCTAATGAGTTTTGCCCCCCCCCCCCCCCCCCCCACACACACACACACACACTTTCCCATTTCTCCTTGAAAATGTAATCGTTAGGCGTGCTAAGGTGACATAAATACGTGCCTGCTCCCCCCCCCCTCCCCCCCCCCCCCCGATCTCCCCCCCCCCCCCCGACCCCCACCTCCTTCAAGCACACACCATCAGGAGGCCCCCTTCACGCACGCACCATCGGAAGGAAACCGCTCTGTCTCTGGTGTGCGTGTAATGTGTTGGAGGG
>BTPG01000001.1:323167862-323557862 GCA_036245525.1 Semisulcospira habei
CCCCCAACTCCCCGGACATTGCACGTGCCTCTGGCACAGCCCCCTCTGCACAGGCTACATTGTACTAAATGCTGCAGACTCGGACGTACGACCCGAATGTGCAGATCAAAACATTCAGTGTGCGTCAGATGCGGCAGTCGCGAGCATTTTCGCACTGCCTGCCCGGACAGCACACCACCAAAGCGTGTTAACTGTGGCGGCGCCCATAGCGCCGCCTACCAAAAATGTCCACAGATCATACTCTATCGAGAGGCCAATCGTATCAGAAATGAAAACTACATTCCGTATAAGGAGGCCATAAGGAGGGCCGAAATGAATACCCAAAACAAAACAAAAAAAAATCAATCTTCTGCTGCGACCCCATTACCAAAAGATCTTGATTCCACTGCGTGGACTCAGATTCCCCGTCTCTAGAACCCGTTACCTGTCACTAGAACCGCCCCGCAGCCAAAAAGTAACGCAAACGCTATAAACTCTAACTATGTATCCCAACCAGAGAAAAATGCTATTCAAAAGGGGATCAAACCTATTTCTCATATTCCAACTTGTTGAGACATTCTATCGCAGAATACTCTGCAGCAAAAACCAATCTCATCCACTACCCCCTCCATTACTAATAAATCTCCCCCTCTCCCACCACCCCCCTCACCCATGAGGGAGGAGATCTCACCATTTTCTCGCAGTTCACTCCGTTTTGGAGAGGTACGACATTCTGCGGATGGCCCTGAACTGAGGGCTTTCATGGTCTTTACTTACTTACGCCTGTCACCCCTCCCAGGGTATAGGCCGTCGACGAGAGACCTCCGGCGACTCCTGTCCTGTGCTTCTCCTTCGATTTTACTCCAGGTGGTTCCCAGTCTCTTGATGTCTGCTTGGAGGTCTCGACGCCAGGTGTTTCTCGGCCTGCCTCTTTTCCTCTTTTCCTGGGGGCTCCAAGACAATGGCTGCCTAGTGATACTGGAAACTGGCTTTCTCAGACTGTGACCAATCCATCCCCATCTCCTTCGTCCAATTTCATTCTCTGCTGTTATCAGCTCTGTTCTCTCCCAGAGTCTGACGTTGCTGATCTTCTCTGGCCAGTGGATTTTCAAGATTCTTATAAAGCAACTGTTTATGAAGATCTGTACTCTGTTGACTGTGATTTTTGTCAAGCTCCAAGTCTCTGCTCCATATAGGAGAACTGCTTTCACGTTTGAGTTGAAAATCCGGACTTTGGTGTGTTGTGACAGCTCTCTGGAACTCCACACTTTTTTCAGCTGGAGAAAGGCTGCTCTGGCTTTACCGATTCGTGCTCTGACATCTGCATCAGTGCCACCTTTTTTGTCGATGATGCTCCCGAGATAGGTGAAGGACTCCACCTCCTCCAACGGGGTGCCAGCAAGCAAGACTGGTTCTTACCTGGTTGCGTTCAGCCTCATTGTCTTTGTTTTCTGTTTGTGGATGGCGAAGCCCACTTGGGACGAGATGCCAGCAAGCCTCGTGGTCTTGTCCTGCATTTGTTGATGAGTGTGGGACAGTAAAGCCAAGTCGTCTGCAAAATCGAGGTCGTCAAGCTGTGTCCACAGTTTCCACTGTATTCCGCTTCTTCTCTGCTCTGTGGTCCTCTTTATGACCCAGTCTATGGCCAGTATGAAGAGGAACGGAGACAGCAAACACCCCTGCCTGACGCCGGTTCTGACCTGGAGCTCCCTGGTGAACTGCCCTTCATGGATCACGCGACATGTCATGCCATCGTAGCTGGTCTTGATCAGACAGACGAGTTTTGTGGGTACACCGTAGTGTCGTAGGAGTTGCCACAAAGTCTCTCGGTCCACGCTGTCACATGCTTTCTCGTAATCCACAAAGTTGACGTACAGCGGGGAGTTCCACTCCAGAGACTGCTCCACGATGATGCGGAGAGTAGCAATCTGGTCTGTACATGATCGGTTTTTCCTGAATCCTGCTTGCTGGTCTCTCAGCTGGGGGTCGACGGAGCTCTTCATTCTCTCCAGGATGATCCTGTTGAAGACATTTCCTGGTACTGACAGCAACGTGATTCCTCTGTTGTTGTAACACTTGCTGAGGTCGCCTTTCTTGGGAAGCTTGATTAGGTACCCCTCCTTCCAGTCAGCCGGCATCACCTCCTCTTCCCAGATCTTTCCAAACAGTGGGTACAGCATCTCTACTGTTTTTTCTAGGTCTGCTTTCAGAGCCTCCGCTGGTATGCGATCTGGCCCTGCTGCTTTGCCGTTCTTCAAAAATGCCACTGCTCTTCTGATCTCTTCCCTGCTGGGTCTGTCACAGCTGATGGGTAGGCCAGTCTCTGCTGGCTGGATGTCTGGGGGGTCGGGTGGGGTGGGTCTGTTCAGTAACTCTTCAAAATACTCGGCCTATCTGTCGAGTTGGTCTGCTCTGTCTGCAATAGGCTTGCCTTCTTTGTCTTTTACCGGTCTTTCTGTATTGACATACTTGCCCGACAATCTTCTGGTAATGTCGTAGAGCTGTTTCATGTTGCCGCTGCCTGCTGCCTTTTCTGCCTCTGCTGCTAGGCTGTCTGTGTAGACCCTCTTGTCTGCTCTGATACTCCTCTTCACCTCGCGGTTGGCTTCCGAGTAATCCTCATGTGCCCTTGCTTTGGCTGCTCTCGTGCGACTGTTGTTGACAACTGCTTTCTTCTGCTTCCTCACTTCTATCTTCTTCAAGGTCTGTGCCGACAGCCAGTCCTTGTGATGGTGTTTCTTGAACCCCACAGTGTCTTTGCAGGTTGCGTTCAGTGCCTCTCTAAATGCCTTCCACTGCTGCTCTGTGGTGACCGCCTCTTCCTCCTCATTTACTAGCTCCTGTTGCGCTTGAAACCGGTTGGACAGCACCAGTTTGAACTCTTCTCTCACTCCAGTCTCGCTCAGGAGGCCTAGATTATAGCGCTGTCTTCTTGTTGTCCCTGTGCTGCTTTCTTTAACTTGAGCTTTATTCTTAAAATAAGCAGATGGTGGTCTGAGGCGACATCTGCTCCCCTCCTCACTCGAACATCTTGAAGGGATCTTCTAAATTTCTTGCTAATGCAGATATGGTCTATTTGTTTCTCTGTAATATGGTCAGGTGAGACCCACGTTGCTTTGTGTATTCGTATGTGTGGGAAGATGCTGCCTCCAATAACAAGTCTGTTTAGAGCACAAAAGTCTACGAACCTCTCCCCGTTCTCACTCATCTCCCCTAGTCCCTGTCTCCCCATCACCTCTTCGTATCCGGTGATGTCCTCCCCCATTTTGGCATTAAAATCGCCCATGATGATGGTGATGTCTCGCTCCGCACATTTGTCCACAGCACTCTGGAGTCGGTCGTAGAACTCTGGTTTCTCTTCCTCGTCACTGTTATTAGTGGGCGCATAACACTGGATGACGTTCAGCTTGATCCTTTTCCTGGTTCTAAAGGCTGCTGTGATAATTCTTGGCCCAAGAGGTTCCCAGCCCATCAGCGCTCTCTGTGCCACTGGAGACAGCATGAATGCTACCCTTCTGTATGAGGGGGGGGGGGGCGTTCTACTCTTCATGACCTGAATACAGAATTTTCTCCCCACTTAACAGCCTTTTCTGGCCAGACTGCGTCCATCTGGCTTCACTGATACCTAACAGGGAAAGGTTGTACTTTTGTATTTCCGCTGTTATCTGGGCGGACTTCCCGCTCTGGTACATGGTCTTGACATTCCATGTGCCCATGGTTGTGTCCCTGGATAGAGAGAGGCAGCTCGGTCCTGTGGCTTCCGAAGACTTCCGGCTTTCACCACACGACGTCATAAATCTTCTGGTAGAAGAACCTTCCTCCTCCAGGAAAGGTATTGCTCTTTGTCTATTCGTCGGCGTTTTTGTAGCTATTTCTTTATTTGCAGGGTGGGGAAGCTACCCCCAAGCCCAACCCCCTTACTAGGAGGACCAGGGGTTTTCTGTCGGGGTCTCCTTCCCTTAGACCATGTTGGTTCACGGCACCTTATTTCATTCGGTGCATCCCTCTTGCGAGAGACCCCCTAGCCACCACCCAGGGGACGCGACTAAACGCCGTATGGTCCCAGCGCGAGGGGCTTTCATGGTCAGGGACATCCAAAGACAAACACAGATGCTTACTACTGCGATCTCAAGTGGCAATGTGCAGGGGATCATGATGGCCATGTTACAGTTTAACCAACTGATCATGACCATCTTGGTCCCCTTGCTCACAAATCCTGGTGTAGTACAGTGCTGTAGTGTAGTGTAAATAAAATACTTGGGTGGACAGTTTAAAATATTACTGATACCTTTTTCTAGCACCATGGAACTGTCGAGCCATAGCTAGAAATATCCAGTTCCTGAATAATTATCTGAAGGAACATAATCCCCAAATTATCTGCCTGCAATCCTTACTGACTATAAAAACCAAGCTACCGTGCATAACTGGCTATTATTATCCACCTATAGTAGAATCAAAGTATTTAACGAAATTATACATACAGCCACTTACATAAAAGAAAGGATTGAACATCAGGTATTAAATTCACCTGTTCCCCTACATGAAACACCGCCAATTTATAGCAGTTACATTAAAATAAAAATTGCTTCTACACATGATGAAATTAATTTAATAAACCTATACGCTCCAAAGTCCGTTTATCCAACCGGTCTGGAATGGATGCGGGCCCTTCCCGGTGATGGGTGGATAGTTATGGGGGACCTCAACATCCACCACCCGCTCTGGCTCGCAAAAATTCCACCCACACGCAAAATAGGACACAAACAAGCAGAAGACATTCCTAATTCAAATTTATTGATTCTAAACAATGATGATATAACCAGAATACCAGATAGCGACCACCAACATCCATCAGCGGTTGATTTAACACTTATTTCCCCAAATCTTTACTTAGATACTTCCTGGACACTGGGCGATGACGCAATGGGAAGCGATCACCCCCCCCCCCCCCACCCCAGTGTCCCTGGAAATAAATCAAAAGCCACAATTGGTTTCTAAATTCCCCTCAAATAAAGGTAAATTCTTATATAAAAAGGCAAATTGGCCTTTGTACGAGGCCACAGTTAGACAGAGCATTAGAGGCGTCGACACCTCGGATGTCGACGCCTTCAGTGCCACTCTAACTGGGGTCATAATTAAAGCCGCAGAGGCAGCCATCCTACGTAGTAGGGGTGCTCCTTCTGGCAAACCAGCCAACCCCTGGTGGACGGATGACTGTGACATGGCTGTAAAAGACAAGAAAAGAGCCTAAAATAAGTGGAAAAAGTTCAGGACACCTATAAACTATGTGGCAATGAAGTCGGCAAAAATCCAATGTAATAAAATTACAGCCATGGCAAAACTTAAATACCTAAATTGCCAAATTTAAATAGAAATATAGTCACCTACTGACATGATTAAAGCATGGAAAATTATTAAAAAAACTGAAAATCAAGTATAATCCTTCCCCAGCCCCATTGATAAATAATGGAATTAAGTATACTACTGATCAGGAAAAAGCCGAACTCCTGGCCGAAACTTTTGCTGTTCTACAAATAAATTTAGTCCGATAGCTAGTAACTTTAGAGCTACGGAAGAAAGTAAAGCAGCCTTCCAAAATCCTCCTTCTCTACTGAAAGACTCATCTGCGATTAATCTCCCCTTAACCATATCTGAACTGTCTCAGGTAAAGGCTACAACAACCTCACCGGGACAGGACGAGATAACCTATATCATGTTAAGGAAGCTTCCCCCTGAGGGGAGAAAACTTCTCCTTAATTTATTCAATCGGTGCTATAGGGAGGGTCGCCTTCCACAAACTTGGCAGCATGGGATAGTAATTCACATACTTAAACAAACAAAAAAAACTAAAAAAAAAACCAAAAACAAACAAGAAACGTACCAACTTCATTTCGACCTATAACCCTCACCTCAAACATACGTAAAATATTGTAAGCGGCTTATAAAAAGTCGCCTGGAATACTACCTGGAAAAATATAAGGTAATCTCAACCTTACAAGCAGGATTTAAAAAAAAAATGGTCAACGTCAGATCAGGCTGTTACGTGGTTGAATCGTGGTCGTAGAATGATACTACACCAGACGCACACACGTAGAGTTCTTTTAAATAAACCTCCGTTCAGCTGCAATCCGTCACACGTGGCTTAAGGATGTAGACAATACTGGAGTAACAGTTCCAACAATATTTCATTACAGCGATGCGATCTCCACGAAATGCGTTCACAATTGCACCAACAATAGTACAAAATCTTCTCAACTCTAACACAAAGCGTCTCTCAATGTACATCAGCCTTCACTGCAGATCTCCGTTACTGACAATGAAGCACGATATCTTGCGTAACGTTCTCTCAATATCAAAGCGTTTTACGATACAATGCAATTATACAACTGAACACTGTACCGACGCTGTTACATCGCAATTCTACAACTGAACAATGTACAGACTTTGTTACATCGCAATCCTAGGACTGAACAATGTACCCAGGTGCTTCCTAGCACGACTCTTTTATAGTGACAGGCTTTCCAGAAAGATCGAGCAAAATCGTACAGCACAACCAATCAGAACACAGTACGTATCTAAAACTCAAAGGTGCATTCACACTGGAATATTCTATAAACATCTGGCTACGATCTTCAACTTCTACGTTAAGAAAATCCGCGGCGCGCGATGACGTCACACAAAAGTAGGCCAGACAGGTCACGACCCCGCCCACTCTAACTGGTAAACATGCGAATAGTGCATCAGCACCGAAAGCCAATCGACACGCGGGTAGTAAACAAATGAATATCCGAGCGGTTTCTAGACCTTTCCTGACTCAACTCCGTGTGGCAACATATACTCAACACCGCACTATTCATAAACGAAAGTGAAATTCTCTAAAAAGATACGTGATTCGAAATCGTGATAGCTTAAATAAAACGTCGGATCGTTACCTACGATTTATGCATGCACGCTCTAACGGAAGAACACAAAACAACACAACCACAATCGTAACACAGGCCTTAAAAAAAAAAAAAGTAATGGCCTGCTTTTTCGACGTCAAACGAGCGTTTGACGTCGTTTGGCATAAAAAAGAAATATTGCAGAAGGTTAAAATGCTTGGCTTAACTGGAAATATATATAATTCTCTTCACAATTTCCTGCAGCGTACTCTGCAGGTCAAGCATGGGCAACACAACACTCTGCAACACATAAAACTGACTGCGGGGTACCTCAAAGCACTTGCCTTGCCCAGATGTTATTCAATATTATGATGGCAGACCTTCCGGCCTATCTAAAATCTAAGCTCGATAAATATACTAATACCACTTTAAAACTATCCCAATTTGCCGACGACATTGCCATTTGGAAACCAGTCAAAACAAATAATTCAAAAGTCAGGGAAATATCAATAGAAAAATCGAATAAATTCCAGAAGTCAATCGATGTAATCCAAAGATACCTAGAACTAAATGGTTTTGAGTTGGCCCCTGATAAAACACAGCTGATAATTTTTAGTCCAAGCAAAGTTAAGTTCCTTGAACAGATTACCATAACCAATTATAATGTTAAGTACCTCATAATTCCCACAAATCAAATAGAATTTCTGGGGGTACTGTTCACATCCACACTGAAATGGACTCCACACATAAATAGCCTCCTCTTGAAAGCAAATAGAGCGATAAATCTGATTAGAATACTCAGGCAAGAACCATGGGACAGAAACATCAAGTTACTGCTGCACCTCCACCACGCCTTGGTACGCTCAAACCTTAATTTTGGAGCCGAATGTTTTTTCTCGGCCTCAAAACAAGTTTTAAAAAAAACCTATCGAAACTATGGAAATGCGGTCACTTAAATGCATTCTGAGTGTACCCCTACATGCTTCGAATAAAGCAGTTTATGCCCTCACAAACATTCTTCCCCTTGAATTTTTTAGACTAAAATATTGTACCAATTATATAAACCGCATTTTGGGAACTGCTAAAAATGCCCAGAAGACATATTATAGCGAACTAAAAATGGACCGTGGGGAACAAGTCTTTCACTCAATACAAAAGCATAAGATTGAACCAACTCTTATCTCAGTAGTTCATGAAGTCCAGGAACAGATGGGATAGTGCCCCACTTAATTTCTCCTGCTCCTCTAGCTCCTATGCCACCTTGGACCCTCTGCATGGCCTCTATTAAAACAGAAATTTCAAATATTACTAAAACAAAAGTGACCCACATCTACAAAGATCAGCAGCCTTGGAGTATCTTGATGCTAACTATCCGCATTCTATTATCGCATATACTGATGGGTCCATAGATGACTCTGGAAGAGTAGGATGCGGTGTGTTTATCCCATCCTTAGAGAAAACACTTAGCTATAATTTGGGTAGGGACTGGTCCATATGCACGGCAGAGCTCACGGCCATCTTGATGGCCCTAAACCATGTTTTAGCTCTCCTGTTGCAGCTGTACCAGTTTCTAGTCTGCACAGACTCCAGGGCTGCACTACAAAGTATCCAGTTAGATGACAGGTCGGCTCGCCCAGATATTGTAATAGAAATAAGATTAGTAATACACCAACTTATTAGTAGGGGAGTTGATACTGCCCTCCAGTGGATCCCTGCCCATGTTGGTATCCTTGGCAACGAGACCGCAGACAGGGCCACTCGGGCTGGCGCCGTAAATGGCCCCGGTTCCCAGCCCATCCGACTTCTGTTATCTGCAAAGGAAACACAAATCCGAGTTGCAAAACTAATACGAGAAAACTATCTTTATAATAATAAATTACTTGCAGGAGAGTATCCGAGCGTCCTTGCCTACAGGATAAACAAAGAACATAATATTTACAAAATGCCCTTTACCATAGACGTAATTAATAGAATATGTACAAATAGTTGGAGGACTGGCTGGTCCGACCCGGTTTGCCTCTGCGGCGAGGACTTCACCCCTGATCATGCGATCTTGGAGTGTGAGGCCTTCGCCGCGGAGTGCAGGGAATTTAGAGCTCAATACCCTGCCGCTTGGTTGGTTGGTTAGTTCGGATTTAACGTCCACAGCACCGAGGTGATCATGGACGGCCCTGACGGGCGGGTTATGGGGGACAGGGAAATCTATTGCCTATGGAGTACGACCTGAACACTGATCAACTCAGGCGCACTCCATCTGTGCCACTTTGATTTACCAGGACCTTTCAACGGACATGCTATTGAACAAATCCGTTTTTCCTCCTGGATTGTGAGTCCAGCTACCGGGGCCGGGACGGGATTCGAACCCACGACCCGGCGATTCCCTTCGGTCTCCTGCTCCGACGTTTAACCGCCTTAGCTATTTCGGACTCAACCCTGCCGCTGTGGCTATACACACTATTATGTAATCGGCTGACTCTGATACTGTTATCAAAGACAGTACGGTACTGAAAACACCTAGATTGAGCGAACGACTGCTGTTTGCTTCTTCCTGTAATCACTTGGAGAAACTTATGAAGAGGCCCAGCCTTTAAAGTGAAATAATAGTATAGTGCCTACCATTGTAATGCTCCCATCCCGATCCTGAATTTCGGTGCTGGGCCGGGAGGGCACGATTGTTTTTCCGACGGGGCTGTATGTTTGTTAACGCACATTCTATCTTGGTGCGCATGCGCATTGAGCGCTCTCATTATCATAAAATAATTTTGTCTATTTTAATTTTAATTGACCTCGCCGGCTTATATTATTAAGTGAAGTTTATTATATATAATATGAATCACAATTATTATATAGTTGGAAAAGTAAAGTATCAAGCCATAGCGGTTGGCTAACCCATAACGAGTGACCGCGACCGTATTTTACTAAAGTAACTAAGCAATTGCGCATGCGTACCGCGCGTGGACTAGCCTTTGTGCAGTCGCGCGCGGGCTGTATGGCTAACACCTCTCTGCTACTGCGCTACTCCCCAATAATATAGTTAGACCGATCCAAGCTGCCATACCAGAGTACAAAATAGCTCAGGCGGTTACACGTCGGAGCAGGAGAGCGAAGGGAATCGCCGGTTCGTGGGTTCGAATCCCGTCTTGGCCCCGGTAGCTGGACTCACAATCCAGGGGAAAAAACGGATTTGTTCGGCAATAGCATGTCCGTTGAAAGGTCCTGGTAAATCAAGTGGCACAGTTGGAGTGCGCCTGAGTTGATCAGTGTTCATGTCGTACTCCATAGGCAATAGATTTCCCTGCCCGCCCCCCCCCCCCCCCCCCATAACCCGCCCGTCAGGGCCGTCCATTCCCGGTGACGTGGACGTTAAACACGGAACTAATCAATCAATCAAGCTGCCATACCGATTGTCTTCACGCGAACCGTGCGCTGCTCGCTCTCTACGCCGTAACTTCTAACCAAGGATTGTACATATTAGCTTTTATAGAATCTTTAAAAATTTAAATTTTTTTAACTTGCTCATGATGAAATTTAATCAACGTATGAACTGGAAATTCGAACTACTTTTATATATATATATATATATATATATATATATATATATATATATATATATATATATAATATATATATATATATATATATATATATATATATATATATAATATATATATATATATATATATATATATATATATATGGTCCGGAAATTTTAATCTTGGATTTTAAAAGTCGAAAATAAAGCTCACGCTGACTTAGTAAATTTGGGACCGTATGTTATTGGTCAGTGTATAAATGCTAAAAACCTATCATGCAATATATCATAGATACTAATAGTCGTTTGGAAATCTACTTCACTTTGTTGTGTCGTTAACCAAAGTCAAAAAGCTAGTCCCCGATCACTCTGTGCCAGTGGGGCACTAAACTGGATTTAACATAACGTGCCGTGATGAAAAGCACAGCCTCCACAAAAAATAAATAAAAATATAAAAAGAAATAATAAAAGATAAAATAAAAAAAATAATAATATGACCAACCAAACACCACTGTAAAAAAATTATAACCAACCATTCACCACAACAAGCAAAATAAAATAAAATAAAATAAAAAATAAACATAATTGCCCCGTTTTATCTACCTGATAATGAGACCGGTGTTGAGGAGGATTTTTTGTTTGCTTCACTACATCTGTGCAGTTGCAGGGGGGAAAAGACAAAATCGTACCCTTATCTTTTATCATCATCTCATGCATCCATTTCCGCACCCGGGCCCCCTCATCCCCTCCACCTGCCCCTCCCCCCCCCCCTGAAACCCCCCCCCTCAACCCCCTCCCCCTCAACCCCCCCCCCCCCCCACAACACTAGGCGTCGACTTTTTCGATAGGCGTTGCACACTTATAGTAATAGACTTATGCAGCTCATGATGCTCTTTGGCTCTTGCGGTTAGACCGTCTTTCTTTTTATTTCAATTTTTTATGTACTATTACATGCGGCATATAAAGAGACAATCTCGAACACGAGATTGAAGAAACTCGTACAGCAAAGTTAGGGAAAAATGAGAGTTTTTCTTACAAATCATGACTTTTATGACAACGTTGTTAATTAACAGCGTTCTTACATGGTTATTTATTAACAGAAGCCGGTGTTTGTTCACTGTCACGGTCTCAAGACTGCTGGGGGCAAATCATGTTGCAAACTTATATCAATAATGGTCAGCAACTTCATCCCAGACGTGCATAAAAAAACGTAAAAAAAAAAAACCCATCTCGATCCCATGTTTACTGTTGAGTACACATTTGACTATGAAATCTGTTGTGTCAACGGTACTGAAATTACTGCTAGTAACGTGACGTCCTCGAAATTTTGGGCAACATGCATAGTAGTATATCAGACTACGTGGCAGGCTACTTGGTCATGTTCTTTTTGTCTGTCGGCAGCAAATACAGAACAAGTGCGCAGTGCCATGATGGCATGCCGCCAGTTTGTCTCTCCATTGCTTCCGTGAAGGAAAAAGTCGATTGGATGAAAGAGAATCTCACTTACGCTTGTAGCAAAGGTAAGTGTTCGGATTGCGTAAATGAATGAACGAGTAAAAACAAATCTAACATACAAACGAAGTACTGGACCAACAAAATATACACACGAACCAAAAAACAAGGAGGGAACGAACAATGTAAGTTATTGTTAGCAGGGGTTTGAAACACGACCTCTTCTGGCTTGAGGCAGGTCAAAGAAACCACTGTACCCCAACGGCCGAAGGCTTGAAAGGTTCAATGGTTACTTTGATCTCCCGCAGGCCTCCAAGGGTCCTTGTCTCGATTCTCTCGTGATGTCAAATGAGCGCAAAAAAGGAAGGCAAAGGGGTAACAAAACTTGAGGTCACACACTGTCAATCAGACCTAAATTAAATTAATGACCATTGACCTTTCAAAAGCGCACTGATATATGGCACTGAAAGAATCACAGCACGGAGACTGTTGTGCTGAGCGTCCTGGATGGTCTGCTAGTGAAGGCTTGTCTCTCTCATTGCTCTGCTGCACCTCAGCGCAGCATTTGACACGCTCGATCATTTTGTTTTCTAAAGAGATTAGAGGTGACCTTTGGCATCCGTGGTACCGCCCGGGCCTGGTTCACTTCATACGTTAATGATCGTTCTCAGCATGTTATTGTTAATGGCCAGCTATCTGCTTCTAGTCTTTCGTTGTGTGGAGTCCCTCAGGGCTCCGTATTAGGGCAGAATATCCCATGAGTTAAAATGAGATGTGTAGAGTGTGAAAAGGACCGGACACAGGACGGAACCCTGTGGAACGCCGCAGGAGAGCCTGACTGGGTTGGAGGAGACGCTGTCGATGGTGACAGATTGCTGTCTGTCAGAGAGGTAGGAGAGAAACCAGGAGTGAGCAGAGTCAGTGATGCCAAAGGAGTGGTGAAGGCGATGGAGGAGGATAGAGTGGTCTATGGTGTCGAAGGCGGCAGAGAGATCGAGTAGCGTAAGAAGGGAGATGTTGCCCGAGTCGGTGGAGATAAGCAGGTCGTTTAGGATATGTAGAAGGGCTGTTTCAGTGCTGTGATGTTTACGATAGGCAGACTGGAAGGGACTGAGGTGGGTGTTGTCGGCGAGGTGGAGGTTGAGCTGGTTGAGGACAACCTTCTCAAGAAGATTGGAGAGGAAAGAGAGATTGGAGACTGAGCGGTAGTTCTTGAGATCGTTTGGGTCGAGGTTGTGTTCCTTGAGGTGAGGACGGACAATGGCGGACTTGAAGATATCGGGGACGGAGCCATTTTCTAGAGATGTGTTGATGATGTCGATGATGAAGGGCAACAGTTTTGGAAGGCCGCCCCGGTACAGAGAAGCTGGGAGGGGGTCTAGTTCGCAGGTTTTGAAAGTCATGGACTTTATGGTCTTGAGGACTTCATCCTGAGAGACGGGGCGGAAGGACGAGAGGGGAGTGCCGGGAAAGGGTGGGCGGGGAGAGGGGGGGGGGGGGGGTTCAAGAAGGCAAGGCGGAGAAGGCAGAGTGTCGAGTGTGTTGCGCAGAGTTTGGATTTTGTCGGAGAAATAGGTGGAAAAAGCGGACGGGAATTCTTCTTTGCTGTGTGTGTTGGGAAGAGGAGAGTCTTTAGAAGTGCCTAGGAGTGTGTTCATGGTAGCGTAGAGGGTTTTGGATGAAGTGGATTCCAGGATTTTGTTTTGAAGATGGTACAGGTACAGCCACAGAACCCCCAACCAAAGTGAGGGCATGTGGACAGGTTTGATTCACTGACGAGAGCGGTACATGGCCGGCAACCAAAGTAAAAACTTGCTCGTATGATACACACAAAAATGAGTGACGAAAACCAAATCTAGACCTGTGTGATGATACATTGTATATACGGCCAATTCGGAACCAGGCTGAAATTAACATGTCTTTTGGTGTGGGATGTTGAGTAGCATTTTGCGCAACTTGACACCAGTCAAAGTCGAAAGGCACTGCAAAACAATTCCGTATCCCATAATAGCCAGCTCAACCTCCACCTCGCCGACAACAACATCCTAAGTCCCTTCCAGTCTGCCGATCGCAAACATCACAGCACTGAAACAGCCCTTCTACATATCCTAAACTACCTGCTTATCTCCACCGACTCGGGCAACATCTCCCTTCTTACGCTACTCGATCTCTCTGCCGCCTTCGACACCATAGACAACTCTATCCTCCTCTATCGCCTTCACCACTCCTTTGGCATCACTGACTCTGCTCACTCCTGGTTTCTCTCCTACCTCTCCGACAGACAGCAATCTGTCACCATCGACGGCGTCTCCTCCAACCCAGTCAGGCTCTCCTGCGGCGTTCCACAGGGGTCCGTCCTGGGTCCGGTCCTTTTCACACTCTACACATCTCCCCTGTCCAACATCATCCAGTCTCACCACATACACCACCACCTCTACGCTGACGACTCACAACTACTAGATAAAGACAAACTCGACAACACTCAGTCACTACTGACCCGCACGGCTGACTGCTACGAAGACGTGAAAAACTGGATGACAGCAAACAAGCTTAAACTAAACGACGACAAAACGGAAGCCATACTGGTAGGCACTCGCCAGAAACTTTCCCAGCTCCCCCCTTCTCTCCACCTTCAACTCGACAGCACCCCCATCTCCCTCTCTGGCTCTGTCAAGAACCTCGGCGTTATCCTCGATTCCTCTCTTTCCATGACCAGCTTCGTCTCCGCCACGGCCCAGGCATGTTATTTCCACCTCCGCCGCATCAGTCAGATCAGAAAACACCTCACTACCGAAGCTGCCACCAAACTCGCTGTCTCTCTCATCTTATCTCGCATCGACTACTGCAACTCTCTCCTTTCCGGACTTCCTCACTCTACCACTCTCACTCTTCAGCGCGTCCAGAACAATGCTGCCCGCCTCGTCCTCAGAAAGAAAAAATCCGACCACATCACTCCCCTGCTTAAGCTCCTTCACTGGCTCCCCATCCCCAAACGCATCCAATACAAGATTCTGTCTCTCTGCCACAAATCCCTGAATAACTACGCTCCTACCTATCTCTCCAACTTACTTCACCCCTACACTCCTTCCCGCTCCCTCCGCTTCGCCTCCGACCCTCTCCGCCTCCTCATCCCCCGCACTAAACTCAGCACTTTCGGCCACCGCTCCTTCTTCGTCTACGGTCCATCCACCTGGAACACTCCCCCACTCTCTCTCCGTCAGAAACACTCTCCTCCTTCCAGTCCGCCCTCAAAACTCACCTCTTTCAACAGTTCTAACACTATATCACCACACTCCCACCCCAAGCTGACCGTCGTAATGTATTTTCACTATTTGTGGTACGTGAGTCATTGTCTAAAGCGTGCGCATGCGTGTGCGAGTTGTGAGTGCGCGCTTAGAGTTATAATTATTATAAGATAAGCGCATTATAAATACCGTAATTATTAATTAGTATTAATTATTAATAGTATGAATGGCTGACGTCACAGCAAAAAACGCGTTCAACATGCAGTGCGCACTTTGTGATAATATATTGACACCACTCGTAAACTAACAGGCTGCCCGTCTAGTTACACTCGCGCGGACGACGGATTCAGGCGACTGAATCTGAGCGCGGACGCGGCTAAGCTCGTCTGCCTACCCCTTCGTAACACTTTCAGTATGTGATTTTAAGTTTCGATGTTCGAGGAGAAGAAAAAAATTTATCATCATGTAAGCAGTTTTCTTTCAAATTCAAATTATTTGCATTTAGAGCGAGTTGAAAAACAAATAAAACTCGCACTCTCAGAGCATTGGACCCACGCAGAACGTGAGGTTGCCGATACCTACTATTTTAAACTTCAAACCCAAACTTTGTACTTTGAGATACCTGGTTAGACCTATCTATGCATACTGATTTGGATGACCCCTCGGAAAGGTCAAATGTCACAAGAGGTCGGTAAATGAGTGAAAAAGAACGAAGTTTTGTGTTTTTTGTCAACCTTTTTGCAAACTCTTTAATCAAATTTGGCGTCCAGTTTACTGATGGGGAAAAATATTCTAGGCATACTAATTTAGTTGACTCATCGGAAAGGTCAAGGTCACGGGGTTTTGACATTATGTGTGAAAATGCTTACATTTTGTGAAAACATGGATTTCGCTTGTGCGAAGCCAGCACTTTATTTATTGTCACACAGGTCACGCATGTGCATCGGTCATGCACTTGAGCCATATTAGCTTTGCCTTTCTTGTTTTTGCTGACAAGATCAAAATCTTTAAATGTCGGTGTAAATCTTCCCAGCCTGAACATGCTTGGCTGAAATCTCAAGAATCAGACCTGAGAACATTTAAAATGCCGCGATTCCAATCGTAATTTAGATGTTATTATACTCAATGTTAATTTACACAGAATACTTTTCAGCATGCATGGGTTCGCTCAGGCTTGAATCCATCCAAATACGATAAAACAAAAATACATTGGGTAGATTCACATCTGGGCGGACTTATGGTGGTTGGGTAAATTTACGTTAGGTAGACTTTCGCCTAAATATAATGTTTGTGTTTCGGTTCACCCCAGTGGCACCCTTTATAATTCCTGCATATATTTGAAATAATTGTTTAATTAACTGCTCCGCTGATCTTATGTCGTTATTAACCAAATGAATGTGAAACACTCCCGGATTCTTTCTTTTGTTTTCAGTAGCAAACGAGACTACGAACACTTTTCCAGTCCACTCCGCCATTCGTCTTGCATTTCGAACTCGATCATATCAGTTATGCTGTATGTGACTAATGGTCATAGCCACAGACATAATACTGATCAGAGTCGAAGCTATATATCCATAATCATAGTAAATTTTAGTTTAGGAAGAGGTTTGCTTTTTTCTAACTCCGCATCTCGAATAGGCGCTCAGTAAAGTTCCGTAAGGCATGCTCCAACTGAATGTTTATGTGCACTAAAGTGTGCACAAAAGTGCACTGAAGTGTGACTATTCGCCTTAACAGTGTTTAAACTGCAGTGAGAGGTACTTGCACAAGATGCCCGCTCCAAATTATTTATTATAAGCTATGTTTGGCACACTGCCCGACTTACGATCAACCCTGTCCGACTATCGATCAATGGGGAGGGGAGTTGGAGGGGGAGGGTCCTGCTTCAGATATAAGTGCTGTTTTCACCCCTTATAGACTCAAATAACACAAATTATAGAACAACAGATGGCAAAATGGATGCCCTGATATGGCATTTAGCAATTTGCAGGCACTTAGTTGCTTAAAGCTAAAAGAAGTGCCCGACTTTAGATCCATCTCCCCTAACAGAAACATATTCAAAACGTCATTGACAATGTTATGTTGGGCAATATCATGAACAATTGTGAAAAGAAAATCTGCCCCGTTGTTTTCAATGAAAATTGCCCTTCGTTGGGAATAACACAATGGAATCATGACATGTCCAGCCTGTGAGTACCTTTAGATATTTCTAGATTGCTTGTACCCAATCTGTAAGGTGACCGTAAATCAAACTTCCTTTCTTTCGTCTTGAATATATTCATTTCGAGATCTTGGAGAACCACCCACCCCAATTCTGTCCAATAATTAACTTATTTTTACAGGCAAATACAATTTCATTAAATTAACTTACCATCACTACCTTTAATTTTTTGTAAGTGTGTGTGTGTGTGTGTGTGTGTGTGTGTGTGTGTGTGTGTGTGTGTGTGTGTGTGTGTGTGTGTGTGTGTGTTTCAGATTTGAGCTGTCAAAATACATTTTTAAAGTGCCCATGTAAGGTGACCGGAACCGGAGCACATGAGGAGTTCGCTGTCGAAAGGTTCTGGTAAGTATATGCAAGTCAAGTGCTTCTGACACAACAACGAAGAAAAAGAACCGACAGTATTACAGCATGTTTTGCAAGGCCCCGCTCAGGTTTACAGTTGCTGCTCGTTTACCTCAGTCAGTTTACCTAGTACTTACAGCTATCGAATAGTTTGGAACCGCCATTTTCTCCAGACTGCGCATGACTTGTTAGTAGTCCCTTTTATTTGGCTGGTCGCTTGCCACCAAGAAGATTATAGTCTGTTTTATCACAACGCGTAGGTTAACCGCGTTGCGAGAGCTACCTCTTGATAGGCCTCAAGGTGGATGAATTTATCGAAATAAAAATAGTTGAAAACGGTTGTTTTTTTTTTTTTATCTCAGCGATTCCCTTGTTGAAACTAGAGACTACTAATGAACCCGACCGACCCGGGATCCCACGCATATCTGTGTTTATAATAATAATAATAATAGTAATAATAATAATAATAATAATAATAATAATAATAATAATAATAATAATAATAATAATAATAATGCCGGTTATTACATAGGCGCTTTCTGTGAACCGGCCTAAGGCGCCGCAAACTGAACCCAACAAGCATGCTGACATGACACGCACACCAGTGCGTAAAGGCCATTGGACATTTGTCGGCCCGTTGACCGTTAGCGCATTGGGACGCATTTACTCTGCAAACAAACACAGTACGAGACAAACCCACGACATTCAGGTTGTGTAAAGGGTCAGCTCAGCGCTTAAGTTTCGGACATTTTGATCGCATGTATTTGAAATTATAAAGTCGCCTGACACCGGTACGAAAGTGGAGGAGGAGGAGGAGCCAGAGAACGCGGGGGGATAAGCAACCCTACCGTACGCCCGAATTAACCATCCCAAAATGCTGAGAAGAAAAACGTTGCAAGAATATATAGCCATCATAAAGAAATCTTATGAAATGTGTTATTGTATGACAGATTTGTCAATTTCTGCTGCTTATGATTTGTTGCAGTGACTGAGAGAGTGCAGACTGGAGAAACATATGAGCCAAAACATTTGGTTATGGTGCTTCTGGAGTGTTAATTCCATATTTTTTAAATATCACACACACACACACACACACACACACACACACACACACACACACACACACACACACACACCATCACACACACACACACACACACACACACACACACACACACACACACACACACACACACACACACACACACAAATCCCAAGTGTGCAGATCAGTGTATCGGTTGTGCTTGATAGCGAGCGCTTGCGCAATATTGAACAATACAGTGCGCTCTGCCGTGGTAACTAGATGGCTGTTACTATCTTACTAGTGTCGCCAACTTGTGTACCACTGCCGCATGTGAATTGTCACCATTTTCAGAACAAACTAGAACAAGAAAGGCAAAGACCTTATGGCTTGTGTGTACGACCAAATCACATAATGATTGTTACTTTGTGACCTTGACGTTTCCAACAGGCCACTGAAGTGTTTAAGTGTCTAAACGTATGTAGACGGTTGGCTTGTGTAGCAGCGAAATCCAAGTTTTCTCAAAATGTATGCATTTGTTTTCACAAATGTGTCAACCTTATGTGATCATTGACCTATGTGAAGGGGGCGTTTAAGTTAGCATGCTTAGAAAGGTGTTGTCATCAGCTATCTGTATGCCAAGCTTGATTGAAAAGTTTGCAAAAAATAAAAAAAATAAAAAATATTAAAAAAAAATTAAAAATGCAATTGAACGAAAAACTTACATTTTTTTTCACACACTTGCTGATCTTCTGTGACCGTTGATCATACAGAGGTTTCATGCAAACTAGTATGTATGGAAAGGCCTATCATCAGGTACCTCTGCACCAAGTTTGTGCCTGAAGTTGAAAAAGGTATTTGACTAAAATATTTTTTTGTGCCAAATATAGCTCTTTTGGTCATATTTCTCGACCACTCCCCCCCCCCCCCCCCTCTCCTAGCTCGTAGACCAAGCGCATACCAAGGAACATCGCTTCGAGTCCCTGGTAGGGAAAAAACGCGTAGGAGTCGTGGCGCAGTGCTAAACGACAGGTATATTAAAAAAAAAAAGGAAGGAACCAAAAAAGCAACCTACATGGAGCTCTTGTGCTACCATGAACTCATGTAAAAGGTTCTAGTCAATGTACAAGCCACTGGAGCTCTACTGTGATGGAGAGATTTCAGACCTCCCGCCATTTCGTCCACAAGAAATTGAAGAATTTGGGATAAATAGATTTCACGTCTTTAGTATATACTTATTACCTTGATAAATTGTGTTGTCCCCGTCTTTTTTAAGCGTGTTTCTTTATCGTTCGGTACTTCTTTGATGGTAATAAGAACACATTTACGTCACTCGACAGCAAGATGACTCATATTCTTGTTGTTCATAAGTTCTTTGACGTCTCATTCTTGCAGTAAATAAGCTAGGAAAAACACTCTACTCCCTGAGAAGGCTCTTTACGGGAAGAAAAAGAAAAATACTAAGTAATTCTGCACCATCAGCTAATACGTTTTCCCAGAAAAATTTGCGACAGAGATAAAAACATCACGTGTTAACAAAATTGAGATGTTTGTCGGTCTAACGATGAAAACAATCTACCCCAAGCAACGGATCCTCTCCAATTCCAGTGTGCGCCATGACATCTGAAGGGTACTTGGGCGTTTGGAAAGCGTTAAGATCTAGAACATCTTATGAGTCAAAGTCAAATCACCCGGTAAGTTAACGGGCCAAGGATTCTTTGCGGTTGGATTCGGGGCCTCGGTTCTAGAGCCCCCAAAATAACTGAGGAGCCGGCTGGGGTACCCCCCCAAAACACACACACACACACACACACACACACACACACACACACACACACACACACACACACACACACACACACACACACACACACACACGCACACACACACGATGACCTTTGACCAAATCAGTATTCACAGAAGGGTTTAACCTAAGGGATATATGTACCAAGTTTGGGTTTGACCGTTCATATATTATGAATAACTGACTAAGAAGCTTGAATAAATGTTCATTCTACTGGCTCACGTGCAAAGCAAAACTGAGTCTATGTTTTGGGTCAGTGGTCGTCCGTCGTCCTTCGTCGTCTGTGGTAATCTTTAACGTTAGCATTTCCTCAAAGACTATTCAAGCCACAGTCGCCAAACTTGGCCCAACGATACTTTGAATACTTTGACCGTTCGAAACATACCAAAGGTCAAGGTCACAGGAGATCAGGAAATAGGTCAAGAATAGCTATTTTTGACAACATTCATTTTTTTCTCAAATACTATTCACAAACAAAAGAAACTTGGTACACAGATACCTGATGGTCAGAACTTTCTATGCACACTAATTTGGTTGACCCTTCGGAAAGGTCAAAGGTCACAAGGCTCAGGAAATAGGTAAAAGAATAAAATTCATTTTGACAATAGTCCCTTCTATATGACAGCGTTCTTCGCTGTCAAGGGTCTCTACCTTTTGTCTTTGACTTAAATTTGATGTTGAAATATCTCCTTTTGAAAAAAGCCTCGCAGATGTGCCAATGCGTCATAGTGAACTCTATAAGGGGCGCGCCCAGTGCATACGCATCATTGGTTTGTCAAAAGTCATTTGTCATGACGTATTTGTTTGTTTTTAAGTAATTTTATATTTAACGTGAAATGATTTTCGATTTCGCTTCAAGACTTGGGAAAATGGTGACAAAACTATAATTTCACGGTACAATTTCAGTCTTGCTATAATTGGTGTAAAATCAGGTTGATTTAGCTAGCTACATGATATTTTAAGTACACCTGCATGGTCTTCTGAAAGCGCGTCGATGTGTGTGTATGCGTGTACGTGCGTGCATGCGCGCGCTACAAACATCCTCAAGAGGCATATATATTCATGCGCCCTCCGGGCACATGATGATCTATGCCTCTTGGAGATGCTCGCATGTGTGAGGGAGAGAGCGAAATGAAATGAAATGAAATGAAACTTTATTTTACACGGATAAATATTAGGTCACAGGCGTATTTTGAATCTTGTCCTTGCTACACGCTACATCAAATATAACAGTAACACACACACACACACACACACACACACACACACACACCACACACACACACACACACACACACACACACACACACACACACACACACACACACACACACACACACACACCTCATTTCTCACGTACATGTCAATGGCCTAACAGTACAGAAAGATACACATATGAACAGGATATACGACTAGAGTTACATATTCATATACATACGTATCAAATCAATAGTACTAGAAACAAACAAACAAACAAAAATGATATGAGAGAAACAAATCAGGTTACACATCCACTCGTTCAATCCATAATATAGGCACACGCACGCACGCACATACTCATGCGCTCGCGGGCGTATGCACAAACTGACACCGTTGTTCTTACTGTAAAGGCAAATCAAGAGTCCAGAATTTGAGAAGAAAACAGAGAATGGTACAGTGGGCTTATAGTCAAGGCGAGAGTTTACTGAGAGATTGTGACCGTAAAAACATGACGTTAGGTGCTCATAGCTTATTTAGGTGCTGTGCTAGGCGGGTCTTGGATGTACTAGACAGGGATAGGGCGGCAGCAATATCTGCTGGTAATGAGTTCCACAATATGGCTCCCGAGTAAGATAGGCTGGTTTTAAATATGTCGCGGCGTGGCCTAGGTACGTACAGATTGTTCCTCGTTGTCTTGTACGGTGTGCTAGCGGGACTAAATAGATCCGTTAAGTAGCGAGGAGTTTTGGAGAGGCTGATTTTAAACATCAACACACCCTTATTGTATATAAGTAGCTTACGTAAAGGCAGCATGCCACAGGCTTTGAGTTGGTCGTCAGTGCTGTCTTTACTATTAGAGAGGGTTAACTTAGCTGCCCGCCGGTGGAGAGCATTAAGCCTTTTTAAGCACCACGGGATCAAAACCAAAAATACTGTCCAGGATTGCGCAGACAACAACAGCATTGACAAGACTGAAGACAATAATTATGGAAGGACAGAAACATCACACTCTGCTCCAAGATCAGACTGAAGCGCTCCTTAGTCATTTCAATATTCTTATATGCCTGTGAGTCCTGAACCCTCACAGCAGACCTTGAAAGGAGGATACAAGCCACTGAAATGAGATGTTTTCGAAGCCTGCTTAGGATTTCATACAGAGATCACATCACGAACAAGGAATTGGGAAGCAGAATCAGGCAAGCCGTCGGGCCCTATGAAAACCTATTAGCCATTGTAAAAAAAAAAAACAAAAAACACACCGCAAACTAAAGTGGTATGGGCATGTCACGCGTTCAGCAGGGCTAGCCAAAACAATCCTGCAAGGCACTGTGCAAGGAGGACAAAGGAGAGGAAGACAGAGGAAAAGATGGGAGGACAATATCTCAGAGTGGACAGGACTGAAGCTGGGCGGTACATTGAGAAGGAAAGAGAACAGAGAGGAATGGTAGGAGCTGGTTGTTAGGTCATCAGTGGTGCCCCAACGGTCGGCAATACTACGGGATATAGATAGATAGATAGAAGCACGCATCGATACACCCATCCCAAACAGTAGATGCATAATCTATATGTGATTAAATGTGAGCGTTATAAAAGATTTTTCTTCTATTCGTGTCTGTAAAATGAGTAAGTTTAGAGAGGAGGAATAAATGTCTGGACACGGTCTGACACATATTATTGACATGAGCGTGCCAAGTGAGCTGATCGTCGATATTGACGCCCAACAATCTGTGCTGTCGGACTTGCCTTATCGGCTGAAAGTCGAGTGAAAGGCTGAGTTGAGGCAGGTGAAGCTGATGCTTCTGGCGAGTAGTGATTAACATGCTCTCTGTTTTTGATGCGTTATGTAACATATAATTTTCATGGCACCATCTAGAAACATCGTTAATACTGCGTTAAGTGAGGAATTAATTTTAAGTAACGTCGGCTGATGAAACGTCAAGGGCCTAGGGTAGCGTCGTCAGCAAACATGCTGCACCTTACATTTGGCTGTGAAATATGTAGTGGTAGGTCGTTAATATAAATAACAAATAAAAGTGGACCTAAAAATATAACCTTGGGGGACTCCATGCTTTATGACACCTTTCATAGAACGTCTACAGTTAACAAACACATACTGACACCTAATGTCCAAGTAGGATTGAAAGAAAACTACGGAATGTGTGTTTATATGATACGTCGCTAGCTTCTGCAGCAAAAATCCATGATTGACTAGATCAAAAGCTTTTGAAAAAATTAAAAATACAGCAGCACCTGTCATCTGAGCCTTGTTAATAGATGTAAGTCAAATATTTGTTAGGTGAGACAGCGCCGTGTGTCAAGAGTGGCGGGGTCTAAATCCTGACTGCAGGGGGGTGAATTAAGTTGAGCTTGTCTAGAAAATTGCTCACGTGTTTGTGAACATGCTTCTCTATTGGTTTTAATAATAAAAATAATAATAATTACTGTATTTATAATGCGCTTATCTTATAATAATTATAACTCTAAGCGCGCACTCACAACTCGCGCACGCATGCGCACGCTTTAGACAACGATCTGACTGATGCGGCGGAGGTGGAAGTAGCATGCCTGGGCCGTGGCGGAGACGAAGCTGGTCATGGAAAGAGAGGAATCGAGGATAACGCCGAGGTTTTTGGCCGAGTCAGAGAGGGAGATAGGGGTGCTGTCGAGTTGAAGGTGGATGGAGGGAGGGACCTGGGAAAGTTTCTGGCGAGTGCCTACCAGCATGGCTTCCGTTTCGTCGTCATTCAGTTTAAGCTTGTTTGCTGTCATCCAGTTTTTCACGTCTTCGTAGCAGTCAGCCGTGCGAGTCAGTAGTGACTGAGTGTTGTCGAGTTTTCACAGGGCTGACAAAAGGGAGATTGGTCTAAATTTGTAAGGATCTGTGAGGTCCTTACTTTAGGCAAGGAAATAACTTTTTCTATTTTTCACCTTGTCGAAGGATGAGATTATAAATAATGTCAGAGACTCGACAACGTATGGGGCAGCCATTTTTAGAAAATACGTATTGATGCCGTCATGACGTAGTGAGCGCTTGTTTTTTAGCTGACATCAATTTTCCAACATCAAACACGGTCATAAACGGACTATACAAAGAAACATTTGCTTTTAGCTTTTCCTCATAATAGGTTTTAAGACGAATGGTGTGTATAGTTCATGAGTACTGGTATCTAACACTATCTAGCGGCAGAACGAAATGTTTGTTAAAAGTATCTGCTGATATTGAAGTGCATGGTGCCGTATGCCGCGATTTAGTGAAGGCATTGCCTCACAGACACAGTATCTGTTTTATTGTCCATTAAACGCTTAAAGTGCTTCTCCTGGGCCTCCAGGACTAAGTGCTTAACACGGTTGCGTTGTTTTCGATAAGCAGGAAAAGCTTTGTTACGTCTCAGTTCAATTCGAAGGGTCATGGCCTCTTTAATTTCCCTACTTAACCAATGAGGTAACTGTGCGTGCAGTTCACTCTCTTTTCACGTAACGGTGCATGTTTGTCAAGTACACCGAGGAACAAACTGTACCATCCTGCCAACGCATCTTCAGCGTTGCTATAGTTATAAACCGCATCAAACGAAGTTTTACATAGGTCGGTTAGGAACACTTCACTACTGAAATGTTTAAAATACCTGTATTGAATGGTAGTATGCTGGTGTTTGTCCACCTTCAGGGCCTAGTTACAGCATACAGAATAGTGGTCACTGATCACCAATTGAAGGACGCGGGAACTAAAGACTTTTGATTTGTTAGAAGTATAAACATGATCAATGAGAGTGGCAGACGACTCTGTAACTCTGGTGGCGTACGCGATAAGTTGCTTGAGACGTAAAATAGTGATAGTGGAATCCCAAGCGGGATGTAAAGTAAACATATTAATGTTAAAGTCTCCAAGTAATAATACATCGGCGCTACATTTATTTACTTTATCAACCATTGTTAAAAAGTCGTCGTACCACTCAAACGATGCAAACGGGTTTGTATACACAAATCCAATTAACAGTGGAGCAGATTTGTTTGTGTTGACCTCAACCCCTACGCTTTCAACAGTCTTTGATTCAAGGTCTACTCGTCTGCGCCCGCCGTGAGATGGTCTTAGTTGCCTGCTCGGCGCTAAACCCCAATAACCAATAACCAATACTCGTCTGCGCGAAAACTGCGCAAGAGAATCGTGAATATACACAGCAACTCCTGTTTGCTGCGGAAGTATAGGATCACGTCTGAAAATGTAACATGCAGGAACTGAAAGTGACACATCGCTAACTTTGGAATTTAGGCGTGACTCGATGATTCAAAATATGTGAAAAGGTGTGGGTTGGGTCAAAAGCACACACAAATCGGGAACCTTATTCACCAAGTGGTAAATGTTATGGTGCCCTATATGGAGCTGGTGCGATTTCAATGTATTATCAGACATTATTAGAAAGAAAAATGAGATATGCTAGCCTATGCAATAAAATAATGCAGAAAACAGTGTATATGCGGGTAAGCCAGATTACGGATAATCTGACGGTTCGGATCTGATATTAAACATATAAAAGCATTGATCAAGAAAACAAACAAACAAAAGAATAATCAACTTCGAGAAGGATGGTTAATGATGCTGAAACTGGTATAGGAAACAGAAGGAACACAGTGACCTGCAAAGTCAGTCAGAAATAATCACTATCTTGAATATCTGAAATGGGAACAATGGCAGTTATATGGCAGTTAAAGTACGAGGTCAAAGTCCTTCAGTCCTTGGGTACTGAGGTGCCATGTCTATGCAGGGGTAGGAATAAGTCGGCATCGTACTGTAAGGATATTGGCACAGTCCCAAGACACGGTAGTCAATTCCATACTCCGGCCACGGGAAAGGCAGGTAATATCTACTCTGATACCAGGGGAATGTGGTAGGCTGCTGTGACGGAGTCTGTTCGTCCCGTTGTTGTAGTTGCTGTGAAAGTAGACTGGTAAAGTCACAGTGGTTTGTCCGGCCAACGACAGCATTTTCAGGTACAGTTTGCTGCCTGGCAACGTCCAGTTTGTCGGGACAGTGTCACTGCGACGGTAACTGCTACTGGCGCTGCTGCCAAGAGGGGGTGAGGGGTGGAGTGGGTGGTCGGGTGTGGGGGGGGGGGGGTGACTGAAGTCTTGGTCCGGTCAACGTGTTCTGACCCAGTCCACTTCCGAGCGAGCGAGAGAGAGAATTACGTCATATTTAGAGTATGTCTGCGTGGTAACGGAGTTGCTTCTTATACGTCACCACCACTGTCTGACTTTCTCCATATGTCAAGTATTTTTACTGCTATATTTTTTTCTGAAAAGAATTAAATTTTACTGAAGAAGTTGAAAGGGTACAAAACTGGCTAACGAACTCATCAAATGTCTTTCTCCAAACTAGCTATAATAATAGTAATAATAATACATAGTTCTTGTATAGCGCTGTTCTCCAGGAAAACACTGGACTCACTGCGCATGCACAACAGCACACCCTTTCTCTCTCAGACACACACGCACAATTATACACTACTTTAAACCACCCCATCCCTTCCCCACACCTTACATTCACTTCCTCTGGGATCAGAATAGGTGGCAGTCAGTCAACAATTAGCTAAATATGAGCTAAGTGTTAAATGCCCGACAAAAAAGAAAAGTCTTTATGTGAGCCTTGAACTGTGACAATGTGGGCAGATTCCGCATTTCCGTTGGCATACTTGTGAAAATCACACTCATGGGCGGCAATTACATCAGATAGAGGTTGTGAATATAGAGTGGACAAAACAGGCCCTAATACGGAGCCCTGAGGGACTCCACACAACAAAAGAATAGAAGCAGATAGCTGGCCATTAACAATAACAGCCTGAGAACGATCCTTAACGTACGAATTGAACCAGGCCAGGGCGGTACCACGGATGCCAAAGGTCACCTCTAACCTCTTCAGCAAAACAGAATGATCGAGTGTGTCGAATGCTGCGCTGAGGTCCAACAAAGCAATGAGAGAGACAAGTCTCTCGTCTGCCTTCACTAGCAGACCATCCAGGATGCTCAGCACAGCAGTCTCCGTGCTGTGATCCTTTCTGTATGCCGACTAGTGCATTTCTAAAAGACCGTTTCCAGACAAATGGCTTTGTAGCTGTTTCAAAACAACCTTCTCCAAAATCTTTGAAATAAACGGAAGGTTAGAGACAGGTCTAAAATGCTTCAAGTCGTTTGGGTCCAGTCCAGGCTTTTTCAAGAGCGGTGTCACAACAGCATGTCTAAACTGAGTAGGCACAGCACCTGTAGAGAGAGAGGCATTAACTATGGTGGTAATCAGTGGGAGGAGATCATCAATACGCTGTTTTATGAGGGACGTGGGCAAGGGATCAAGCACACGGCTCTTTGTTGGTGATTTCATAATGAGTTCACGAATCTCCTGCTCAATCACTGGCTCGAAACGAGACAGTGAAGGGCCATTATACACACCAAAAGTAGGGGGATCACATGAACATGAGTCTAGTTCAGAGCGTATGTGCTTAATCTTATCCGCGCGACGATGTGTGTGTGTGTGTGTGTGTGTGTGTGTGTGTGTGTGTGTGTGTGTGTGTGTGTGTGTGTGTGTGTGTGTGTGTGTGTGTGTGTGTGTGTGTGTGTGTGTTAGTGCGTGCATGCGCGCGCGCCCCAAACATATCCAAGAGACAGATCCTATGATCTATGCGGCCTCTTGGAGATGCACGCATGTCTGTGAGAGATAGAGAGAGAGTGCGCGGCGCGCTCTAGAGAGAATTACGTCATATTTAAAGTATTATGTCAATGTCTGCGTTATGACGGAGTTGCCTCTTTTACGTCACCGCCACTGTTTGACTTTCTGTATATGTCACGTTTTCTTTACTGTTTTGTTCTTTTCTTTTCTTTTTTTCTGTGGAAAATATTTTTTTAAATAAATAAGTTGAAAGGATACAAAGCTGGCTAACGGACTCGTCCAATGTCTTTATCCAAACTAACTATATCCAAAATTTCAAGTAAGTATGACAACGATTACGGACTCTAATCTGGGTCAAACGACTTTCTATAAATGCTTGTTTATGTCTTAAATGAGACATTCAATTGCAATATGCTCGGAGTCTCTCTTAGCCACCCCTTTAAGAAAGTATTTCGCTACGTTTCAAGCACGTGTGTACAGAAATATCGGAGATTCCCTTGTTTACATACATACGCACACACACATAATATACATACATACGAACATAGGGCGTTTCGCGCCAAATGTACGTTCAGCAGCGAGGTTAGCGTTACTAGACATGACGTAAGTTTTATCTTGCTACTTTAATTGTGAGAGGTCTAGGCCTGCCCGCCTTTTACATCATGATGATGATGATAGAACTGTATTGCCATATGTAGTAATACATTAGGAAATCGTTGCGGTGCTGCGCAACACAATAAGAAGAACATTAAAAACATCAAAATATAATTAAGCTACTCACGTGCACACACACACACACACACACACACACACACACACACACACACACACACACCGTATGCCTTAGTAATTATTCTGGTCTAAGCATAAAGGCAATACACGCGATTTCACAGTAACACAAATCACATAGGACATATCGTAATATAAAACTGAACACGTCACTTGCATCATAGACACAGCAGTGTAGTTAGCCTATTCCCTAGACATTAGTTTGGCCAGCCACCTGTTGCTGTGGTATGCAGTCACTCCCCGCTGCGAGCAGGCTTTGTAGGTCACTGTCTGGCATCAACTATTCCTTCTATAATCTCTGTTGCGGGACTACTAATGTGTGTGTTATGCCTGTGTTTAATGTTCTCTATCTCTGCTTCCTCAGTTTTCTACATACCCTGCGGGATGTTTGACAGAAGATACACTTTGTAGTAGGATATTGGAAGAGAATTCCCTTCTAGTATCATGAACAGTTCTTCCAGGCAGTATGACTAGGCGCGCGCTAATGATTAATTGCCACCGATGGCTTATCTTGCACTCAGTTTCACCCGACCGCTCCGTAACTAAAAGTGTGTTTTGCACAGCCGTGTAGATGCAGTATTATGCTGATAGCTGGACAATACTGTTATATATATATATATATATATATATATATATATATATATAATATATATATATATATATATATATATATAATATATATATATATATATACATTACATTAAACAGTGGGACGTATGGGTCAGGTTTGGCGATTGTTTGCATCATTAAGAGTCTGGACAGCAGTTGGGTAAAAACTGTTTTTAAAACGACTCGTGCATGTTCTGATCGCTCTGTAACGGCACCCTGATGGCAACATCTCAAACAACTCATGGGCTGCGTGGGAATCAGCTCGGAGGATGGAGCTAGCCTTTTTTTTTTTAGCATTCTTTCGTGGAAGAGGGACTCTAACGAGGGCAAATCGATACCTATGATTTTCGATGCAGTTTTTACTACTCTGTTTAATTTGGATCGCTCTTTCTGTGTGGTACTGCCAAACTAAACGGTCAGGGAGAAGGTCAAAATACTTTCAATAACTACCCGGTAAAAGTTGGTCAAAATTTGTCTGCCGACGCCAAACGTTTTAAGACGTCTGAGAAAATACAGTCGTTGCTGTGATTTTTTCACTAAAGAATCAACGTTCTTCTCCCATTTAAGATCGTTTGAGATGTGGGTGATCGTTTGAGATGTGGGTGCCGAGAAACCTGAAACAATCAACAATTTCAACATGGCTACCATGAATAGTGAGGGGAACAATGCCACTTTTGATTTTCCTGAAATCCATGACCATTTCTTTCGTTTTAGGCACATTCAGGTCAAGGTTATTGTCAGAACACCAGCCAACAAGTTCATCTACTCTCTCTCTCTCTCTCTCTCTCTCTCTCTCTCTCTCTCTCTGTATGCTGTTTCATTGTTGTTTAAAATAAAAACTTCAACAGTGGTGTCGTCAGCAAATTTAACTGTAAGGGAGTTATCATCGGTTGATGTACAATCACGGGTAAAAAGAGAATATAACATAGGGGACAAAACACAACCTTGGGGTGCACCCGTGCTCAGTGTGACGGGCTTAGAAACGCGACTACATGAACCAGACGAGTGGTTACATCCACCTGACTGTCGAATCCCTGGGTCTGAATGATGACTGCACGGACCAACTCTGACTACCTGAGGTTTACCTGACAAAAATCGTTGATCCACTGGCATAGTGAACTGTCAAAACCTAGCTTGATTAGTTTCTCATAGAGCTTGGGTGGCACAATAGTATTGAATGCGGAGCTGTAGTCCACAAATAATACCCTAACATACGTGTTGGCCTTCTCAAGATGTTCCAGTGCACGATGCAGACCCAGGGATACGGCGTCCTCCACTGACCGATTCGCCCGATAGGCAAACTGGTGGGATAACAGTTTTAATGTGTTGCAGAACCAGACGCTCAAACGTTTTCATAATGACAGACGTAAGGGCAACAGGCCTGTAATTGTTAAGGGAGGAGAATGGGGACTTTTTCGGGACCGGAATGATAACATATTTTTTGAAGCATAGTGGAACTTTACAGATTCTGAGGGACCAGTTAAAGATGCCTGTGGAAACGTTTGAGAGCTGGCTAGCACAGTGACGGAGCAGGCTTGGCGAAATTTCATCCGGGCCTGCAGCGTTCCGGACATTCAACCTCTCCAGCATATGCTTGACATCGTGTTCATAGACAACAAAAGGCTGAGTGTCCTCGTCACTGGGTGTATGCAGCACAGGGGTGGTCATTTTGCTTGTCGAATCTGCTGTAAAACACGTTCAGTTTGTCTGGTAGTGTGGGGTCTTGTGTGTCTGCTGGTTTAGATGCTTGTTTGTAGTTGGTAATTTTCTGTAAGCCTTGCCGTAAGTCACGTGAGTTGTTTGTGGACAGATTATTTTCAAGCTTACTACGGTAGCTCAGCTTAGCAGCTTTAATGCTTCGCTGTAAATCATATTTTGCCTTTTTGTATTGTTGTTTGTCACCTGATAAAAATGCATCGTCTTTAGCTTTCACTATTTGTTTGATGGCACCATGAAACCAGGGCTTGTCATTCGGATATTACACGATAGTTTTGATTGGAATACATTGGTTCTCACAAAATTTGATGTAATCTGTCACGGTCTCTGTGTATAAGACAATGTCCGAAGCTGCATCTCTGAACACGCCCCAGTCCGTAGTCTCAAAACAGCCGCGAAGTGTGTCCGCTGCAGCATCCGTCCATTTGCGCACCGTGCACTTGACGGGCTTTTCACGCTTGATTTGTTGCTTGTAGGACGGGATTAGGTAGATCATGTTATGATCAGAGTTGCCAAGAGGTGCGCGTGCGACTGAATGGAATGCGTTCTTGATAGTTGAATAGCAGTGATCGAGAATATTGTCACCTCTCGTAGCGCATGGCACTTGTTGAACGTATTTTGGCGGTTTTTTTTTCCGTGTTGGCTTTGTTGAAATCACCAGCGACAAGTGAAACGCAGTCTGGACTTGAGTTTTCATGTTCAGTAACAATGTCAGAAAGCTGACTAATGGTAGTGGCTGTGTTGGCTTGAGGAGGAATATACACAGCAGTTAGGATGACAGACGAAAATTCCCTGGGCAGGTAAAACGGACGGCAATTTATTGTAAGAGTTTCTAGGTCAGGGGTACAGAACTGGGTCAGTACTTTGGCGTCTGTGTACCACTGGTTATTCATGAGAAAGCACACCCCGCCCCCTTTGCCCTTGCTGGATAAAGTACGACAGCGATCAGACCTGAAGATAGTGAAGCCTGTGGGTGATACAGCAGAGTCAGGCGTAGATGTATCTAACCAAGTTTCAGAGAAACACAACACACAACAGTCTTTGAATTCACGTTTCGTCTCCAGTAGGCATAGAAGTTCATCAGTCTTTTTACGAAGCGATCGCACATTTGCTATGATCATACTTGGCAATGCAGGTCTATGTTTGCGCTGACGCAGTCTGACAAGTGCGCCACCACGACCACCACGTTTACGCACGTGCTTTGATGGAACAAAAATGTCGTTGGCACAGTCAAACATGTTGAATTTTGGTGTAAAACTTGCTCCAAACTCACCCAGAGTCTCGCGAAACAGTAGCAGCATATCTCGGTCATACTGTAGACGAGTCGACGAGGAACAAATCACACAGAAGAAGAACAACAGCAACAAAACAAACACAGAGCGCAGCACCATTTTGCCATATGTCGGCGCCATCTAGGTTTATGGACATGTTATTAAATTCGCCCCACCGAGACACGTCCTAAAAAGTCCCTTGTATAAATAGAAGGAACTTAAAAAGGAAATTAAATCACTATCTAAAAAAAGAAAAAAAATGCTTTTTTGGGGGCAACGTTATATGTGTAAATCTTTTTTATGCTTTTAGATTAACCAACCGTCACGACGGGACTTTGAATTTTGACATTTTGATGTCTGTCACTTTTTTGGGTCAGTCATGTTACGACGACAGCAGATCAGATGTATAATGACTGCTCACTTTTTCCCAAAAGAAAAGAGTTATCCACTTTTCCTCTACATTGACTTGCACAGTCAAAAACCCAGAGGGATTTTATTATCTGTTTATTTTTGACTGCTAGAATTTTCCAGCGGAAAGTTGTGCTGTTTGTTGTTCCTATTTAACAACTTTGAAATGGAGCTTGTCGGATCGCGTTTCGGAGCATGCGTATGACGTTAAGGGCGTGCAGGCCCGAAATTCTGGTAAAGAAGTAACACGATTATTATGCCGTCACGTCTCGCTACGCAAACCTTGCTGGAGAACAAAAAAAGAAGAAAAGAAAAGGGGAGACTGCCAGTGCTGGAAGGTTACAAAGAAAAGTAGGTAAAAGCACTGTTAGGGGAGAGAAGTCTGCATGATCGACCAGTGATCATAGATCTACTGTGGCCAAAGCACACCAAAAAAAAAAAAAAAAAAAAAAAAAAAAGACAGGAAAGAGGGGGGGGGGGGGGGGGGGGGCGGCGCGCTAAGAAAGTGACTGGAAGCAAGGCATATGGAAGCCCTCCCGAAGGGGGGCGTATCACATATCCCACTGTTCCAGCCACTCAGTGCATGGAAATGTAAATCTAGGTCCCCCAAGGGGGGTCCAGATATTTAGCCGGTGTGGACAGCCGTTTCGGTCTTGGCGACCTCTTCAGCACACCATCGGCAATACTGGAGGAGGCAGGAATTTCTGCCTACCTGCATTGACAGCCACATTTTACTGTGGTGTCTGCAGGGGCATACATTCCATGCCACCACCTAGAGTTAAATTTCCATGCACCCTAAAAGAGAACCTACCAATAAAAGGGGGGGGGGGGAAGGGTTGCAGTTGATATTGTAGTAATAAATGAAAAGAAAGGGGGAGACTGCCAGTGCTAATATTTTAGGAAGGTTACAAAGGAAAGTAGGTAAAAGCACTGTCAGGGGAGAGAAGTGTGCATGAATGAGACATTCAATTGCAATATGCTCGGAGTCTCTCTTAGCCACCCCCTCTTTCCTATCTTTTTTTTGTGTGTGTGCTTTGGCCACAGTAGATCTATGATCACTGGTGGATCATGCACATTTCTCTCCCCTGACAGTACTTTTACCTACTTTCCTTTGTAACCTTCCCAAAATATTAGCACTGGCTGTCTCCCCTTTTCTTTTCATTTATTACTACAATATCGACTGCAGCCCCTTCCCCCCCCCCCCCCTTTTTGGTAGGTTCTCTTTTAGGGTGCGTGGAAATTTAACTCTAGGTGGTGGCATGGAATGTATGCCCCTGCAGACACCACAGTACAGTGTTGCTGTCGATGCAGGTAGGCAGAAATTCCTGCCTCCTCCAGTATTGCCGATGGTGTGCTGAAAAGGTCGCCAGACCGAAACAGCTGTCCACACCGGCTAAATATCTGGACACCCCCCCCCCCCTTGGGGGACCTAGATTTAAATTTCTATGCACTGAGTGGCTGGAACAGTGGGATATGTGATACGCACCCCCCCCCCCCCTTTGGGGTGGGGGGTCCATATGCCTTGCTTCCAGTCACTTTCTTAGCGCCCCTCCCTCCCCCCCTCTTTCCTATCTTTTTTTCTTTTTGGCTTTGGCCTCAGTAGATCTATGCTTACTGGTCGATCATGCACACTTCTCTCCCCTGACAGTGCTTTTACCTACTTTCCTTTGTAACCTTGCTAAAGAACGTTTGCGGTTCTAGAACCGAAGCCTCGAATCCAAACGCAAAGAATCCTTGGAGCATCAACTTACCGGATGATTTGTTGACCGAGGCCCCGAATCCAAACGCAAACATTCCTTGGGGCATAAACTTAACGGATGATTTGATGGTGACGCATATGATATTGTGTATCCTCACGCTCTCGCAACACCTACGTTTCCTTCAGATATCATGGCGCACAGTGTAAGTTGAGCGGGTCCATTGCTTCGGGTAGATTGTTTTCGTCGTGAAACAGGGACAAAATCTCCATTTTTTAAACACGTGATGATTTGTGTGCTTTGAAGTCTGCGTACTTGTTTTGTTTTTTAATTAGGTCACTGCGGAACCTTCAAGCTAAGGCGATCAAACATAACGCGTCGACTGAAATATTTACATGTTACTACATGTGCGGCCAACGTGTTGCACACTTACAGTATTAGGCTTATGGGTATACACGGTGAACGCATCCATAGTATTATTTCGACAGTACCTAGGAATTGCGTCGTGCACGATTCTACTCCTAAAGTAGATTGTGCGTCATTAGCGTGGTGTCATTATTGTTGAATTGTTACATTAATGTCCTGAAGGGGCCCATAGACCGGTTTCTTAAAAAATCGCATGAGGTGCATTTTCCAAGCACCTGTAAAAAGTAGTGGGGGAACGAAAGTGTCAGGCGAAAGTTTAAATCGATTAGAATGCATGTCGCAGTGGAACTGTAACGAAAAGAAACTTCAAAAGATTTCTTCCAATATCCTAACCCCTTCACTGCCTGGAGAAAGCTACCCAGCTTCCATAGACATAAACCCACATGTGCCTCTGTAGTAGCAGGATGAACATTTATTTCTCTTGTCACTTATACGTCCCTTTCACCTATTGTTTGGTCTCATTTACCTTTGTGGGTATTTTTTCGTAAATCTCGGCAAGAAACTATCCGTTACTAAACACGCTTTGGACAAAATCCGTTTCTTTTTCCTAGGTCATCCCATTTAGCCCCAACGCGGTACAGCAGGGGATAGACTGACCATGATAATTCAAGCTAATCTGGCACTACCCATGAATTATCATGGTAAATCCATCTCATGCAAATGGTACAAAGTCTTTAGACGTTACTTCGAAAATTTGGGAAATGGGTCCAAATGGGTTATTTTCCTTAGATTTGACAATAATCCTTTCCTTTGGTCTGATCTCTTTGCAGTACCCAGGTTACACCATTTGCCCAATGCGAGGCTAGCCTGCCGGCTGACTGTTCGCAGTATGTACCCGAGGTCATGAAGAGCAGCTATTCGAAGGTCTCTCTCGAAGTGGATCAGTACCTCTACTGCACATCTTCCGGAGGTCACGTACACACACATACACACGCATACACGCACGCAAACACGTTTTTCGTGGCAAAAATATAGTTATAAGTAGCGAGGTTAGCATAACTAGACATGGACGTGATTTGTATCATATATTCTCAGCACACATGGGGTACTTTGCAGTCAAATAAGGCATTGCACGCGCAAGTAAATGTGTGTGGTCAGTTCTGAAACACGTTTAAGCGTATTAGTGTAAGCCGCATGGAAACTCGGCAGTTTTGCTGACCTACAACGCATATTTTCAAACCTCGCAGGATACCAAAACGTGCATCTCGAGTAAAACCGGTTACGCGTGCAAACAGGCGAGTGTGGGTGGGTAGGCAATCGGTTCATAAAATGCCCCTGTCATTTCTCTTTTGGGCGCACGTGCAAAGCAAATGTGAATCTATGTTCTGGGTCAGTGGTCGTCCGTCCTCCGTCTGTCGTCCGTCCGCCGTCGTCCGTGGTAAATTAAAAAAAAATACTTTGTGGCAAGTTGAGTGACCTCTCTCAAAGGTCAAGGTCCCAAGGGATGACGAAACGGTCCAAAATTGCCATATTTTGACAAAATTGATTTTTTTTTCACATACTGTTGATAACTTCACACCCAAGCGTGGTATAATGATACATGATGGTAAGACCTTCCTATGCATATCAGAGGCGGATCGGGGGGGGGGGGAGGGGGGATCATAGGGCCTCCTACACCCCCGACCCAAAATTGTGTAAAATGCTATAACAAAAGCCCTTGTTTTGGGGTGTTTGGACCCCTGCCCCTGCCCCCCCCCCCCTACCCTTCCTATTTAGATTTTTTGGGCGAGTTTCGACACACATACACACGTTACCCCCCCCCCCCAACTCCCCCACCCCACCCGGCCACACACACACACACACACACACACACACACTCCCCACCCCCTAGTCAACTGTGGAGAATTTCAATAAACATCATTGAGGGATCTTTGGGGGGGGGGGAGATCTTATGGGTTCCGCTCCGCTCCCCCCCCCCCCATCCCCCCCAAAAAAAAAACAAATAAAATAAAATAATAATAATAAAAAATAAAAAATTAAAACAAATAATACAAAAAGACACACACACGTTTCAATACTGTAACAAATTCCCTTTTTGGGGTGTTTGCTTCCCCCCCCCCCCCCACCCCCAATACGCACCCCCTTCCCCCGTTGTTTGATTTGTCGGTCACTGGAAGAAGGTCTAGCGTCGGGGAGGCTTTTGTGTCAGGTCAAAGGTGCCAAACATAAAACATCAATCAAATGTGGCTCAAAGGTAGCTGTTGATAAGACCTCCGGCTGACCCATTATTAGTTGACCGATAACAAAGGTCAAGGGTCATGGGATGATCTAAAAATAGGTTTAAAAGCGCCATATTTTGACCAAAATTGTTGTTCTTAAAGACTATTTTCAACTTTAAACCCAAACTTGCTACATAGATACCTGATGATAATACCTATTAATTTATGCATACTAATTTGGATGACCCCTCGGAAAGTCAAGGGTCACAAGAGGTCGGTAACTGTGTGAAAAATGCCATTTTTGTTAGAATTGTAGTTTTTGGATCACGTGCGAAGCAAACGTGAGTCTATGTTTTGGGCCAGTGATCGTCCGTCCGTCGTCCGTCCGCCGTCGTCCGTACGCCGTCGTCCGTCGTAAACTTTAACGTTGGCATTTTCTCGGAGACAATACAAGCCACAGTCTTCAAACTTGGCCAAAGGATACTTTGTGGCAAGTTTTCTGTAAACATATCACTTTGAATGACCTCTCAGAAGGTCAAGGTCACAGGGGCTCAGGTAATAAGTCAGAAATAGCTATATTTTGACATAATTTATTTTTTTCTCAAATACTATTCACAAGTTCAAACTCAAACTTGGTACAAAGATACATGCTGGTAAGACCTTTGTATGCATACTAATTTGGTTGATCCCTCGATAAGGTCAAGGTTCACAAGAGTTCAGGAAATAGGTAAAAAATAGCCATATTTTGACCAAAAAAAGTTTTTTTTCTCAAATACTATTTAAAACTTCAAACCCAAACTTACTACAGAGATACCCGATGGCAAGACCTATCCATGCATACTAATTTCTATGACCCCTCGGAAAGATCAAGGGTCACAAGAACTCAGAAAATAGGTCCAAACTAGCCATAATTTGACAAAAGATGTTGTTTTTTGCTCAAATACTATTTACAACTTCAAACCCACATTTGGTACAGAGATACCTGATCGGAAGACCTATCTATGCATACTAATTTGGACGACCCCTCGGAAAGGTCAAGGGTCACAAGAGGCCGGCAAACCTGTGTAAATGTCAATTTTTTATAAATTTGTATGTGTTAACCAACATTTTCGCAAAATTTTCAATCAAATTTGGCAGAGAGGCAGCTGATTATAAGACCTTCTTGTGCATTTAATTTAGTCGACTCATCGCAAAGTTCAAGGGTCACGGGGAGTTGACGGATGTGTGCAAAATGCTTACATTTTGAGAGAACTAGATTTTGCTGGTGCAGACGCTATCCCTTTACTTATCCTAACAAAGTTCACACATATGTAAATCGGTCATACATGTGAGCGATAATGGCTTTGCCTTTCTTGTTATCAATTTTTTTTTACACACCTTTCAATTAAATTTGGCGTGAAGTTTGCCAGTGGTAAGACATGTCTATGCATACAAATTCATTCGATTCATCGCAAAGTTCAAAGGTCACAGGGATTTGACAGATGTTTCGAAAAATGCTTAAATTTTGAGAAAGCATGTATTTTGCTGGTGCTGAAGCCAGCCCATCATTTATTGCCACAATGATCACACATATGTGCATCGGTCATACACGTAAGCCATGAGGACTTTGCCATTCTTGTTTTGCTGTATCATCGATGGCAAGAAGTACCGAAGCTGAGAGACATCGCGCACTGGGACGTCTGCAGGCTGGCGACAGGCCAGAGCAGATGGCACATAACCTCGATGTCCATCGGTTAACCATCTACCGCCCTCTGAGCCAGAAACAACAGCGTTGCCGACTCGCCGTGGCCGGTCATGGCGAAGTTAAATCACGACTCCACTTCAGCAACGCAATTTCATCCACACTCATCTCAACTCATTCGATAAGTGCCGCATTCGGACACACGGCACGTCTCAAATGAGTTAATAAATTCTTCAGAACATCGCCTCCACTGCCCGAGTCACCCTAGGACTAAATAACAGGCCCAGCAATCGCTTCACTGTGGCCAGTATTCTGTGGGGTCGTTAGATCCGTTGCCGTCGTCTATACAAGTCTTAACCCAACGCCAAAGTCTAAGAAGGTTCAGCTGGGCGGCCGCTCATCTCCACTGGCTCAAACAACACTTCAGCGATGAATGTCGGTTCATTCTGAATTAGGCCGACGGAGGGGTGAGAGTTTGGCGTCGCAGCGGTTCAAGGTTACACCCAGCGTAATTCCTGGGGAGGCCCCTCAGTCATGATTTAGGTTCGAATTTGCAACCAGCATCGCCTGGATAATTATGGTAATCTTTCGGAACCTTCAGCCTGGTCACGGTGGGAGGGGGGGGGGAGGGGGGGATCACCGCTCAATGTTATCTGTATAAACTCCGTCGTCGTCCTGTTTGTCAATCATCTCTGAGGCGCAATATTTAAGCAAGATAGTGCCACCCCACATACTGACCGAGTCACCGCAACGTTCCCGATGCAAAACAACCTACCACAGCTTTATTGACCATCGCCAAGCCCAGACATGAACATCATGTTGCACGTTTGGAACAACATGAAGGCGAGATATTCAAATACTATTCATAACTTTATACCCAATCTTGGTACAACGATGATGGTTAGACTTTTGACCAGCATTCGAGTCCGTAAATGATGTTCGTTCCATTCACTCGAAATTGGGGGCGGTCCGTGGCGCAGTGGTTATGGCGCCAAAGGTGCGAGGTTCGATACCGGGTTCCGACGTTGGACTTTTCTCCTCTGGTAAGTGTCACCGTTAATTCGGGCGGGCCGTCGGGGGTTCTTTCTCCGGGTACTCCGGTTCTTCCACCCCCCACTTTGGTACCGGTTTCAGGCCACTTTACAAATGTCAAATACAAGCGATCAAAAATCTCTGTAACTTCAGTAGCTGAACTGGCCCTTCGTCTGTCTTGTACTGTGTTTGTTATAAATGGCGTAAATCCGTGTATGTTACGTGAGTGTGCGTGTTGGGTTTCAGTTCGCGGCGCTTTGGGTTGATTTGCCCAAAAATTGTGAAAAAGCGTCTATATAATAACGGTATTATTATTATTATTATTATTATCATAATTTTGGATATACGAATACGAATACCTTTATTGTCTCAAGATGGGCAATTTGTTTGCAGCGAAAGTTTTGTAAACCAGTAGTTAACAAAAAAATGTGTACATAAACCAAATAAATACATTTGACTAACTAGAACACACCGACCGATTACAGTGAGTATGTGCACGTATATAACTTCACAACCTTCTGTAATGTTAATATCCACCGAGAAAGAAAACGTTCTTAAAAACTAACGGAGACAACACTACCGTATACCACGCGCACCACACACACGCGCGCACACACGCAAACAACCCACACACACACACTTGAGTATCACATGACATTGCAAATTAAATGACCTGAGACTGACACTTTAACCGTCCTTCGAATGATGCCATGTCTATATTATGTCTAAGCCATGGCATCATTTAGGAGACAGATAGATGATGGCGCGAAAGAAAGACGTCTGCGATTTGTTTGCACGTCACAGTTTCGTATCTCCTGGAGGAAGACAACAAGGCATATTCTTCGGAATAAAATATGTGTATGATCAGATACAACGTGGAAGGCTTTGTTAAGCAGCTGCGTCTCATACAACGAAGGGCTGCTGATCACCAGTTATTGTGCTACTGATGTTGATAATGCGCTGGAGCTTAGTCTTATATTTTAGGCGCATGTGCCCAAACCAACAGACACATGAGAAGGTGTGCACACTTTGAATAAAAGACTGATAAAAGAGAGTTTAAACAGAGTTGTTAACATTAAACATGCGCAGCTTCCTCAAAGATACAGACGCTGTTGGCCTTTTTTGCGCAAAACAGCACACTGACTGTACCATTTAAGTTTGTCATCAATGGTGGTTCCGAGGTATTTGTACTCGGTCACCTTTTCCACTATTTCATAAAAAATGACAGTGTCTGACTGCGTTTGAGGGCTTTTCCTGAAGTCTATGCACATATCTCTTGTTTTGGAAGGACTGATGCGCAAAAAGAAGTCACGGCTCCAGTCCACAAAATCCTGCACGACTGGACCGTGACTGGTTTCGTCATAATAGAGCAGGTTCAGCAGAGCAGAATCGTCTGAGAATTTAATCAAGTGCCTGTCATCGTGTGCACTCCTGCAGTCTTCTGTGTACAATATAAGTCAGAGTGGTGAAAGCACTCAGCCTTGCGGTGAGCCTGTAGAAACAGATTTAACAGCAGACCATGTGCCGTTTACCCGAACTCTTTGCGGTCTACACATGAGGAAGTGTAGGATCCAAAAGGCCAAACTGTTAGCTTAAAAGCATTGGTAAGTTTCCGAAAGATCAAGTGTGGTTGGAGCGTGTTAAAGGTGGCACTCAGATCCATGAATAAAACTCTAGCATGAGTTTTACCCTTTTCAAGGTGAGTGTGTAAAAGGTTCAAGAGCCTTAACCTGGCATCCTCGACCCTTCTTCCAGGCATGTACGCGAACTGCAGAGGGTCCAATAAATGTGCTGTGTAGTTCATAAGGTGAGATTTGACTAATTTTGCAAAGGTTTTCATCAAGAGAGATGTCAACGCAATAGGCCGAACGTTAAGTACAGAAGGGCGGATCTTTTTAGGAATTGGGCCAACTATTGTCATTTTCCACATGGTGGGAACCCTTTGCAGTTTGAGAGAGGCTTGAAAGATGGTGTGGAAGATGTCACAGAGCTGCGAGGCAAAGTGTCTCAAAACATGGCCAGAGGTGCCATCAGGGCAAGCACTCTCCCTTGTGTTTGTACGCTCAAAAACCTTACACGCATCATCCTTGCTGATTTGGGTGGTTTCATCTAACCTTGAGGAAGCTTTGATGTTATCAATCACAAAACTAAAGGCATGAGTGTCGAAGCGACACTAAAATGTATTCAGTTCCTCCGCAAAGTTGCCATCGTTATTATCACCTAAAGGCTTCAATCGAGTGGAGGTTCCGCTCTTACTCTGAATGTCAGTCATTGTTTTGATACCCTGCCTAGTAGCTCTCAAATCCCCTGTCTTAAATTTCGTTTCTATTTTGTTTTTGTAATTGTCCTTAGCTTTACGTATTTCTGACCGCACAACTCTCTTAATCTGTTTTCTCTCTGCAGGACCAGACTCAAAGTAAGCTCTTTTCTAGTCATTAAAGTGCTTGCTTAACACTGTTTGAGCTCCAAGGTTCGTTGTTGGCATACACCTTGCACTTTCTAACAGGTACAAGTGTATCGACACAAAAAGAGACATAACTTGTCACCACATCTGTCAACACATCCACATTGTCATGATCGAGTCTGATAGGGCAACCAAAGCCCGCAACAAAAGTCTCTTGGTCTGTTACAGAGCTATCGAAAACACGTTTCAGTAAATGCCATCAGACAGGCGTCTCTGTACTCGTGAAGAATGTCACATTTGCACGCAGCTCGCCCATCTCTTAAACGTTCGTGCAAATTATATGCATTTTTGACTGCGCAACAGATAAATGGTTAAAAATACGTAGAACTAGTGCATGTGTTAACATATTAATTATTATAGACATATAATTATCAGTTGAAAGCAAATTGAATTCTCTTTCAAACAGGCACACTCACAACTAGAAATAATTACACTGTTAATCATGAAGAATGGTTCAAAGTCTAAATTTCATTTTTATTTTACCGCAAAATATTAAACATTCACTAGTCTCATAGAAGAATTTTTTTATTACTGCACAACAGTCACAAAAATTTACGTCTGAAAGCCACTTCAATTCCTGACAAAACAAGCCCAAGTATGACAAAATTGCTTCATAAATGTATGTTCTATCCTCATGAAGACAATGTGACTGAAATACGTAAACGTAGTACAAAATGAAAACAATTAAAGTAGCTCACAAGAATGAACTGATATAACAACATAAACAGACTGTTGACTATTTACATTTCTTTCTGTTTGCAACCATGGTATTCAGCTGTGTTCAAAAAGCCACATGTTTCTACATTTATAGTTTTTTTTTTTTATACACATGATTTGTTTATAAATCAATGCTTAGCTTGCAGTGAAAATATTTGCAGGTGAAAATTCCCAAATGCAAATACACTTTACACAGCATCTACAGGTGAGCTTGAAGAAGGCAGTTTCTCTTGCTTGTAAAACACAAAGCTTTGTCACACACAAAACATTTCACATGTAAGTGTTTTTCTTTCAACTTTTTCACAGGCATAACATAATCTACAATGTTTTGCCTTTTCCATCATCACCGGCTGCATTGCATGGTTAGGCGGTGGCACTGGAGTAGGTGCCTGGCTGCTATTGTTCTTGAACAGAGGCGCATCAGTATTTTCATCTATTCCAGCAAGTTCTCTAATTAATTCCTCAGTGAACTTAAGCTGATTGAACTTTTTTTGCCTTTGTAACTCTGGAATATCAGGGTTTTTCCGTCGAAATTATTAAAAAGTATGTAGGAATTTACTCGCGCAATGTCAAGAAAATGAAAAAAAACAAGGTTTTCCAGTACCTGTGAGTTTTTCTCAGAGTTTTATATTTACCAATTAACTGGTCACTTTTATCCACCCCACCCATATATTTATTATAACTATCTACAAGTTTGGGCTGACGCACTTTTATTGCCCTAAAGGCACCATTTACTTTATTACGCCGCTGTACATACTTATAACTACTGCCATTCTCATGCATGGTGCTCACAAATGTGACAGGCTTATTATCAAGCCATTGTAAATATAACAATAAGCGCATTAAATAGGCGCTTTATCTCAATTGAAAATCGGCTCAAAGCGCCGCCGCGAACTGAACCCAACAAGCACGCTCACGTGAATCACGCGCATTCACTCACACACAGTTCATAAACACAGAACATTCAAGTGGTGCTAAGGGCTAGCTCAAGCGAGCTACTGTAGTTTTTGGAAATTCAAAATCGTTTGTATTTGAAATTTGATTAAGTGGGCTGAAGCTGATACCAAAGTCGTGGGGGAGGAAAGAGCCGGAGTACCCGGAGAAAGAACCCCCGACGGTCCGCCCGAATTAACGGTGACACTTACTAGAGGAGAAAAATCCGACGCCGGAACCCGTAATCGAACCTCGCACCTTTAGCATTGGTGGCAGGCGCCTTAACCACTGTGCCACGGACCGCCAAATTTCCCTCCCTCAACCATCTCACAGAGCCTCTAGTATTCTTGGAAAATGATTTTGTATCCTTGAATAATGGCAGTGCCTTTGGCAGTGCCGCACGCAAGAACACCATTAGCTAATAAATCTTTCATTAGCGTTACACCTGTATAAAAGTTATAAAAAAATACACGATAACCTTGCTTAAAAATACTTTTACACAGCTTCATAACAACATCATAACCCAGACCAAAGTGTGACTTTTCAGTGCTTTTTTCAGTATAAACATCAAAATCATAAGTATAGCCATTAGAAGAATCTGCTAAAATCCACAAGTACATTCCCCACCTCGTGGGTTTATCCTTCACAAACTGCCTGAATGTGAATCTACCACGGTTTCGCACCATTCTCTCATCCACAGACAGCTTCATATATGGCTGATAAAGTTTCTTGCACTTAGCCTTGATGTAGTCATGAAGAAGGCGTACCTTACACAGTTTATCACTCACATTGTTCTCGCTAGCAGCGTTGCACACTTTCACAATGGTCTGAAGGGCCTTGAAACGAGCATAACTCCTGAATTTCCTTGCCCACAGTCCATGGTACAGAGCAGTGGTCGACCAGTATGCTGATTCATTTGGAGCTTTCACAGTCGCCATTTACATGAGCAACGCAAAGTATACATACAGTTCATCTGTGGAGACGTCTGTCCAGCCTTGATAAATGGTAGGCTTATCAGGCCCATGCATCCTTGCGTAGCTGTTGGTCCACTCACAGATGCCGGTAACTGTGTCCAGGGTGAAGAAGAGTTTAAAAAGCAGGCAGGTGTCACCTATCTCCTCACATCGTCCCTTGTGCGGCAGTCAGGTAGCTGTATGCCAGGTGTCTTGTTAGGTCTGAACTTGGGCATGGGGTCAGCAGGGCCAGGATCCAGATTCCCATAGCTCCAGGCACTGCAAACACAAAGTATGGAATGCAATAACTACAAAACATGTATTGTTTTGTTGATATTATGCATATAACCATGATCAGAAGCGACGACAGCGACCCCCTTACACTGACAACAGTGGTAGCCATAATGTAAACAAAGCAGACCGCCCCCTAGTTACCTCAGTATACGCAGTGAGTACAGTAACATATTAATGTAAACTTGAGCAAAAAGAGATGAACCCACATAAAAGGTGTACAGATATGCTATTCCTGCCATAATTTAGACGTAGTTGTTATTATTGGTGTTTTTGTAGCGTAACATTTGCTTCATAAACACAAGAATGACATATCTAAAAATAGACACAAGGAAGTACGTACCCGTCATGTGAAACACGGCTATTTCCAAAGCCATTCCTCCCGAAGGTTTCGTCTGCACCATCAGAATTATCCAAGGATGCATCAGTGGAATAATCCGCTCAATTTTCACTCTCCTCTGAGCTCATGATTGCGAGAAATCGACGAAAGAAATGTGCACACGAAGATTGCAACTCAAACAAAATGGCGAAGAATTTGCGCAAAGTTATTTTATTTTATTTTAATATATTTCTTATTTTTACAGCATGGAGTCATTCAAAGATTAATTTAAACCATATACAACCAATAAAGTTATTGAAATAATAAAAAAAAAATGACGGTTCTAAATTATTTATAGCAGTGGAAAATTCCACTGTGAAAGCGTCGATGAAAATCGATCGAAGTCAAGGGAGGCAAACGTTCAGTTTAAGAGTTTGCCTTTCAGTGAACGTACATTTGCCAGTATCATAGATGGTAATGGAGGCCTGCTTTTCATATTACGAAGTCTCTATATTACACCACCCTTGTCCCTCGCTTGCGTACTCGTTTAGTGACATTGGGCAGCAATTCGGGTGGGAACACTGACGATGTGAGAAAGAATGTCAGAGGGTGCACGAGTTGACAGATTTAGCATGTACTCACGACTCAGTCGGCCGTGTTGTGTACCACTGCTGACTGCTGTGTCCTTCACGCACTTGGGCTGAAAGTAAAATCACAAGTATAAAACAAACCAGCAAACGATGTGAGTCCTCCATGGTCACAAACGTGCACAAGATACAAGGTCAGACAGCACACAAGCACAACTATGTTGAGAAGTGTCCAAAATGAACAGAAACATTTAACGATCGACACCGAAAAAAAAATCGCTGCTGGTCCTGAGCAGCGCCCTCTCATATATTGCTAGCTTGGAAATAGACATTGGATGAGTTCGTTAGCCGAACAGCTTTGTACCTTTTCAATTGTTGTGTAAAAAGTAATTCACTGCAGAAAAAAAATAAAATGTAAGAATTCTCGACTCTGGAGTAGGATCAGACAGTGACGTTGACATAAAGGCGCCAAAAACGTCAGTGTTACACAATGTTCCAAATTGTCGCAAAGCTATAGATGACAGTGCTATACAATGTTTCTGAATTGACATCAAATTCGACACTGTGTACACGGCGTCGTGGGACTAGCTATGCCATGACGTGAAGCTTCTAGTGACGTCATTTTGCTGCTCGTGCTATTCTTCCCCTTCAGAATTCCTGTCGCTACACGAGCCCACAGAGCGTAAAAATGGCGAAAAGCGCCATGTGTCCGTCTTTATTTGTGTGCGCCGGTGTGTTTTGATCAGATGTTAGGTTAAAAAGGGGGGAAATGGATCAGAAGGATAAACTTAAAAATAGGAACATGAACTCTGAATATTCATAAAAGAAAATAAAACATGTAAGCATTAAACAATACGGTAGACTTTGGGATGAACTAATCATATTGTTTATGTTCAGGCTGTGGTCCCGCAGTGACATGCTTACATCAGGCTGCAAACCCTCAAGCAAAGGAGTTCAGTTCATTCAGCCCGGGTCTACCAAATCTACCTAACATTGCCGATCTGATTGGTTTCGATAACGTCTGTTGGTGAGTGTGTGTGTGTGTGTGTGTGTGTGTGTGTGTGTGTGTGTGTGTGTGTGTGTGTGTGTGTGTCTGTGTGTGTGTGTGTGTGTGTGTGTGTGTGTGTGTGTGTGTGTGCATAAAACCCCTAAAGTGGGTGACCTTCTTTACCATCCTTATGGAAAATGGGTGTGTGTAAAATTCTGGGTGACCTAGTCAGGCACCCATTTTTTCTGAGGGTTGCTTCTGCATTATCTTTCATTCAAAAGTCAGAAAAAATATCCAAATAGGATGTCCCATTTTCAGAGGTTTACCTCATGTTGTGTGCATGGAACGCACTGGGCCTGTGTGTTGCCAAGGAAGCGAGTGTCTCGATAGATCAACTTAATACCTGATTGGTGGGCTGCGCAGTGACACTGATGAACTGAGTTGTTTCCCCTTCCTATTGTTGTTCCGTTTGCAGAGGTACAATTTTATGCAATATTTCCTAGTTAAGAGCACGCCCAAGTGTACTTCTTCAGCGCAGTTATTTAACTGAGATGCTTCCAATCTGATACAATTGCATAGTCAGCCGGTACTGACCCATTTGGCTGGGAAAACTGAGACATCTGCTACGGCGGGTCGGCCGGCGTCTGCTGCTCAGTCAGTCTTGTAAAAGATAATAGAACCCCATGATTTTAACAAAAGCTTTCTTCTTCAATGAAAGAATTTGTTCAATAACAACATTACAAGGTCAATCTGTCGCGCGATTTTGTTGCTTTTTTTCTGAAATGTGTGAGTGTGATTGGAAAGTAACTTGACACATGCATGCCCTATGACAAAAACAAAATGGCGCCAGATTTCAGTGTGTATTTTAATCCTCGTACACAAAACTGCTTCGCGATTCAAAGAACAGACTTCCACAAACATTGTTTTTCGGATTGTGCAACTAAAGTATCGCTTTTAACTGTATTACCAGTTATTGTTCGTAGGGGGCTGGGGGTACTGCAGTAATTATGTATATATCTGATCCAAAATGTCAACGGTTTACATGGTTGCATTTGACATGTTTGCAGCACTGTTTTGGCACACTCAGCGCTTTCTGCACACACCCAGCGCCAGATGGCAGCAGGATGTCCAAACCCATCAGGATCTATGGAAGTGGACAAGCACACCCCTTCCTGGCATATGACCAAGGCCCATGGCAAAATTAGTCAGCTGCAGCATCATAGCCCAGCCTCTGCCGGAGAGGATGCGTATGGTAGGAGGGTGCATAGACGGCAGCAGAATGCCCACAATTACAAACTGGGAAGTGATTCTATGATCATCTTCATTTTATTGGCTCGCATGCGAAGCAAAAGTGAGTTTATGTTCGGGGCCACTGGTCGTCCATCCGTCGTTCATGGTCAACTTTAACGGGAGCATTTTCTCGGAGACTACTCAAGCCACATTCTTCCAGCTTGGCCCAAGGATACTTTGTGGCAAGACCTTTGTAAACAAACCAATTTGAGTGACCTCTCTCAAAGGGTCACGCGGGTTGACAGATGTGTGAAAACTGCTTACATTTTTAGAAAACATGGATTTTCCTGCTGCAGAAGCCAGACGTCATCACCGAGGTCACACATATGTAAATGGGTCATACACGGGATTACTCTTCTTATTCTTTTGCAAGGCCCCTGAAACCAAAATTGGGCTGTTTCTGTCCTAATGCAGCTTTTTTTCTTTCTTTTTTACAGTTGGCAAATGGAGCCTGGGATGGACCTGAAACTGAGAGTGCAAGCGCATCCCAATACAAGGAAAGTGATGACGAGGAGTTTGTTCCTGGCTCGAGCTCACAGGATTCAGACGGTGTGTCGCCATCAATCTATGGGATCTCTGACACAGACAATATTGTATTGACTATGTTAGATTTCATCAAAGTGGCAGGTTCAGGGTGGGCAGGTGTAAGTGAAGCAAGTACCAGCAAGGTGCAGTTTGTGTTAGGGTGTGAATTAGGGGGTGGCAATGAGAATGTGGATAGGCAGAAGGAACATGACGTTCCGGGTGGGGAAAGAGCGCTTACAGAAGAAACAGGTGTGCACGTGTCACAGAGAGGGGAAGGAAAGTACAAATGGGACAAGAAACATGCATGCAAATTGTGTAGTAAGCTTGTCTTGAAAATGAGCATGCAGATGAGGCAGACGTTGCTAAAATTTGTTGATAAAAAAAGGGACAAAGCAAAGACGTCAAGCATGGATCAGACTACAAGATGAGGGTAATTACATGCATAACGTTGCCGTTCTTGAAGAGAAATCAGGATGTTTGATTCGTAAGGATCGCACCAAAACTAATAAGGTAGACCACCTTCTCGCCTGTAGCCATTGCAAAGGGCTCTATCAAAAAAGCTGATCTCTGTACACTCAAAACGTAGCTGTCAGAAACCAGGAGGGTTTCAGATCGATAAGAGAGGTGAGGCAGCACGACGTGGGAGGCTAATGCTTCCAATACCCTTAGACGTTGACCTTTTCCTTCTATCATAAGGTATTAGCCAGACAGAGAGATGATGAGATAAGCTGTCTCATCAAAACTGACCCTTTGCTTCTTGAGTATGGAAAGAGATTATTTGACCTCAGGGACATTGAAGAACACACGCCTGAACAAATCAGCTCCAGGATGCGGGAGTTAGGGAGATTATTAAAGATTATCAGAGTGAGGTCAGGAATGAAAATTGCAAGTTTAAATGCTGTGATCAATTCAGCTAGCTTTGATCATGTTATATTGGCTGTAAAAGAGCTAGCAGAATTTGATGAGGACACACATCAGTTTAAAAAAAAGCAATCTCGCAATGCGCATATTCCATGCTTTGAAAAAATGTTCACAGATCAAACAGTCACAGGCATCCAAACCTCTTGTCAGATGACAGGTGGCGTCAGGAGCTCTCTGAGGTGCAGCTTTTTGACTCTGTCTTCACCGGGGACTGGTATGATTGTGTGTCAGATACAGAAGCCCAGTTTCCCGGGAAAATGACCATGAACAAACCCAAGCTGATCCCATCATGTGAAGATGTGAGGAAGTTCCAACAGCTTCTTGAGACAAGGATGGTTTTGGAAGATTATCCGACAGTGCTTAAAGCAACTCTTTGCGCTGTATCACTTTTCAACCGAAAACGAGGGGAGAATTTCAGAGAATGAAGGTATCAGTCGTGAACAAACATCCTGGAAAAGCCAAGATACAGCAGGCAATCGCCGAAGAGCCCGCACTTAGACATAGGCGCTGGACAAACATTAAGGATTACACCTGCAACAGACTGAAAAAGTTAGATTCTCCGACACTCGAGGCATTTTCGTTTTCATACAGATTTATTACAATAGTGTTATTATTGGGTTGGTTTCAACATGTATAGCTTGTTTTTATCTGATAGACACCTGAATCATTTTGTATACTGTATAACCTTTGAATTTGCAAAAGAAAACAGCCTGGCTGGGTACGAAAGACAATAATAAGATAAGAAAACAATTGTCAACGTAAAGATTTATTACAAGAGTGTTATTATGGGGTTGATCCACCTGGATCATTTTGTATACTATATAACATTTAAATCTTTGCAAATGGAACAGTAGTTGGGGACGAAAGACAATAATAAGGGGTAAGAAAACCATTGTCAACATAAAGATTTATTACATGAGTGCTGCTATGGGGTGTCCGCCTGGATCATTTTGTATACTGTATAACATTTAAAACTTTGCAAACCGAACATCAGTTGGAAACGAAAGACAATAATAAGATAAGAAAACCATTGTCAACATAAAGATTTATTACAAGAGCGTTATTATCCAGTTGTTTTCAGTGTGTATAGCTCTGTTTTTATCTGATGTACACCTGGATCATTTTGTTTACTGTGTAACATTAACCTTACTTTGCACCTAAACAGTGGCTCCTACCCGGGTCTGCCCTGGGGGACTTGAATGGAGTTAACTACTTTTTAGTTCCTAGGGTCACCCTGGTCAGCCCCACAGGGTGGTTTTTCCTCTCAATTCTGGGGCATGTGTTTCTGTCTACCCTTGGTCCATTAACTTGTATTTTTCTTTTTAGCTCTCCCTACTGTCTGCACTGCCTGTATCTCTTGAAAAGAAGTACCCAACGGAGAAATAAACACGCTTAGGAAAGACGGTTGCAACACAATTTATTAATATTTCGGGTAAATCCGCTTTGTCAAAACAGACAAACAAACAGAGAGATCAGTCGCTACTTATTTTCAATCACACAAGGAATGTGGCACATTACTTCTGCGAATGAAGATAAGTAGCGACTGATCTCTCTGTTTGTTTGTCTGTTTTGACAAAGCTGATTTACCCAAAATATTAATAAATTGTGCTGTAACCGACTTTTCTAAGCGTGTTTCTTTCAACGTTGGGTACTTCTTTGCATTTTACACGATTGGCAGTTACCTTTTGGGTCTGAATTTTTTTTTTTGGGGTATCTCTCTTGATTTTGGATGTGTGTTGCTAAATGGTCTTTGGTTTATTTAGCTTATTAGACCGGCTGGCGACGTACATTCAATATTCTGTTGTTCTTTTTTTCACAAGCAGTGCTGGCACATCCTGAAATAGTCGGGACGTTCAGCAATGTACAACCAATTGGGATGAAAAACAATAATAAGATAAGAAAACCATTGTCAACATAAAGATTTATTACAAGAGTGTTATTATTTCAGTGTGTATAGCTTGTTTTTATCTGATGTACACCTGAATCATTTTGGAAATCTCTGTAGCTTTTTTGTTACTATAAAATACGCTTTGCATACTGTGCATTGTTTCAAAAGACACAGGAATCATAAACCTTAGCTAAGTTGGTATACCTCTCCCTCTACCTAGGTGAAACGCACTAGCGGCGCAATTGTTGCTATTTTCGCAACAGACCGGTGCGTTGCAGTGCAGGACACAGATTGACCATGACAGTTCAAGGGTGATGCCAGAGCGGTCATGTGCACCAGAACTGCAGGTTGGCTTCTGCACTTGTAGTGTGGTCTCGTAGGTTCACGCAGAAGATTGTGACCACTGTTGAAAAAAGGTTCGTTTGTGGTTTTAAATTTTAGCCGCGCCTTTTACCTCCCATAACACGCCAGTTTTGTGTTGAGATGGCGGAGGTTTGTGTCATGCCCCACACCACTGAATAAAGTCCATTGTACATGTAGTGCGCTCATTTCTCGAACTTCAACTATGACGGTGTTTTCTGCCGCAAACGACGCAGATGTCGCATTATCACCTCCATTGCTGAATAAAAAAAGCTTCTTTTTTTCAAATCTGCCAAATCGCGTAATGTTTCGTGGTGCTAGCATAAGGATGGATGCATTGTTGCCGGATTGCATATATGGGAAAGGGTTTAATCTTTATTCATGTTATTTTGCAGCAATCAAACCGCATCACGTGATTCTTTTTCCGTGGTTGCCCATTACAGGTGCAGAAAGCACACGCTCTAAACCGATCGGGTGCACGAGACCGGTCCGAGCAACCAGTCTGGTGCCAAAGTAGCAACATTGGCACCGCTGGTGCATTTAACCTCGGCACTGGACGAGGTATACCAACTCGGCTAAACTTTATTGTCGTACTTGCTAGAACTCAATATTATATTTCTCTCTCCATTTTATGAATAGAGACATATAAGTCGCGGAAACCCTTTACGTGCTGAAGGCAAAAACTAGTTTTCCTCATCGCAATGTCACCAGAAAAAGGTTTGATTGCTCTTGATTGTTTGATTTGAAGTGTTTACAAACAATTACTGTGTTTTTATATGCATGCACATTTGATGTGATTAATGAAGGCTGAAGTTTCTTGTGATTTCTTATGTTCCCAATTAATTAATTAATGTCAGTGTTCTGTTTTGTCATTTTAACTCATTCTACCCCAAGACCAGAATCCCCAAATGTTGAAGTCATCTTCTAAAGACTGCGTTGCAGTGCAGGACACAGATCGACCATGATAGTTCAAGGGTGATGCCAGAATAGCTTTTATTTTGCTGTGGTGTGTCTGGGGTAGAATAAGTTAAGTGTTCGTTTCTTCGTCTGGGTCTTTTTCTATCTTTCATATTTTTCCACACTTTTTAACCCGCATGTTACGATTGTGGTTGTGTTATCCTGTGAGAGCGTGCGTGTGTTATTCATAGGTAACGATCCGATGTTTATTTGAGCTATCACGGTTACGTTTCACGTGCCTTTTTAGTAAGATTTTTTTTTTGTTCATGAGTAGAGCCGATTTCGTTTTGTTGTGTTTAGTCCGGTGCGTTCTGGAAAGGTCGCACTGTCTAGTGGCCTCTTAAGTGTCACGTCGATTAGTTGGCATCGCAACTTTTTCGCTACTTTTTGTTTTCCTGTGCGCGTGAATTGAGCAGCTTTTATTTTGTTTTGGGAATGTTCTCGTACATTTTTGAGCTATCATGGAACGTGGTGATAGGGATACCATACTTTTATGTGACTTAATTATACGCTAGAATTTAGAGCTGAAGTAAGCAGCCGAGTTTTTGTAGCCTGTTATAGTTTTTTCTGGAAAGTTCATTCTAATGAGCTTCGGCTGCGTGTTTCGTTCTGATTGGTTGCATTGTATGATTTCCGTAGAAGATTCTGGATTTTCGTAGTATATATAAGGAGGGCGCTGGGAAAGCCCGTTCGTACATTGTCTTGCTTTGTCAGTTGTAGAGACACGTAGTTTATTGAGAGGGTCGCTGTGTATGAGAAACTTTGTGTCGCAGTGTGGACATTGCAGAAGAGACTTTGTATCAGTAGTTTGTGCATTTGAAAGTGCATTACTGTGTGGATATCGCATCGCTGAATTAAATATTGTTGGAACTGTTACTCCAGTATTGTCTACATCCTTAAGCCACGTGTGACGGATTGCAGCTGAACGAGGTTTATTTTAAAGAACTCTACGTGTGTGTGTCTGGTGTGTTTATCATTCTTTGACTACAACTCCACCACGTAACACCGCATCATACTGAGGCTAAATGCTTCACACTTGTACACTGCCATATATGCAAGCTACATTACAGTACTTACAGATGATGACATGGACCAATGGCTTTAATTGAAGGCTGGTGCCACAATAGCTTGGCGCCTCTATCCTGGCACGACCCTTGAACTATTTTAGTCACACTTGTTGCACACACTGGTGTATTCCAAATGATAAGGGTTAATATATTCAAAATGCTCTGTTGCTGTTTGTCTCAAACTCCAGTCATAAATAGTCCTTTAATTTCCAGAATACATTATGTTGATTCTCACATAAATGCCACGAGAAACTGTTTTGCTTCAGAAGGACAAAACGAAGCAATTTTTAAAAGATTTCCTCTGTAAAAATCATAATCGAAAGATTACGGGCCAGTGTTCATTCAGTTTTGCACTATACAATGTTAAAAATGTTAATGCATACATACACATTAAGTTGAAAAAAACAAAAAACAAAAAACAAAAAAATAAATGTGAAAAAAAAAATTCATGAACTTTACCTTATTACAGATGCCTAATGTTGTGAAGACACCCATTTTCACCATAATGCCAGTTTTGTGTTAGAGGCACCCACTTTATTGGTAGAAACCCATTTTTTTCTGCATCTAGTGGATCTGTTTCTAGAAAATGTCTATTTTATTTAAAGTTATAGAGCTTAGTTATAAGGTGAGTTCTAAACATTCGCATCAATTCCAGAGCCCTAGAATAAATAGAAATATGGGAACCCATTTTCACATAAACCTTTTTTCATAGAAACTTAAATACTTTAGGTGCAATCTGCATGGAATGAAAACACCAATTTTTTTCCCGTGACACTTCTAAGGTGCACCAGTATAATAAAATAGCCGGATTCCTGACAACCACCGCCATATAAGATGCCTTTCAAGTTTGCCTATATTATCCACCCATGTTTGATAGCTAGTTACTTTTTGGGTCACGTGCGAAGCAAAAGTGAGTCTATGTTCTGGGTCAGTGGTAGTCCGGCCGTCGGAGGTCGTCTGTCGTTCGTCGTGAACTTTAGCGTTGGCACTTTCTCGGAGACTGTTCAAGCCACAGTCTTCATACTTGGCCCAAGGATACTTTGTGGAAGATCTTTCTAAACATACCCTAAGTCAAGGTCACAGGCGATCAGGAAATAGGTCACAAATAGCTATAATTTCATATTATATTTTTTTCTCAAATACTATTCACAACTTCAAACACAAACATGGTACAAAGATAACTGATGGAAAGACCGTTCTATGCACATTGATTTGGTTAATCGCTCGGAAAGGTCAAGGGTCACAAGAGCTCAGGAAATAGGTCGAAAATCACCATATTATGACAAACGATTGTTGTTTTTTTTATTTTTTTTATTATGAAAAAATATGTTTATTTTTTCTCAAATACTATTCTTAATTTCAAACGAAAACTTAGTACAAAGATACGTGGTGGGAAGTCCTTTCTATGCATACTAATTTGGATGAGCTCTCGGAAAGGGCAAGGGTCACAAGAGCTCAAGAAATAGGTCACAAATGGCCATATTTTGACTAAAGATGTTTTTCTTTCTCAAATACTATTCACAACTTCAAACCCACACTTGCTACAGAAATACCTGATGGCACCACCTATCTATGCATACTCGTTTGGATGAGCCTTTGGAAAGGTCACAAGAGGTCGGCAAATGTGTGTAAAATGCCAATTTTTCATAGAATGTTGTAGTTATTATCAATAGTTTCGCAAACTTTTCAATCAAACTTGGCACAAAGGTAGTTGATGATGATAAGACCTTCCTATCTGTAATAATTTATTCAACGTATCACAAAGGTCAATGGTCACGGAGATTTCACAGATGTGTGAAAGTGATGCAATATTGAGAAAACATGGATTTTGCTGGTGCAGATTAAACCATCCTTTTACTTATTGTCACAAAGGTCACACATGTAGATCGGTCATAGATGTGAGCCATAAGGGCTTTCCCTTTCTTGTTTGTTTAAAAATATATGTAAGTAGATAGGCCCGTCCCTATACATACACCGCCGTGAGATGTCCTAGTTGTCTCCTCGGCGTTACACCCAAATAACTAACTAACTAACCCTATACAAACAGTAGGTAACATCAGTGCCGGAGAGCGATATTTAGCTATTTTGCAACATAAGCTGCTCTCAACATATAGCACGCATAACAAAAATAAAAAGATGGGCGAATAAAGCATCATCCGGACTACAGTTATGTGGTGTTTGTTTTCTTCTGGAAAGAAAGATGTAGTTGTAGCATGGCCGAATGTGGAGCAGGGGTAAGCGAGAAAAAGAAAACTTTGTCAGCTCGCGCTACAGTTGTGTTAGAAAAACCGCTTGCGCAAATCCAAGATAAAACGCACAGCGCTATATTTGGTATCGTTAGAAAGAGCTTTTCCTGCCCTTTATCACGGTGCCTGGCGCATTCTTGAATTCAAGAGAAAACTGCATTAGATTTTCTCGTGACATTTTCTTTTTTTTTTTTTACTCATGAGATATGTTATCAATGAATAATCGCACGTACATGCGCCAGCTACCGATGAAAAGCTCATTCAAAATCCTTTCGATCGATATATCATCTGACACGGACGATCAAATCTTGGATTTGCGCAGTGGCTTTGAAACTGACACCCCAACGCGCGAACACGACTTCACAATTGCGCCCGCAATAGAAGCTTCTTCGTAAATGATGCTGAACATTTAATTTTTGCTTGCGACTTGCAGAAAACATTGCGCAAGTTCACAAATGTTTATGAATAACGATAGAGAAGGAAATTGTCTGCGTTATAAACTAACACTGATTAATAGAATTGATTATTTGGACCCACATTTTAAATTTTACATTGCGTGTAGTCGATTTCATGCGTAAAATTCACGACCTCCTCGTGGGGTATAATATCTTTTGACCCAAATTACAGCTTTGACAAGTTTAGTCCTACTGAAATGTACGCCATATTTACTGCAGCACTTCAGAGTTCCACTTGAATAGGAGTTATTCCAATAAAGAAGAGAAGATAATCCTGCAAGCCTGCAAGAGTTACGGTTTCCAAACCGAAGACAGACTTCAAGACTTCTGGTCATTTCTGACACTGAAAAGCATGTTTTTTTTATTTTATTAAAAATTTTTTTTTTTATATTACTTTTTTTTTAAGCTTTCAAGCATGGTAAAATGTTGTAGTTGGGGCACTTGCAATGCAGATAGCAGGTATCCTGACCGATACCCCAGTGTCAATTTTTTCCGCTTTGCTAAACCAACAAAGCCCCACAACAGAGAGAAGTGTCTGCGATGGATCAAAGCGTGTGGTCGCCCGCACTCCCAACTCAATGTCGACAACATACAGCGATGGATGTACGTTTGCTCTCAGGTAAGTCCAACCTTTTTTTGTTTTTGTTTTGGGCATTACATTCAATTTTAACGCATATGTGACTTGAATCGATTTGGTTGCAAGTCAAATTATTGCGAACTGCTGCCCAGAAATGACTTGGGAAGATGACTGAATCACAGACAACTTTCAGTCTTCTGATTTTTTTTCAGTAGAAAAAGAGTGTACCTTCAGGCGGCAGAGTCACCCAGACTATGCATAAAAAATTATTTTTTGGGATACATGAATTTTGATATAAAATTTTATTTAGAAATCATTCTAATTTCAATTGATAATAATATTTATGCTTAGACTGCAGTAGTTTTTTAGTTATTAGCATCCAAAGAGGGGAGGGTCACTGTCAAAATGTTTAAAATGCCAAAAGTTTGCTGAAATACGCTAAATATGCACACTGTTTTCCAGATAATTTCCACATTTGTTGATGGATTTTCTTCAAATTTTGCACAAATGCTGCTGGGGGCTGCTGCTTTGGCATGAAGCAGGATTATTGGACTAAACTGATTCTGAACAAATTTATGTGGGAGTGTGTGCTGTATTTTTACGAAAATTTTTACCTAAATTTGCAAATGCCATAACTGACAAACTATTGACACAGGAATAAACATAGAGGTTCATACTATAGTCCTACATACATATAGTCTGCTGTAAAAGAGTTGTGGCTCAATCTCTTTTTGTTGTGCACTGGTGAGTTTGACACTGCCGAGCATTTTCCGCTATATGATAAAAGCATATTTTTCAAATATTTAATTTTTTGGACATCTTATTCAATAAGCAGGTTTAAATAATTGTTATCACACTAAAGTACCACATTTCTGCTATCACTCTGCCAAATTTCATAGCTGTACGTGGATTAGACAGCCGACACTGTTTGGAATGATTTTGGTACCCAAGTCTGGGTGACTCTGCCGCCTTCAGTAAAGTTTACTACTTTACTTCATTGTGCCTGATTGTGTGTTTATGTTTTCTAGCACTTTGTGGATTCTAAACCTACAAGACAAAATCCTGATCCTGTGATTGCAGACGATAAGTCTGGCAACTTGATAAAAAGAAAATTCTCTACCAAGAGAACAGCATCACCCCCTCCAAAGATGTCAAGGCTTTCAGTTGCCACAGCTCTGTTGGATTTACAGGTAAACTAATTATTTTGGTTCCACCGATTGAAATCAATGAAACAGATCTACAAAGTCATAGCGTCTGAGTGTGTGCGCATGAGTGAGTGAGTGTTTGTGTGTGTGTGCATGTGTGCGTGTTAGAGTCATAAGGTTACTGTTAATAGTTTATGAGTTTTCCTCATTTTGTTTTATAGTTAAAGTTATTCTGTATTAATGCACTTGGTTCGTTTGTTTTTTCGTTTCGTTCGTTTAAGGGTTTAAAGGGTGGGGCCAGTACTGCTCACACTGTACTCCACCAAAAAGCTCCACCGCGCAGGCTTTAGGAAACGCCCACGGACTATGACACTGAACTTTCCAAGTCCTGTAGCGATGGGCAAGGGGCAAAACGGCAGGTGAAAGATGTCACTGGAAGCCGCAGTCTCAAACCTGCATGCAAGCGGTTCAGGATATTGGTCGCCTGATGTTGACCTGGGGATGACAACGTCACTCGGCACACCCTGAACGACCAAGCAGCCTTCTCTAGGGACAGCACTGCTTGCTCCACACGGAGAGGGGCCTAGAAAAGGTGGCCTAACCAAAGCTCATCCCCTCTTAACCCCAGTTGGCTAGCCGCGGTCAACGGGCATCTTCTCATGCGGTCAGAAAACAAGAAAAAACAATGGATCCACTCTCATGACGACCACGACCAGACTCAACGTAGCATGCTGGAACATCCGAACCATGCTCGACACAGCAGACAGCGGACGCCCTGAAAGTCGCCCCGCCCTCATTGCCAATGAATTGCGGAGGTTAAACATCGACATCGCCGCGCTCAGCGAAGTACGCCTTCCGGAGGAAGGCAGCCTCCAAGAACTTGGCGCTGGCTACACCCTCTACTGGTCAGGCATGCCTGCATCAGAAAGACGGCTCTCAGGCGTGGGCTTCATGGTGAAGACCCCCATTGCGACTCAGTTGGAAAACCTACCAACGGGTCACTCCGACCGCATCATGTCCATGCGCCTCCCACTAAGACACCAGCAATACGTCACCCTTCTCAGTGTGTACTCCCCAACCCTCTTGGCAGAGCCTGCAGAAAAAGACAAGTTCTACTCTGACCTGCGCAGCCTCCTGCAGAGCACCCCTGCAGACGACAAAGTCATCATCCTTGGCGACTTCAACGCCAGAGTGGGCCAAGACTCTGAAGCCTCGAAAGGAGTCCTCGGCAAGCATGGCGTTGGGAACTGCAATGACAATGGTCGCCTGCTGTTGGAGCTCTGTGCAGAGCAGCAACATGTCATCACCAACACTACTTTCCAGCAAAAGGACAGTCGAAAGACCACCTTGATGCATCCTCGCTCCAGGCACTGGCACCTTATCGACTATGTCCTAGTGCGTCAGAGGGACCGCAGTGACGTCCTCCTCGCCAGAGTGATGCCCAGCGCAGAGTGTCACACTGACCACCGCCTTGTTCGCTGCAAACTCAGGCTCCGCCTCAAGCTGAAACCCAAGAAAGGGCCCCCCCCCCCCCCCCGCCCCCCCAAGAAAAAGCTTGATGTTGCCAGACTTCAGCATGATGACAAGAAAGCTGCCCTGCAGGCCGATTTACAGCGCATGCTCAAAGACACAGTTGATCCAGCAGACTCCTCCCCTGAAACACTCTGGGAACAACTGAAAACTGCTATTGTAAAATCCTCTGTGGAAGTCTTGGGCTTTGCTAGAAAGAGGAACAAAGACTGGTTTGACGAAAACGACGTAGAGATCCAGGAACTTCTAGCAAAAAAAAAAAGAGCCGCCCACCAGGCCCACCTAGCCCAGCCTTTCTGCCCTGTGAAGAAGTCTGCCTTCCGCCTCATCTGCAGCAGTCTCCAGCTCAAGCTTAGAGAGCTCCAGAACGAGTGGTGGTCCAGACTCGCACAGGGGACCCAGCTCTGCGCTGACAACGGTGACTACAGGGGTTTCTACGAAGCACTGAAAGCAGTGTATGGCCCTAGGCACCTGGTACAAAGTCCCCTGCGAAGCGCTGATGGACAGGCACTCCTCACAGATAATACCTCCATCTTGAACCGCTGGTCGGAATACTTTCAGGACCTCTTCGGCGCTGAGCAGTCATCCTCCAAACCCCACACCTTCCACTAAATGTTGAATTGGACGAACCGCCCTCCGCCGAAGAGACCCTCACAGCCATCCACCAGCTCAAGAGTGGCAAAGCAGCAGGCATTGACGGAATCCCGCCAGAGATCTGGAAACATGGAGGCCCAGCACTGCACAACAAGCTCCACGACCTCTTTCTCTGCTGCTGGGAAAAAGGAACACTACCAAAGGATCTCCGTGATGCAGTCATCATCACCCTGTACAAGAACAAAGGCGAGAAGTCTGCCTGCTCTAATTATCGTGGAATTACCCTGCTGTCCATTGCCGGGAAAATTCTCGCAAGGTTGCTCCTGAATCGGCTGGTACCTGCCATCGCTGAAGACCACCTCCCAGAGGGCCAGTGTGGCTTCAGAGAAAACAGGAGTACCACCGACATGGTCTTTGTGCTGAGACAGCTTCAGGAGAAGTGCCGCGAGCAGAACAAAGGGCTGTACGTAACGTTTGTCGACCTAACAAAAGCGTTTGACACTATGCGTAGGCAAGGTATGTGGCAGATCCTGGAGCGACTAGGTTGTCCCCCAAAGTTCCTCAGCATGATCGTCCAGCTCCACGAGGACCAGCAAGGCCAGGTCAGACTAAACAGTGACCTCTCAGAACCATTCCCCATTCGCAACGGCGTGAAGCAAGGCTGCGTGCTGGCACCGACCCTTTTCACCATCTTCTTCAGCATGATGTTGAAGCAGGCCACAGTGGACCTCGACGATGACGACGCAGTGTACATCAGGTATCGTCTCGATGGCAGCCTGTTCAACCTCAGACGACTGCAGACCCACACGAAAACCCTAGACCAACTGATTCGTGAGCTGCTCTTTGCTGATGACACTGCCCTCGTTGCACACACAGAGAGAGCCTTGCAGCGCATTACGTCCTGCTTCGCAGATGCCGCCCAGTTCTTTGGACTTGAGGTCAGTCTGAAAAAGACAGAGGTCTTTGATCAGCCGGCACCCAAGGAAGAGCATCGCCCTCCCCACATCACCATCGGCGAGTCCGAACTGAAGTCTGTACACCAGTTTACCTACCTTGGCTGCATCATCACATCAGACGCCAAGCTGGACAAGGAGCTGGACAACAGGCTGGCAAAAGCGAACAGTGCTTTCGGGCGACTATTCAAGCGGGTGTGGCACAATTAACAGCTGAAAAAAGGCACCAAGATCAGCGTGTACATAGCTGTCGTCCTCACCACCCTGCTGTACGGTTCCGAGTTCTGGGCCCTCTACCGCAGCCAACTACGACTCCTCGAACGCTTTCACCAGCGCTGCCTGCGTACCATCCTCAGCATTCACTGGAATGACTATGTCACCAACGTCGAGGTCCTTGAACAGGCGAAACTGTGCGCATCGAGGCTTTGCTGCTGCGGACACAGCTTCGCTGGGAGGGGCACGTCTCCAGGATGGAGGATCATCGCCTACCCAAGATCACTCTGTTCGGCGAGCTCGCCACTGGACACCGAGACAGAGGGGCACCAAAGAAGAGATACAAAGACGGTCTCAAGAATTCACTTAGTTCCTGTCAAATCGACCACCGCCAGTGGTCTTCGCTTGCTGCGGACCGTGACACCTGGCGCTCCACCATTCACAAGGCAGCCGTCTCCTTTGAGGACTCTCGCAGAGCTAACCTTAAGGACAAGCGGCTCAGAAGAAAAAACAGAGTTGTCGTAACTCAGAACCCTGACCAGACCTTCCCCTGCAGCCACTGCGGTCGAACCTGCCTGTCCCGGATTGGCCTCCGCAGCCACGAAAATGCCTGCAGACGTGGGCAAGCCCTATAGAATCTTTGTTTGCGAAGTCAAGCCAAGATTAATGCACTTCTAGAGCTAAATCTAGATTAGGCGCATAAATATTCAAAATAATAATTATTATTTTTAAAATCTAGCATGAAGCTAAAAATCAATTAGAAAAACAAAAGTCAGTTTGACAATTAAAAACAAATCCTTTTTGACAATACTTAATTTCAGTAGCAGCGGGTTGCTCGTATGTAATCTTTGTACTAGCTGGTTGACAACTTATAGTGCATTGTGTTGTGCAAGATGTGTATTACGAAAACAAGCAATACATGACACCTAAGTGTCTGTTGAGTACATAGCACTGTGCTTTTGCATTTGTGCTCGGCTTACTTAAATTAAAGATAAATTGTACATAACCAAAATACTGTTTTATTTTAAAGGGACAAACACCTCCTGAATTTGTGTCATAGTTTGAGTTTTTGTTTGCAGTATAAATGTACTTTCATGTGATTTAAAAAAAAAAAATTGTATAGTTTTGTGATTTCTCTTTTCTTATCATTTCATTATGTCAAAAGGATTTCAGTTCGATTATTCACTGAAAACACTGTGGTTGATCGATCCTCTTGAAGCTATCACTCATTTTCTCCTGAATACAAAGATAATTTTTTTTTTAAATTGCATGACGTATGCTTTAAGTTTATTTTTTAAAGTTATCGAACAAGGCTTGATCTTTGATTTACAGGCTGGGCAAAGATTGGTCGGTCTGAGGTTGCAGCTACTCTCCACCGTGACAGCAATCAACGTGAAACTGTCGTAAGATTTTTAATAGATCTAAATCATCTATGCTAATATATATCGTGTTAACATTTCACACACACATACACTCTCTCAAACACTTTTTTATTTTACATTGATGCATACTTCAGTTTATTTTCTCATATATAAATTGATGACACATTGTTAATGTGATCAAACTGAAGAGGCAGTCTTCTGTAAAATGAATGAAATTAATACCCATACATTTTTATTTATCATATATTTCGGATTTCAAGTCCGCCATTGTTAAACCTTTGCTAAAAAAAGCCCTCTCTAGACCCTAACAATCTACAGAATTACCGCCCTGTCTCAAACCTCCCTTTTCTCTCTAAGATCGTTGAAAAGGTTGTGTTGTCGCAACTTCTTGACCATCTGAACCTGAATCATCTTCTTAGTCCCAATCAGTCTGCGTACCGTGCAGGTCATTCCACTGAAACTGCGCTTGCAAAAGTTCTGAATGACCTCCTCGAGGCTCTTGATAATGGCAAAGTATCTGTTCTCGCACTGTTAGACCTATCTGCTGCCTTTGATACGATTGACCATGACATTTTGCTACAACGTCTCTATTCTGTGTATGGCATTCATGAAACTGCTTTATCGTGGTTTAGATCATATCTGACAGACAGAACTCAGTGCATAGTTGTTAATGATAAACTATCCAGCCATCCACCGTGCGCTTTGGCGTCCCACAAGGTTTAGTTCTTGGACCAGTCCTCTTTACCCTGTATGTCCAGCCACTGGCCAGTGTCTTTAACCGTTTCTCTATATCACATCATGCATTTGCAGATGATACTCAACTCCATGACTCATGTTCACCTGATCAGATCATGGACACAATCGAGAGCCTTCAGGAGTGTGTCTTGGATACTAAGATGTGGATGACTTCAAACAAATTACAGTTGAATGACGGAAAAACTGAGTCCATGATCATTGCTTCCCCGAGGTTGACGAAGACGTTGACACTCCCCCAGTCATTACAAATCTGTGGTGCCACTGTCCCCTTCTCCCCCCATGTAAAAAATCTGGGTGTCACACTTGATAGTAACCTGTCCATGCGCCTTCATGTGAACAACGTTTGCAGATCCGCCTATACTGAACTGCGACGTATTGCTTCAGTCCGCCACTATCTGACACTGAAGCAACTAAAGTACTTGTCTGCGCTTTTGTTTTGTCTAAATTAGACTACTGCAATGCTCTTTTGGCTGGCTGTTCCCAGTGTCTGATTGGCAAACTCCAGAAAATTCAAAACTCAGCTGCTAGGTTGATCCTTAGAGTCCCTAGATCAGATCATATCACACCCCATCTGTCTGCTCTTCACTGGTTACCTGTAACAGCTAGGATTCAGTACAAAATTTCATGCATGACTCACAGTTGTATTACCTGTTCCTGCCCACACTACCTTGCCTCTCTTTTCCAGCTGTATACGCCCTCAAGACAGAATTTGCGCTCTGCTGCCGACTCTCGAGTTTTACGTATCCCTCTTGTCAAAACAAAGTCGTTTGGTGAGAGGTCATTCAGATACCAAAGCCCAGTTGTTTGGAATGACCTCCCACGCGAACTGAGATACGTGGATTCGAGAGAGGCATTCAAGCGAGCCCTAAAGACCCATATTTTTTTCTGTCAGCTACAAATGACTTTGTCACACACCTGTCATGTTAATGTCATCTCTATCTATGTTAAAAGTAGTGTGTGTGTGTGAGTGTGTGTGTGAATGCCAGTATGAGTCCATAAGCGTAGCACTTTTGAATGGTGACGTTATAGCTTGTTTACAGTATGCGTTGTATTTTGTTTTTTGTACTTTTTGTAAATTGCATTTTTGTAATTAGTTATTTTTGTACATTAGTTTTTGTTAAGCGCCTAGAGCTCTAATCTGAGGTTAGGCGCTATACAAGTACTCATTATTATTATTATATTATTATATTATATTTCATTTTATTTGTCTTCTGTTCTATATAACGCAAGGCATTCCATGTACATGTGATTTCAGCTACCTTATTATCAGGTTACGTTATTATTATTATTTATCATTCTTATATAGCGCTTTTTCAGTTCAATCGCTGCTCAAAGCGCTGGCAATACAAGATCCAACTCAAGCTGCCTGAGGCTCCCACTTTCTGCCTTGGGCGCATAGTCTGACGCTTAGGCGACGGGGAATGGGGGAGAAGAGAAAATTTTTAAAATGATAGGTCTGTTAACAAGAAATTCCAGAATATAGTAATAGAAAATAGCACAGTTCATATTATAAATCCAAAAGGTTTGAAAACAAATGCGGTGCAGTTCAATAAAGTGCATTAAATTAATCATTTTTGGATGTTGACTTTAATGTCTAGCTTTATTTCTGGTAATGAAAAAAATCCGTTAACTGTACAAGCATTACTACTAGTTTGAGCTGATAAAAAAATGTAACTTGTTCTGTAATTCTTGTCAACACAAGACACAATGCTAAAATCCTAAATGATTGATCTATACAGCAAGGCAGGATTTTGCTGACATTTTAGGGAACATGTTTTTCTTCCAGAACTGCTTTAATTTTACAACCGCACTTTCCCAATATGCCTCATCAAACTGCACCTCAACTGTTTCGATGCCTTTTTTGTGTAAACACAAAGGAAGCATTTTCTGTGTCCAGTGAGAGCCATCTGACATTGAATTTGGTGGTAGTAGTCATGAGTTGGTTTCACTCGGAACTGATTTTTTTCATCCATCTCGCAATACTCTGATAACGCATTCTTAGGTTGAACATTTCTAAACTTAAATGAACATTTCACCTCCAGCAAGAATGTACCACAGTCATTGTCTTCACATTCAAAAATGGCATCTGGACTGGCTCCAAGAAATGGTGTCTTGGGTGAAATTATCAGAGCTGGTTGCCGAAAATTACATTTCCGATGGTGGTAACAGTGAGCTCTATGAAACATAGTGAGAGCCCTCTTTTCATTATCTAAACCAAATTCGACTGTTGCAGGCAAGGATTCCTTACAAAGGGAACTATCCTTTAGTAAGGCATTTGCTGTTTTGTCAAGGTTGGTCGAATGTAGCACTCTCTTTGTGTTTGAGGCAGTTACCAGACCTTTTCTCATGGAGAGCCAGTTTTTGTTTAGTCACTGACCCCTTGTTTCTCTCTCAACAGATGTTGCATCTGTGTCAGTATATTTATACCTTTCCAAAAAAACTCTGAGCACAGTCACAGTCATCACCCACACACACATGATCCATTAAAAAGTCACACAGGCGTTCCATGAGAGTTGCGCAAGACAGGGGAGGGGCTTCAAAGGGGACATCTTTTGGCTGAACCTCCCATACGTGCAACATGTATGCATCTGGTTTGCTTTCAGAAAATCCTCCACTGATGCCATCACTGAGGTATCTGCAACTGGTCTGTAGACACCTTGGAGAGGACGTAGTGGTCTGCACAAAATAAATATGAAAAGTGAGATTAAATTTTGTTAATTATGAATTATATCTAATTTGTTTTCTGTAACTAACCATAATGCATGGTTTCTGTTTCATTGGCAGATTGTGGGTGGACGACTGCCTGAGCCTGAAGATCTGAAAGAAGCGGCACTTGAGAAACCTTCGCTTGAGAAACCTTCGCCAACATGAGCTAAAAATGAACTTGTTCTAGAAAATGCTATTCCTATTGACCAAACTATCGAAGTAAACACTTTAGAGCCCCAACAAGCACAAAATCACACAGACACACACACACACACACACACACACACACACACACACACACACACACACACACATACACACACACACACACAAACACACACACACACACACACACACACACACACACACACACACACACACACACAGTACATGTTGACAACGACCTGAAATGGACTTGCCAACACTGTTGCAAATCAAACATTGTTACAAATGAACAAAAAAAGCAAGCTGCTGTGGCTGGTTTCATAAGTCACATTATGGCTTCAGAAAGGAATTGCTTTGAACATACAGGCATTCCAAACAGAAATTTGCTGCAAAAACATTTCAAGTGGATCAAACCTGCCTCACACAAAATTAAAACTTGGAACGGAAAAAAAAATAAACTGACACCAGGCCGAGATCTTCGCGGAAGGACACAGTACAAAATTACACCTTTCAAATGCTTCCTGCTGACCTTGGTTGGAATCCGAATGGGCTTTGGCACAAAGCACATGTCATATCTTTTGGGGATCTCTCAAAGCCATGTCAGTCGCGTTTTCATATTGTGGGTGAATATTTTGGATCAGTGCTTGAAGCCCCTCATTAAGTGGCTTACTCCAGAAGTTGCAAAAAGAAATCTTCCAAAGTCTTTTGCAGAATTTCCACAAACTACAAGTGTGATTGACTGTACTGAATTTCGGGTTCAAAAACCATTTCAACCTGCAGCTCAACGACAAACATTTTCAAACTACAAACACAGCAAAACTCTTAGTCGGAATCCATCCATGTGGAGCAATAACGTTTCTATCCAGAATCTATGTAGGATTAATTCCAGATGCTACGATAGTTAAAAAAAGTCAGTTCCTTGACCTCATCGAAAGACAAGATGATATCATGGCTGACCCTTCAACATCCCCCATCTCTTGTTGCAATAAGGGGCAACATTGAACATTCCTGCCTTCAGTATGGGTAAAATATCTGTCTAAAAAATCAGTTACAAGATCTCGGCGCATTGCAACTGTGCGCATTCATTTTGAGAGAGCCATTCATCGCATGAAATGTTTTAAAATTCTGTCTGGATTGATCCCAATAAAGGTGCGATTTTGTCTTAATCAAATTCTTACAGTGGTTTCTGTGCTGTCAAATTTTGACAAACAGCTTTGCAAGTAATGTTTGTTGTCATTTTGCAATTCTTGCATAAATGGCAGTCTTCTGTGAGAGCGATGCTTTTTTGTAGTTAAGTTTGTGAGAATGCTTTTGAATAAAGAAATGATGTACAGAACATATGAACATTGGCTTGGTTTTTGTTGATTGGTTGTTTTATTAACGTCTTCTTCATCAAAATGATAAGACGCTCCCACGCACAGACGCACACACGCCACCCCACCACCACCACACATACACACACACACATAGAAAACATCTTAATATATAATCAATTAAACCGAGCCACTGAATAATCAATAACAGCTTTTCCTAAACTAATGCTCACATCAAAACTTATGTTATCAATAGAACTCATAGTTTGTCAATCAGTTGGCCAAAAAGGACGAGTATGACTATATTCAATTTCAAGTAATACATGCTTCAAAGATATAGTTTCATTGCATATGCAATTAACATTTTTACAATATTTGGTTTTAATTGAGTTTAGTATAATTTTAAAAAATATAATCATTGGTTTTTATGATTTATTGATTGTAATGGGTGGGTTTAATTCATTTTCCCCTTTTAGCACAAACACACATCTGGTCCCACAATGAAAAATGTCTTTGTTTAATTATTCAAATTATTTAATACATCATTATTACATGTCTATTTTAGTTACAAAATCATAAATGTTTACTCTTGGTCTTAAGCATTCAGCAAAAAATGTTGAAAAGCAGGAGTGAGATCTGAAGTGAAAGGATAAGAAAATCACTCCTAAACCACACCACACGTTAACCAGAACTATATATATAAATCTGGGTGCAATTTCCTTGTAATGGTGCAGAAAGGGTTTGAAACACGGACTTATAGACAAGTCAAACACATTAACATTTCAACCTCCTCAGATTCTAGATAAAGTTGAAATTTTCAAAGTAGCTATATAAAGAATAATCGCAATCATTAAAGCGGACACATTTTGACTTACTTTTGACTGTCCTTGTGTGCGGTCGTTACAATGTCAGTTAAGAGGACAGCATTCTGGTGGGCTGTAGCACGTCGCACCCATAAACATGGACCTGCTGTCACACTGGTCTTCTTCTTGTCATTCCTGAAGTCAATAACTTCATAGAGGGTCGCTTGAACATGACGACAACAGCCATCAATCCTGCAATAATGAAAACATTACAAATTTTGAAATAGTACTGTTTCTTCAATAACTTAAATGTTATTTTGGCACAAACCTATAATTATGCTCTTACAAAAACACACACAGAGTTTAAATTTAATTGCAACCTTCATTCGGGACACAAAGTCTGAACATTTTATTTGTCTTTTGTCAAATCTGATCATTTTAAGAACTGTTTTATGTATGATAATGTTTACAGACACAACCAATTCACATATATGCACACACACACACACACACACACACACACACACACACACACACACACACACACACACACACACACACACACACACACACGCACGCACACAGGGACACAATCACAAATGTACTTATATAGTTGAGACAAGTACACATGGTTTAGTTTCAGGTTAGGAAATAATGAAGTCCATTATTGTAACCGTCATTATCAGAAAATTGAACAATCATTCTCAACTCGGAGTCCTCTCTTTGTAGATTTTTCATTTGTTGCCCAACAAAAGGATTGGAACAGTATTAAATTAAATTTAAAAACACCTCTCCCCCTCTCCTAATGATTATAATGAACACAAACCTACTCTTTCTATACACAGTAAAGTTTTCAAAAGTATGCATAAACGCCTTTGCAAGTGCAAAGTGCTGACAAGATGCAGCTTCTGTTCTTGTTTCCCAGTGTCGACATGATAATCCAGGGGTAGTAGAAAGCTACACCAGTTACTGGATCTTTATCCCTAGTTCTAGGTTTCACATGAGATTTCAATGCAAAGTAATCAAAATAGTCTGGAAATGACACAACTTCCATCGCCTTGGCATATCCATCCGTCATCATCGTATATCCTTCTGACCTTTGGTACTCTCCCACGGTTGCATAGTCTAAAGTGATCATAAGATAGCTGACGCTGAAAAAAAGGCAACGCAGAAAGGTCGCTGTTACCCGCATGGAGAGAAGGGTTCGGTAACGTGACATCGCGGTCGGTCAGTTTGTCAACAATGATTTCCTGTCTGTCTTCAAATAATTCATCAGGATTAAACTCCAGGCTAAATTCTCTCGCAATCTCACACAGTTCCGCTAGTTCAGCCTTTCTTTGGCCAGACACAACCACACCACGATCTCTCAAAAATGCTTGGAACTCAGACACTCTACGTAAGGAGTTCGCCATGTTTGTCTGCGGTTCAGGGAAATCACTCCTGCGAGACGAGTTACTTCCCATTAAAATTAGTGAATAAACCTATTTTTCTTACACAAATTCAACGGTTCGACGTTTTCTCTTTAAGTAACCGTTTTAGTCGACAACAAGAACGACAACTCTTTGCCAGTTAGCAGACGAACTTTTCAGAATGCCAACTCGTTTGGTTTTGACTGCCTAAACTATGAAAATATATATATATATATTTTTTGGGTATGTTCTTTCTGGTCATCGTAACGTACGTATATTGTAAATAAAGCAAACGATACAAACACACATTATTATTATTATTACATGTATTATTATTGTAATAATTATTATTATTATTATTATTATTTTATTTTTGAAGTTTTACGCTTATTGTCAGTTTCTTGCTATAGATAAAAGAAAATCACATTAAACAACAAATAGTTTCGATTGTTTTTAATTTTATTTGGACAAACACTTCAGGGAGCTGTCAGACAGAATTCAGCATATTAAGCGAGGATGATCAACCAAACCCTCCCCCATCTCAATCAACAAACGTTTTTTACAGCTGAATATTTGACACAACGATCAACACAGACTTTATTTAATGAGACTTGCTACTCTGAAGGTTTGTCTATCTCATTGACACCAGATATAAACACGTCACATCAGACTCCTTGAAGGTTTTGTTCCGGGATGTTCCCCCGGACAAAATCTTCAATTTCTTGAGAGAATGCAATATTTTTAACAAGATCTGAGCATTCATAGACTATGTGAATTTAACTATTTTGCCCTTTTTGAGAGTCTGTAGACGTTTCTTTTAAAGACTCGTGCGACATTTTAGCCTGCCATATTTACATCTTATCTTAAGACCTTGCTTTTAGTCTGGCTCACCAGATTTTTACCCATCCCGCCGTAAGATGACCTTAGTCGCCTGCTCGGCATTAAACACCAATAATCAATCAATCAATATGTCTATCCAGTACTTTCTATGACACAGACGCTGTCAAATGAGAAAAGATAGACTTGACGAAAGACATGAATATACTGACCAAGAAATGGGTGTTACCGTCCCAGATCACTTGTCATTTCCAGTCAACTCTTCCCTATCTTCTCAGCCGACGAGCATCTTAGTCAAACAACGACTGCATCTCTTTTTCTATTTTTGCAATCATAGCAGATTCATGTCTGTACGACTGAAGCTAGCATCCATGAGATATTTGCCCTTTGTCACTTTTGCTGACGTACGCAAACCCCAGAAAATGGTTAAGCGGTTGAATAAAGACCAACATCGAATCCAGAATCTTTAGCCGCGCCTCCCCGTCCCCCACCCCACACCTCTCCCGCGTTCCCCAAAAGACAGCACCTCTCTGAGGGACATGCGCCTCTGTCTCAAATCCCTCCCCCCTCTGTCTCTACTCCCTCCCCCCCCCCCTTACCCCCGCACTCCCATTTGTAACGAATAGCATCTCTATGAAGCACGTGAGCCCCTGTCTCCATTCCATCCCAACCCCCCTCCGTTACTCCGTTAACAGTATTTAAGAAAAGCAATTTTTGTTTAAATTGTGTATTTGTTTAATCTAATTTTTAATCCCCTGTGAATTTGACCTTGAGCCTGGAGAGGTCACTGAATTTGGTGTGTGAAGAAAGGTCTTAGCACTCCAATATATCTTTGGCCCAGGTTTGAAGAGTAGATTAGTCTCCGAGAAAATACCAACATTGAAGTTTACGACAGACGAAGGACGGACGGACGACCACTGGCCCATTACATAGCTTCACGATCCGCAAGTGAACCTAACACTTAAAAGTATCAGCTCCGTTTTTGCTTATGACCAGTTCTCACACTAAAGGCTACCAAATACTAACACTTGACGAAAATCGGTTGAGTGGTTCCAGAGATATCGCACAGACCAAAACTGAAGCACTGAAAACAAATGGCTGCCAGGGCGTTTACACTCGGTATGCCAGATATTTTTCCTTTGCGCAGCTTTCTTCAGGGTACCTATACTTTAACAACAATGTAAATCATATGCGTCTTACTTTTTGTCGTATTACCTTTAGAATGCAAATCCTTTATCTCTACAATGACCTTGACCTTAGGACCTCGGCTTTGGTACAAGACACATCTTCTAATCTAATACTGACCAGATATAAAAAAATTAAACAATTCTGTTAGTCGCTTCTGGAGAATCACCTGTAAATAGAACCAGACAGACACCCAGCTACAGTGACACATAGGATGACTCCAGTAGAGCCTCTCTCGGGAAGAGGGGTGGAGAAGAAGAGGTATCTTAAACAAGAAACGCAAGGCAGATAACCACATTGCTTGTTTCCATAGCCAACAAACGTCCTGCGGCTGGTAAATGTGAAAAATGGTGAGAATTCATTCCGAATTCTATGTATGAGAAATAGCGATAGAATGCAAGATATTGTTGTGTGCATTTCGGAAATGTGTTTGATTTAATGTGAAATTATCACACAGAAGGGGATTTGTCGTGTTTTTGTGTATTTTTTAGTATCTGATTCACATGCCTACGACAAAGATTGACTAAGATATAGCGTTTTTAGTGAAGGGTTTATAAGCCACGTAAACCCTCATTATGACACATGTCCAAATTGCATTTTTGGTCATTTTAGGCGTGCTGTAATTGCAAACGTATCATTGTGTGGGGCTAGAAACATATTCTGGACAATCTACATGTTGTTTTGATCCGTGACAATAAACACCACACAATTCTTCCTTCACGTTATGATTTTATGTGTCTAAATATAGCACTTTCTTAAAAATGCAAAAAGAGGTCATTTTACGTCATATTCAAATGCACATAATTATCTCGGAAGCCAATTAACATAAAATTCTGAAAAGAAAAGGGGAGACTGCCAGTGCTAATATTTTAGGAAGGTTACAAAGTAAAGTAGGTTATAGCACTGTCAGGGGAGAGAAATGTGCATGATCGACCAGTGATCATAGATCTACTGAGGCCAAAGCACAAAAAAAGATAGGAAAGAGAGGGGCGCTAAGAAAGTGACTGAAAGCAATGCATATGGAAGCCCCCCCAAAGGGGGGCGTATCACATATCCACTGTTCCAGCCACTCAGTGCATGGAAATTTAAATCTATTTACATCTAAGTCCCCCAAGGGGGGTTCAGATATTTAGCCGGTGTGGACAGCTGTTTCGGTCTTGGCGACCTCTTCAGCACACCATCGACAATACTGGAGGAGGCAGGAAATTCTGCCTACCTGCAATGACAACCACATTTTACTGTGGTGTCTGCAGGGGCATACATTCCATGCCACCACCTAGAGTTAAATTTCCATGCACCCTAAAAGAGAACCTACCAAAAGGAGGGAAGGGGTTGCAGTCGATATTGTAGTAATAAATGAAAAGAAAAGGGGAGACTGCCAGTGCTAATATTTTAGGAAGGTTACAAAGTAAAGTAGGTTATAGCACTGTCAGGGGAGAGAAATGTGCATGATCGACCAGTGATCATAGATCTACTGTGGCCAAAGCACAAAAAAAGATAGGGAAGAGAGGGGGCGCTAAGAAAGTGACTGAAAACAATGCATATGGAAGGTGCAATTAGTAACAGATCATTGAAGTTGTCATCCGAGCATTCACGGGAGTATTATTCACCCGACTTGTTTATGATCTCTGTTACGTGGTAGTCGTAGTCGTAGTATGATACAATCACACCAGACGCACTACCGCGTTGGGTTTTCGTAAAGAAACTTCACTCAATTCGTCACACGTGGCACAAGGTTGTAGACCATATTGGAGTAACAGTTCCAAACATATGTTATTCTTACGATGCACTCTCAGCACAATCCGTCCACAAATACATCAACACTGATACACTGTCTCCTGAGAAACTTGAGGAAAGCAACAGAGAACAGACCAGTTCTAATCACTTAGTTTTTTTGGTCAAAAGGTGTCTGTACACCACTATGTGATGGCTTGATGTGACCAGCCGTATACCCTTGTGACATTTCACAAATCAGTTACGTTTTGTGTTTGTTGTCCGAGGTGTATTTCGGGCATGTTTAAGCCTTTATTGGCTAAGGGCTGCCTTCATCAGCGTGCTGACCCTTGTATTGTTGTTGAGTAACCCTTTGTTAGGTTTTATGGTAGTTCGTTTCTTTGGTTCATTCTGTATTGTTTAAGTAGTTGGTGTATTCTCGCTGCCGACACTGCCAATTGAAAGGCTAGTGGCAAGTAGAAGATAATGCCGTCAGTCGGGGCGCAACCACTGCTAATTGTATGAGCTAGTGGAGCGTAGATGGCTTCTTGGTTGTAGTTCAGTTTTGTTTCCGTCCTCCACTGCCAATTGGTAGGGCTAGTAGGGAGTAGAAGAGCTGCTCTGTCGTAGAGCTACCACTGCTAATTGTCAGTGAGAGCTTGTGGAGCGTACGGGTGTTGCGTTTTGGTTCTTTCAGTCTCTTCCCGCAGGGCTGGTGGACGTTGCTCGAACATGGTCTGCCGGATCGGATGTGAAAGCTGGTGCCGTCTGTGTAGCTTGATGCGGATCCGTCACGTGACGGCTCCCCCCCCCCCCCCCGCCCCCGCCCTTTTAAAATTTGAATTTCTCCAGTTTGATTTGTGGCTGGCTGCAAACAGGGATGCGTCTTTCCTGTACTGAGCGCGCCGGCCGGCGTGGTTTCAAAAGTGGTGTTGTGCGCAGCGATCCCGATTACTGTTTTATGTTGTGTCATCATAGGGACCGGTAGTTCTGTTTACTTATTTGAAGGAATGTAGTAGGGTTCACTCCGTTGTTGCTGTACGTCTTGCATTCGGTCAGCCTGTATCTTGTCGCCGAGGGCCGTGCATAGTAATAATATAGCTGTACTTTGTATTCAATACAGCAAAGCAAAATTTAGTTTCAATGGGCTAAAGTTGCTCATTTTTTGTGGGAATCCATCTGCTCCTGCCGAGATTGACACGATGTATATTTTTTAAATTGCTTCCATTGCTTTCTGGTTCGGCGGCTGTGTAGACTGTAGATGGCACTAACTTTGGTTGATCATCGATATTTGTTTGTGGTTTGCTTGTTGTTGGGGCGTGTAGACTCGATGTTTCAGTGTGGTTCGCTTGTTGCTGGAGCGGGTAGAGTCTGTTGTCTTCTTGAGATGCACATTCTTGTCTTTATTTTCCGCGTGAGTAGTGCCTGGGGGTTCAGACTATGCTGTCTCATTCTCATGCATGCAGTCTGACTGCTGCTGCGTCAACTCTTGCAGTCCGTGCTCAGTCCTGGCGATATTGATACGATTCATTTCATTATCATTTCTTCTAGAGTTCGCTGGTGAGTCGGTTAGGTGGTGTGGATGGTTGGTGTTGATTTAATTCTTGATATCATTCCCAGGCCTTGAGACAGTAGTTTGTTGCCGTTAATTTGCCGGCTGTGGATCGCCGAATTTATTTATTTATTTTTTTCCCTTTCCCCGTATGTTCTCAGTGTAGAAGTTGGGCGTACTGTTGGCTCGTTTGTAGGAGGGTCGTGCGTTTCATTCTGTCGCTGTTTTACTGAATTGTTCTGCATTTTTGTTTTGATAGTCAGTTTTGCGGCCTCGCGGTATTTTGGGGTTCCGTCTTCGGCCGACTGGATTCAGTTTGTCGGTGAAACTGACTGAGGATGGTGGGAGGCTTGAGATGTGTTAAATGATTTGTCCACGTAGATCTTTCTGTATTAGTCGTCGTTGGTCATGATGTGTGCCTTCTTTGATCGCGTTGTCTGTTTAAGAAGCTGGGGTTCATGTTGTATGTTTCCCTGCACGCCGCTGTCCGGACAGATATTGTTCAAAAGTATATACTCTCACTCACACTATCGCTCGAAAAAGCTAGCGGAGAGTGGTGGTGTGTTCTTTTCATGTCGTGTCCTTAGTTTTTATTTTTGGCCGGTGAGGCAATTCCGTTGTTGTCTGTGGTGTTTCGGGGTTCCGTGTAAGTATTCGTATCGCCCGTTGATCACTGTCGTCGTACAAAGCTTTGCTGTATCTGCCTTCTGTGAAGGTATATATGAAGGTGTTTCCTTGCTCCCTTGCCTCTGCAAAGGCCCATGAGGTCGACCCATTAAAAAGTATCGTAGGGTTCAGTTCATCGGAGAAGATGAATGCGGCTAGTAGGATTCTTTGAAAGTGTGGGAGGTTTTTCGTCCACATGTCTGTTGTTTTTATTTTCTTTTCCCTCGGCCATTTGTGTGCTGGTCGTATGATTTCTTGGATGTCGCTCCATAGTTCAAAGGTCTGGCGGTTGTTCTGTTTCTGGTTCATTCCGTTTTATTTTCCCCGTTGTTTGGGGGTACTTGTGTTGGTTGCTGTCGGTGTGGCGTGTGGGAATCAGATATTTCTAAAACCAGTTGGTTTCCTATTGGGAGGTCGTTTTGCTTCGTTTAATATGTCATGAGGATGTTTCCGTTTGGAGTCGGCGTGTTGCTTTTTCCACTGCTAGTTTTATTGAGCTAGTGGTGCCTCGTCAGTATTCTTCTTCTCAGTTCATTTGCTTTTTCACCACTGCTAATTGGTGGAGGTAGTGGTGCAGAAGTCTGTTGTGTTGATGTGCTTTGGTCACTGAATCGCTTTCTACTTGGGACGGCTATCTTGACACTTTTCTGTTCACCCAACACTGCTAATTGGTGCAGCTAGTGGCGCAAACAAATGTAGGCCTAGATTTGATCTCGTCGTCTGCCGCGAGTGTACCGTATCATATCAGACAGGCGACTAATCGTTCAATTGTTTGAGGCGTTGCTCGTGTGCGGGGCTTGTCTGCCTGCGGCGCGCGTGGCGGTCGGTCAGCGGCTGTAGTATCCTTGTACTATGCCTGCTGTAGGCATCGGGGTAGAAAACATTGCGGTTTGCGTTACTTGTGATTGTTGAAATGTTGCGATGTGTATCTACTGCTCCCATCAACAGGTGGAGTCGTGAGGGGTGTTGTTGGTGTGTGCCAACTGCGTTCCATCTCCCCATAGCTTCCAAGTTTTGCATTAGTGGTTGGCACCGATGTACTGTGGCCATCTGTCTTTGTTGTCTGCCGAAAGACTTGCAGCTCTATTCTCTATTGTTGTGAAGAAAGTGGTTTCGGTATCCCAAAGTTCTTGTGTATCTTTCCGTGTGTGTACACCTACCTAGACGTTTTGTATTCAGTCTGTTAATCATGTCTGCTTTGTTTTCGGGGCTTATGCCTTTCGTGTAGACCTGTGGTTCCCTTGGTTTGCATTCCTATCGCGTGGTGTCCTTTCGTTTTGGGTTATACTTGGTGACCAGTAACAGGCGTGGTTATAGGTGTTTTTTTCCCTTTCTTTCTTGTAGGAAATTTGTCGAGGTGCGTTGTTCACCTCCGTTGAGAGTTCCGTAGTATTGCTGTATTGTCTTGCTGTTAATGTTTCGTGGAAGAAGGCTGTTGCTGTCTTATGTCGTCATCGGAACAGTTCTGTGTTATGCGAAGCGTTTCTCCTTTCACAAGGCCGTTGAAAACTGCCGTGCGCTGATGATGAGAGCAAGTATTGGAGTGTCTCGATTGGTTTCTTGCACATTCTGACATCAAAGTGCTTCAGTGGATTCCTCAAATTTTGTTCCTTTGCAGATTGTGATGTCACGGAGAGTTGCCTCATTCTCACAGATTTTGTGTTTAGCGCACTCCTTCTGTGTGTGCGTTCGCTAGCATGACTCAACTGAAGCTGTTGATTTCTTCATTCGATCCCCAGATAAGGATTATCCCATCATCTCTGTATCGTTTGTGAAGTATGATGGCATCCTTGTGTGGGTAGTTGTTGATGACTTCGTCCATTATTCGTGCCATTAGTAGGTCACTGCATGAGGGGGATGCCGGACCTGGCCCATTGCGCAGCCGATGATTTGTTTGTAATTTTGTCCTTTGAAGGTGAAGATCTGGTTGTTTTTCAGCAGTGAAGACGTTTTTCAGTCTCACTCAAAGTTAATTGTTGCGGGGCTCACTACATCTGATTAGGTTGGCTTGATGTAAGATGGTCCCTCTTAATACATTTGGGTTCCGCGTTGTCACGCCCGCATTATTATGCCGCATGTAGGAATTTTAACTCTTCCGTGCACGGCAGCAAAAACCCTTTCCTCACACTATTTCAGTACTACGTTCTCACGGCACCAGTGTCATATTGTGTTTATGTTTATACATCTTGTCAAGTGTCATACATTGGGGGCTGTTGTTTTATATTGACATTGTCAATGCTGGTGTGGTGGTGATGAGTCGGCCAAGACTTGACGAATGACGCTATGCTGCATTGTCCAAACTGCTGCATTGTCCATCATCATCTTCTTCATTTTAATGTCCCTCTGGCACTAAAAGTGATCGGGGACTAGCCGTTGCAACTATAATTTAAGCACTGTTTATAGATCAGGTAAAGTTAAAAATTACGAGATAAAAATATAAGATTCATATGCATAGCTGAAGTTTTGGTCTCTCACCCAGAAAAGAGACAACGGTCATTTATTCATTAATTTATTTCAAAGAAAAATTCTAAAATTAGGTTAAAATTCAGGACCATCCGTTAAGAATTCTAGAATAAAATCTACAAAGATAAAACTATGTACATTACACTTAATTTTGACGGTCAGAAAAAATTCAAGACAGACCAGGGACAGGGCCACCGATGTACCCACTAAATTAGATGAAAAATATAATATTTAAATTAACTCGGAAAAGACAGGAAGTTTCAATATATCTGTAATTAAAGCAATAGTATATTCATTAGCGTTTTCTAGAATTGTATGAAGAGACGAGGCTACCGGATAAGCTGTCCTAAGCTCAGCACACTCTGCGTCGAAAGCCACACACTCCAAGACCGCATGGTCTGGGGTGAAGTCCTCGCCGCAGAGACAGGCAGGGCGAGTCAATCTGGCACGCCAACCACCAGTGCAAAGCCTATTGATTGCCCCGTCTACCATGGGCAGTTTATAAATCAAATGATTTTTCATAATTCTGTAGGCAAGGATGCCTGGAAACTCCCTAGTCAATATTGAATTATTTTCATTACTAATTTCAACTATAACTTTATTAATTTTATTTTTAGCATCTTGAAAAGAATGAGTGAGCCGCACGGGCTGGGCTCCCGGCGCACCGGTCGCACCGGCTCGAGCGGCCCGATCAGCAGCCTCGTTACCTAGGATTCCGACATGAGAAGGGACCCACTGGAGAGCGACACTGACCCCCCTAAGACTGAGTTGATTAATAAGTAAATTTATTTCTAGAACTATATCAGATCTGCCAGAATATTCAATATATTTTAGACTCTGCAAAGCAGATTTAGAATCTGTACAAATAAGATACTGATACATCTGCAGGGGCAGGGTCAGCACGTGATCAAGGGCCATAAGTATGGCCACAAGTTCTACCGTGCAAATAGCCCAGCCCCTACCCAAACTATAGCTAATAGTTTTATTTAGAGATGGGATAAACACCCCGCTCCCCGCATCTCCGGCATCATTAATCGATCCATCGGTATATGCAGTGAGCGAGTGTGAATACCGAGTCCAAATAATCCAAAGTTGCTATTCTTTGTAAATTTAAATCACTTTTTTTAGTAATATTTGGTATATCCGTACTTATTGAGGCCGCCAGGAGGGTCCAAGGCGGATAAGGAGAAAGCGGAATCGGATTTATAGTCTGGGGAACCACATCAGCCCTAACTTGGACTTCGTGAACCAGAGCGGTTAAGGATGGTTGAATCCTACGTTTTTGGATCGCATGGATGGCTAATTCCAGACGATCCATCTTGAGTTCACTATGAAATATATCCTGGGCGTTATTCGACGTTTTAAACATACGATTTAAATAGTTCGCACAAAATTTTAGGCGAAACTGTTCCAGGGGAAGTATCTTGGTGAGGGCATATACTGCTTTGTTTGAGGTGAACTCTGGCACCCCCAAAATGCACTTCAGCGATCTCATCTCAGCGGCTTCTAGCATTTTAAGAACTCGTTTAGATGCTGAGAGAAAACATTCCGCTCCATAATTGAGATTAGAACGCACAAGCGCATGATGGAGGTGCAGCAATAGCTTCGTATTTTTGCCCCACACCTCATATTTTAAAAGTCTAATTATGTTAACCGCTTTATTCGCCCTACTGATAAGGCTATTTATATGAGGTGTCCAGTTTAAAGTGGACGTAAAAATCACGCCCAGGAATTTGGTTTGGGTTAGCGGAGTCAGCGAATATTTCATATCAAAGTTACTGACGGTTAGTGGAATACTAAATTTAGCTTTCATAGTACTGAAAATTATTAACTGCGTTTTTTCAGGTGCCAACTCAAATCCATTATTTTCCAAGTACTCTTGTACGAGGTCAATAACCTTTTGAAATTTCATAGCTTTTTCTCTAGATATCTCCCTTTCATGGGAATTAGTTTTAACTGGTTTCCATATGGCTATGTCATCGGCATACTGTGATATTTGCACAGTATTATTAGTGTATTTATCTAGCTTAGTTTTTAGGTAAGCCGGGAGATCCGCCATCATAATATTAAATAGAGTAGGAGCAAGACAGGTACCTTGCGGTACTCCACAATCAGTACTATGTGTTTTGGAGAGGGCCTGTCCATGTTTGACCTGGAAAGTTCGTTTTAAAAAATTTTCAAAGTATTTGAAAATATTCCCAGTTAAACCAAGTGCATAAATCTTATATAACAGTTTTTTTTTTTTATGCCAAACGACGTCAAACGCTCGTTTGACGTCGAAGAAGCAGGCCATAACTTTTTGATTCTTTTTAAAAGCTTGCTTAATTGAAGATGATAAAGCATACAGCTGGTCGGATACAGATCTAAATTTCCGAAAAGCAGCCTGAACTTTAGGAATAATATTGTTTTTTTCCAAAAAATATTCTAATCTGTTCTTAACCAACCGCTCAAGTACTTTACTTATATGCGGTGTTAGGGTTATAGGTCTATATGAAGAAACAAGGTTTCGAGGTTTTTTCGATTTAGGAATCGGAATCACTAGACCATGCTGCCAGGCCAAAGGAAAATGACCCTCTTCAAAACATTTATTATATAAATTTAATAACAGTTTACTTCCTTCAAGTGGAAGATTTTTCAGCATAATATAGGTTATTTGATCATGTCCCGGAGAAATTTTTCTAGATTTAAGTTGGGACAGAACAGAATTAAGTTCCTCCATAGTATAAGGGAGGTTAATCAAAGCAGTATCTCCCGGTTCCGGAGTTACCAAACCTTCAAGTACCAACTTATCTTCTTCAGCAACACGAAAATGTTTAGCAACAGGATTAAATTTTTCTGTGGTACTAACGTTAGCGAAGGTTTCAGCCAGGATATCTGCTTTATCCTGGTCAGTAGAATACGTTAAATTATTTATAACTATTGGAATAGGAGAAGGATTTTTAATATTTTTAAACTTTTAAACTATTTTCCATGCCTTTGTCAAATCTGTCGGATCATTAATTTCATTAGTTATCATGTTGTCTAAACATTTAAGTTTAGCCAAGGCAATGGTTTTATTACACTGAATATTAGCCGATTTCATAGCCACATGGTCATCAGGGTTCCTAGTTTTTTTTCATTTATTATAAAATTTCTTTTTTTCCTTCACAGCCCTATCACATTCCTCATTCCACCAAGCATTGGAAGGTCTATCCGGTGGAGTTCCCCTGCTCCGTGGAATAGCAATTTCAGCTGCATTAAAAATCACTCTACTTAGAGAATTATTAAACATATCCACATTAGTAGTATCTATAGTATTTTTATTTTGATTAAAATTTTCTCGAAATAAAGACCAATTAGCTTTATCATACTGAAATTTTCTATTAGATTCGTGGAGATTATTAACCAGCTGGGTTTTAAGTATTAGTTCCAGGGATATCGGTAGATGATCACTCCCCATCGGATCATCGCCCAGCACCCAAGAAACATCCAAGAAAATATTATTAGAAGCTAAGCTTAAGTCAACCGCCGATGGGTGCTGTTGTATACTGTCAGGGATTCTGGTAAGTTCACCACTATTTAGAATAAGAAAGTTAGATTTAGATATATCATCAGCCTGTTTATGTGCTATATTACGAGAGTCGGGAATCTTTGCGCACCAGAGCGGATGGTGGATGTTAAGGTCACCCATGACCAACCATCCACCACCCGGAAGGGCACACAGCCATTCCAGGCCTGTTGGAGAAACCGATTTAGGTGCATATAGGTTAGTATATTAATAACCTTATGCGTATTAGTTCTAATTTGAATATAACTACTATAAATAGGCTGTGTTTCATGCATAGGAACCGGTGACTGCATTACTACATGATCAATCCCTGTTCTAACATATATGGCTGTATAAATTTTGTCAGTAATTTTGGTAGGAGATTCGACTATCGGTGGATAATGATATCCCCTGATAATAGGTAATTTAACTTTAGTCCTAGCCAGGGATTGCAAGCAGATTACATGGAAATCATTTTTTTTCCAAGTAATTAATTAAATAGTGGATAGTAGACCCTATCGCCCGACAGTTCCACTGAAGGACTTTTAGTTTGTCACTATTCAGTACTCCCATGACGGCGGCAAAGACCTATCACCACTGTCTTGAATCTTATTATTATCTAATTTTATCAGTCAGCTAATGTTGGGATTTGTAAGCATGGGGACCAGGATGGACATGATGAGTTGATTAAACTGCAACATGGCCATCACAATCCCCTGCACATTTCCCCCAGTAACTGCTGAAATCAACATTTGAGTTTGCTGAGCGATGTCTCTGAGCATGAACTCTTTCAGCCCAGGGCCATCGTCAGTTTGTCGAACCTCTCCGAATCTCAAAGTTCTTCGAGGAGGTAATTCCTGTCCCTGTTCCTCCATCCCTTCCATCAGCGATGGGGGGGGGGGGGGGGGGGAGGAGGCAGAGGGGGAGATTTATCATTCTCCTCCCTATCTACTGCTTTAGCCTGTGAAGTACTTTGGACTAAGATATCTCTGTACGTCATTGACTGTTTACTTTTTTGTTGCGAAGCGGGCTGTTTGCGAACGGGCTGTGAACGAATTGCAGGAGGTCTGGTCCACGCTGTGGTATCCAGACCTACCGGTAATGGAGCTTTATTAACATTCTCATCCTTCTTTTTAGTAGTGTTGATTTGGGCCCTCCTCACGGCCTCCTTGTACGGGATATAATTTTCATTTCTGATTTTATTGGCTTCTCTGTGGAGAATTATTTGGGGACATTTTTGGTAGGCCGCACTGTGTGCGCCACCACAATTAACACATTTAGGTGCTGTGGTGTCAGGGCAGGCATCCCGGACATGGTCACGGCCGCCGCACCTGACACACACTGCCTGTTTAGCCCTACACACTCGAGCCGTATGTCCCAACTTGCAGCATCTAGAACAACGCAGCACAGGAGGGGCATACGTCTCAATCGAGAGATAATGAACTCCTATTTTAATTCTAGGAGGAAGCTTTGTCAGTTCATAGAAGTCGATCTTTATCGCTCTCGAGGGGACCCCCTCCCTATTGGTGAGCCTAGTCACTTCTGTCCGGTATCCCTGTTTAACGAGTGAATCTTTAATATATTTAGTGTCCTCGGCGAGGGGGATTCCGTGGGCCACCCCCACAACCCTAGGTGTGGGGATGGTACACTCAACATCAGCCCCACCGAGGTTCTTTTTAGCAGCTAACAGTTTTTGAGATCTTGTGTTAGGACAAGAGACTATCCAGACATCCCTGCCTATCTGTCTTAAGGTGATCTCGGATGGGGCGACCCCAGCACCACCGCAGAGGTGGGGCTGAAGCGTGCCATGATCCCGGAGTCTGGAAGATCCAGTCCCCAGATCATGAACCCTAACTGGATAGGTGCACCACACCTCAGCAGCGGGACCAGGGCAGCCACCATCCGAGTCCACTATTTTTTGTTTAGAACGGAGCTTGTTAACTTTCTTATTGACAACTGTCCTGAAGGGAGTTCTAAGTGAGGGATCACCGCCTCCACTCCCACCGGCGGCAGATAAACCACCGCCAGCAGAGGGAGGCGGGTCACCCTCAACATTGCCAGATGTTAGTGTGGAATTCACCGCAGCACTCTCACTGTCTTCGACATCTTCGTTGACAATGAGAGGGAGCGGGAGTCCATCCATACTATAACTTTCAGGTGAATTTTGACGGACAAGAGGGGCCAGCCGGTGCTGTGTAGAGTCTTCCACAACAGCGCCGCCAGGTCCCCCCTCTCCAATATCCAAAGAAGTTTGTGGATGGGAGATGCTAGCCCTAAGCTCTCCCGGGACTGTGTCGGAGACACGTGCAATGTCCGGGGAGTGGGGAGGGGAAGAAAATACCCTAAGCTCTCCCCCGACCGAGCCTCCTAATGAGGCCCGGCCAGGGGATAACACAGGCAGACTACCTCCACCTTCAAAGCTAGCAGCAGGCGTCGGTGCATGCGGATTGGTGACACCGCTGGCCTTAGCCCTAGTCCGTCTTCGTTTATCTTTATCTCTCTTTTTTCTCTTACCCCCAACGGGGGTTTTCTGACCGTCATCTAAGACCGACGAGGAGCCAGATCCATCGTCGGTCTCACAAGAAGAAGAAGACATAGACCCGAACAGAAAGTCCTCATAGGTGTACTTCTGTCGGGCCAGCTTCCACTAAAAATTACCAGTCTAAAATAAGTTTAAGAATCACTAGCAAAATCACAATAAAAATTATTTATAAAAAAAGATTACACCAAGTTTCCTTGACCGTAGAGACAACCACAGCCACCTAAGTGAGTCCTCAACAAGGCGGTCCTTAAAAGGACTTAGAATAATGTGTCAACTGTCTAGATGTGTGTAGAGGCAGCGATGAGCGTCGATCGGCGAAGCGAAGTCAAAGGAAGCAGGGAGGTAGCGTAGCCCGGTAGCAAAGCGGCGCAGCAGGTGAGAGCAAGGCACAAGCAGCGTGTCTGAAGTGGCTGTGTGAAGAAGTGATGATGAGCATTGTCCAGTATGGACGAAAGCATTTATGGATATGCTTGTAGTTCACTTGCAGACACACCGTCCCGCCTACTGAGCAACCACTGACTCCACTGACCAGGAATGTCGGAACAGCTGCCGAATACTGTCGACTTGACCAAAGCCGCCAGAACTGAGATCAGAAAAACACAGAAAAACTGAGTGAAAGTACGCGGCGACAAACATGGAATGAACCCCACCACCCTCCGGCGACCGAATGATAACAAAAGAAACACTACCAACGTAGACCCTATAGATACCTGCACCGTCGATCTTGGCCAAATGGAAACGATTCCCAGGGCCTAAGTATAGAACCATACACACTCGACGACTCGTCAACATCCGTCAGCGACAGAGTGGAAACGCTGTCGAGCCATTTTTCCAAGTGCCTATATCGTGATAGATGAAACGCAGTCAAATTAGCCGGAGCATCTTGACACAGTAACTACACGGACCCTTGGACACAGGAAGACCTCTTGATCAGCCCACACCGAGAGCAGAAACGCCGCCCCGCGTAACAAGCTCTGCCACAGAAGTGACGCAACAGCTGCTGAGTACTGAAAGCTTTCGACTTGACCAATGCCGTAAGATGAGAAGAGCGCGCAAGTTGAAACACGAGACACTACCCCACAAAACTGACTACACGGATCACACAGCAAGACCTCTGGACCAGCCCCATACCGCGAGCAGACACGCCGCCTTACGTAACAATCACCGACTCAGTCCAGAAGTGACGCAACAGCAGCAGAGAATTGAAAACGGCCTTCGACTTGCTTGACCAGTGCTGGAAGATGAGAGAGCAGGCTGAACCCGGAGACGCTGCCAACGCGTAAAATGAGAAATCTACTCAGCGCACCGTCAAGCGATTCAGAAACATGCAGGTTGGGAAAAAGTAACAAGAAATAAACCCAAACAACCTAAAAAAAGGAAAACAGGTGGGAAATACTTCCATAACGGACCCACTGACGTCATTCCTGTATTGAAGCAACTACATCACAATGGCCGAACAACTACTAGCCCACGCTCTACCATCCGAACAACAAACGAGGGAAAACGCATTTAAAGAACCCCTGATGTTGTCAGCGTAGGGCAGACACCCATCACAGTGACCAAAAGCACTGATAAGTGTCGAGTGGACAATACCTTCTCCACATATCCCAAGCTCCGTACCAACGTGTGGTTGACTGACTCAGCCATAAACAGACGGCATCGTCACAGACGGAACCCCCCGAAACAAGGACAACTTCAAGAGGCGCCCTACCACAACGGCGGACATCAGTGTTTTATCTTAAACACCACAACACGATTGTCTGCCAGTCCACGACCCACTGAATGCTGAAAAACCAAGCTAGCAGCGGAAAAAAAAATGCTATAAAGTGAACCCCAACCCGCAAAGCCCGAAACAGACCAAGTTATCAGCGAAAAACAGAACATCATACCAGTAACGACCGCAAACTTGAAACAACTACTGTGTGTCAAATAACGACTTTTGTTTTGCTGAATGACCTGTCCTCGCTGTTACTCATGTTTGGTGTATGCTATTGTGTTGTTACCTAGGTTCTGTAGGTAACATGAATAGCGCATTTTAAAATTAACATACATGTCTCATTAGCCACCTCACAGAGAGAGACCTGATGTAAAAGTCAGTATAGATGTCCTGTTTAAGCCAGTGTACAGTCAACATGAAAGGATGTCGTCTTGTTTACCTGCAGTGAGTCACGAAAACCTGCCCTGTTTGCACTAAAATTTCAAGACTGTCTCGTCATGATTTCTGAGGAAAAGAAAAGTCGTGCCTACGCACGCAAAAAGATTTGCATTAAACTGGCCTTGAGGTCAAGTCACGATGGCCATGGGATGTTACCTTTGTGTAAACGGTGTGTGTGCGTGTGTAGCAAGGTAGGTACTTATGTTTTAATTATGTGTATATATGTTAGTATATATGTTAGTGTTAGTGCGTGCGCGTGTGTTAGTGCGTGTATGTGTGCAACGTGGTGTAACGCTCAGAAAGTTAACTTGTCACGGACTGTCGGAAAGATTGGTGGTTTAAATGTTTGTGATGTGGGTGTAGGTTATAATATAATCTTATTAACAGGGGGATCTCCACTCACACTCTCATACTCTCATCATTGTAGCCCTTAATCATCTCATTCAATACATTGCTCTCACTCTGGAGAGGGACGTCTCGCATGCGTTCTCAACACACGCAGCCATACAACTGATTACTACCAACTCAGTTCCTGAAATGCTAACTATGTTAATTATTTACATATAAACAATCAAACATGTCACACTTAACTAATGTCTAAATTTTCTTGTTATCTCGCTGTCAGTTCATCTTTGTTCTATCTAATGCTGTTATTTCACTGTCTAGTTCTTTGTTTCTACCTCGGCTAGTTCTGTGCACAGAAACATAAAAGCCACCTTACCTGGCCAGGTTTTCTATACACTACTTCAAGTTATGCGGTGGCTATCTCAGTGGTCCTCGGCATCGGCGCTGCGTCCGTCGACCCGCTACCTGGTCATCGTCGGCGCTGCGTCTCAGTGTCCACCCTCTGGCCCCGGTGATCTTTTAATATTCTCTTTCGGCTCATTCACAATTGTCACTACTGCATTTTTGCACCCATCACGTCTCACGCTTGAGCTAATCCGATCACTGTAGTAGAAACGTCAAGTTCTTCTCCGCGGCTTTTCCTATACACTATAATAGTCCATATTGGAACCGGTTATTCCCGATCACACGAGTTCAGTCACACCACTTTCCAACTCCGACCTCACAGTCTCTCCCTCTCTGGCTCTCTCAGTGCCAGTCTTTTCTCTCTCAGCCCGTCTCCAAGTGTTCTTTTTCCGAGTCCCGTTCTTCACGCTTCGCTTCGTATATATACAATCTACACAAGTCTCTCCACCTTCCTCATTTTGTATTCCTACGCGATGTCAGGACTATTCACTCACATTTCAACATCCAACTAACTTCAATAACTATATAACATATACTAAACATGCATTTCACATCCAATCCATGCATAAAATTTGCCTAACACCCGTATCACAACATTCATATACTTATTCTGTGTACGGACTATTTCTTTTCCAAATTCTGGTTTCATCAGACACTACTGTGTAAGTGAGTTCTTCGATAGACTCACACGGGAAAAGTTCTGACCCCATTTCCACTCTAAATAGGTGAGGCCCCCTTTACTCCCGCACGTACGCACTTCCTCTCATCAGTAAAAATACATCACTACTGACCCACTTTCCCAGCAAATTTGTCTAGATATTCTTATTTCCGCACGTATATCCTTTTGGTTTTCACCAATAAATCATGCGTACCGGCACGTAACCTACTTAGTCTGGTCGCCACTTCATGACTTACTCGCAGTCTGCGATATAAATTTCCCTCATTCCATAATTTCACTAGTACTTTAGTTCTTAACCTTCCACTTAATTCCGCATCATAATTTTGGCTCCCTTGACATAACTCACAGTCCTGTGTTAAGTGAATGACGCAGACAACAGGACGGCTTTATCATAACAAGCCATTATGCTTGAGAAAGGCTTTTAGCAGTGCCCACGCATGGCTGAACCTGTTTGCACTGAGAATTATAAGGTGTGGTATGAAAAGAAATTTGTATGCATAGGCGAGTACTGTGTACACACAGTGAGAGAGTTAGGCTAGCTAGTTCGAAATATTTTCTGATAGAGAAAATCATGTTCCTCAGAAATCGACTCTGTCAGTATATTACATGAAATGTATTTTGTATAGATGGTGTGTGTGTGTGTGTGTAGCTTGATATGTACATAATGTGACTGACTGCGTTTTATTTGAAATACACCGTTGAGATTGATCAATGGCCATGTGGGTGTTGATTGGTCTAATTGACTAATTAATTAGGACTAACTTAAGACAATTGATGGGTGATTTAGAATTCTCCTATCTTATATCAATCGTCATGGGGGTACATTATGGTGTCATTTGCTGCAATGGTCATGTTCGTTTATTTTAAATTCAACAGGGAGCACTGGTCATGTTCGGTTGTTGGGTTTTTTTTGTTTGTTTTTTTTAAACCAACAGTCTACATTTGTAGATTTTTAGGTGTTGACAGAGACAATGGTTATAGTAAAAGAACAATAGAGATTTTGAAAATATCAAATTCAATAATGCCGCACTGATCATGATCACCATTATTTTTTAAATCAACAGGGTGTATTGGTGATGGTGGGGAGGTGATGGGAGGTCAATGAGTTTATTCTTTAAAATGGCGTAATTTATCAATCGATGCGGCATTATCTATCTGATTGGTTTTTAAATCTCTTATTATCTTTCTCTGGTGGTTTATTTGTATGTGTGGTCGTTTGTGTTCATGTGTGTTTGTTTGCGTGCACGTGTGTGTGTGTGTGTGTGTGTGTGTGTGTGTGTGTATATGTGTGTGTATGTGTGTGTGTGTGTGTGTGTGTGTGTGTGTGTGTGTGTGTGTGTGTGTGTGTGTGTGTGTGTGTGTGTACTAGACATCAACTCATACTTACGGCAACAATGAAAGTCTGATTTATTTATCTTTGTATTACACTTTCCCTGCTAATTACCACTTTCCCGAAAAATCTTTCGATTAGGAAGAGAAAAAAATATCTTAGAAGCAAAGCTCATGTGATGTTAAAACAGTTTTGCGCAATGCACACACAAAAAGCACATGTTACCCTTCTAAAAGCCTCGCGTCAGAGCTGGAGTCCATTACCAGATAGTGATAGACGCACGGCCACAACACGATTGCACCATGGGACGCAACTGCTTCACTGACCTCGCTTTTTTCAGTAAGCCTTATGAAGGAGTGATCTGTCTTGTAATGTATTGTCTTTGGTGGGACTAATAATAATAATAATAATACCGTTATTATATAGGCGGTCCGTGGCGCAGTGGTTAAGGCGCCTGCCACAAATGCTAAAGGTGTGCGGTTCGATACCGGGTTCCGGCGTTGGACTTTTCTCCTCTGGTAAGTGTCACCGTTAATTCGGGCGGACCGTCGGGGGTTCTTTCTCTGGGTACTCCGGTTCTTCCCCCCCCCCCCCCCCCCCGCCACTTTGGTACCGGTCTCAGGCCACTTTACAAATTTCAAATACAAGCGATCAAAAATCTCTGTAACTTCAGTAGCTGACTGGCCCTTCGTTTGTCTTGTACTGTGTTTGTCTTAAATGGCGTAAATCCGTGTCTGTTTCGTGAGTGTGTGTGTTGGGTTTCAGGCGCGGCGCTTTGAGTCGATTTCCCCAAAATTGAGAAAAAGCGCCTATATAATAACGGTATTATAATGATGCCTAACCCTGTCTTTATAACTATCCTGCGCATGTTTTCATTACTAGTTACAGTCCCATGCGCTTAAGTCGGAAGAAAAAAAAAAAAACCTGCCCAAGTTGTTGTTTAGACTTCTATAACTAAATTTACAACGAATTACTCAAACTCGCTTAACTCATTTAGCTCCACTGCAGTATTTCGGAGGCGTCATCTGTATCAGTTGCGGAAGCGGATTGACCATGATAATTCAAGGGTAGTGCCAGATTAGCTTGGCGCCGTCAGGCGCCAAGCTAATCTGGCATTACCCTTGAATTATCATGGTCGGTCCATCTTCTGCTGTAGTCAGCATTTGATTTGTAAGGACTAGCTCTTCTCGTTTTTGTTATGAACTTTATAACATTATGACATTTCAAGGCATTAGATGTACTTCAAGTAACAACGTTTGCGTTAGTATTGCTCCAAAATACGCATAATGTACACACTACATCATTTTAAAACTTGTTTGAGTTGGAACGTGTGTTCAGAGTTAATAAAGGACGGTTTACACTGGTTGATTTGCTGGTATTTGAACTATATATTTCGCTCTTTGTGTTGTTTATTAAAACCTCTATCCTCTCAGGCCTAATGTCCTCATATGACCATTGTCCATTTGGTGTACCACATCACCCAAAAACAAAATTACAACAAAAAAATAGTATAAGTGCTTCTAAAATCATGTTTGCTCGAAGAATAAACTGAAAACTCAAAAACAAAAAATTCCGGGATAAAAGGATTAACGCAAGTCCGAGTGTGGGCCACAGACTTTGAGTTCCTGAGCGTGAGTGCAACATCTCAAAAGAAGTTGCTGTACAAGCTGACATCACACACGTGTGGCCAAATCATACCAGTAAAGCATATTCCGAAACTATCTGTGACACCGGCTACAGCAATTACGTAACATCTCAATAATAGCTTAGATACGAGGGTTTTGCTATCTAATCGGAATGTCTGATTTTGACCAATACAACAGTTTTAAGAAATTACTTGGTTGTACATTGCTTAACGTCCCGACAGCAACAAGACTTTCTCAGGACGTGCCTGCACTGCTTGTGAAAAAAAAAAAAAGAAAAAAAAAAAAAGAATATTGAATGTATGTCGTCAGCCGGTCTAATACGCTAAATAAACCTATAACCATTTAGCAACGCACATCCAATATCAAGAGCTACAGGCAACGCAGACAGTAGGGAGAGTTTTAAAAAAGGAAAATACAGGTGAATGGACTAAAGGTAGACAGAAACACATGCCCCAGAATAGAGGGTAAAACCCAACCTGTGGGGCTGACTAGGGTGACCCTGGGAACTAAAAAGTAGTAAATTCCACCAAAGTCCCCAAGGTCAGACCCGGGTGGGGGAAGAATTACTTTTAACAAGCAGATCAGAGTTGTACATCTCAGCTCACAAGAGAGATAGATACTAAGAGATTTAAAAGACAATGAATTCAATAATGACGCATCCGGCATTAATTTACGTCATTTTTAATATTAAAATTTTTGACTCCATTACACCCTCCGTTATTCCGAATCAACCCTTTGATTTTAAAAAGTGACGAGCATGACCGATGCGTCATTATTGATTTAATTATCTTTTAAATCTCTTCGTATCTATCTCTATAACTATTGTCTCTATGAACACCTAATTATTTACCTGACTAAGTGATTTTATACTTATTAACAAGTTACAACTAACTTTTGGGAACCTGCAGAGGTAACCTTTAAGTGAGTTGCTATAAGAACTTATTAATTACTTATCATAAGAACTTATTAATTACTTACTGTAAGTTCTTATAAGTTCTTACAACAACTTGACTTAAGTCACAACTTACTCGGTCAGATTTGTCAAGACACAAGGACAATAAAAAACTTTTTTTTCTCAGTAGTACTCTGGTGGTGGTGCAGATGGGGTTAAATAATCAGGCACAAGTGTTGTAAGTGGCATGGCATTTTTCTGTGAAGTGTATGACATTAATAAACGATTACCAAATCTGATTTTTATTTGTTTAAAAGATTGTGTAGTTTTTCTGTGGTTTCCTGTACCCCTATCCTTTTTCCCTCTGCTAAAAAACTGGCCTTCAGTTCTTCAACATTCACGGGAGACTGACTACGCATTTTATTCTGTATTTTAGACTTCTGTTTCTTGTAATTATTTAAATCATCCTGGACTCGCTTAAATTCTTCATCATCAATAAAATTATCATTCAATGCCTTACTGATAATAAGTTTCATACTGCTCAGCTTTGCACCAGCAAGCGTACTCAATGCTTCATGTTTCTGTAATTTCGTGTGAAACCTCTTGTTCAAGGCTTCCAAACCAAAGCAAGCCAGGCATGTAGCAACGCTAACACCCTCAATTGCTATTCCAGCCAAACTTCCAATTCCTGTGGCGAACAGAACTATACCCCCTACAGAACATGAAGCTGAAACTGCACCAATAGCCATAGAAGTGTTTTGAACAGAATTAAATACTGACTTATACCTCCTTTTGCACCGTGAGTACTTAGCCTCTTCACTTTCCAAATATTTCAAAGCTTCTGTAATATTATTTAATCTGAATGCATCTGCCTGTAATGTTTTATCTGATGCAATTGGCACAGCTGTCACCTGTGGATCAGGCGCAAGTGTTGTTTTAGTCGTCACATTTGTTTCAGTCGGCTCAAGCGTCGGTAGTTGCGGATAGAAGTTTACCATTTTTTTAATTGACAAATATTTTTTATTTAATCAGCAATTACATTTTGCAACTCTTCAAAAGTATACAATTTGCTAGCATAATAAAACAAAACAAGATCAATGTGTTCAAGGTTTATGTAAGTTAGACGAACAAAAGTTGTTTTGTCAACCACCACCTTGACAGCGGGAATACTGCTTGAAACATTAATAACATCATTATTTTTTGTAATGACAATAAAGACCTTTGATGATTCTGTTACTGTGTCATTCCATGTAAGCTTAATTCCTTGTGCAATTTGAGCCTCTTTAGCAGTAGTTACTGATCTCATGATAATTTCAAATACTATTGTCGCTTCTCTTGCGATGGGAAAGTTTATTGGTGCAAACACGACCTTCGCATCAGACCTACCCTTCCTATGTGTAAGAAGATATCTCCGTCTCTCATAATTTTCAACTTTCAGTTTTTCTCTGCTATTGTCGTCTGAAGCAAAACTTGGAACAAGACTTACAATAAGCGGCCCAGAATTAACAACCTTCCTAAACACTAAGGCACCACTTTATGTCCCAGTCAATTGTGGGTGGTGGAACAGGCACAGGTGAAACCACCCACTTACTACCTACATGTATTAAGTTGTAGGGCACATTATTTACAGGTGGAGTAGGTACAGTAACATCACGAAGCTGACCAAGTTTAGGAATCTGTCTTTCACCGTCTTTCATGTCGACAATTACTTTCCTCTTGTACATGCCATTTGAATCAAGTTCAAAACCATATATTTCTCCAACATCCCCTTCCTTCTCAAAATCCTGTACATCAGCCAAATCTTTCAACTCTGTTACTGGACATGCAACTGGTATGATTCTCGGCTTTGGACCACCACTCATTTTTTATAAACAAAAATAAAATTATTTAATTTCCAACACAACACTAAAATCATGCATAACAACTGGTTTGTCATCTTGATTAGTTACAGATAAACACAGTGACTCAAAGAAACTAGAACCTAATTTCTTAAACTGCAAATTAGGAAATCTAACAACTACACTTTCACAATAAGGAGCAGTTCCAGCTGGCACACATCTCAACAAAGTTGAAGGCTTTCCATTGTGTTCATTTTCAGTAGTGTTTAGTTCTTTCAAATAAACATTAAATACTGTGTGTACTGCCAAATAAACAGGGCGTTTTCCAGTTATTTTAAGTTTTTTTGTCTTCATTGTTATAATACCAAACTTTAATTCATCTAAATCATCTGTTCTATACCAATCTTCGTCAATATAAAATCCAAGTAAATATGCAAATCTATCTGAAATTTTTAACCAATTTTGTGTCAGAAATTCTAATGTCACAAGTAGGTTAGCTGGATTTAAAGTTGCTTTAATTTTAAAATTACTTTGAAACCATTCAGCTATAGTACAAAAGTCATAATACCCGGGTGGTAAAGCTTCAGTCCTTCCATCTAAATTTACTTTATTATATATATCATCTTCTACATTAAACCATTTTACTGTATAGAACAATTCATGGATAGCTACAGACTTGCTACCATCCCGATTATCAATCCCATTAGTTAACCACACTGGTTTGCTTGTGTCAAGATTTGTTAAGGTAATAAACATTTTTATTATCTCATATAAAAAAGAATGGAATTTAAATCACCAACCATTACCACTACAAACGCATTTCAATTTAATGTGGATGCCAAATACAATGTCGCACCTACTTATGAACAGAAAATAATTCAACTAAATCAGCTTGACATAGCTGTGTCTGAACAAGATCTATTCCAAGTCAAAGTACCAAATCCGTTTGACCATTACCTAAACCCTCCAATAACAGATGACTCTACTGCAAGAAAGTGGTCTTCAAGTCCACTACAGATGTTTCAAAACCAACTTAACTTTGCCATACTGTGTTCAACTACAGGCTGTGGTGTTTCATTTACAGACCATTTGAATCACTCAAACAAACTGATTAGATCTGTGTATCGTTTTCACACTTATTACCAGGTTAGACGTATTCTGTCAGAACTTCATACACCACTGCCCACTGAATCCAGTTTCAACAGGTATAACAACCCCATGGATATGAAAGCATTTGAACGCATCTGTAATGAATTTAACATAAGCACTAAGTATGACTTCACACAAAAACTTGATGATCACAATGGTATGGGTACACTGTATTATGCTTTGAGTCACAGACAATACCTTCAAGATTATTACCCTGGTTACACTTCATTCTCATCAAAATCACAAGTCTGGATAGGATCAATAGAGCAGAAGCAGACTAATGCGTGGACTACATTTATTTTAGATAAAACTGACGGGTTTACTCAAGCAGGAGTCGAGGGCGTCAATGAGTCTATCAGAACATATGTCTGGTGTTTACTAGGAGCACAATCACTAACAAAATCAAACATTTTGAATGGAAGTGGTAAATTTGAAGCACAAAAACAATTTCTTGCAAATCTTGAAGATTCAATTAATTCAACAGTCGATCTCCCATCAAGCATACAGCGTAACCAAGACGTTTTAAGATATGCCAGATCAAAAGTTGACTTTGTAGTTGGCATCGGGTTATACATGTTACCATCTGACCTTCAACTCCAAATGGGGACAATAACAAATTATAATAATGAAATCATTGTTGCAGGTGTTGGTCAGAAATTAGGACTCAATCAATCTGTAAACTTGGGGGCCACAACCACACACGTACAGTTGTTAAAACCATTACAGACAGTAACACCCCCAGCCCCGACCCCGGCCCCGGCCCTGGCCCCAACACCGGCACTCATACAACCAGTACAGTCAACCCCTGACACACATGAGTCAGAAAGAACTGCATTGGTAATAGGTCTAACAGGGTTAGGGGTATTACTTCTTTATCTGTTTCATTAAATAACCCACCATCAACCCTCCTACTGTAACCAAAAAGACCCACACATGCTCTGCCATAAACCCTACTGCCTTTGCTGTAGTAGTAATCATCCAACTGACAACAGTGCCAATTATGCCAGGCAACGCGTCCACTGCTTTCACAGCTAATTTTTTAAGCAAGTCTGATATGTGAGACAGTTGTTTCTTTACCCATGACTGTAAATCTTTTGGGTCTGTTGGAGCCGGGGGGCCAGGGGTTGGAGGTGCTGGAGGTGGAGAACCACCGGGTCCGCCAGCACCAGAGACAGCCAACACAACAGTACTAATAATAAATCCAAGAGCTGTAATTAAACTAGCAATTGTAATACCTTGTTCTCTGAAAAGTGTTTTAAGTCTCTCAGCCAGAGTAGTGTCTTCGTGAAGTATTTTTTGAATAGTTTCTCTAATTCTGTTGTCCTGTGATTTTAGTTTTTGTCTTCCAATACTAATCACTTCTAACCGTCCTGATCTTTCTATCTGCAAATCATTTAATCTGTGTTGGATTCTTTCTTTCATTTCTGTGTCTGCGGTAGCCAGTTTCTCTTTTTCACGTTCTATGTGTTTATCAAGCTCTCCCAGTTTGGCAAGATTATTAACCATCTCACCTCTTATTGTCTGCAGTGATTTATCCAAACCAATTATCTCCCACATTGACAAAGGTGGGTCGTTTATTGTTTTCAAAGCGTCATTTATTTGTCCTTCAGTAAATGAAGTTTCTTGTATCACTGTGTTTGCTATTTCTGGTAGGCTTGTTACTGGTGCCATTTCAATTTGTTGCCCTGTTGGCAACTTTGTTTGTGTGTCGTGAAGAACACTAACCAGTCTTGGCGTGACAGGAGACCCTCCAATTCCAAGTTGACGCAAGGCACCAACACCACCTTCATTTTTTATTGTACTTAAAGCCCTAAACCTACTAGGGTCTTTTTTGTTAGTCAATAGTACTTTTCCTTTGTCAACAGTATTTAAATATAAATGACCCTTGCCATCATGTTCAAACTGGTTAGGGTCTACGTTGTCTGGGCAGCCACCAACATGATCATAAAATGAGTTCACTTTGGTTTCTAAAAGTTCGTGACGTAAACTGTAAATATTTCTTGTACCAGTCATATCTGCCATATCTGTCATATCTGTTGTATTACCAAAATCATACATGTCATCCATTTCAAAATCTTCATGATTATATCCTCCCGCAGCCATTGTTTTATTAATTTATTATTTTTTATTGTGCATAATAAAAATGACACAGTCTTACGGATCAAAGTTAGACCCATACAGAAAACTACGTGAGCCTCTGGGTGTTAAGGCCATTCGACAATCAATCGTCATCACAAACAATCCAAGTACTATAGACCAGAACCAAACACTTACAGTCAATTTTCCAAACCTAGGTCCCAGTGACGTTATTGTTCCTGGCACTGCACGCCTAGCATTTAATATTGAACTTTCATCAGACACAGATGTAAACAGAACACTAGTTAACAATCTTGGTAGAGCAATTGTTAGAACTATTAAAGTAAAACTTGAAGGGCAGGAAGTGTTTAGTCTTGACGACTCAGATGTGTTCTACTGTTACAAAGACCTTTGGCTTACAAGAGAAGAACGAGAAGATTGTATTTATCAAGGCATACAGCCAGATAATGTTGGGAAACTTCGAATCAATGCCGGAGACAAAACAACTACTGGGGTACCAAAGGAAGTTATTATAGCTGAAACATATGGAACTAGATTTACATTCCACTCGAGTTTGAAATCCTCACAGCTCATCTGCCTTATTATCAAGGGGCACTGAATGACCGTCTGAGCTTTGAACTAACTTTCAATGACTACTCCAAAGTTATTAAATCATCTGCCACAGATGCAACATACAAGATCTCTAACATTTCCTTGGAATATGAAATTGTCACACACACTGACCTAGCCAGACTCATTCAAAATCAGTATCAGTCAAGACTGCCAATTTATTATGACAGGGTGATTAGACATAGTTTAATGCAAAAAGACAAGAGTGACCCAATGTGGAACATAAACTTGAACACACCAGCTAGGTCACTGAAAGGTATTCTTATGTTGTTTGTTGAACCAGCAGATCCATATAAACGGGATTCAGAAAAATTCTACAATCCTAAGATTACACATTTGTCCTGTACAATTGAAGGCCGCCCTAATCAAGTGTACGCTTCAGGTTTGTTACCTTATCAACACTACGATGAGATCACAAAGTATTTTGTGGGTGGAAGGATTAGAGATAAACCTGCAAACATTGCGTGCAAAGATCTACATCTGTATGATGTTAGGATCGGACAATACCTTACAAACAAGTATGCACTGTGGCTAGACCTTCGTAGTACAGATGATGATTATCTTCATGGGTCAGGACGAACTGTCGAGAATGGTAGTGATGGAATAACAATTCAGATACAAAAGAAGGTTGAAAAAGCCGAAGCCATAAATATATATTTGTACCTGATATATGACGCACAACTCAATATACAAGACAGTAGACTGAGTGGACACATATATTAAAATTATATTGTGTATTAAAATGAACCTGAGCTTAATGACACTCGACCCACACTGTGGATTGTTTTGTGGTGCGACAGGGTGTGGTAAAACTGAATTTGTTCTTAACCTCTTACAAACAAGATACATACACCACTTTGAAAACATTGTAATATTTTGTCCTACAATCAAACACAACAAAGCTTATCACAATCGTTTATTCATTTGGACTGACAGTAACATATACTTAGTTGACCCTGAAAAGAAACTGAATGACTACCTACAATATTTTTACAAGCAATTTGAAGGACAGTCAACGTTGTTTATTGTTGATGACTGTTTAGCAGAGAAAGACATTGTCAAGAAGAGAAACACTCTAGCAGAACTTGCTTTCAGTGGCAGACATGCTAATGTCAGTGTATGGATTCTCACTCAAAAATATAATGCTGTACTGAAAGATTTTCGAGAACAGTTAAAGTTTATCTGTTTGTTTTGCTGCAAGGATCGTGACAGCTTTGAAGACTGTCTCAGAGAGAATGATGTCATACCAAATAAACATGAACGTGATGATGTAAAAAATAAACTGAAATCAACTAAGCATCTAAAGCTCATTTTAAAGACAGATCAGCCCACAGGGTATGAGTTAGTAAATTAATTTTTTTTTTTAAATAACAATATAAATGAACCCTGATGAAATCCTTCTATTGAATGATATCAATGCTGTAGAGAACAAAGACTTAGACTCTAAGAAACAGCGTCTTTTGTCTGTAATTGTCTCAGGCAAATCAAAGACTTATCTCGGAAAACAATACATGACAGAGGATATTGAATCTCTCACGGCTGACGAACTAATCAAGCTTCATTCAAAATATGAAAACCACATCGCTTCACTAATGACACGTGATTTAAGTCGATCTCTAGTATGCCTATACACAAAAGCAGTGAGTCACTTTCTACCTGTGGATAGTGACAGTCTTTCACACGACCTTGAAAGCAATCCTATTGTTTCAAGTTCAATTGGTAAATTAGCATGTGTCATGTTTTACAAGTTTGGAAATTACCTTGCACCTGTTGTAACATTGCTTGTTACTGGGAGTCATATTGATTTTTTCGAAAATAAATTTTACTGCAGAAGAAAATGGACGAAACCCAGACGACTCCACAACCGAACCCCAGTCCAGTTTTGACGCAGGTTCAAACTGTGACTAAGGCTAAAAGTCCAGGCCGCGTTGATGCAGGAAAAAGATTAGCCGAATGGAACAGGCAAAAAAAAATTACAGCTTCAAACACAAACAGAAAAGGCTCATGTGACTGACCAGGCGTCAACACCTTCAGGACCGCCAGGACCAGTGTCAACACCATCAGGACCGACAGGACCATCACACCCTCATCAAAGTGAGAGACAAACAACTAAGTCTGACCCTGACCCCGGCCCTCAAACAACAAAATATATAGTTGCCGGATTTGTTGTCGGATTTGGTTACGTAGGTTATCAATTATACAAAAAATACAAACCACAGACTCGTACAGTGACCAAAAAATCAGACACTCCAAAAACAAAACCAGAAGTTGCCACATTACCAGTAACATCCAAAGCCGTTGACCCATTTTATATGCAGTAAATAAAAATATTATTTTAATTTTTTCTTGCCTAAGAAATGAACGACTCAAAAAATTTAATGAACCTTGTGTATCACTCTGCCGTAATCAGTGGATTAGCAGTAGCTTATTCTATGCTGGGGAAAAGTCTACTCAAAATGAAATCAGCAGACTTGAGTAGACTCGATTTCGAAGACAGTGCTAAGCTAATTGTAGTTGTAACAGCGTCGATTGCGACAAAAGATTTTCTTGTTAAGCAAGGAATTATTCCTGAAAATGTTTCTATGTAAATAAAAATAATATGGCGACGATAGCTATTATGATTGGTGGGGCAGTTGTTAACGCCCTCGCGTTCAGTGGCTCTAATTATCTCTTTTCTAAAATGGGTAGAGAGGAATCTGCAGAAGAATTGAAGCGTCATAATGAAGCGTCAGAAAAACTTGCTCAAGCCCAGCAAGATTATGAAAAGAATAGAATTGAGAAACTTGATTTCATCAATGAAAAACTCAGGCTTGAAGGCCACGCACAACATACGTTTTCAAATACAGATGACGCAATCAGGGAATATTTTCTTGTCACAGGTGAAGACATGTCTATCCCGAAACCAAAACTAAGTGACTATTACAAACCAAGCACACAACAAAGAAATGGAGAGATAATTTTTGTTTTAGTGGGAATGACATTTGTTTATTTTACTGGAGTTTTCATTGCTAGAAAAAATGGCAGCCGAAAATAAACTATCAAAAATATATTACTCTCCATCAGGCTATTGGAAAGGAGCAACAGCTATTGAAAAATTACATGCCGCTGTGGGCGGAGATATAACACTCAATCAAGTCAAACAATGGTTACAGAGACAAGCAATTTGGCAGATATATCTCCCTGTTCCAAGAAAGATATCTAGACCTCATTTTGAGAACACTACCTCCAAATGACACACACCAAATGGACCTCCTGTTCCTACCACATGACACAATAAGAAAGAAACGATACAAGTATGCACTGACTGTTGTAGACATTGCTTCAAGGTACAAAGACGCTGAACCCATATCTGACAAAACTGCTAACACTGTTGCGACTGCTTTATCTAGTATCTATAAAAGAGGCCCTTTAAGATACCCCAGACTAGTGCAAGTTGATGATGGATCAGAATTCAAAGGTGCAGTTAATCAGTTATTTGCTAAGCATGGTGTACTGGTCAGACGCGGTATTCCAGGTGTACACAGATCACAGGCAATTGTAGAGAACTTTAACAAACAGTTATCAGAAAGACTTTTCAGTTACCAGTATTCAAAGGAACTCATGCATGACACCCGTAACACTGAGTGGGTTAAGAGATTACCACATGTGATAAAAGCAATGAACAATGAAGGACACCCAAAGCCTGCTGATGCTATTAAATTGAAAACAATTACAGAGCCAAAAACAGGACCAACCCCAACCCCAACCCCGGCACCTGACACAAGTTTATTTACCAAACAGGTGAGATATTTATATCAGCCAGGGGAGGCTGAAAATGACATAAAGCGCAGGGCAACAGACCCCATCTGGTCAACGTCTGTACACAATATAAAAAAAAATAATTCCTGGTGCTGACGCAACAATATATTACCTGTACGAGCCTGCGCCCCAGAGGGCATTTGTCAGAGAAGAATTACAGATTATTCCCCCAGATACCGTTACTCATTTCAGTAACTAAGTCGTCAATTAATTCATCAACCAGTTCATCGGCTATGTCTTCAGATAACTTGAGCCTGTAATGTCCAGGTGCATAAGCTTTTTCCTTACTGAAAAACACACGTTTCGTGTCCCCAACTGCAAGTGACTTTTTGTTTGTTTGAATCATTTCAAGATTATGTTTGTTTGATCTCAGTGACTTGTTTGGATAATCAGGCATCAATGCACCGTCTAACACTTGCTTGTAATGTTCATGACGAATGTCTTTATTTTTTATTGCTGTTTTTTTTATTCCTTTGGCTTTTGACTGACTTCCCTTTTGGTGCAGTATAGAATACATTTTTGATCTCAGTCCAACATACTCAACTATTGGCACACCATTTAGTTCATCCTTAAACTTACCAGGCACTTTTTTGTTTTGTGTACTGTACAGTGGATGGTCTTTTGGGTAGTCAGACGTGTCTCACAAAATCAGTCTTAACTCGCATTTTGTATGTTTTGACATATATACATTTCTGAAAACTACAATGTTTGCTGATTACTGTGATATATGACTGTATGCTGTATTGCAAAAATTGTAGAAGTTGTTAGTGTTTAAAGTTGTTAAAGCCTCTGGCGGCCATTTTGAGAAAACAGCCTGTGAAGTTTCTGTGTGCAGCATAATTGGGGCCAATGGTAGACTTTTAAAATTATTTTTAACCTATTTAATGGCATTTTTCATGATAAAGATTTTAACCATATGATACTTTGGTCTATGTAGAATACATTTCTGCAAAAAAGTGAAAATGACCCAGATTGACCCCCACCACATATTATTGCGTGTAGTGCTGATCGGCTCCCTGCGAGTTAAGACTGGTTTCGTGAGAGAGGGTCACATATGTAGTTCTGTTTTCATGTCTTCATAAAAGTCTTCAGTACACACATCAATGATCATAGAGTCAGTGTCAGTGTATAGCAGACGACATTCAGGATACTTTGGTTTGAAGTAATCATAATAAAATTCAAGCATCAACAGTTTTGACAACTCAAGAATTGCCATACCAATGAATACTGGCTTGTCCAGTTTAACAATCTTTTTTTTGAGTGACACAGCATACAATGATGAATGAAACTCTTTGTACCCTGTGTACTGAGGCTTACCTGTAAGTTTAATTGCACCCAATTCAGTTGTGACCAGTCTCACATCTTTTCTGTGATGAGGATTTTCCATCGTCTTCCCAAAACAGGCATTGTTCATAAGCTTAAAGAAGTCTTTGTCAAATGCAGTGTTGCCGTCTCTGGCACGAAGGGTTGTGTTCTTCATTATGTAATCTTTCATAAAAGCACTTTGATCAAATTGAATTCCTCTGTGAACTTTCTTTAGTACTAACCCGTGTCTGATGTAAAACTGTAGCAAGCGGTAGTGACAAACGTAATTGAATTTGTCATTTAGATTTGGTACAAGTTTAGTGTCTTCTTTTTTTCCTGTCATACTCATTTTCTCAACAGCTAATGGATAATCATTATGGTAATCATGTAGATGGTGTGGGTACTCCAGGTCGACTTCAAAGATCCAACCCTTCGCGTCGTTTCGGTCAAGAGTCATAATATAGTTTGTTAACCCTGACTCTGTTACATCATACTGTGACAAATCATACAAACAAAAGTTTTTCAAGGGCAATAACTCACACATCGCAAACCCATAAAGGTTATTAGCGTCAAGGTACGTAATGAATGACCTTGACCTTGAGGGGTCAAAACCCTGGTCAAGGTCATCAAGATATTTATTGTTGGCTCTGGCGTAGTTATTTGCTGCAATACTAATCCCACCTCTCAATCCACGTTCCACCATTTCACCCATCGTCAGATCAGACAACAGGTCTATAGATATCTTACTGGATTTCAAAAATGCATCCCATGACATGCCAGGACTAGTTATGTAACAAGCAGGGTCAAGTTTGTAGTGTAACAAACCCTTTTCACGGTAACTTTCAAATACGTCTGCTAGCAAGCAAACGTCAGCTTTCAAGTACTGGTCATGGTAGTCACCAATCGTCTGACACCCCAACTTCCCCCACGCATCAAGTGCATGCTGGTATTCAGAGTCAGAAATACCTTTTCCAGTTAGTGTAGAATAAAATTTCTCTTTTGGTGGCAGTCTTGTTTCTTCAAACACAACCCAGTGATCAATGTATTCATACGGATAGACACCTTTCTTAATCAAGTCTGGTTCAAAATATTTACTCGTTATTGGATACTCAGTCAGTCCTTCTGCAAGACTAGCCAATCCTAAAGACAAATGTTGCATGGAGTCATAAAATGCTAATTTATCTAACCTAAAAGTCAAGTATTTCTCAGTTGTCTGGGCAATACAACTTATGTTTTTGTACGACTCGTCTACAGCTTGCATGATAATGTGTGAATCATATCCCTTCAGATTGTGGAGAAAGATTGGTAACTTGTATGTCTTAGGATCTATTTTTAATAACAAGTTACAATTGTTATGTGCAGCACCTCTGTAACATCCAGTTATGTGATCGTGGTCACGAACTTTATCACATCCCAGAGGTTGTTCACAAATCCAACACGTCTCAGCTGTATCAAATTTTAGTTTGTCTTCTTCTGTCATCACCAGAGGCATCTGACATGTTGTGAGATATTGTACTACCTGACTATACAGGTGTCTCATTTCTGTTAAAAACAGACATGCTGCATTTTCACCCCTGTAGATAACAGGCTCTGAATGAAAACCGTCTGACCTAACAAGAATGTATCCAAAAGAACACACCACTTGATCACTTAGTTTTATAGTCTTTGGTAATGATTCTGGAACAGGACCTTCATATTGAACAACTAATGATTCAAAATCTGCATACACTACAAACGGCAACTTTTGTTGATTCCCATAGTTCTTAAAATACACTTGACCACCAGGATCTGGGTACTTAAGTACAGTATGTATATCATCAGGTGACCTGCAGTGTAAAACATGTTTGTGTGCCACTGCAATAGAAGAGAATCTTTGTAAACATTTTTTACAAACTTCCTGTTTCCCATTGTGTTTTGTTGTATGTCCATGAATTAGACGTGACATATTTCTGATAATTGTGTAGTGAAAGTTATTGTTATCACAGGTAGGACCGATTAGCAACATGTCAACATGTTTATCTTCTGACTGCCCTTAGGTTGGTGCCAGTGGTGATACTCTAATTGGTTGCAACTTGTTCTCAGATGCATTATCCCACACATACACATTTACAGATATACCAGGATTTAGTTTTTCAAACAAGTCTATGTCCTCTATTTTAACGGGGAACTCAATGCCACTAAAATCGAGTTCATTTACAAATTTGGTGTAGTTAGATACACGTTCAGGTTTTGCTTTTACAAAGTGTAGTTTAGCAAGCACACACCACATGAAACAATAGTTGTCATTGTTCTGAATATTAACAACAGCCTTTTTGTTTGCAACCTCAGTTGGTAGTGGCAACCATGATTTACCTAATATAGGATGATACCTAGACTGCTTTAGTTGTAGTTCATGTACATGTCCTTCATGCCAACCAGACCCCTTCATTTTTGCACTGTCAATCGCCTGGAGGAAGTCTGGTAATAGTCTGTCTCTAAACACGTTCTCCAATTCTCTTCTTGTGTTAACAGTGTGTTATCTTGTTGATATATACGATACAATTACCTCACCGCCCAATCTAGTGAATTCGATTTTTGCAACAATCTGAATCTTAACACTGCCTGTGATAAGATTTTGCTGTATGACAGAAAAAGAGTTTTCTATTGATTCATAAACATTATTAGTATTGGATATGGGTAAGTTTGTTGTGTGAAACACGTTTCTTAAACTAGATGAGCCAGGGTTTTGAACATTGTCCGTCATTTTTATTTGTCCGACAAAATAATAAATGAAAAAATATTACTGCTGGCTCACCTTGTGTAATACCACTTTATTAATTGTAACACTGTCAATATAAACATTTAGTTTGCGTAGTTGTTTAAATATGCTATAACAAACTTCCCCTAACCAACCATAGTTGGTATCATCAACTTTAAAAGTAGGTGTCTTTAAATCAACTGTCATGCGCTCCACATCTGGATGCTCATCAACATAATCCAAAGTCACACTATATGTAGCATATATTTCTGATGGTGCTGAAAGGCTTATGTTAGTCTGTTTGGGTGATATTAAGTCAGTAAAATGCATAACATCTTTGAAACAGTGTGAGATATCAAGCACTTGTATGATTTGTCCGTCTGTCATTTTTATTGGACAAACAAATGTATAAATTGTTATCAAGCAGAATCATGTTTCTAGGAAATTACACTGAACAGTAACCTTTTACGTTTGCATCACTCCAGCAATATTGCCAAATAGTTTTTGAGTTTACCCCAGACAAGACTTACCTGTCCTATATTATCTCTCTCTCAGTGGGCTTATTAATATCATGATTCACAGATTTCAATTGCGGTGTCATGTACAATAATCCTGTCCTTTAAAGCGAACAGACCTGACACAGTATTGGTGATTATTGGCTTTGCAGTAAATTATAAATCACACCCTGGTCAAGTGAGAGCCAAATGAAACATCTAGACAGTAACATACTGGTTACCACACACGGTCTGTGCCGCACCACATACAGCCCGAGATAAGTTTTCAAAAGCCTGGATACACAGTTACATACAAGTAAAATAAAAATAAAACACTTACCTTTGAGCAAATTCGGGGGGGCTGTTTCGACTTAATTAGTCTCATCAGAAGGGTCATCAACCCTTGACAGCTCAGTTGTAGATGAAAAATTTTCGTGACCACCTAACTTTGTACCAAAGACCACATGTCGAAGCCAAACAGGTGTTGCTCTCGGATGTGGTTTGTGTGTGAATGTGTGCTGAGCTGTGGTACATCCCTAGGAAAAACACTTGAACATGGCACTCCCGGGCTGCGTTGTGTAAACGCATACCATTGTGAAAGTGAATTTCCAACACACCACACTAAATAGTATGTCTTGTGATGTGTCAAAATTTGATGGTATGTACAAAAAACCCGAGAGCAATGCAAAACTATTACATTTCAATTCTTCATAAGCAACTTATCATTGTAAAACTACTTTGTATCCATTGGTTAATTTTGCTGTTGTAGCTTTGTTCTCATTTCATTCATAGATGCAACCACATTTTGAACTGAGGGGCTCAATTCAATTCGTGTCATTTCTTCATTGAGAGCTTTGATTTTTTTTTTCATTCCTCTCTATAGAACATTTTTGATGACGTATCTTTTGATCCAATCCACTGATATGAACTTTAATTTTCCCTATTTTGTTCTCAAGTTTGCCGTGAAATACCAGCTCTTTTGCAAACGCCACCTCATTTGATTCATCTTTGTACTTTACCAAAAAAACTGTAGATGCTGCCATCTCATTTTCCATATCAGTTAAATCACTTTTAAAGTCCTGTACTTTATTTTCCAGGAGTTGTAATACATTTTTGAGAAGACTGTCTCTTTTCTTACAAACGGTAAGTCGCTTACGAAGAATACCAGCTTACAATATCGCATTTTCTCCAAATGGTTGTGTCATGATTGGTAACACGTTGCTGTGCACTGGGTTATATATGAGAAAGCTCTAGGCATAGATTGGCCAAATTCTTTGAGCCAATAAAATTAGGCTGATGAAACTGGTGCAAACGTGGTTGCAATCGTACCATTTTAACCAACTTGTTCCCCCCTAATGTGGTGGTAATGGTGGCGGGGGATTAAAGGGGGGGGGGTGTCGTGGGGTCTTTAAGAATTACGCAGTCAGTGTTGATCCCTTGTCTAGCCTGTGCATTACACGCACTTCTTACACTAACTGCGGAGACAGTGCAGTTACGCACTTATGTCTGAAAAAAGCTGAAGCAAAGAAAAGACATTTGAGCCTGGTTATCACTGCGCACATGTAATCGCACACCTTTAGAATTCTCAGTGCAGACGGTTCAGTCATGTGTGAACACGACTAATATCCTTTCTCGAGTATATGTCTTGTTTGACAAAAAGCCTTCCTGCTGCGTCATTACAGTGCCCACACACACATACAATTTCAGTACACTATGCCACATAAACCCTTGCGTGCATAGGCACGGCTTTTCCTGAAAAATTATGACTAGATTGATTTCGGTGCTAACAGGCAGGTGTTCGTGACTCATTGCTGGTAAACAAGATGTCAGCTTTTCTATGTTACTGTACACAGGATTAAAGAGACAGGTACGTAATAGCACATCTATATAAACTTTTAAATCAGACCTCTTTCTCTATGTGAGGTGACTATGAAGACATGTATGTGAATGTATAAATGCGTCACTTCTGTTCCTAGCAACATGAGCAACAGACAGGACAGACCATTCAGCAGACAATAGTCCTCACTTGTCCTCATTCACGTTAACGTGACATACATTTTAGGGAGTCCTAGGGAGTGCGGGAGTGTATTGGACTGGCTCGTGGAAAACGTATGTCGCTAAAAACCCACAGTCTACTCACAAAGAGATGTAAAGAGAACAGTATACCTGTGATTTAAAGTGATACCTGTCCTGTTTAAGTCTGTGTATATTTAACATAGAAAAACTGTCGTTTGTTTGCCTACAGTGAGTCATAAACACCTGCACCAAAAACAGTCTCGTCATAATTTTGAGCAAAAGCCTACGCATGCAAGGGCCCATGTGTAACACAGTGTACTTAATTTTATGTATAGACGACAACAGCATTCAAACTTGTGATTCGCCATGGAATCTTACCTTTGTGTAAATGGTGTGTGTTCATGTGTTGCAAGGTAGGCATTATTTTTTTTTGTTGTTGTTTTGTTTTGTTTATACATGTATGTGTGAGTGTGTATATATGTGTGTGTGTGTGTGTGTGTGTGTGTGTGTGTGTGTGTGGGGGGGTCTTGAGGATCTGTTGTATATGTACTCAGTCGGTTGTCTGTATAAAGCAAGGTATGATTTTCTGAGGTGCGTCTCTTTTTAGCTTAAAAGCCTACAGTCATGTACACCGTCTAACCCAACAGGGCGTGAAATTCAATAAGGGTTATTATCCTCTCACGGGCTGGTGGGTTTCAATGGCTCGCGTCAGACATGTATAAGACAGTATACACCCTGGAATAAAAATCTTAAAATAATAATGCACTGACGTGAGACCGTACTTACAAACCGTGTGTTTTTGATGTCGGGTGTCATGTGTGTGTGCGTGTGTGTGTGTATGTGTGTGTTCATGTGTTTGTGTGTGTGTACGTGTATGTTTATTCATGTGTTTGTGTGTGTGTACGTGTGTGTCAGTGCGTGTGTGTGTGTGTGTGTCAGTACTGTTTATAATAGAACGGTAGAGTGTCGACCTTGTACTGACTGTGTACAAACACGGCAGTCACCTTTCAGAAATTGTACTTGCAGTAAAATAATATTAAATAAGACCCGTTGGCCTGCTCGCTAGGAGAGAGCTAACAAACAAAAGTAGACTAATACTTGTAAACACGGGTTATGCTTGGAGTCCAAGACTCTTGAGGATCTGACCTGTGTCCACTTATAAAAATCTAGGCTCGTGAGGATCTTAGACTATGTAAAATCCCATATACTCGGTGCAAGGCAGTCAGCTACTGGGGATTTTAGTCTGTAATCGAATTATACTTCCTGGTCCAGTGTGTATTGTATTCAGAGCTTTAGGGTAAAGTTCATAAACATTATGGGTTTAGAGCTTTAGGGATAAAGTTCATAAACATTAAAACAAATTAACAGTACATGTTTAAGTGTTGTCAGAGACAATAGTTATAGAGAGAGATACTAAGAGAGTACTAATGTATCAAAAATCAATAAGGCCGCACTAATAATGGTATCCACTTTTTCAAAAAACAAAAGGGTAATTATGTGATAATAGAGAGGCTATGGTGCGTCACAGATTTTAATTTCAATAAAGGCGAGATTTATAGATCGGTGCGGCCTTATTGAAATTTGATTCTTAGTACTCTCTTAGTATCTCTCTCTCACAAGTGTGCAACACGTGGGTGCCTTATTCCCCTTGCAGCGAGATGAGAGGTAACTATTTGACCCAAATGACTGAATAATTCAAAGTCTCCAGATAAAACCCGATGGACGGACTTGCTCGTGGTCGGACCCAGCCCCTTATATCTTACTCGTTCTTAATTTTATTTAACCCACATATTTTTATGACTGCATCAAAATTTGAATTGCCCCTGTGTGGGACAAGTTAAGATGTTTGAGTTGGCTTGACCTGACTTGACACTGATATCATTTTACCAAACATCCGCACAATGACGCTTTGTCCCCTTGTAGTCCCTTGGGTCTTCATTTTTCGGTCCCCATTTTGTCTGCTGGAAATGGGTAGGGGTGCAACTCACTTTGTCCACCATCCAACAAACGGTGAGTTAAGAAAAACGCTGCATGAAGGGCATAAACCTTTGGTTATGGTGCTTTTGGAGAGTTAATTACATAGTTAAAATCACACACACACACACACACACACACACACAAACACTCATGCAGACACACGCACACACACACACACACACACACACACACACACACACACACACACACACACTCACTCACGCACACACACGCACACACACACACACACACACAGTGATTCCAAGTGTGCAAATCAATGTACCGTTACTGTCTTATAGCGAGCGCGTGCGCAATATTTAGCAGTACAATGCGCTCCAACCGTGGTAACTCGATCTTACTAGTATCGCTAACTTATGTTTCACTTCCGCGTGTGACAATTTTCATCATTTCTGAGCTAGAAAAATGACCCTTACCCCATTACAAACAGGTTTGCGTTTGCTCTTGCTCCTAGTGTCCCGATGTTGAGATATGTGTGCGGTCTGCAGCACGTTTTCATCCAGCCCACCGCATTGGGTTTGGGAGGGGAAAAAGCTAGAAGCTTGTCTTTTCAGAGAACCTTTCGTCATCATTGCAGGTACCCCAATGGCAATGCCTGACCATCTCAGTGAAATGTATACGCACAAACAGTATCGCATTTCGCCAATTCCTTGCGTTGCTACTGGAAAGTCTGTGGTACTCATCAACAGGCAGATATTTTATATTTTCTTATTGAATGAAAATGCGGTGAGGTCAATTGCGACTGAAAGTCGCTCCGCCGCGTCCCGTTTCCAAGTTGTTCATGTTTTATAAATAGGAACAACAAAACCCGTATCCGCTGCCCACCGAAAGGCACTATAGCAAGCCTAACCTGCCAGTAATATTTCCTTAGAAATCCGTTTTGGTCTTTCGATGCTATATGATATTTGTTATTTCTGTGGTACAGAAAATGCCTTCAAACTGCGATAGAAAATACAAAGCAAATCCGCTGTCTATCCGAAGGCGCTATAACTTCTCACTTGGCGTGTCCTATTCTCACCTCATCTAACCACATCTCACCTCATCACAGGTCATTTCATACTGTTTGATTACTTTGTTAAAATAATTGATTTACATGTAGAAATAAAGATTTAGGGAGCGATTGATTGATTAATTCATTCTTTGATCGATGGATGGATGTATCTTTACAGGCGTTCTTCAGTATTTGATTGTCTGAAGACAAGCACGTCCACATGCAAGCTGGATCAGGGTGGCACTTCCATGGATCAGATCAAAACCGCAGTCACAGAACAGTGCCAGGGTTAGTTATTATTCTGCTGTAGTTGCTTTGCCCCAAATTAAGCAAACAGTTGGACAAAAATATTGTGCCACACATTCTGAGACCAATGTATCAAAGTCCTGAACGATTTTCAGCGACAAGTTCAGTTACTGTTAACACTGATTGATATGTGCGGCTGTGTCTACCAACACACTCCACTCACAAAACCACTGTATTAGCAGACGATCTTTTTTTGCAAGCACGGTGAAATGACAAAGTAAGTTGCGACTGACATATGCGCTTTTGAAGCTCGTGTTTACATGCAACAGTACGTTTTCAATTTGTTCTTAACAGAATCACTTACAAAAGAAACAATTTAAACATAGTATAGAAAAAAATCTGTCTATGACCCAAAAATGTTACAGGTCAGGGGTTCGTGCGAGCCACCTGGAATTGTCACACTTTCGAGACCGTTGGTTTCGCCGCTCCTCAGAATTTTTTTACATTTTAATTGGTGTAGTGTATATAGTTATCAACACAATGTTATCACAACTGTCCTTTCAGATTACATTCTCTCAGATAAGCATAACACACTTTGGTAGGCTCAACTGTCAAATGTTGCCACGAAGTACACCAAAGTACTTCCCTAAAAAAAATGTGTTATGTTATATTGAGCAACATTTTGTTTGATATAGTGCCGGTAATAGGCAGATGTGACCCGAATCAAAATGTCCGAGTCATCAGATGAAGGCATTTTGATTCCGGTCATGTAATGACATCTGTCGGTTATCAAGACATTATCAAGCAACATGTTGCTCAATACAATTTACGTATCCAATCGAAAACAAAACGGTGCCGCGCGTCATTCATTTTGCGGCTGATTTCGATGTTCAGGCAAAACACATGAACGTCAGACGACTTATCATCACTGTCGAATCAGCGAGCAGATTTCGTCTTACCATGAAGACACGAGTGCTTTGTATAAACGTGCGTGAGTAAATTCTACTCGTACCTAGATCGCGCATGAAAATGCCAGTAGAATTGTTTATTTGGTTATTTTCTCAGGTTGTCAATATCGCCATCTCGTTAATTGCAGCGACTCGAACGATTGCTGGCGTCTGTTCTCCCTTTGTGTGTTTGTGTGTATGGGATATCAGTCTCGAGCGTTTGAACACAGTAAGAAAAAAAATATTTCATTACTACTGCCATAAGACGCTTGTTAATGTGCAAGTATGAAAATATTTCGCGTTTCCGTTTTGAGAAATGCACGTATCGATAAGGACGAGCTATCTTGGCGCGGAAGGGATTTTGGGAAGGAAAGTATATCACGGAAATTCATGAATATTAATTTGCTTGTTAAACATCATATATGTGCGGAAAAAGGAAAAAACTTTGTGGAGTGGGTATAATATTCTCCAGCGGATGCAAGCTTACCAGCCTGGTATTCCATGATATTAGTGCAACAAGAGCATTTTCAGAATTGAATGAAAATTATATATATATATATATATATATATATATATATATATATATATATATATATATATATATATATATATATATATATATATATATATATATATATATATATATATATATATATATATATATATAAAATTTTCATTCAATTCTGAAAATGCTCTTGTTGCACTAATACCATGGAATGGTAAGCTTGCATCCGCTGGAGAATGATCAGTCCTCTCCCCGAGGTGGGATGCTAGTAAATATTCCCAAACAGATATTGGACCTGCTGAGTAGATATAAGTTTTTGCCGCCTACGACCGGTTTCGCCCCAAGGAGGGATTCTTCAGGTAGGCATACGGCGTAACTATGCTATTTTTGACGGGATAGGGACTTCCAGTTCTCGCTGATTTCGTCCGAGGGGGGTGGGCCAGGGGGTTTGGGGGGGGGGGGGGTGAGGGTATCAGTCTGCCTGTCTGTCTGTCGATCCGTCGCGCAGTCGGGCGGGTGGTGTTGGAGGAGGCGGGTGGTGTGGCCGGAGAACCGTTGCTTTCAGTGCCAGGCTGGGGGGAGATGGTGATACGCTAAGCACTCAAATAGATCTTGTATGCGTGGTGGCGGGGGTGGTGGTTACCGGTGGGACCGTCGCATGTCTGGTGGTGGTGGTGGGGTGGGGGGTGGGGGGGGGGTAGTTGACAGTTGGAGACGCGGCTGGTGGTATTGGGGGAATCTTGGTGGGGGCGGTGGTGGCCAGTGAATCCTGGGTCTTGGGGTGCGGCGTTGGAATGGCTGAGGGGGGTGGCGATGGTGCAGCGGCAAGCGCAGGTGGGGTGGTGGTGTGGCGAGTAACCTCTTGCATGGGATCTGGGTCACATGTTGCTTGACTTTGCCTTTGAATCGGGGGGGGGGGGGGGACATGGGCGCTCTGTATTGTCTTGTTTCTCTTCTTGTCTTGGTTTCTGTCTGTGCCTGTTGTGGATGGCTGGTCACGTAGTCTTCTGCTTGTTGGCGGTTGTTCTTTCGTCTGTTCGCCCTGAAAAGGGCGGCTGGTTGCTTCTGTGAAACCATGCAGTCGATGGTCGATCTTGGGCTCTAGTCCGTACGGCGCGCAGCGCGGAGATCCGTTCGCTGTCGCCGGGTCTTTGTCTTGTCTGACTTGCTAGCTGTAGGCTGGGTGGAGCGCAGCGCGGATATCCGTTCGCTGTGTTTGCTTTCTGTCGAGTGTGCTCGTGATGGCGTAACTTGAAATTGCAAACACAACATGTACTAGAAGCCGCCTCCAAAATTTACTGGTAGCACCGCCAGCACAGCGCGGAGTGCATCCCTAACTGTTGCAGTGGAGGAAGATAGACTAATTTGAAAAGGCAACAAGAGGCAATTTTGTAGTGCAAATATTCTTTACTTTTAACAACGGCGTCGCCCAGAGCCAGAAAATGCACTCAATCAGATTAGCACCAAGGGACGTAATTTTTCATTCAATTCTGAGAAAGCTCTTGCTCATATATATATATGAGCATATGCCAAAAGGAGCTCAGTGGAACGGCAGCGGTGTAACTAAATATCTAAAATCCTACCTAATTCTGTTATTCTTATCTGCGAGAGTTAAATCTGAGGATATAGTTAGGATAGCATAGTGTTAATAAGTACACACTACACTAAGAAAAACGATAAAGAATTGCAAAAAGCGGCGAAATCGGTTCTTCCGAAAGTTGGACAATTTCCAGGTGCCTCACAAAAACAAAAAAAAAAACTGTTGTCAAAATCTATTGGTGAAAGAATAATTTTCTGCAACAATATGTTAAATGTTTCTTTTTTTCTTGTGATTCTTTAAAGAAACACTTTCAAAACGTAATATTGCTTATTAAAACCAACTTCAAAAACGTTTATGTTAAGCGCAACCCACTTTGTCATTTCACCATGTCGATAAAACAAGGATACAGCGGCTTTGTCAGTGACTTTTGTTAATTGAAACAGCTGCAAATATCAGTCGCTGTTAATTGAAATCAGGTTCTTCGCTGAGAATTGTTCATTACACTGACCTATTGGTCTCAGAGTGTGCAGCACTATATTTTTTGTCAAACTGTTGTGTTTCACCTTTTGCTTATATTGAAGACATTTCTCCATGTTTACCCATGCTGATTTTCTCAAACGCAAGCCATTTCTTTCACAGTGGCGACGATGGGACGGCAGGGTATGTGAATTCAAATTTCGTCACGATGTATATGTCTGTTGCACTCGACAGCAACTTCACGAACAACGTACAAAACGACGTGTTTAACCCACTACCTATTTCTTTTTCGAATCATCGAAGACGTTTATCAATTACCACACATTAAACGTTTCTATACATTCATATAAGATTCAGTTGACGGCTATGTCTGTGTTGCGAGTGACACACAGCTGTCTTGCATTGCATTTTGTCACAGTTGCCATCAACCCTACTAAAACTGATAGTAAAAACCAGACCATTTGCGCACCAGGCACACACTAACGTCATGAAAGGCCTATGCACCATTCAGTCGATGTGTGAGAGATGTATCCGGCGAGAAGATGATGAAAAAAAAAAGAGAGCTTTCCTGCTTGACAGAGCATACGTGACTAATGTATAGACGTACAGCATCAACTCAGCCGTTGGACGGAGAACATTTTCACGGTTGTGTGAATTTACGCAAGTGGCGTTGGGCTGGCTGGCTAGTTCGGGGTTTAACGTCCACGGCACCGAAGTGATAATTGACGGCCATGACGGGCTGGTTATGGGGGACAGGGAAATCTATTGCCTTTGGAGTACGACCTGAACACTGATCAAATTTAGGCGCACTGCAACTGTGTCACTTTGATTTTTCCTGAATTGCGAGTCCAGCTACCGGGGCCGGGACGGGAACTCGAACCTACGACCCGGCGATTCCTTTTGCTCTCTTGCTCCGACGTATGTTTAACCTCCTGCGCTATTTCGGACTCTGTGGCGTTCGGACTCAAAGCGGCCGCTATTTGAAGGGTCAAGTAGCGGTCGGGAGTGACAATAGCTGGCCGCGAGTGTTATACATAGGTGGCCGCTGTATTAAAGAGCAGTCCTGACCTTTTTTAATGCTTCAGTTCGCAAAAAGCTGTTAATGGGATTCAGTATACACACTTACCACGCTAATACTAACCAAATGCTTTCTTTCGTCCGTTCAAAGCGAAAAGAGGCCACCGTAATCTTGTGACTGGACCAAGTCAAAAGATTGCTTCTGATAGGCGATGGTAGCTGACGTCATAACTATTCTATACGACCTTAGGTCATCTGCATAATTATAACCAATCAGAGACAAGATGGCGGATGAACCAGGGAAGAAAAAAAAGAAAGTACCAGTCGACTCGCGCCGGCCGACAATGACAAACTCGGAATTGAAGAGAAGGAAGAGAAAGAGAGACAAGATACCCCTAAGTAGAATTGACATCGGACAAGGGAATATAGAGCTTCGCTTGACCACCCATCCGGAATTTTTCGCTTTCTTGCTATGTGAATCAGTAAGTAATCCGGCTACGGTCTTTGTCGATATTCCTATAGTTCCGCGAGCGGTTGTGATTTTCAGAATTTATGATCTTCAGTACAATTTATCTCTTACTGATTTTGCAAGATTATAAACCTGTTTTATCATAGAGTTACGAGCTAGTTCATCAGATTTTATGCTGCAAGGATTTGAAAACTACGGTGTGTGTCGAAATTGCGGCACTGCCGACATCGCTGGTCGTGACACGTTTTTGTCTGTGCGGGCTCTCATTCACTCGATTCACAGAGGTAGTGTTTCTGCTGCGATGGTGCATTTGTCGTTTCCAGAGATGCTTTCAGTTACGTAGACTTCGATGTGTGAGATGTAAAATTGCAGTGCAGAAAGTGGGTATAAATACCACTGTTCTGTTTCGTGACGCTGGCTCAGTCGCTTGGCGCGGAGACCGAGTCGCCGAACAAGTCGGCCACGCTCATAGCACGATCGTTACTGAGGGTAGCAGGTCAAGCGGAACCCGCATTGATTTTGACAGCATAGCGAGTATGAAAGGTTTATTTTACATTCTCGTGGAGAATTATGTCAAAGGGATGCCGGAGAACATCAGTACATGTTTACACTCACACGTGTGTACCCACACCGATGACCTCGTTTGCAGTATTGACCGGGTTCTGCCTTGTGACGTAGGCTGGTAAATATGCACAAATTCAAAACGAGGCTGATGCAGACGACAATTTGCACTGTCGGGTACAAAAACAACACACCCACCAAACGATGAATTTCGATATTTGGCATTGTATTTACACCATAAAGCTCTAAGTTAGTACTGAAAGGACCCATAAATAATTCTGTCAGCAGTATCTGTTGCAGACAGGTTTTTGACGGTGTTGAGATGCTTGATCCTGGGGAGAATAACTATAAATTAAAGGTTGCTATAGTAAACACGAACAGGAGTAAATTGTATTGGTTGCTATGAGCAAGTGACCTCTATATAAAGGTGGTCGCTACTGCAGGCTACTAATTCAGAATTAATTCCAGAAGCCAAAACCAGGCAATATTATGTTAAGACATACCTTCAGCGCCCTCTTTAATAAACAGAATGAACAAATATTGAATCTCTGGCTCACAGTGAAGGTTTTGGTTCACCCAGTAAACGGCCGATTCCGCGAAATCACAAAAAGACGAACATAATGTGTCAGATGCCTTCATACATTTTCTATAGCACTGGCAGTCTACATTTAGGCTTACATCATTACAACATGATGTCACAATGATTATAAACTTGACTAGATGATGCTGTTATCCCTGTGAGTGTAACAGTGGTTGATTTTGTATCCCTACGCCCAAGTTGTAAAAATACAGAAACATTAGTTAGAAAAACTTACTACAGCAAATTCCATCATTTTTCTCTTTTTTACCTATCAAGTTTTCAATGATGTGAGCATAAAGTGGACGAAAATGAAGAAAGTCGCCAGCCTTAACGATACGTTCGTGGGTAATGATAGTTTTTGTTCTCTTTATAATTGCCCAAGTGGGAAATGTACCTTGTTTCCGATGCCCTCAGACATTTTGTATACAAACTGGTAGGTCTTGTTTAGCTTTTAATGGTTAGGATAGAGTACCACAGTTACCTGATTTTATGATGCTGTGATGCATTTAAGGGCCACAGTGGCTGAATCTGCTGCCCTACCCCCAATTTACAAATATGCAAAGGAACGCAAAATGATCATAAAAATTGCTTACGTCTTTCTCATCTATTTATATTTTTTTAAATTGATGTATTCGCAAGAAGTAATCAATTGTATAGAATATATAGTAGACACTCAACTGTGTAGCCAACACGCACATAAGCAGAGTCAGCGGATGGAGAAGCAATGGCCTTGACTAATCAAAAATAGTGCCAGCACAATGGACCCTCACAGCTGTCCCATCTTGCACAGCAGTGTTCTAGTGTGGTAAAAATGCCATCTACACGTGTTCTATTTCTTTATTTTTATTTTATTTTTTTTTTATTTTTTTTTTTTGTAGTCAGTGTGCTGAATGAGGCTAGGCATCGGTGTACTTGGTAACCGCACGTCGCCAAGTATTGTTTTCTCCCTCTTCCCAGGCCTCTGCTGCAGTGCCGCCAGACAGCTGGTTACTGCAAAGTATTTTTTCCTGGCAAGCGATTTTGTTGGATTTTCTTTATTAACTCTGTATTCTTGTCTCTCTCTTGGCTTGACTTCGCGAACGAAGACTCTACAAGAGTTGCCCACGTCGTCTGCAGGCACTCTCGTGGCTGCGAAGGCCAATCCGGGACAGGCAGGTTTGACCGAAGTGGCTGCAGGGGGAGGTCTGGTCAGGGTTCTGACTTGCGACGTCTGTTTTTTGTTGTTGTTTTTGTCTTCTCCTAAGCGGTTTGTCCTTAAGGCTAGCTCTGCGGAAGTCCACAAAGGAGACGGCTGCCTTGTGAATGGTGGAGCAACAGGTGTCACGGTCCGCAGCAAGGGAAGACCACTGACGGTGGTCGATGTGACAGGCACTGAGTGACTTCTTGAGACAGTGTTTGTATCTCTTCTTTGGCGCTCGTCTCGGTGTTGTAACGCACGCAGACCCTCCCCAGTCGCACGTACAGACTCTCAGCACAACAGACGCAAGCACCGCCACTGACTCAGTCGGGCACATTCATGCGGTATAACACAAACACTATCTCTCTTTCTTCTATGGCCTTTTATGGAAATGAACAACACAAAACACTCAAAAGATTCTATACATCATAACTTCTCACTACCGCACATCACCACCGCATACACATACACATACACAACGTAAAAGCCAGGCTAGGTAATTGTCCTCACAATCCAACCTATTTCACTGGTGTTAAAGTTCTGCAACGTTCTGTCCTTCCACGTCTAGGCATGTAGCTCCTCGAGTCGCACGCTTCTGAGTAGTCCCCCGTTTCTCGTACCGTGGACCTTTCCTTCCGTGTCCGACCTCATCTGCAGGCGGCCGGAGTGGACCTGACAAAGTTTCGGAATCTCTGCAACACGTCACTCAACCCTGGCTACTACCAGTTCCTGACATCTTGCTGGACTTGACCGCCCACAAGAAGGATTGTACTCCACCAGCCATATACCAACAGAGCCTCAATGAACTCCTTTCAACTTTTCCTGGCTATTGTCGTCTTTATACGGATGGGTCCAAGTCTGAGGATGGGAGAGTGGCTGCGGCTGCAGTGTCCTCTCGCCATCCTAGACGCCCATTTAAGCTCCGTCTCCCTGACAATTCTGCTGGCACTCAAGCATGCCTATCAGTCTCGGGAAAGAAACTTCCTGATTTTGTCTGACTCTCTTTCTGCCCTGCAGGCCCTTCAGGGCGCGGGAACCGACCACCCACTGCTGGTGCAGATTAGAGAGCTCTACGCAGACTTGATGAAGGAATATTATGACATCATTTTTATTTGGGTCCCGGGCCATGTGGGTATCGAAGGCAACAGAATCGCAGATTCTGCTGCCAACAGTGCCCGCAGTGACCCTGTCCCTGACACACAGACAGTTTATAGTGATTTTCAACCTGTGATTAGAGCGTACATAGCCCGCGAGTGGCAGTCCGAGTGGGACAAAGAGGAAGGGAACAAGCTTCATGAAGCTCTTCCTATGGTGTCCGACAGTCTACCTTTCCCTGCGGCAGCCGCCGTGAGGAGACTGTCCTTACTCGGCTCCACATCGGGCACACGTATGTTACTTACTTAAACAGGATGAGCGTCCATTGTGTTTTGCCTGTGATGAGCAGTTTTCTGTTCTACACTTTTTGCTGTATTGTGCTGATCTAATTGACACGAGATATAAACACTTCACAGCAGACTCCTTGAAGGTTTTGTTCCGGGATGTTCCCCCGGACAAAATCTTCAATTTCTTGAGAGAATGCAATATTTTTAACAAGATCTGAGCATTCATAGACTATGTGAATATTTGTATTTGCTTTGTTGAGAGTCTGTATACGTTTCTTTTAAAGACTTGTGCGACATTTTAGCCTGACATTTTTAAGCTATATTTACATTTTGTCTTAAGACCTTGCTTTTAGTCTGGCTGACCAGATTTGTACCCATCCCGCCGTGAGATGGCCTTAGGCGCCTGCTCGGCGTTAAACCCAAATAACTAACTAACTTGTACCGTGGACTCGCTCCCGTAGCGCACTCTGATGACCCGGGTGTCTAGGCACCGGTCGTTCACTCCTCGAGTGATGAAATATGACCTCACAATAGGTCATCTGGCGGCAGCCTCCGTTGACTGACGTCTCGGCGTCACGTTGCTCCGCTCCACACAAGAACTCTGTACACAAAGTTTTTGACATCATAACACTTGCAACACACACACACACAGCTTGGATAATATGAGGTACCTTACGTAACCTGGCTGATACACATAAATCTCACAGGTTCATTCACACACACGTGCTTCATAACACGAACTACTTCCGCAACACCTTATAACTCTGTCACTACATTGAAACAGACTATAACCTGACACTCTCGCCATAAACGGATTCGTACACTGGAAAAGATTATACTCAACACAACCACGTACTACCTTCATAAACGACTTAGGCATACACACCTCACATTCCCTAGTTATCCATCTCGGTAAATAATTACATAGGAAAATTACCGGTTATCTCAACGAATTCCAAACCGACATAACTGAACCAAACCAACGCAACACAACCGAAGTAACTCTTACTAACGCATACCATCTTTATCTCAGTAGCTATCGCTAATACATATAAAACATACCTGAATTCTATGTTTTAGAGTCTTGGAATAGGGCTAGCATATCCAGCATACATCCGTCCACAATGACAAACTAATTCGCCTGAACTGTCGCTAAAACCCCATGCAAAACGCTTCCCCTATGATTGCACGTGGCCTCGTGCATACACGGGATATTTGTCACTAGACAAACTGCTGACAAGACGGTACCATACGAAAACCCTGTGTGAACTCTATGCACGGGCATGGAGCTTCATCACAGTGTCCAGTGACGAACTCGCCGTACAGGGTGATCTTGGGCAGGCGATGATCCTCCATCCTGGAGAGGTGCCATGCCCAGCGGAGCTAAGCCAACAGCAGCAAGGCCTCGATGCTTACGGTCTCTGCCTATTCAAGGACCTCGACGTTGGTGACATAGTCACTCCAGACAGCGCTGGTGGAGGCGTTCGAGGAGTCGTAGTTGACTGCGATAGAGGGCCCAGGACTCGGAACCATACAGCAGGGTGGTGAGGACGACAGCTCTGTACACGCTGATGTTGGTGCCTATTTTTAGCTGTTGATTGTGCCACACCTGCTTGAATAGTCGCCCGAAAGCGCTGTTCGCTTTTGTCAGCCGGTTGTCCAGCTCCTCGTCAATCTTGGCGTCTGACGTGATGATGCAACGAAAGTAGGTAAACTGGTGCACTGACTTCAGTTCAGACTCTCCAATGATGATGTGGGGAGGGCGATGCTCTTCCTTGGTGGCCAGCTGGTGGAGGGCCTCTGTCTTCTTCAGACTGACCTCGAGCTGGGCGGCGTCTGCGAAGCAGGACGTGATGCGCTGCAGGGCTCGCTCTGTGTGTACAACGAGGGCAGTATAATCAGCAAAGAGCAGATCACGAATCAGTTGGTCTAGGGTTTTGGTGTGGGCCTGCAGTCGTCTGAGGTTTTTGTTGGATTTTGTTTCTTAACTCTAGTTTCTTGTAAAAGTACTATTTTTCATCTGCAAGAGGTTTTTACATCAATATGGTGATTAAGGTGCTGTAAGTAAGCTGCCCTTTTTATGACTCCATCGCTCACATGATCTTTTGAACCTCCCACTGAACACCTACTACATAGAGCAGTAGGGACTACCCACAGGCGCCCCGCCATCCACAGCAGAATATCCAGTCCTCCCCCCCCCCCCCCCCCCCCCCCCCGAGGGAGGATGCTAGTAGATTTAAAGTTCTTGCCGCCTACAGCCGGTTTCGCCCCAAGGGGGGCTCTACAGGTAGGCATACGGCGTAACCGGAAATTGCAAACACAACGCGTGTACTAGAAGCCGCAGCAGGAATTTAATGGTAGAACCACTAGTACAGCGCGGATTGCATCCCTAATACTTTATGAGGTGTGGCAGTGGAAGAAGGCTAACTCATTTTGAAAAGGCAACACCTAGGCAATTTTGTGGTGCAATTATTCTTTATTTTTAATAAAGGGGTCGCACAAAGCCAAAAAATGCACTGAATCAGATTAGCTCCAAGGGCCGTAATTTTTCATTAAATTCTGAGAATGCTGTGCTAAAGCCATGGAATTTCAGGCTGGTAAGCTTGCAATGCCCCTTGGGGCGAAACCGGTCATGGGCGGCAAAATCTTTAAATCTACTCAGCAGGTCCAATATCTGTTTGGGAATATTTTCTAGCATCCCCCCTCGGGGGGAGGGGGGGAGGACTGGATATTCTCCAGAGGATGGCGGGGCGCCTGGGGGTACTCCCTACTGCTCTATGTAGTAGGTGTTCAGTGGAAGGCTCAAAAGATCATGTAAGCGATGCAGTCATAAAAAGGGCAGATGATGTACTGATGACACAATGCAAGCTTACCAGCCTGGAATTCCATGGCTTTAGCACAGCATTTTCAGAATTTAATGAAAAATTACGTCCCTTGGAGCTAATCTGATTGAGTGCATTTTTTTTTTTTGTTTGTTTTTGCTTTGGGCGACCCCTTTATTAAAAATAAAGAATATATATATATATATATATATATATATATATATATATATATATATATATATATATATATATATATATATATATATCTGCAACACCTCATAAAGCTTTAGGGGTGCAATCCGCGCTGTACTGAAAGTGCTACCAGTAAATTCTGTAGGCGGCTTCTGGTACATGATTGTGTTTGCAAGTTCAGCTTACGCCCTTGGGACGAAACCGGTCGTAGGCAGAAAAAAAAAATCTACTCAGCAGGTCCAATATCTGTTTGGAAATATTTATAAGCATCCCCTCTCGTGGAGAGGACTGGATATTCTCCTGCGGATGGCGGGGCGCCTGGGAGTCCCTATTGCTTTATGTTGTAGGTGTTCAGTGGAAGGCTCAAAATGATCTAGAACTAGTGAGCGATGCAGTCACAAAAAGGACAGCTGATGTCCTAATGACACAATGCAAGCTTACCAGCCTGGAATTCCATGGCATTAGCACAGCATTCTCAGAATTAAATGAAAAATTATATATATATATATATATATATATATATATATATATATATATATATATATATAATATATATATATATATATATATATATATATATATATATATATATATATATAATATATATATATATATATATATATATATATACTCTTATAATGTATGGTATATGGGGACAATCGCATGCCTATGAGCGTGAATCTGGGAACATGCTCTGGATATGGGGACATTGAAAAGTTCCCTTATCCAACCCAAGGTTTTTTTCACTCAATCTGATTCAGGCGATGAAAATAAAGGGAAAAAAACAATGTTCCCAGATACCAAAAATTTTTCGACAGGTTACTTCCCCTGGTCTACAACCACTGACCTATACTGTATGGCTTCGGTGGAAAAGAGGAGCTTTCGTCTTGATACGAAACTAAAAGTGCGACTAAGTCTCATCCATGCTCAGTGCAGCTCTTGATTCTAATTTATCACTTTTTACACAATTACCACAGTACAAAATTAAAAGAAGAAGAGAAACAAATATAAATGATGTTGATCTGTCACGTAATATTAATGTAGCCTTCATAGGACAATAAGCAAATCTGACAAAATCAGCATCAGGATGTAATGGGTTAAAAAGAGTGTCAAATTCATGTACATAATACTGATCAACTGGCATCAGAACAATAAAAAAAATGTAATCATGAAACCATAATTATGATAATATTAATAATAAATGTAAATATGCAGGCAACCACGACCTGGCATATTGATTCTAGCAACACAGAATTTAAAAAAAAGTATTTAAAAATTGCCTACAGTGACATATACTGAGTGTTGGAATGGCGCTTACAAAAAATAACCAACAAAACAAAAAAATCCCAAAAATTGGCACAATAGTTAAACGAAATAGAAATACCAATTGATATGTGGTGGGTGGGTGGGGGTGAGGGTGGGGGTGGGGAGAGAGTAGTTAAGCAAACAAAGACAATTATCTTCATAATCATGCATGTAGCCAGTTAGCATTTTTATGATTTGCAACTAAAAACAGGTTTGTTCTACAGTGCTTGAAAGCCCTAAACTAGCTGCCATCACTTTTCAAACATAAACACTTGTGCAACACATGGTTACAAAACATGTGCACGTCTTATTAAAATGTTATCTTCATCAACAAAAAACCCTGGAGGCAAGCTCAATTGCTCAGGAAGACTATACTACTACTAGTAAAAATAAACAATATGTAAGCATCTTGGCAGGACTGACTAATAACAGTGTAGAAAACTGAATATTTGAATCAGAATGAAACCTAATATTGCGTCTGCAATGAGAATTAGTTTAATTTTTTTGACACAGACAGTTTAGTTGAAATTAATGGGCTCTGCTATGGCTGGAAAAAAAGTTAATTACCAATTATTAGTTGATAGACTAAAATGACATCTATACCATATATAACCATTACACAACATATATTTCATAACGTTTCATAACAAAAGAAATTGGAGTTTTCACAAAAGCACAAAACATGCACTTCATTCTACTTAAATGTGATAATTCTGATGACAACAGATAAGGTTAACCCTTTGGCTGTCTGTATTGCACTTTAAGTCGCAATGATTCCTGCAGGAATCATCACAATGTCAGGCAGTACTGATAGCCAGAGGGTGAAGCAGTGTACAGAGAAACTAAAACTGTACTAATCACTGTCAGTCTGTGTCCTGCAGGAATCATCACAATGTCAGGCAGTACTGATACTGATAGCCAGATTTCGAGTATTAGACTGGCTGGCGACACGCATTCAATATTAAGTTTTTTTTCACAAGCAGCGCAGGCACGTCCTGAGAAAGTCTTTTTGCTGTCAGGACGTTAAGCAACGTACAACCAATCTTTCACGGCCAACCGCATCCTGATGCTGCTGGCGGCGAATGAGTTAAGCTATCACAGCTGATCCCCTGTTTTTTTTTTAATCAAGATTGAAAGCCGAAAATTTAATACATTGACATTTTATATAAAAAATGCACACATACACGCTAGATGTTACAACAAAAATAAATATACATACAGAAGAACCTGTTCCTGGCAATCACCATTTTTGCTAGAAGAAAGTGGCCTTAAAAATCTCATGCTCTGTCAAGAGGGGTCATGAAGGGCAAACAGGGTCGCCTGGGCTGCAGGCACCTAAATGTTGGTCTGTAAAGACAGGTGATCTGCTGTAAGGGTGGTTGCTCACAACAGTTTCTGCTGTAGACTATAAAGTTACTGCTGTAGACTATAAAGTCTATACATGCAAATATTTCTCTCACACTCAACACACTTGCACATGCACCAACACATGAGCAGAATTTGGAAAACTATGATAAATGTATAACAAATTTTAATTTGTGTCACCGTAAAGTGTGAATTCTTAGTAACTGTTTCAAAAACCAAAAAGCAAATTTAACCTGGTATACGCAATCTGACTTCCATTCCAAATTCTGTATACTGACTAAAGGTTTAGGTTAGTGCTGAAAAAGTAAGACAAGAGCAGAGGCTTTTCAGTGCAAGATACCAACATGCCAAAAAAAAAAAGACAACTTCATTTACTCTTTAGCACCCAGCTGCTTAACAAATATTCATAAAATATAGTAGTTATAATGATTTAACACCATGCAGGTGACAGAAGCTACACCATGGCAGTATTATGTCCATTATCACAGTTAAGAAGTACCCAACAGAGAAAGAAACACGCTTAGAAAAAACGGTACAACACAATTTATTAATATTTCGGGTAAATACCCTTTGTCAAAATAGACAAACAAACAGAGACATTAGCCGCTACTTATCTTCATATGCAGAAGGAATGTGGCAACCTTGAGACTGCAAGCGATCTGCTTCATGGCATGCTTTGACTGCTAAAATTTGCTCGTTCTCTCACACTCAACACACTTGCACATGCACCAACACATAAGCAGAATTTGGAAAACTATGATATATATACTGACTAAAGTTTCAGGTTAATGCTGAAAAAGTAAGACAAGAGCAGAGGCTTTTCAGTGCAAGATACCAACATACCAAAAAACTATGTATACTGACTATTGAGTTGCCACATTCCTTCTGCATATGAACATAAGTAGCGGCTAATGTCTCTGTTTGTTTGTCTATTTTGACAAAGGGTATAAGCGTGTTTCTTTCTCCGTTGGGTACTTCTTTGCATTTCACACGCTTGGCAGTCACCTTTTTGGTCTGGATTATTCATTATCACAGTTGTTGCTTGTTTACACGCAGGACTTGTGAAACCAGAAACATAAACAGTTCATCAGCCAGTGGCATGACCCTTGATCTGTTCGTCACTGCTACATCTTCTGTAACATATTTATAATATGGCTGCCTCATACTTGCTGCACTTGTCTCAATGTAGTCAAAGAGTACTTTAAAAGTTGTGTATCAAATAGGTAGTCATCACTGGAAAATCGACTGACCCCCAAACCGCTCCAACTGTAGTCGCGTCACCTGGGCCTGTACTGCAAGAAGCTGCTGCTGTAGCTCCGTGATGCAGTCATTTAGGAGGCTCAAATGTTTCTCCGCAGGAAGCACGCAAAGATCAGCTGGTAGTGGTTGAACATTCATCCTGTGGTGCAGGTGCAGCTGCTACTGGGCGAGTGCTGTGGTCTTCAAGCACATCACTGCTGCTGGATCCACTGTTATCCTCGAAATCTGGTCTTGCCTTCAGCTTCCTGGAAAAAAGGGTGCATAATAATAAATCACGGCTGTTTCAGTGAGAAACTGGGTCACAAGTCGTGCGCCCGCGCTGCCTCAGCCAGTCTCTCAGCTGTCAGGCTAGCTGATAAGCAGGCTTCCTGCTAGGCGCAGTACAGCAGGGAAAATGACTACCTTTTGTTTTTCATGACTTTCTTATTTACCGTTCAAGTGTGTGATGCAAAACTTTGTTTGTTTAAAAGCGGACATTCTGCCCGACACACTGACACCAAACACACTATAGTTGTGACAAACCAGTAGTGTCGGGCAGAATGTCCGCTTTTAAACAAACAAAGTTTTGCATCACACATTTGAACGGTAAATAAGAAAGTCATGAAAAACAAAAGGTAGTCATTTTCCCTGCTGTACTGTGCCTAGCAGGAAGCCCGCTTATCAGCTAGCCTGACAGCTGAGAGACTGGCTGAGGCAGCGCGCGCGCACGACTTGTGACCCAGTTTCTCGGCCCGCCTGGAAAAAACTAAGTGGCCACTTCTAGCGCTGGGCCAAACAGCCGTGAAATATATAGTGCAAAATACCTGCAGTGCAGGCTTTTAAGCCCTGTACAGTCTGAGACAAAATGACCAAACTGGACAAAACTCATCAGACAGCAGCAACAAAATGTACATACAGATTCAAAATTGACAGCACCTGAACACATCCAATCCTCGAAAAACCAGCCATCGTGACCATATGAACGGGCAGGGGGTCTTCATACTGTTACAGTGAGACAGTTAAGAGACTGGAATGTGGCGAAACAGAGTGGTATGACTGGAAAAGATGTGTTTTTGAGCTGATGTAGCACCATTAGTGCTGCATACCCACAACCCCCTTCTCTCCATGCAGTTCACATTTGACTCTAAAGCAACTTTGCCTGGACTGCAGCTTATGATAGTAAAATTGTATTGGAAGACATTTTAACTGTAAACCACACAGTTTGCTGACATCAACATATTCCTGTATTTATGTGAAGACTGCTCTAATGAATCATGAAATGTGAACTCTCAGTCTGAAACATGTACTTACTTATTGGCACGTTTTAGCGGCGACAGAACTGGATGCTTCACTGGTGGTTTTTTCGGGTTTGAGTCTGTTTCCAGGTAAACACGCTTGGAACGGCATCAGGTTTTAACTTTCTTTTAAGCTGTGTCCACACATAATCAGTTGGAACTGGAAGAAAATGAAGAAAACACACAACTGTGTGCTGTGTGATCTGGGGAAGAAAAATTTCATAGTTATAAATACTACCACTCAAAGTTCAATGTTTGAATACAAACAAACAATTTGGTTAGTTTTGGATTCGTAGAAAACATTACAGATGCAAATTGTAAAGTACATCATGATGCATTGCAGTTTGCACAGTCTGAATGTTCGTTGTTTCCATCTGTGGCTAGTTCAGTAGTTGTTTCTTGAAGACCTAAGAAAATAACAACTGGACTGCTCAAATACATTTCTAGACTTTACCCTGTCAGGAACTCAACAGCCGTCAAAGTCATTGTTCAATTCTGTTGTTTTTGTGCAATAAATAGTCATTAGTAAAACTGAGAGTAAACAACGTAGACCTACCTTGAAGTCTCGTCCTTCGTCGGGACGAATTCGGGTCAACCACTCTTTCCTCTGTTGAGTTTCGGTTGCTTTAGGAAAAGTATGAAAAGAAAGTTTCATGATTTCATTATTCTGTGCCCTATTTGACATGCACACAGGAACACAGCAATGGTGTTTCGATCTACTCATCCATTTCTTCTTCTCTGTGGCCATTTTGTATACTACAGATAGCCTTGACCTCGAGTCCAATTTTAAACAGAGCTGGGCATGGAGTTTAGTATTTGGCATCATTTATATTTGTTTCTCTTCTTCTTTTAATTTTGTACTGTGGTAATTGTGTAAAAAGTGATAAATTAGAATCAAGAGCTGCACTGAGCATGGATGAGACTAGGTCGCACTTTTAGTTTCGTATCCAGACTTGGAAAACTGCTTTCCCACCGAAGCCAGACAGTTGTAGACCAGGGGAAGTAACCTGTCGAAAAATTTTTGGTATCTGGGAACATTGTTTTTTTCCCTTTATTTTCATTGCCTGAATCAGATTCAGTGAAAAAAACCTTGGGTTGGATATGAGAACATTTCAATGTTCCCAGATCCAGAGCATGTCCCAGATTCACGCTCACAGGCATGCGGTTGTCCCCAGATACCATGCATTTCAAGTATATATATATATATATATATATATATATATATATATATATATATATATATATATATATATATATATATATATATATATATATATATATATATATATATATATATATATATATATATATATAAAAATATATATATATATATATATATAACGACTGGTCACCACACAACTGCAACTGCAAGATGTTTCCTGGTGGGGCGCCATGATGCATTTTTAAGAGGATTTGCCATGGTCACGTGAGCCGGTTAAGACCTTTCTCACTTTTTTGCCTGCACAACTGTTACTGCGTCAGCCTAGGCCTGACCTAAATACGACTGTGCAGCCAGGTATCAGTACACCTGCACCGACAAAGTTCAGCGCGAGTGTACATGTTTCACAATAGAACCTGCGCAATACTGAAAGGTCTGTCGCTGTCCGCAGACCGGGACGCCACTAAAATACTAATTGGTAAACTAAACTGTGCACTTAGAAATTTGTTCAAAATGCACACTCTAACCTCCTAAACTGTACTAATCTCATATCCCTAAGTACGTAAACTTAACTGTGCAACCAGAAGCAAACATATAAATGCATAAGCATCTTCACAAACAAACAAACAATAATCGATACGTAAACTTAACTATGCAAGCAGAAGAAAACATATAAATGCATAAGCATCTTCACAACAAACAAACAATAATCGATACGTAAACTTTAAATTTGCAGCCAGACGAAAACAAAATAATGCATAAGCATCTTTACAAACAAACAAGCAATAATCGCTACATAAACTTAACTATGCATCTTCACAAACAAACAAGCAAGCAATAATCGATACGTAAACTTAACTATGCAACCAGACGAAAACATATTAATGCATAAGCATCTTTACAAACAAACAAGAAATAATCGCTGCCAGCAGATGGAACAACAAAACATATTTACTAGAAAAGAAAATTAAAATACCCACGCACGAGATTAGTGAACCAAGCTTTACACATTCCACCTTAATCCTTCCTGAATGCTTGAGGGTGCAAAACATAATAACAAACTTCCTGACCCGGAAGAGCTGTCGCACCTTCCTGCTTTCTGCTGCGGGGGGGGGGGGGGGGGGGGGGGGGGGACCTCACGCTCTGCGAGGGGCAAAGACATTTTATATAGCCCCCCCCCCCCACCCCCACCCCCCAGCGTTGCAGCGCTATTATCCGGAAAAATTGCACCCCTAATTAAAAAAATTAATAATTATTATCTATGGTTTATAATAACTGAAACAACTAAAATTTGGACTCCGCCTGCTCCACAATAAAACTATATTAGTTGCATACAAACCAAGGGGAATCACAGCGCTGGACAGACAAACAGTTAGATCCCCTGCCCCCGCCTATCAGGCACCCAATCGCCAGCCCACAGAGAAATACGCAGGTATAGAACAAGACGATCATTTCCATCCTCAAAAAGAATGGATCAGGTCTCTTATATAACCCATGTCTTTCTCCGGAACTTAGGAAGTAGGCAGGACAACTATAACTCAGGCAAAATTTGTATCTTTACATTGTTGTGTAATGTTCTGTGCATCTACTGTGGGAAATCAGGGTATTTTACCCGACCACATATAGTAGCGCACCTTCATGTTTGTGTATGTATGTTCCTCCTGCATACTTCCTAAGTTCCGGAGAAAGACATGGGTTATATAAGAGACCTGATCCATTCTTTTTGAGGATGGAAATGATCGTCTTGTTCTATACCTGCGTATTTCTCTGTGGGCTGGCGATTGGATGCCTGATAGGCGGGGGCAGGGGATCTGACTGTTTGTCTGTCCAGCGTTGTGATTCCCCTTGGTTTGTATACAATTCTGCCAGCGCTAGCCTCACCTATCTGGTATGTGAGTATCTATAACTCGAGGCAAAATTTGTATCGTTTCATTGTTGTGTAATGTTCTGTGCATCTACTGTGGGAAATCAGGGTATTTACCCGACCACATATAGTAGCGCACCTTCATGTTTGTATGTTTCTCCTGCCTACTTCCTAAGTTCCGGAGAAAGACATGGGTTATATAAGAGACCTGATCCATTATTTTTGAGGATGGAAATGATCGTCTTGTTCTATACCTGCGTATTTCTCTGTGGGCTGGCCATTGGGTGCCTGATAGGCGGGGGCAGGGGATCTAACTGTTTGTCTGTCCAGCGCTGTGATTCCCCTTGGTTTGTATACAATTCTGCCAGCGCTAGCCTCACCTATCTGGTTTGTGAGTATTTTAGTTGCGAATTTCTGACTTGCTGGGTGCGTGGTTTTACTTCATGCGTGTGTATTCAAGTGCTCCTTATTTGTTAGTACATAGTATATTTTTAATGTTAAAGACAAAATCGCTGTATTACGAGTTAGGCTTCGCCAGTGGTTCCTGTCACCTCTCGGGTCCGATCGGGGAGTTCAGTGTCAGAGGTAAATGCGTCTCGGGCTAAAGCCCTAGAGTTTCACCTCTGGCATTGAACTACGACCCACGATGTGATAAGAACTACTGGCAACGCCTTACTCGTAATACAACTAATAATAACTAACTTAACTCATTCTACCCCAGACACACCACAGCAAGATAAGGATTGACCATGATAGTTCAAGGGTGGTGCCACAATAGCTTGGCGCCTATGGGCGCCAAGCTATTGTGGCATCACCCTTGAACTATCATGGTCGATCTGTGTCCTGCACTGCACTGCAGTCTTTAGAGGACAACGGCAAAATTTGGGGATTTCGGTGTTGGGGTAGAATGGGTTAAACTCTTGCGGTGATGTTGTTATTGCTATTACTGTTTCAGTGTGGCAACGAACAAATACGTATTGTCCACTGTTCCATGACTGCGTTAAAGCTGTCCTACCACCGTTTCTAGGTAAATCCTGACTGCCGGAGTACAGCAAACCACACTGGTTGCTTCCCTCGGTTTGCTGCTGTCAGAGGGGGGACAGGCAGCGTGACAGCAAACATCACTCAAATACAAGTGACACAACTCATGCGCCCCGGTAGTCACATGGGCTCATGAGGATTTATGCATCTTGCTTGTCTCATTCATTTATCATTCATGTCCGTATGCCTCGGGCAGAAGTATCACCCGATCGTTTAATTGAGGATCGTTTATCCTAAATATCTATGCATGTGACTCATACAGAGATAGAGAGAGATATAAGGGGAGTTTGACTCGCTTGGTTGCAGAGGTACACCGGCCGAGGACACATAAACAATCACCATAACCATTGAACAAGTGCACACGAGAAACATGAAATCAATCACACCACTCTCGCATGCAAGCGGCATAACAGAGATAAACAAGTACTGTTTAAATTTACTACTGATCAATCTCGTTACACCGATAAATAATAAATGATTTGCTCACCCCTGACGCCATACTGGATACGACGACCCATGGTGGTGACACGGTCCATCCCAGCACCAAAGATGGTGCCGGGAGGGAGAACAGTCCTAACTTCATAAACCTATCTCTCGTCTGTTCCGTTCTCGTCCCCCTTCTCTTCCTTTTTTAGAGCCTGAACCTTATGGGTTAAATATTGTCTAAAAACTACGGCCATGGCCATCATAGACAATCGCCGTATGGATTCCTTAATAGTTTACTATTTTTAGAGAGTGACCACCATGCCGACAAACATACAAGGTCCTACGTCATTTATACAACTTTGACCTTCTATTCACGTGTTTATCTAGAACCTTCCTTTGACATCTGGATAAATACTGATAGCTACTTAACCGATTTCACTCACAATATTCTGCTTACTCATCCCTTTTGTGCCCCTTATCTCCCTGGGTCACGCCTTGGTCACGATCATCTAATTCCATCTCGATCAATATATCGTACTTCGTGTACCAACTCGCCTTTGACCCAACATATTAATACTGACCAACTTTTAACTATACCTAATAGTCACTCTGTGACATCAGGTAACCATTATTCAGCAGTTATTTGGGGTGGTTTCGGTAACAGGGACACTGAGGCCGTTTACAATTTCATATCACCCCGCGTTGAACCCGAGTTCAACCCGGGTTGGTGCGTTTACGGTTGGATCAGATCCGCACTCCATTTCCGTGTCATCATTGTGCACGCTGTCAAGAAATCCGACCTCAGGTTACTGATGAAACAGATTTTATAGCGCTGAAGTCCTGCACATCGACAGTGAAACATCACTTGTTTTAACAGCTTCTCAGCCAAGTTTTAACTGCAGATGTTCATTTTAAGTTTGCAGAACAAATTGCCGCCAGCAGTCTTCAGGCTGTGACAGAAACCGAACACTTCTGGGGCCTGGTGCTCCACATTTTGGAAATTAAAAGCATTTTAAAGTTAAAATCGTTTTAGTTAACAGAGGTTTTCAAACACTTTTAAAACTGAAGCAAGACATTCTTCTACAACAACAAAAAAGTTAGAAACGTTTTAGCTAAAATACTTCTATCGCATACGTCATTAATATGTAAATAGCTCGAGAGGGGATTTCTTGAATTTTTTTTTTCGCAGTAAAGTTTTCTAAATACCACTATAGAGAGAAAAAAACAACGAAAAGAGAAACGCCATCAGAAATGACAGTTACACCACAGTTTAATAACATATAGCCTTGTTCAGAATACATACGAACAAGTAAACAATCTACAACCTTCTTTTGTTTTTGATTGAGAAAGATGCAACGGAGCGTATGATATAAAGATCGTAAAAAAGAAGTAACACGCATGGTTATACAAAGCACCGATGTCATCATAGACGAAATCTATGCGCTGAGTCGACAGCGTTATGCAGTCGTCTGCCATTTGTTTATGTTTTGCCTGAACACCGCAGTCAGCAGCAAAATAAATGACGTGAGGCATAGTTTTGTTTTGGACTGGATACAGAAATTATATTGAGCAACATTTTGCTTGATATAGTGCTGATAACCTACAGCTGTGATTATTACACCCGTATCAGAATGTCTTCGTCTTACGAATCGGACATTTTTATTCGGGTTTTGTAATGACATCTGCCTGTTATCGGCACTATATCAGCAAAATGTTGCTCTATATAATATACTAGCAAGCAACAGGTAGGGAACATAAAGCAAACTTACGTCAACTCTTAGGTTTTGAATGAAACTAATTCTGCGCACATTCAACAAACCACGTAGCGGATGCCTCGCTACTGTGATGTAGAAAATGATGTGCGTCCTCAACAACACACATTTGTTGTCTTTAAGCGAGAAATTTCAGGTAGTTTTGCTAACATTTAGTTGCTGGTAATGGCCGCAGTCGCCTGCTCGGCGTTAAACTATATAAAATCCGTTTGACAGACACATTTAGCAGAATTAATCATATTAAAGTACCGTTAGGCATAACTCTGAAGACACATTTCAGCACCATGCGTGCTTGTTATGCCTTGTTGACACACCTCATTAGCTTTAACGGCAGTTTGGACACACAACAAAAGCACACGCGTAAGCGCTGTTATTTATTCTGCGCAACCGTTAGCGTGTCAATCTATTTTTTAGCTGTTTCTTGTACTGAAAATGTTGTACTTGTAAAACGGAGTGTGGTCAGGTTGCTTGATATAAAGCCGACGTGTGCTTAACTGGATTAGCCTGTGTCTAAATGAATCATAACTAGACCTGTCTGTAGCGTTTCATAGTCATCTGTTACTCAAGTGTATCTTTGAACATTTACGGCGGTCGTGGGCCTTTAAATGGCCGGCCTTAAACATTTTTGGATTTCGAGATGTCAAAATGCAGTTATGACACACAGATTATTGTGAGTTATTTGACACTTTTCTTTTCACTAGAAATAATTAAAATTCCATATTAAATGTAACAGCATAAAATGTGGGACATGCACTTTCTGATACCCCTGGCTCGGAGAAGCTTGTATATTTTAAAAAAATTACAAATAAAAAAACAACTTTTTACCAACTTTAATTTTATGCGATCAGGCGTTGGCCAGTGCTTCCGTTACTATCAAATTTGAGTGAGCGTACCTACCCAAATCGTACCTACAGTAGTTTAAAGTCTCAGGGCACGACTTTCGGCAATTTTGAAAAAAAGAAACGTATAGGAACACTCCACTTCTATGCTGTAGTAGAGGTACTAACAGACTTGACATGTCATGACGCCATTGTGTTATTCCCAATCTCTGTTTAACACAACGAGGCAGATTTTTCTTTTACAATTTTTGGCTCACGTGCGAAATGCACCACTGGTCGTCCGTCCGTCCGTCGTTTGTAGTCGCCCGCTGTAGTCCATGGCTGTGACTTAACATAAGTTCTTATAAGTTCTTGACCCAAGTCAGCAGGTTACTTGGACAAATTTATTAAGTTATTTGAACAACAAAATACCTTTTTTTTTTTCTCTCAATAATAGTCTGAAGGAGCAAGCGTCGGAGCTGATGGTCTTAAATAGTTAGGTGCATGAGGCGTGTCTTCCCTCTGTGAATTGCATGACATGAATAAATAAAGAAAAACTGGTTTTTACTTGTTTAGAAGACCTTGCACTTTTTAATGGTCTCTTTTACCCCTATCTTTTTCCCTTCCTCTAAAAAAGATGCCTTTAGTTCTTCAACATTCATGGGTTGACTATGCATCTTATTTTGAATTTCAGACTTCTGTTGTTTGTAACTTGCCAAATCATCTTGCACTATCTTAAATTCATCATCATCGATTTTATTGTTCTCTAAAGCTTTACTAATAATAAGTTTGATACTGCTCAGCTTTGCTCCAGCAAGAGTACTCAATGCTTCATGCTTTTGTAACTTCTTATGAAATCTTTTGTTAAGGGCTTCCAAACCAAAGCATGCCAGGCATGTGGCAGTGCTAACACCCTCAATATCGATTCCAATTATACTCCCCACAAACAAAACAACACCCATTACAGAGCAACCAGCGGAAACAACATTGACAGCCATAGTTGTCTTTTGTATAGAAATGAAAGCCATGTTATAATGTCTTTTACATCTGGAGTATTTTGCCTCTTTGCCTTTCAAATACTTCAACACGTCTGTAATATGTATTAAAGAATCGAGTCTGCCTGTAATCTTTCACTAGGCACAAGAAGTATTTGTGAATACAATTTCACCATTATCATGACAATTTTTTTTTTGTTCATATTTAATTAGCGATTACATTTTCCAACTCTTCAGGGATATACAATTTGCTAGCGTAATAAACAAAACAAAATCTATGTGTGCCACGTTTATGTAATTTAGAAAAACTAAAGTTGTTTTATCGACTACTACCTTAAAAGCTGTGTTACTACTCAATACTTCTGCATCTGTGCATTTTCTAATATCTAATAGCAATAGATACTTTTTGCTGACTGTCACTGAGCTATCCCAGGTAAGTTTGATTCCCTGTGCAACATCTGCTTCTTTAAATTCCTCCAAAGGTCTCATGATAATTTCAAAAACTATTGTTGCTTCTCTAGCTATCGTAAAGTTTGCTGGTGCAAACACAAAAGTTGGATCTGATCTACCTTTCTATTTGTAAGAAGATACCTTCGTTTTTCATACTCTTGCAATTTTAGTTTATCTCTGCTATTGTTTTCTTCAGAATAGCTTGGAACAAGACTCACAAGCAACGGTCAAGAGATAATAACTTTCCTACATGTTAAGTTTGCTTCATCAGTATATACATAATGGACTAATAAATTCAAACTTTATTTCCCAAACAAGTACGGGAGCTGGAGCAGGAGCAGAACCACTACCTACTTATTACCAACATGTTTTAAGATGTAGAGTGCATTTTTACATGACTACGTTCAGTAACATCATGACAACCCAACAGAATCAAGTTCAAGACCATAACTTCTCCCACTTCTCCTTCTTTATCAAAACCCTGCACGGCAGCCACATCTTTCAACTCTATTACTGGTCACGCAATTGGTGTAATTCTCGGTTTTGCACCCATACTCATTTTTATTCAACAAAAGTAAAATTTATTTAACTTCTAAGACAAAACAAAAATCATGCATCAGAACTGGTTTTCCATCCTGATTAGTTACAGATACACACAGTGATTCCAAAAAACTGGCACCTAATTATTTTAATTGCAAATTAGGAAATCTAACAACCATGCTATAGCAATAAGAAGCATTTCCAGTTGCCACACCTCTTAGTAAAGTTGAAGGCTTTTCATTGTGCACATTTTCAGTTGTGTTTAATTCTTTCAAATTAATGTTTAGTATTTTATGTACTGCCAAATTGACGGGACGTCTTCCGGCTATTTTAACTTTATTTGACTTTAACGTCACTGCCCAGTCCCTGGTACCATCACCCAAATCCATTAACCATGCCATATCCATAATAATAAACTTCATTGTTACAAAACCATTTATTAAACCAAGTAAAGATGCAAGTTTATTTGAAATTGTAGGCTGACTACCTTCGGGAAGTTCTAATGTAACAAGTACGTTAGCTGGATTTAAAGTTGCTTTTATTTTTAATTCACTTTGAAACAAGTTAGCTATAGTACAAAGTCATACTACCCAGATGGTATAAAGTGGGTGTCAGTGCCTGATCCACCAGCCCCTCTATAACTTACATAAAAATTTATATCATCTTATAGATTAAACCACTTAACAGTGTAGAACAGTTCATAAATAGCTACAACTGATTATCAATTCCATTAGTTAACCATAATGGTTTGCTTGTATCAAAATTTGTTAAGGTGATAAATATTTTATTATGACATATAAAAAGCACAATGGAATTTAAATTACAAACAAGTGTTAGTGTAAAACCATTTCAATTTAACGTGGATGCCAAGTTGATTTCTTTGGGGTAAAAGTTCTCAATCCTTATGATCATTACCTAAACCCGCCAATTACAGATGATTCAACTGCAAAAAAGTGATCCTCAAGTCCACAACAGATGCTCCAAAAACCAGCTTAACTTTGCTATGTTATGTTCAACTACAGGCTGTGGTGTTTCTTATAAAGACCGTTTGAGTCACTCAAACGGATTAGGTCTGTCTATCGTTGCTGCACGTATTGCCAGCTTAGAAGAATACTGTCAGAACTCAATGTCCCACTACCAACTGAGTCTAGTTTTAACCGGTTTAATAACCCCATGGATTTGAAAGCGTTTGAACGAATTTGTAATGAATTTAACATCAGCTCCGAGTATGATTTCATACAAAAACGTGATGATCACCACAGCATGGGAACATTTTATTATGCCCTCAGTCACAGGCAATACCCTCAAGATTACTATCCGGGTTACACTTCAGTCACACTGAAAAGTGAAATCTGGAAAAGTCAAAAGTGAATGACACACGACTGTTGCCCCGGGCGATTGACGTCAGAGGCACGCGTGTGTGTGTGTGTGTGTGTCTCAGCGCGAAGGCTAGGCCAAGTCCGGGGCACTCAGTGGTTTATCGCGTGAATTTTAGTGTGTACAACTTACATGATCGATAGTTTAATTAGCTCAGGTGTTAATTTTGCTTTTGTCGCCAATAACATTGATTTTGGAAATGTTTATTTTCAGCGAGTAAAATAAAGGGGATCCAGGAAAAATGAGCGATGTGGTCAAATGAGTTTTGTTAGCAAAAATAGCTAAATAATGAAGTTAAAAAAAAGTCTCTTGTACTCTCTCTTTCCTTCTCTCTGAATAACAAAGACTGAAATACAAGTACTAAAACACCTCCAGCTAAACAATGAGTCTGTAGGCGTAGTTTGTAAGAACAGTACATTGGACAGAGTTCTGCATGACCTTTTATACTTTTGTATTTTAAGTTTTGATAGACAATGAAAGGGAAGTACAACTCTTACAACTCAAGGTTTCTTTTCTTAATTTTTCACCAGTACTTTCCTCTTTTTGATCGAAACATCGGTCTTAAAACAACTCGATTAAGAACTTGAAACTTACACAGCTTCTCCCTATCAGTCGTATTGCCATGAACGAAAGGGAAAGGTCCGTGTAGCCTAAAGAATATTTTTCCTCGCCCAAGTTAAGCACATGTGGCACAAATGACTAGATCTAACTTGAGTTAGTTCAACATTACGTGAATAAAATGGGACGGGAAAACTGGTGTCGATATGGCCCTTTTCTACATTTGAAAACAAAACTACTAGAAACTTATAATTACTCTGGATCTAAATGGTTGTTACACCGCTTTTCCACTGACATTTCTATGAATTCACGGAGTGGAGAGCCAGCTAGGGTCTGTTTGCAGTTATATCAGTTTTCCACTCTCCCAGATTTAAACCCAAAGATACATATCACACGAGGGACCTATGCCTGAGTATCACCCTGGCAACACTAATTTAGAATCGAAAATTTTAGAGATAGACATCCTCTGCGCCATGAAATTATTAAAATTTATGCATTTATGCAAAAATAAGACTACAGAGTAAACAGCTTACCTTGTTTCTTCCTTGGGAATAGGAAAAATGATATGCCAGTGCAACTTGGCTTGTAGAGGGAGTCAGACCCTTGCCTCGTTTGGTCAGCCATGATTCAAAACGATTACAAGGGAGAAAACTCTCAAAACGCGTCCTCGCACTCTCGGGGCGAGTGATTTGTCTTATATTGTATTGTCTTTGTTTTCACGCCTAGAGCTTACAGGTCACAATTTGACCTAACCCTACCCCAGGGTCTGGACAAATAGCAGGCTTATGCAAACACTGTTTATGAAATATCATGTGGGTATTGTTCTTCTTCCTCAAACACTCTCATATGTGGGTATTAATGAGAAGATATCTTTTATTTGTAAAAGAAAAATTAAAGTTATGTTAGCTGTTTTACAAATGGGTCCCAAAAAGTGACGCAGAAAATTATCTGATTTTCACACCTAGGGCATACAGGTCACAATTCACCTAATCGTACCCGACAGCCGAGACAAACTGTAGGTTTAGTAAACACTGTATATATGAAACAACCATGCGATTATTAATGAGAAAATTGTTGTTGTTTTGTTGTTTTGTTGTTTTCTCGTAAAAAAAGATTCAGTTGTTTATAATTAACCCATGTAATTGGTGAAATTAATCCCAAAATCATGAAAATATATATATTTTTAAATATTTCATTATCACTCAATAGGTTTTAGAGGTGCAATGCTAGTTAATGAACTCATTCAATATGTCCATTTTATTTAGCTAAATGCAAAACTTCTAGTAAAAATAATTGTAAAACATACTGAGTCGAATGTGGATCAACCGGTTTTTGTAAAACGGCCATTTTCTCGCCAGTGAGCATCTTAATAAAAATAAATCGAAAAAAAAGGTCTCAAGATAATTCTTTTAGGGACAATATCCTAAAATTTCAAACTTGTCCGACCTCAAACGTGGGCTTTAGACGCTGCGAGACACACACACACACACACACACACACACACACACACACACACACACACACACACGCACACACACACACACACACACACACAAATGCACGCACGCACACACACACACACACACACACACACACACACACACATATATATATATATATATATATACACGGCGCTTTGGCGCAAAAGAAGACGTTCTCAAGCTAGGTTTGCATAGCTAGACGTGTCGTCATGTTACATCTTTGCCAGAATCTCTGTCCCGCACGCCAAACACGTCATGTGCATGCTCCGGAATGCGCCCCGACCAGTCCCATTTCAAAGTCTACCGTATTTTCAATACCAAAAGAAAAATCTCTTTCTAGTTCTTTTTAATTTTTATTTTATTTTTTTTTATATTTTTTGTATTAAGATACTCATTGGCGAGAAATGGCCGTTTGACAAAAACCGGTTTATTCGCACTGCTGTACGTAACCTTTTTAATTGTTGCTGGATATTTTTAATATAGCAGAAAAAGATGGCACCGGTTTATGGCGACACGATGTCAGGTGTGCTTGTGGTTGGGATGCTTGTGTTGGCGTTTCTACTGGAGGAGGCATTCAGTTTTCGTCACAGGTACGACCGTAATGTGCTCCTCAACATCAGAGATTCGCTGAGTGAATGTGACTTGAGTGGAAATGCTCCTTTTAAGGATGTAAACTTTCAAATTTCAAACTGGGTCACAGCATGTCACTCTGACACAGATCGTGGCCGGCACGTGCGGAAACGGGGTCGTAGGAGCGGAGCTCTTATGAGACTTCGCTGTCGCAATTTACGCCCTCCCCCCCCCTCCCCCCCCCCCCCCCCCGCTACCCGCCATGATTCTTTCAAACGTTCGTTCTCTGCGAAATAAATCTGACGAACTATTGTGCCATCTACAGACTAAACGAGATTTCAAGGACTGCTCTTTATTTTGTTTTACTGAAACGTGGCTCGATTCGACGGTTCCCGACTCTGCTGTTCAGCCACCTGGCTTTTCCATCTTCCGTGGCGACCGCTCTCAAGACGCTACTGGTAAATCTCGTGGAGGGGGTGTTTTTTTCTGGTCAACGATCGCTGGGCTACAGACTTGCAGGTTTTGTCAAAAACATGTAGTGTTGCCCTAGAAACACTGACTCTTGCCTGCCGCCCATTCTACCTGCCGAGGGAGTTCTCACGTGTCATTTTGACTGCCGTGTACATCCCACCACAAGCGAACACGGAAGCCGCGATAGCGCAGCTGTGTGATGTTGTTACACAGGCAGAGAACTCAACCCGGACTCTTTTGTTGTTGTCGCTGGCGATTTCAATAAAGCTAATCTTAGCAAAGAGATGCCTAAGTTTGTACAGCAAGTATCGTGCGCCACTAGATACGGTAAAATTTTAGATCACTGTTACTCAACCATGAAAGGCGCTTACCGTTCCATCGCCCGTGCTCCACTCGGACAGTCAGACCATGCCATGATTTATCTTGTGCCAGCATACAAGCAACAACTCAAAAGTGCAAAATCAAAAGTAAAATCATTAAACTCCAGTCACTCTCATGCCTCCCCCCTTCCCTCCCACCCCACCCGGGTCTGCCCTGGGGGACTTGGGTGGGGTTAGGTATTTTTTAGTTCCCAGGGTCACCCTGGTCAGCCCCACAGGGTGGGTTTTTCTCTCTATTCTGGGGCATGTGTTTCTGTCTACCCTTTGTCCATTCACCTGTATTTGCCTTTTTAAAACTCTCCCTACTGTCTGCACTGCCTGTAGCTCTTGATATTGGATGTGTGTTGCTAAATGGTCTTAGCTTTATTTAGGCCCCATGTGTTAGGTTTATTTAACGTATTTGACCGGCTGGCGACATACATTCAATGTTCTGGGTTTTTTTGTGTTTTTTTTTTTTCACAAGCAGTGCAGGCACGTCCTGAGAAAGCCTTGTTGCTGTCGGGACGTTAAGCAATGTACAATCAATCAAAACCCTTCCCTCCCCTTTCCCCGACCTCAATCTCTCCTTCCCTTCAGTGCGCCCCTGTTCTGACATCATCGCCCCTCTCGGCCAATTAATGGCTGGCCAGAGTTCCGGACCAGAACTTGGGCGAGGTTTTGTCAGAACAGCGCGCCCGGCCACACGATCTATCACACCTCAGTCTCACGCTCAACTCCACACTACTTCCTCACGCTTATACGCTGAACACGCGACGGCAACACTTTTCTGTCAGTTGGGCAAACATAACGGAGGCGTTTTATTCACGTGACTCTCACTTGTCAAACATGTAAGACAACATCTAACCCAACCAGTAGGTTTACTGGTTGTTTCCTGCCCCACCTCCCCCCCCCCCGCCCCACCCCCCCGCCCCCCCCCTCCCCCCCCCCACACACACGCCCTTCCCTGCAACAATACACACACACAAACTAAAAAAAACAACAAAACAACAAATCCGAACACAAAAAGGACCTCCATAAAAACACCCTGCGTACAACTGAGCCGAGGCAAATCAGTTCATATATAGTACTATCTCATAATAAAAACAACAACAAACAAAGAAAATGTAAGGTAGTTGCCAGACTTATCGTGTGCTACATAGAACATGCTTATCAAAAACAAAGGAAAAAGAATTATTGACACTTTATATGCAGCAGATTACAAAGGTGGTTGCTTGGGGTTGGATGGTGGGTTTTCAAATTGTAGCTGTCGCCTGGCTGCTGCGCTGCTGACTGGCGTATTTGGTCGGTACCGTTCCCTTATCACTCCTGTAACCGCCCACGCATTTACCTCCCACACACTTTCACGCCTCTCATACTCGCCTACGCACTCACCCCCTACAGACTTTCCCACTCTCACTCAATCTCAATATCTCATCATAGCATTCCACAGTCGGGAAATTCCCCCGCCTACTCTGTACTTCCGCTACCGGACACCGCCCCCCACCCACGCATTCAGTCCTCTTTCCCTCCGTTTAAAATATGTTTATCACTCCTCCCTCGTCTAAACACCACTTAAACTCCAGTCACTCTCATGCCTCCCCCCCACCCCCTCCCTCCCCTTTCCCCGACCTCAATCTCTCCTTCCCTTCAGTGCGCCCCTGTTCTGACATCATCGCCCCTCTTGGCCAATTAATGGCTGGCCAGAGTTCCGGACCAGAACTTGGGCGAGGCTTTGTCATAACAGCGCGCCCGGCCACACGGAGAGAAAGACAATAGGAGATTTAAAAGACAATGAATTCAATAATGACGCATCGGTCATTAATTTTCAACATTTTTAATATTAAAATTTTTGACCCCCATTACACCTCCGTTATTTCTGAATCAACCCTTTGATTTTTAGAAAGTGACGACCATGACCGATCGGCCTTATTGATCTGATTATCTTACGGGACTCATATTGTTTATCTCTATAACTATTGTCTCTGTAAACACCTAATGACCTTAATAATTAACTAATTTAAGTCCTTAACTTCTACACTGGCGTATCTCTCAAATCAAACCAAAACCTGTTAGTGCACTCTGTAATAAACAAATGACATTTTGCGCACCCAAATAATTGGAAAATTACTCTCCATTGTCTCTCAATACTGTCAGTCAATTTCTGAAAAAAATCTCAAGCTCTGTCCTCACACTTATGTTTACATTCTAGTTCATGCATGACAAGACTGACAAAACCCTTTCAATTTGGTTGGGACATGCTTTTCACGGCGCCCATTCACAGGCCACACTTGAAAAGATCCTTAGAAAATTGTACAGCAGACCTTGTGTGAATGGGGGCTTCACCAACATAAAGGCTTGTACTGAGTAAATAGAGTCACATGAGCCCCGCTTTACAACATTTTCAGTTATTTGTAGTGTTTGATTTCTCATTATGAGTAGGTTTGAGAGGCTTGTTTATCATTGAGTTACTGGTACATGTTAAGGTTTCTGTTTGCTTGAGTACAAATACACACGCACTAGCACACACACACATGGGAGTCTTGTTTAACTGTTAAGGTTCTGTTTGCTTGAGTACAAATACACACACACACACACACACACACACACACACACACACACACACACACACACACACACACACACACGCAGTGACAAACATTAACTGGCATACATACATATATACATACTAACATAAAACATGTATAAACAAAAACATTAAGTACAAACCTTGCAACACAGGTACACATCATTTTCACATGACAATCACACGCCTGACAGAGCTGGTAGACCATGTCTGCCACACACACTCAGTATGCTGTTGTGGTCTATACAATTTCAGCTATGTTACACATGGGCCCTTGCATGCGTAGGCTTTTGCTCAAAATTATGACGAGACTGATTTCAGTGCAAACAGACTGGTGTTCATGACTCACTGCAGGGTAAACAAAATGACAGTTTAAATATACACAGACTTAAACAGAACAGTATCACCTTTTAGACACAGGTATATTGTTCTCTTTATATCTCTTTGTGAGTAGACTGCTGGTTTTTAGCGACATACGTTTTCCACGAGCCAGTCCAAATACACTCCTGCACTCCGCAGGACTACCTGAAAAATATGTCGCGTTAACGTGAATGAGGTCAAGTAATGACCATTGTTTGCTGAATAGCCTGTCCCCTACTGTTGCTCATGTTGCTAGGAACAGAAGTGACGCATTTATACATTAACATACATGTCTTCATAGCCACCTCACATAGAGAAAGAGGTCTGACTTAAAAGTTTATATAGATGTGCTATTACGTACCTGTCTCTTTAATCCAGTGTACAGTAACACGAAAAAGCTGTAGACTTGTTTGCCTACAGTGAGTCATAAACACCTGTCTGCCTGCACCGAAATTGGTCTCGTCACACACACAAACACTTTCACACACACACAAACAAAAAACAAAAACACACACACACACACACACACACGCACTAGCGCACACACGCTAACACACACACACACATGCTAACATACACACAAAATCACCATACATGACACCCGACGCCAAAACACAAGGTTTAAGTATGGCCTCATGCCAGTGAAATATTATTGTAAGATTTTTCTTCCGGGTGCATACTGTCTAAACAAGCCTGACGCGAGTCATTGAAACCCCCCAGCCCGTGAGAGATAATAACTCTTATTCAATTTCACGCCCTGTGGACTAGACTGGTGTACATGACTAGACTGTAAATAAGGTGAAAAGAGACACCTCAGAAAATCATACCTTGCTTTATACAGACACCTGACTGAGTACATATACAACAGATCTTCAAAACACCCCCCCCCCCCCCAACACGTACACACACTGACACACACACACACACACACACACACACACACACACACACACACACACACACACACACACACACACACACACACACACCAAGAGTTTGCGGTTGATTGATTTGTGAAAAATCATTGTGAAATATTTTTGCCTTGCACCACACCACAAATTATTGACTTGTTATTGCACCCTGTGTCTAGTGCTTTCTCAAATATAACCCAGTGCCCAGCAACCTCTCAGCTAGTCAGAGTGGTGGGGTTGTTTTTTAAATCTGTGGTTATGCCATTTATAGTCTAAGGGAGACAACTTCTGTATAGTGTTTTTTTTCTCCAGTGATTATGTAGATATAAGTGATTATGTCCCATGAGCAGAGAATAAATAGTGTGTTTACTGCTGTGGTTTCAATCTAAATCTATCTAGCTTACATAAAGCGGTAACACAACAGGGTAAACTCAAAAACTATTGACTACATAACTGATTGGTGTAAAAGTATAAAATTACTGTTGTGTAACTTCCTAGAAAACATGATTTTGCTTGATAACAATTTTAAAGTTGCATGCAATTTTGTTTTTGTTTTTTTTTTTTTTTTTAAATTACAATATAAATGAACCCTGATGAACTCCTTCTATTGAATGATATCAATGCTACAGAAAACAAAGACTTAGATGTGAAAAAACAACGTCTTTTGTCTGTGATTGTTTCTGGAAAGTCAAAGGCTTATCTCGGGAAACAATACATGACAGAGGATATTGAATCTCTTACGGCTGACGAGCTAATCAAGCTTCATTCGAAATATGAAAACCACATCGCTTCACTAATGACTCATGATTTAAGTCGATCTCTTGTATGCCTATACACAAAAGCAGTGAGTCATTTTCTACATGTAGACGCTGACAGTCTTTCACACGACCTTGAAAGCAATCCTATTGTTTCAAGTTCAATTGGCAAATTAGCATGCATCATGTTTTACAAGTTTGGAAATTACCTTGCACCTGTCGTAACCCTTCTTGTTACAGGGAGTCATATTGATTTTTCAAAATTAAATTTTACTGCAGAAGAAAATGGACAAGACCCAGATGACTCCACAACAGAACCACAATCCTGTTTTGACGCAGGTTCAAACTGTGACGAAGACTAAACGTCCAGGCAGGGTTGAGGCTGGAAAAAGATTAGCCGAATATAACAGACAAAAAAAATTACAGCTTCAAGCACAAACAGAAAAGACTCATGTATCTGATCCACCGTCAGGACCGTCAGGACCGTCAGGACCGTCAGCACCATCAGGACCGTCAGGACCAGTGTCAGTACCATCACACCCTCATCAAAGTGAGAGACAAACAACCCAGTCTAACCCTGACCCTGACCCCAAACCTCAAACAGCAAAATATGTAGTTGCGGCATTTGTTGTCGGATCTGGTTTTGTAGCTTACCAATTATACAAAAAATACAAACCACTGACTCGTACAGTGACCAAAAAATTAAACACTCCATCATCAAAAACAGAAGTCTCCACATTACCAGTAACATCCAAAGCCGTTGACCCATTTTATATGGAGTAAATAAAAATATTATTTTAATTTTTATTGCCTAAGAAAATGAACGACTCAAAGAATTTAATGAACCTCGTCTATCACTCTGCCATAATAAGTGGACTAGCAGTAGCATATTCTATGCTGGGGAAAAGTCTTCTCAAAATGAGGTCTGTAGACTTGAGCAGATTGGATCTGGAAGACAGTGCTAAATTAATCACGATTGTTACAGCATCGATTGCGACAAAATATTTTCTTGTCAAGCAGGGAATTATTCCCGAAAATATATCTATGTAAATAAAAATAATATTTCGACTTTAGCAGTAATAATTGGAGGCGCAATGGTCAACGCCCTGGCATTTAGCGGCTCAAATTATCTCTTTTCAAAAGTAGGCAGAGAGGAATCTGCAGAAGAAATGAAACGTCACAATGAGGCATCAGAGAAACTTGCACAAGCTCAACAAGATTATGAGAAGCAAAGAATAGAAAAACTTGATTTTATCAATGAAAAACTCAGACTTGAAGGTCAAGCACAGCATACGTTTTCAAATACAGACGAAGCAATCCGTGAGTATTTTTTAGTCACTGGTAATGACATGTCTACCCCAAAACCGAAACTAAGTGACTATTACAAACTGAGTACAGAACAAAGAAATGGAGAAATAATCTTTGTTCTAGTGGGAATGACATTTGTTTATTTTACTGGATTTTATATTGCTAGAAGAAATGAACCCCGGGGTAGAAAATAAACTATCGAAAATATATTACTCTCCATCAGGCTACTGGAAAGGAGCAACAGCTATTCAGAAATTACATGCCGCTGTGGGCGGAGATATAACACTCAATCAAGTCAAACAATGGTTACAGAGGCAGGCAATTTGGCAGATATATCTTCCTGCTCCAAGAAAGATATCTAGACCCCATTTTGAAAACACTACCCCCAATGACACACATCAAATGGACCTCCTGTTTTTACCCCATGACACAATAAGAAAGAAACGATACAAATACGCACTGACTGTCGTAGACATAGCTTCAAGGTACAAAGACGCCGAACCCATATCTGACAAAACAGCTACCACAGTTGCTACAGCATTAACAAAATATATAGTCGAGGCCCTTTAAGATACCCCAGACTTGTTCAAGTTGATGATGGATCTGAATTTAAGGGCGCAGTTAATCAGTTATTTGCGAAGCATGGCGTAATAGTCAGACGCGGTATTCCAGGCGTACACAGATCACAGGCAATTGTAGAGAATTTTAACAAACAGTTATCAGAGAGACTTTTCAGTTACCAGTATTCTAAGGAACTCATGCATGACACCCTGAACACTGAGTGGGTAAAGAGATTACCACATGTGATAAAAAGCAATGAACAATGAAGGTCATGGCTTACGCTTAAAACCTGCTGATGCTATTAAATTGAAAACAATTACAGAACCAAAAACAGGACCAACCCCAGCACCCGACACAAGTTTATTTACCAAACAGGTGAGATATTTATATCAACCAGGGGAGGCTGAAAACGACGTGAAGCGCAGAGCGACAGACCCCATCTGGTCAACGTCTGTACACAATATAAAAAAAAAATAGTCCCCGGCCCTGACGCAACAATATATTACCTGTATGACCCTGCGCCACAGAGGGCATTTGTCAGAGAAGAATTACAGATTATTCCCCCAAACACCGTTACTCATTTCAGTAACTAACTCGTTAATTAATTCATCAACCAGTTCATCAGCTATTTCTTCAGATAACTTGAGTCTATAATGACCAGGCGCATAAGCTTTTTCCTTACTGTGAAACACACGTTTCGTGTCCCCAACTGCAAGTGACTTCTTATTTGTTTGAATCATTTCAAGATTATGTTTATTCGATCTCAGTGACTTGTTTGGATAATCAGGCATTAATGCACCATCTAACACTTGTTTGTAATGTTCATGTCGAATGTCTTTATTTTTTATTGCTGATTTTTTTTATACCTTTGGCTTTCGACTGACTTCCCTTTTGGTGCAGTATAGAATACATTTTGGATCTCAGTCCAACGTACTCAACTATTGGTACACCATTCAGTTCATCCTTAAACTTACCAGGCACTTTCTTGTTTTGTGTGCTGTACAGTGGATGATCTTTTGGGTAGTCAGATGTGTCATACATGTGTAACTCTGTTTTCATGTCTTCATAAAAGTCTTCAGTAGGCACATCAATGATCATAGAGTCAGTGTCAGTGTATAACAATCGACACTCAGGATACTTTGGTTTGAAGTAATCATAATAAAATTCAAGCATTAACAGTTTTGACAACTCAAGAATTGCCAATCCAATTAATACTGGCTTGTCCAGTTTGACAATCTTTTTTTTTGAGTGACACTGCATACAATGATGAATGAAACTCCTTGTACCCTGTGTACTGTGGCTTACCTGTAAGTTTAATTGCACCTGATTCAGTTGTTACCAGTCTCACATCTTTGCGGTGATGAGGATTTTCCAGTCTTTCCAAAACAGGCATTGTTCATAAGCTTAAAGAAGTCTTTGTCAAATGCAGTGTTGCCGTCTCTGGCATGCAATGTTGTGTTGTTCATTATGTAATCCTTCATGAAAGCACTCTGATCAAATTAAATACCTCTGTGAACTTTCTTTAGTTCTAACCCATGTCTGATGTAAAACTGCAGCAATCGATAGTGGCAAACGTAATTGAATTTGTCACTCAGATTTGGCACAAGTTTAGTGTCTTCTTTTTTCCCCGTCAAAGACATTTTCTCAACAGCAAATGGATAATCATTATGGTAATCATGTAGATGGTGTGGGTACTCTAGGTCTACTTCAAAGATCCAACCCTTCGCATCATTTCGATCATGAGTCATAATATTGTTTGTTATCTCTGTTATGTCACACTGTGACAAATCATAGAGACAAAAGTTTTTCAAGGGCAATAACTCACACATTGCGAACCCATAAAGGTTATTAGCGTCCAAGTATGTAATGAATGACCTTGGCCTTGAGGGGTCAAACCCCGGGCCGTCCAGATATTTGTTGTTGGCTTTTGCATAATTGTTCGCTGCAATACTTATGCCACCCCTCAATCCACGTTCCACCATTTCACCCATCGTACGATCAGACAACAGGTCTATAGATATCTTACTGGATTTCAAAAATGCATCCCATGTCATGCCGAGACTAGTTATGTAGCAAGCAGGGTCAAGCTTGTAGTGTAACAAACCCTTTTCACGATAACTTTGAAATACGTCTGCTAGCAAACAAACATCAGCTTTCAAGTACTGGTCATGATAGTCACCAATTGTCTGACACCCTAGTTTATCCCACGCATCAAGTGCATATTGGTAATCAGAGTCAGAAATACCTTTACCATTAAGTGTAGAATAAAATTTATCTTTTTGTGGTAGTCTTGTTTCCTCAAACACAACCCAGTGACTGATGTACTCATACGGATACACACCTTTCTTAATTAAGTCTGGCTCAAAATATTTACTTGTTATTGGAAACTCAGTCAGTCCTTCTGCCAAACTAGCCAACCCTAAATACAAATGTTGCATGGAGTCATAAAATGCTAATTTGTCTAACCTAAAAGTCAAATATTTCTCAGATGTCTGCGCAATACAACTAATGTTTTTGTAAGATTCATCCACAGCCTGCATGATAATGTGTGAATCATATCCTTTGAGATTGTGGAAAAAGATTGGTAACTTATATGTCTTAGGATCTGTTTTTAATAATAAGTTACAATTGTTATGTGCAGCACCTCTGTAACGCCCTGTTATGTGATCATGGTCACGAACTTTATCACCCTGGAGGGGTTGTTCACAAATCCAACACGTCTCAGCTGTATCAAATTTCAGTTTGTCTTCTTCTGTCATCACCAAAGGCATCTGACATGTTGTGAGATACTGTACTACCTGACTATACAGATGTCTCATTTCTGTTAAAAACAGACATGCTGCATTTTCACCTCTGTAGATAACAGGTTCTGAATGCAAACCGTCTGACCTAACAATAATATATCCGAAAGAACACACCACTTGGTCACTCAACTTTACAGTCTTTGGTAATGACTCTGGAACAGGACCTTCATACAGAACAACTAGTGATTCAAAATCAGCATACACTACAAACGGCAGCTTTTGTTGATTCCCATAGCTCTTAAAATATACTTGACTACCAGGATCTGGATACTTAAGTACAGTTTGTATGTCATCAGCTGACCTACAGTGTAAAACATGTTTGTGTGCTACTGCAATAGAGGAGAACCTTTCTAAACATTTCTTACACACTTCCTCTTTGCCATTGTGTTTTGTTGTATGCCCATGAATTAGACGTGACATATTTCTGATAATTGTGTAGTGGAAGTTATCATTATCACCGGCAGGGCCTATTAGCAACATGTCAACATGTCTATCTTCTGACTGTCCGTAGGTTGGAGCAAGTGGTGATACTCTAATGGGTTGTAACTTGTCGACAGACTCATTATCCCACACATACACATTTACAGATATACTAGGATTTAGTTTTTCAAACAAGTCTATGTCTTCTATTTTAACAGGGAACTCAATGCCACTAAAGTTGAGTTCATTTACAAATTTAAAGTAGTTAGATACACGTTCCGGTTTTAATTTTACAAAGTGTAGTTTAGCAAGCACACACCACATGAAACAATGGTTGTCATTGTTCTGTATGTTAACAACAGCCTTTTTGTTTGCAACCTCTGTTGGCAGTGGCAACCATGATTTACCTAATATAGGATGATACCTTGACTGCTTCAATTGTAGTTCATGTACATGTCCTTCATGCCAACCAGACCCCTTCATTTTTGCACTGTCAATTGCTTGGAGGAAGTCAGGTAATAGTCTGTCTCTAAACACGTTTTCTAATTCCCTTCTTGTGTTAACTGTGTGTTGTCTTGTTCTTATATAAGATATAATCACTTCACCGTCTACTCTAGTAAATTCTATTTTAGCAACAATCTGAATCTTCACACTGCCTGTAAGAAGATTATCTTGTATGACAGAAAAAAGAGTTTTCTATCGATTCATAAACATTATTAGTATTTGATATAGGCAAATCTGTTGTGTGAAACACGTTTCTTAAACCAGATGGGCCTGATGAGCTTTGAGCATTGTCCGTCATTTTTATTTGTCCGACAAAATAATAAATGAAAAAATATTACCGCTGGCTCACCTTGTGTAATACCACTTTATTAACTGTAACACTGTTAATATGAACATTTAGTTTACGTAGTTGCTTAAATATGCTATAACAAACTTCTCCTAACCAACCATAGTTGGTATCATTAACTTTAAAAGTAGGTGTCTTTAAATCAACTGTCATGCACTCCACATCTGGAAGCTCATCAACATAATCCAAAGTCACACTATATGTCGCATATATTTCCGATGGTGCTGAAAGGCTTATGTAAGTCTGTTTGGGTGATGTTATTAAATCAGTAAAGTGCATGACATCTTTGAAACAGTGTGTGAGATCAATCACTTGCATGATTTGTCCGTCTGTCATTTTTTATTGGACAAACAAATGTATAAATTACTTTACTAACCCATACCCTGTGGGCTGATCTGTCTTTAAAATGAGGTTTAGATGCTTAGTTGATTTCAGTTTATTTTTCACATCATCTCGTTCATGCTTATTTGGGATGACATCGTTTTCTCTGAGACAGTCTTCAAAGCTGTCACGATCCTTACAGTAAAACAAACAGATAAACTTTAACTGTTCTCGAAAATCTTTCAGTACAGCATTATATTTCTGAGTGAGAATCCATACACTTACATTTGCGTGTCTGCCACTAAAAGCAAGTTCTGCTAATGTGTTTCTCTTATTGACAATGTCTTTCTTTGCAGAACAGTCATCAACAATAAACAGGGTTGGCTGTCCTTCAAATTGCGTGTAAAAATATTGTATGTAGTCATTCAGTTTTTTCTCAGGGTCAACTAAGTAGATGTTGTTGTCAGTCCAAATGAATAAATGGTTGTGATAAGCTTTGTTGTGTTTGATTGTAGGACAGAATATTACAATGTTTTCAAAATGATGGATGTATCTTGTTTGTAAGAGGTTAAGAACAAATTCAGTTTTACCACACCCTGTGGCACCACAAAACAATCCACAGTGTGGGTCGAGTGTCATTAAGCTCCGGTTCATTTTAATACACAATATAATTTAATACATGACACCCTTTAGTCTGCTCTCTTCTATGCTCAGTTGTGCGTCATATATCAGGTACAAATATATATTTATGGCTGAAGCGGATTCAACCTTTTTTTGTATCTGAATTGTAATCCCGTCACTGCCGTTTTCAACCTTTCGACCTGACCCATGAAGATAATCATCATCTGTACTACGAAGATCTAACCAAAGAGCATACTTATTTGTAAGGTATTGACCAATCCTTATGTCATACAGATGTAAATCTTTGCACACAATGTTTGCAGGTTTATCTCTAATCCTTCCACCCGCAAAATACTTTGTGATCTCATCGTAGTGTTGATAAGGTAACAAACCTGAAGCGTACACTTGATTAGGACGGCCTTCGATTGTACAAGACAAATGTGTAATCTTTGGATTATAGAATTTTTCTGAATCTCTTTTGTATGGGCCTGCTGGTTCAACAAACAACATAAGAATACCTTTCAGTGACCTGGCAGGTGTGTTCAGGTTTATATTCCACATTGGGTCACTCTTGTCTTTGGGTATTAAACTATGTCTAATCACACGGTCATAATAAATTGGAAGTCTTGACTGGTATTGACTTTGAATGAGAGTAGCTAAATAATCATGTGTGACAATTTCATATTCCAAAGAAATGTTAGAGATCTTATATGTTGCATTGAGATCAGATGATTTTATAATTTTGGAGTAGTCATTGAAAGTTAGTTCAAAGCTCAGACGGTCATTCAGTGCTCCTTGGTAATAAGGCAAATGAGCTGTTAGGATTTCAAACTCAAGTGGAATGTAAAATCTGGTTCCATATGTTTCTGCTATAATAACTTCCTTGGCTACCCCAGTAGTTACCTTATCTCCGGCATCGATTCGAAGTTTACCAATATTATCTGTCTGTATGCCTTGGTAAATACGATCCTCTCGTTCTTCTCTTGTGAGCCACAAATCTTTGTAACAGTAAAACACATCAGCATCGTCAAGACTAAACACTTCCTGTCCTTCAAGTTTTACTTTAATAGTTCTAACAATTGCTCTACCAAGATTGTTAACTAGTGTTCTGTTTACGTCTGTGTCTGATGTTAGTTCAATATTAAATGCTAGGCGTGCAGTGCCAGGAACAATAACGTCACTGGGGCCTAAATTTGGAAACTTGACTGTAAGTATTTGATTCTGGTCTATGGTACTTGGATTGTTTGTGATGACGATTGATTGTCTAATGCCCTTAACACTGATAGGCTCACATAGTTTTCTGTATGGGTCTAACTTTGATCCGTAAGACTGTGTCATTTTTATTATGCACAAAAAAAAAAATATTAAATTAATAAAACAATGGCCGCGGGAGGATTTAATCATGAAGATTTTGAAATGGATGACATGAATGATTTTGGTAATACAACAGATATGTCAGATATGACAGGTACAAAAAATATTTACAGTTTACGTCACGAACTTTTAGAAACCAAAGTGAACTCGTTTTATGATCATGTTGGTAACCGCCCAGACAACATAGATCCTAATCAGTTTGAACTTGATGACAAGGGTCATTTATATTTAAATACTGTTGACAAAGGAAAAGTACTATTGACTAACAAAAAAAGACCCTGGTAAGTTTAGGGCTTTAAGTACAATCAAAAATGAAGGTGGTGTTGGCGCCTTGCGTCAACTTGGTATTGGTGGGTCTCCTGTCACACCAAGACTGGTTAGTGTTCTTCACGACACACAAACAAGGTAACCAACAGGGCAACAAATTGAAATGGCACCAGTAACAAGTCTACCAGAAATAGCAAACACAGTGATACAGGAAACCTCATTTACTGAAGGACAAATAAATGATGCTATGAAAACAATAGAAGACCCACCTTTGTCAATGAGAGAGATAATTGGCTTGGATAAATCATTACAAACGATAAGAGGTGAGATGGTAAATAATGTTGCCAAACTGGGTGAGCTTGATAAACACATAGAACGTGAAAAAGAGAAACTGGCTACCGCAGACAATGGGAATCTTGACACAGAAATGAAAGAAAGAATCCAACACAGATTAAATGATTTGCAGATAGAAAGATCAGGGCGGTTAGAAGTGATTAGTATTGGGAGGGAAAAACTGAAATCACAAGTTAACAGGATTAGAGAAACTATTCAGAAAATACTTCACGAAGACACACCTTTGGCTGAGAGATTGAAAACACTTTTCAGAGAACAGGATATCACAATTGCTAGTTTAATTACAGCTCTTGGATTTATTATCAGTACTGTTGTGTTAGCTGTCTCCGGTGCTGGGGGTGGTGGGGGTCCAGCATAGCCAGGTCTGCCAGCACCATCAGGCCCCCCGGCTCCAACAGACCCAAAAGATTTACAGTCATGGGTAAAGAAACAACTGTCTCACATATCAGACTTGCTTAAGAAATTGGCTGTGAAAGCAATGGACGCTTTGCCTGGTATTATAGGCACAGTTGTCAGTTGGCTTATTACTACAGCAGCAAAGGTAGTTGGTTTTATGGCAGAACATGTGTGGGTCTTTTTGGTTACAGTAGGAGGGTTAATGGTGGGTTATTTAATGAAACAGATAAAGAAGTAAAACCCCTAACCCAGTAAGGCCTATTACCAATGCAGTTCGTTCTGACTCATGTGTCAGGGGCTGATTGTACTGGTTGTATAGGTGCCGGTGTTGGGGCCGGGGCTGGGGTCGGGGCCGGGGCCGGGGCCGGGGGTGTTACAGTCTGTAATAATTTTATCGTCTGAACATGTGTGGTTGTTGCTCCCAAGTTTACAGATTGATTTATTTATAATTTTTTATCAACACCTGCAACAATGATTTAATTATTATAATTTGTTATGGTACCCATTTGCAGTTGAAGGTCAGATGGTAACATGTATAACCCGATGCCGACTACAAAGTCAACTTTTGATCTGGCATATCTGAGAACATCTTGGTAGCGCTGTGTGCTAGATGGGAGATCTACTGTTGAATTAATTGAATCTTCAAGATTAGCAAGAAATTGTTTTTGTGCTTCAAATTTGCCACTTCCATTCAAAATATTTGATTTTGTTAATGATTGTGCTCCTAGGATACACCAGACATATGTTCTGATAGACTCATTTATGCGCTCGACTCCTGCTTGAGTAAACCCGTCACTCTTGTCTAAAATAAATGTTGTCCAGGCATTAGACTGTTTCTGTTCAATTGAACCTAACCAGACTTGTGATTTTGATGAGAATGAAGTGTAACCAGGGTAGTAATCTTGTGGATATTGTCTGTGACTCATAGCATAATACAATGTACCCATGCCGTTGTGACCATCAAGTTTTTGTGTGAAGTCATACCGGGGACTGATGTTAAATTCATTACATATGCGTTCAAATGCTTTCATATCCATGGGGTTGTTAAACCTGTTAAAAGTGGATTCAGTGGGCAGTGGTGTATGCAGTTCTGCCAGTATACGTCTAAGCTGGTAATAAACATGAAAACGATATACTGGCCTAATAAGTTTGTTTGAGTGATTTAAGTGGTCTGTAAATGAAACACCAACTCCAACTGAAGACCAACTCCCAGAGGGCCAGTGTGGCTTCAGAGCAAACTGGAGCACCACCGATATGGTCTTTGTGCTGAGACAGCTACAGGAGAAGTGCCGCGAGCAGAACAAAGGGCTGTACGTAGCATTTGTCGACCTAACAAAAGCGTTCGACACTGTGAGTAGGCAAGGCATGTGACAGATCCTGGAGCGACTTGGCTGTCCTCCAAAGTTCCTCAACATGATTGTCCAGCTACACGAGGACCAGCAAGGCCAGGTCAGACTCAACAATGACCTCTCAGAACCATTCCCTATTCTCAACGGCGTAAAGCAGGGCTGCGTGCTGGCACCGACCCTCTTCACCATCTTTTTTAGCATGATGTTGAAGCAGGCCACAGTGGACCTTGATGATGACGATGCAGTGTACATCAGGTATCGTCTCGATGGCAGCCTGTTCAACCTCAGACGACTGCAGGCCCACACGGAAACCCTAGACCAACTGATTCGTGAGCTGCTTTTTGCTGATGATGCTGCCCTCGTTGCACACACAGAGAGAGCCCTGCAGCGCATCACGTCTTGCTTCGCAGATGCTGCCGAGCTCTTTGGACTCGAGGTCAGTCTGAAAAAGACAGAGGTCCTCCATCAGCCGGCACCCAAGACAGTGTATCGCCCTCCTCACATCACCATTGGCGAGTCTGAACTAAAGTCAGTGCACCAGTTTACTTACCTTGGCTGCATTATCACGTCGGACGCCAAGCTGGACAAGGAGCTTGACAGCAGGCTGGCAAAAGCGAACAGCGCTTTCGGGCGACTTTTCAAGCGGGTGTGGCACAATCAACAACTGGAAACAGGCACCAAGATCAGCGTGTACAGAGCTGTGGTCCTCACCACCCTGCTGTATGGTTCCGAGTCCTGGGCCCTCTACCACAGCCAACTACGACTCCTCGAACGCTTCCACCAGCGCTGCCTGCGTACCATCCTGGGCATTCACTGGAGTGACTATGTCACCAACGTCGAGGTCCTTGAACAGGCTGAAACTGTGAGCATCGAGGCTTTGCTGCTGCGGACACAGCTCCGCTGGGCGGGGCATGTCTCCAGGATGGAGGATCATCGCCTACCAAAGATCACCCTGTTCGGCGAGCTTGCTACTGGACACCGTGACAGAGGGTCACCAAAGAAGAGATACAAAGACTGTCTCAAGAAGTCATTTAGTGCCTGCCAAATCGACCACCACCAGTGGTCTTCGCTTGCTGCGGACCGTGACACCTGGCGCTCCACCATTTACAAGGCAGCTGTCTCCTTTGAGGACTCTCACAGAGCTAGCCTTAAGGACAAGCGGCTCAGGAGAAAAAACAGAGATGCCGCAGCTCAGAACCCTGGCCATACCTTCCCCTGCAGCCACTGCGGTCGAACCTGCCTGTCTCGGATTGGCCTCCGCAGCCATGAACAAGCCTGCAGACGTCGTGGGCAACTCCTATAAAATCTTCGTTCGCGAAGTCAAGCCAAGAGAAATGAAACACCACAGCCTGTAGTAGAACACAGTATAGCAAAGTTGAGTTGGTTTTGAAACATCTGTAATGGACTTGAAGACCACTTTCTTGTAGTAGCATCATCTGTTATTGGAGGGTTTAAGTAATGGTCAAACGGATTTGGTACTTTAACTTGAAATAAATCTTGTTCATTTACAGCTATATCAAGCTGGTTTAGTTGAATTATTTTCTGTTCATAAGTTGGTGCGACATTGTACTTGGCATCCATGTTTAATTGAAATGTGTTTGTAGTGGTAATGGTTGGTGATTTAAATTCCATCCTTCTTTTTTATGAGATAATAAAAATGTTTATTACCTTAACAAATCTTGACACAAGCAAACCAGTGTGATTAACTAATGGGATTGAGAATCGTGATGGTAGCAAGTCTGTAGCTATCCATGAAATGTTTTACACTGTAAAGTGGTTTAATATAGAAGATGATATATATAATAAAGTAAATCTTGATAATAAAACTGAAGCTTTACCGCCTGGATATTATGACTTTTGTACTATAGCTGAATGGTTTCAAAGTAAATTTAAAATTAAAGCAACTTTAAATCCGGCTAACTTACTTGTTACATTAGAATTTCCGACACAAAATTGGTTAAAGATCTCAGATAGATCTGCATATTTACTTGGATTTTATATTGATGAAGATTGGTGGAGATCAGATGATTTAGGTGAAGCTATGTTTGTTATTATAACAATGAAGACAAAAAAAAAACTTAAAATAACTGGAAAATGCCCTGTCAATTTGTCAGTACACACAGTATTAATTATTTATTTGAAAGAATTAAACACAACTGAAAATGTACACAATGGAAAGCCATCAACATTGTTGAGATGTGTGCCGACTGGAACTGCACCCTATTGTGAAAGTGTGGTTGTTAGATTTCCTGTGCAGTTTAAGAAATTAGGTTCTAGTTTCTTTGAATCATTGTGTTTATCTGTGACTAATCAGGATGACAAACCAGTTGTTATGCATGATTTTAGTGTTGTGTTGGAAATTAAATAATTTTATTTTTGTTTATAAAAATGAGTGGTGGTCCAAAGCCGAGAATCATACCAGTTGCATGTCCAGTAACAGAGTTGAAAGATTTGGCAGACGTACAGGATTTTGAGAAGGAAGGGGAAATTGGAGAAATATATGGTTTTGAACTTGATTCGACTGGTATGTACAAGCGAAAAGTAATTGATGACATGAAGGACGGAACAGAAAGACCGATTCCTAAACTTGGTCAGCTGCGTGATGTCACTGTACCTACTCCAGTAAATAACGTACCCTACAACTTAATACATGTGGGTAATAAGTGGGTTGTTTCACCTGTGCCGGCACCAGCACCCGTAATTGACTGGGACATAAAGATTGATTTATTAGTCCTATGTATACACTGATGACGAAGGCGCCTTAGTGTTTAGGAAGGTTGTTAATTCTGGGCCGCTGATTGGAAGCCTTGTTGCAAGCTTTGCCCCAGACAACAATAGCAGAGATAAACTGAAAGTTGAAAATTATGAGAAACGACGGTATCTTCTTACAACTAGAAAGGGAAGATCAGATACTTCTGTTGTGTTTATGCCAGCAAGCTTAGTCGTGGCTAGAGAAGCGACAATAGTATTTAAAATTATCTTGAGATCTATAGCTTCTGTGAAAGAGGCAAATATTGCACAGGGAATAAAACTTACATGGGATGAAACAGTATCAGAATCAACAAAGGTCTTTATTGCTATTACAACAAATGTAGATGTTATTAATGTTTCGAGCAGTATTCCAGCTATCAAGGTGGTGGTCGACAAAACAACTTTTGTTCGTCTAAGTTACATAAACCTTGAACACATTGATCTTGTTTTGTTTTATTATGCCAGCAAATTGTATACTTTTGATGAGTTGCAAAATGTAATTGTTGATTAAATAAAAAAATATTTGTCAATAAAAAAAATGGTAAAATTCTATCCAATACTACCAACGCTTGAGTTGACTGAATCAATTGTGATGACTAAAACAACGCTTGCGCCTGATCAACATGCGACAGCTGTGCCAATTGCATCAGATAAAACATTACAGGCAGACGCATTCAGATTAAATAATATTACAGAAGCAATTAAATATTTGAAAAGGGAAGAGGCGAGGTACTCCAGATGCAAAAGGAGGTATAAGACCGTTTTCAATTCTGTACAAAATACTTCAATGGCTATTGGTGCAGTTTCAGCTGGTTGTTCTGTGGGGGGTATTGTTCTGTTTGCCACAGGAATTGGAAGTTTAATTGGAATTGCAGTTGAGGGTGTTAGCGTTGCTACATGACTGGCATGCTTTGGTTTGGAAGCCTTAAACAAAATTACAGAAACATGAAGCATTGAGTACGCTTGCTGGTGCAAAGCTGAGCAGTATGAAACTTATTATTAGTAAGGCATTAAATGATAATTGTATTGATGACAATGAATTTAAGAGAGTCCAGGATGATTTAAATGATTACAAGAAACAGAAGTCTGAAATACAAAATAAAATGCGTAGTCAATCTCCTGTAAATGTTGAAGAACTAAAAGCTAGTTTTTTAGAGATGGGAAAACAGATCGGAGTTCAGGAAACCACAGAAAAACTACACAATCTTTTAAGCAAATAACAATCAGATTTGGTAATCAATCAATATTTTTGTCATATGCTTCGCAGAGAGATGACACGTCATTTACACCACTTGTGCCTGATTATTTAGCTCCATCAGCACCACCCCCAGAGTATTATTGAGAAAAAAAGTTTTTTTTAATTGTCCTTGTATCTTGACAAATCTGACCGAGTAAGTTGTGACTTAAGTTGTTGTAAGAACTTATAAGAACTTACAGTAAGTAATTAATAAGTTCTTATGGTAAGTAATTAATAAGTTCTTCTGATAACTAACTTAAAGGTTACCTCTGCAGGTTCCTAAAAGTTAGTTGTGACTTATTAGTAACATATAAAGTTCCACTTGACATCACTTGTTCAGGTGTTGACAGAGACAATAGTTAAAGAGAAAGACAATAGGAGATTTAAAAGATAATTAGATCAATAAGGCCTCATCGGTCATGGTCGTCAGTTTTTAAAAATCAAAGGGTTGATTCGGTAATAACGGGGGTGTAATGGGTGACAAAAATTTTAATATTAAAAATGTTGAAAATTAATGACAATGCATCATTATTGAATTCATTGTCTTTTAAATCTCCTATTGTTTTTCTCTCACGGTCTATCACACTTCAGTCTCACGCTCAACTCCACACTACTTCCTCACGCTTATACGCTGAACACGCGGCGGCAACACTTTTCTGTCAGTAGTCAAAAATAACAGAGGCGTTTTATTCCCGTGACTCTTACTTGTCAAGCATGTAAGACAACATCTAACCCAACCAGTACCAAACTGGTTGTTTCCTGCCCAAACCTAACGGGAAAACGCCAGTTTTTTCACCCAATTGAGAGAAAAGTTGAGTGTTCAAGGTGTCGGTATTTTCTGAATAAGTACACTTCTGTAGAAATATTGAATATTTTGAGGTATTTGGTCCAAGTATGATATGTATGCAGTGCTTTTCCAGTCCCCCAAACACTTCACCGCCTCGCCAGGCCCTCCACAAGACAGGGCCCAGGTAGCCCTGCCACGCCGCAAGCTGTGACTTGTATAAACCCCTTCAGCAGCAGAGGTCAGTTCTCGCAACGGTTTGTTGAACTCTGATTCCCGAATGGGGAAGGCCGGTGCCTTAGGCGGCGCTGGGCCTAGCGCTCTAAACATACTGATCACTGCCGTCACGGGGCACAGAGGGTGACGCAACATGACCGGTAACGCGATCACTAGAGTTTTTTCGCGTTTCTGAATTGTCTTACTCCACCTAACCAGTATCTTGACACTACTGTTGACATTCTCAACAAAGCAGTCTCTAGTGAGTTGTTTCCCAGGATCGAAACCTGCACCCTCTTGGAAAAGATTGGATCGCCGAAGCAGTCCGAAGAACATAACCCCAATCGCTGCCCAGAAGACACAGTCCTTAGAGCTGCACAAATCAAGTTTTTGTTTAATCTGAAGAAGAAGTTGCGGGCTCATCGGCGTCTTGCGGTTAGGAGGGCAGCCTTTTGTTCGCTCAATTCCCCGCAATGTTCTTTTCACCATCCACTAATCCTAGTATGGGTGCGGTTCCCCGCATTCTAAATGCAAAAGGTGAACAATGTTGAGGTATTGTGCCACGGAGCTGGGCTGAAGTGTCCTGGCCAAAAAAGCCGCGTACTGCGCCACTGTTCTCTCACACACCGGAACCGGCTGGATGTTCATTTGGTCACAAAATCTGATATAAGAGCGCAAGTGAGTCTGATAAGTTTTCTTGGTGTTGTCGGCCCAAAAAGTGGCACGATATCCCGCCACCTCCTGTAGTAGCTGGTGTCTGAGCCTAGACCCGGCACCTAGGCAGCACAAAAGCAAGAGCTGACTGTGACATGTGATTCAGAAGGTAGGTGTCAGGCGGTCGGCCCCGGTGTCAAATCGTTAGCAATTGTACTAGCATGGGCTTCGTGTAGGCGGGAAATAGTATCGGCAAACACATTTACACTGCCAGCCACGTGCATCGCTGACACGCTGCAATTCGTTCTCACACACTCCCATGCCATCTTCCTCAACAGACTATTGACATAGCGGTCTTTTGAGCGCCCTTTGTTAATGGTAGCCTTTGTCACCGTGCTGTCCGTATGAATGACCACCTGTTTCCCTCGCCATGAGGGGGCCCACCGGTTGACTGCCTGCACCACCGCGCACACCTCTTTATAATTAATATGCAAGTCCTTGGCTGCCGGCATGTCTGAAGAGAACAGTGTATAATTCCAATCTCCTTTCCAGAACGCGCCTGCCGCCAGGTTGCAAGCATCAACATGGACATGTTCCTTGCTTTGTGAGTCATAATATACAGTGCCATTAAAAACATGCATGTAAGATAGCCACCACTGTAAGTCTGCATGAAACTCCCGTGAGAGTCTCGCTTTATGCCTTTGCTGCTGAAGGGGTTTAATCGTATCAAGAATCCGCCTGAGAAAAAAATTTACTCCCTTGACGGCTTGACACGCCCAGTTAAAGGACCCTGCTAATGACTGCAAGCTTTGCTTTGTCGCGCGTGTTTTGCCTTGAAACTGCTGCAAGCGTTTGTGAAGTTGCTGTAACTTGTCGTCGCCCAATGACAAGGTGCTTGTGCTGGTGCAGATTTGGATCCCGAGAAAAGTAATGGTTTGTGTAGGCCCCACCACCTTAGGCCAGCTAATATTGAACCCTAATCTACGTAAAAGGGCAATGAGCGTCATCATCATTTGAGTGCATTCCTCTTTGGACTTAGCTGCTATGAAGAAATCGTCAATATACGCTACTATCCCTGTCATGCCGCGCCGTAACATACATCTGCGAACTGCCTGCGAGAGTCTGTGAAAGTGCGAAGGGCCCACATTACTACCAAAGGGTAGCCTACTATCGAACAGGTATGTGGGCTTCTGCTCGTTTGTAAAAATCCATTTTAGGCCTGTGACTTGGTAATTATCTGGATGGATACACACAGATCGGTATGCCGCCTTAAGATCAACTTTCGCGCACCAGTAGCCGGACTTGGCTAGTGCGCACGCGTCCGCTAGAGTCTGGAATTTTACTGTCTCAGGTACTGCGTAATCGTTCATTGCATGTCCTACAGGCTTGCTGCCGTCGTGTATCAGGCGTATGCTATTGTCGTCTTTTGGGATCGCAGCCAAAGCGCTAATTACCGTTGGTTTTTGAGATGCTACGATATAATGACCTTTGTTTATCTGATCAATGAGCTCCTTTTCTACCGCTACTCTGTTTTTTAATGCAGAGGTGTGATTTTTCTGCTCTACAGATCTAACAGTCTGATGTTTGTCCGTGATATAAAACCCATGTTCGATCCCTTCAAGGAGAAAGTTTTTGTCTTTATCAGAAGCTAACTCGTCTTGCCACACTAAAAGTTTTGAACTAATGGACGCTTCAGAACCTAACAATTGACAGTAGTGTGGACTTAGTGCAGGATAAGGGCTATGATAAAAAGTGCTAGAATGGGTGGGGCCTACCTCGCCTTGTGCAACCTGCTGCGCTGTGTCCTAGGCTGTCCCGTGTTTGCCCCCAATTTTCAAATTGTAGCTGTCGCCTGACTGCTGCGCTGCTGACTGGCGTATTTGGTCGGTACCGTTCCCTTATCACTCCTGTAACCGCCCACGCATTTACCTCCCACACACTTTCACGCCTCTCATACTCGCCTACGCACTCACCCCCTACAGACTTTCCCACTCACTATCTCTCTCTCTCAATCTCCATCTCTCATCATAGCATTCCACAGTCGGGAAATTCCCCCACCTACTCAGTACTTCCGCTACTGGACACCGCCCCCCACCCACGCATTCAGTCCTCTTTCCCTCCGTTTAAAATATGTTTATCACTCCTCCCTCGTCTAAACACCACATCAAACAATGGTCACCTGAGGCAGCTGAAACACTCCGTGGCTGTCTAGAGTGCACTGACTGGGATGTGTTTAAGGAGGTAACATCAGACATTCACGAGTACACAGAGACTGTCACTGACTACATTGCCTTCTGTGAGAGCCTCTGTATTCCCACCAAGACCTGCAAGAGTTTTCCTAATGACAAGCCATGGTTTACAGTAGACATTAAACACAAAATCCACGAAAAACATGACGCATACAAAGACAATGACAGAGAAAGGTACAAACAAGCCAGATATGCAGTACTAAAAGCAATTAAGACTGCCAAGCGCAACTTCATAGACAGACTAGAACAGAAAATCGCAGCTAGTAACCCTAGAGACATCTGGCAAAGCCTCAAAGACATTACAAACTATAAACCAGCTTCCAGGACTGCTGATGTTATAGATGCGTCTCTTCCAGACACTCTGAATGACTTTTATAGTCGTTTTGACAAAAAGAATATGACCCCACCTCCTTTTGTGGAGAGGAGTCATACTGAGAACCCACCTTTCATTATTCTAGACGCCGATGTCAGGTGCATGTTTCAGCGTCTAGACAGCAGGAAAGCTGCCGGTCCAGATAACATTTCTCCACGCTTACTCAGAAACTGTGCGGACCAGCTCTCGGGTGTCTTTACTGACATTTTCAACATGTCTCTCTCTCTCAGTGCACTGTTCCTCAGTGTTTCAAAAGGTCCACCATCATTCCTGTTCCGAAAAAATCCAAAGTGTCCTCCCTAAATGACTACAGACCGGTCGCTCTGACCTCAGTTGTCATGAAGACGCTTGAGCGCCTGGTCCTCCGGTTTCTGAGAACATTTACCGACCCTCTGCTGGATCTTTTCAATTCGCGTATCGCGAAAAACGTTCCGTGGAGGATGCGGTGTCACTTGGTTTGTTTTATGTTTTACAACACCTTGAAGTCCCAAACACCTATGCCAGAATTGTATTTGTTGATTACAGTTCTGTTTTTAACATTATTATTCCATCCAAATTGTACCAGAAGATCCAGCAAATCGGAGTTCCAGAGGCATTGTGCCTCAGGACCCTCGATTTCCTGTTGATGAGACCACAGGTCGTTAAAATTGGTGGAAATGTGTCATCCACCCTCACTTTATCCACGGGCACGCCTCAGGGGTGCGTGCTCTCCCCTATGCTCTACTCCCTGTTTACTTATGACTGTGCTTCATGCCATGCCAGTACTAAAGTTCTGAAATTTGCAGATGACACCACAGTGGAAGGGTGCATTACAAACTCAGACGAATCCGCTTACCGTAGTCAGGTTGAGACTCTAATTAGTTGGTGTAATAACAAAACCTTGAACTGAACTCTGGCAAAACAAAATAAATGATTGTGGACTTCAGAAAGAAACAGTCCCCTCCTCCTCCCCTCTTGTGATCAATAGTGAAATCATTGAAACAGTCCAAAACTTTACGTCCTTGGCACTACCCTGTCATGTGAGCTGAAGTGTGAAGAAAACACTCGCCTCATCGTCCAAAAAGCACAGCAGCGCTTGTTCTTCCTGTGACGTCTGAAAAGTTTCGGTCTCGGTGCCCACATGTTGATGCAATTCTACCGAGCTGTGATTGAGAGCGTGCTCACTTTTTCGATCACGGTTTGGTATGGTTCCATCACGGCCAAAGAGAAAATCAGACTGAGTAAGGTGGTCAAGACCGCCTCAAAAATCATAGGCAGAGATCTTCCTAGCCTGGACTCACTGTACCAGCAGCGTCTCTTACGTAGAACAAGTCTTATCTCCAGTGATTCCACCCACCCCGGCAATGAGCTTTTCCAAATTTTACCATCAGGGCGCAGGTACAGGTCCATCAGTACCAGGACCAACAGATTCTGCAACAGTTTTTTCCCTCTTGTTGTTCACGCTCTCTCTGATCAACCGGACTAATTGGAGAGAGCGCGAGTGGCGAGTGAGAACGAATGTGTACAGTCAGTTTTTAACTGAATCAGATGTTACTCTGTGTGTGTGTGTGTGTGTGTGTGTGTGTGTGTGTGTGTGTGTGTGTGTGTGTGTGTGTGTGTGTGTGTGTGTGTGTGTGTGTTTAGTCTTAGTAACTGACATCAAGACAAATTCCAATGTTTTTATTGTTTTGTATATGAAACATATGGCAATAAACCATCTTATTTATCTTATCTTATCTTATAAAATGGAGATATTGAATGATTTCTTTAACCAGCATAGTACCTTTAGAAGTGAGAGATAATTAACTTTGTTTTAAAAATAAATATTTTCACGCTTTGGGGATTAATTTTATAAATTATTTGGGAGTAATCTTAAAACAGCTGAATCTTTTTTTAACGAAAACAAACAAACAAACAAAACAAAAACACAATCTTTTCGTTATTAATCGCATGATTTTTTTAATATACGGTATTTACATAAGCCTACAGGCGGCTACCCATAACCCCTAATCCGATACGAAACCGACCGAATCCGAAGCGGGTCTGACACAGAAAAAAGTCGTGCAAATCATTTTCCTGTTTGTGCGTGCGTTTCCATGTGTCCGATACGATAAACGAATTGGCATCGGGCTTCGAACGCAAATGTCAAAATTTTTTAAGGAAAATTGCATCATCGCATTGGTTCGGATCATTTTGTATCGGATTCGTGCTTATGATTTAATTTTCGGCTGTCTGGTACGATTAGGTCAATTGTGACCTGTATGCCCTAGGTGTGAAAATCAGACAATATTTGGCACCACATTTTCAAAGTCATTTGTAAAACACCTAACATAACTTTAATTGTTCTACTCATTAATACACGCATGATTTTTCATAAACAGTGTTTGCATAAGCCCGCTGTTTGTCCCGGCTTGGGTAGGATTAGGTCAAATGGTGACCTGTAAGCCTTACGTGTGAAAATCAGCCACAAATTGCAAAGTTTGATCCTTTACTACGTCAAATGTGCATAAGATCGAGCCGTCACTATAGACACGGCATCGTGGACCTAATGATGCCATGACGTGAAGCTTCAAGTGACGGCATATCGCTGTTCGTGCTATTATTCTTCTTCAGAATAGCTTTGCTGCGCCAGACCACAGAGCTTACGAATGGCGGGAATTACCGTGTGTCCGTTTTTATTTCTGTATGCCGACGTGTGCTATGATCAGAGGTTGGCTTAGAGAGGAGGGAAAAAGATCAGCATAATAAGCTTTAAAATATGAACAACTCTGAATGTTCCTAAAAGATAAAAGCATGTGAGCTCCAAACAATACAGTAGACTTTGGGACGAAATCCTCCATCTTGTTATTACTGTATTTTTCCATTTGTCCGATGCGGTATCGAATTTCGCTTTCGACTGCGAGATGAACACGACGCGACTTTTCGTTCGCCCACGACAACGTTTTTTTCAATGATGTATGTGTTCGGCCCAAAAGCATGACACACATTTTGTCATACTTCGAACTTTCATCATCCTCATCTTTGCGTCAAATTGGTAGTTCCCACAGAGGCGAAGTGCTGATGTTGCACGTTTTATCTCATTCAGTCCGACGGCTGTATTTCCCCAACTTTGGAGATGTCATCTAATGAGTATGCACCAGTTGCAGGGGATGGATCGCCCATGAAAATTCAAGGGCAGTGCCAGATTAGCTTTGCACTGACAGGCACTAAGCTAATCTGGCACTACCCTTGAATTATCATGGTCGACCCATCTCCTGCTGTAGTGCGTCAGGGCTGAGAGGATTAAGTGGAAAAGTGCGCTCTACCAATTTTGAAAAAAAAAACCAACTTCTTTACTGTATCAAGTTATGATCGTATTCGGGCGTATAGAAACCTAGCTTTACCCCCCCCCCCACCTCTCCCCCCCCCCCGCCCATACACACACACACACACACATACACACACACACACACACACACACACACACACACACACACAATAATAAACACACTCACGCCTGCATACGGGCTTTAACTTACATGCATTTTGTGTATCGTTTGGTTTGAAACAGAGAACGACAATCCAACAGAAAAAGAGGTGCAAGCAAGGGGCTATTACATCGCTTCTGCATTCAGAAGTGGATTCTGGTGCGTGTAAGTATACGTCATTAACAAACATTAGAGGTTAACTCATTTGCAGCCAGCCGTATCCGGATGAGAGAGAGAGAGAGAGAGAGAGAGAGAGAGAGAGAGAGAGAGAGAGAGAGAGAGAGAGAGACATTTGAAAACCACCTGTCATAATGGCTGAGTTGATGACTAATTAGTGGCTAATTAGTTTCATCAACCCCATCACTCCCCAACTAACACCCCAAATTCCTCAGCACAAGTGAAACATTTCTTTCATTTTTAAATCGGTTGTCAACCCAACATTTCTATGTCAGCAATACATTGCCGACTAATTAGGGCCATCATTGTTTTAAGCTAACCCACGCCAACCCCCAGTCAGCACACTGTGATACGCTATTCAATTTCACAGGTAAGATATCTGTATCAGACTTGTGAGGCAGAAAATGATGGAAGACGTAGGGTAACTGATCCAATATGGCCTACATCTGTTCACAATATATATAAAAAAAATAGTTCCTAGTAACCCATCAATTTATTATCTATATGAGCCTGCCCCTCAGAGGGCAATTGTCAGAGAAGAATTACAGATTATTCCTCCGGACACCTTTACTCATTTTTAACCATTTGAGCAATTAGTTCATCAACTAATTCATTGGCTATTTCTTCAGCTAAGCCTGTAATGTCAAGGTGCACAAGCCATTTACTTACTGTAAAACACACGTTTTGTGTCTCCAAATGCAAGTGACTTTTTATGTGTTTGGATCATTTCAAGATTATGTTTGTTTGACCTTTGTGTCTTGTTTGGATAATCAGGCATTAGTTCTCCATCTAAAACTTGCTTGTAGGGTTTATGACGAATATCTTTATTTTTTATTGCTGATTTTTATACCTTTTGCTTTGGACTGGCTGCCTTTCTGGTGCAGTATGGAATACATTTTTGACCTCAGTCCAATGTACTCAACTATTGACACCCCATTCAGTTTGTCTTTAAACTTCCCAGGCACTTTCTTGTTTTGTGTGCTGTAAAGCAGGTGATCCTTAGGATAATCACACATGTCATACATAATTATGCAACTCTGTTTTGTGTCTTCATAAAAGTCTTCAGTAGGTACATCTATGATCATAGTGTGTATCAGTGTATATCAGTTGACAGTCAGGATACTTTGGTTTAAAGTAATCATAGTAGAATTCAAGCATCAACAGTTTTGACAGTTCAAGTATCACCATACCAATGAATACTGGCTTTCGGAGTTTAACAATCTTTTAATGAGTGTCACTGCATACAACGATGGACGCCCTGTGCATTGTGGCTTGTCTCTAAGTCTAATTGCACCTGATTCAGTTGTGACTAATCTCACAACTTTGCGGTGATGAGGATTTTCCATCATCTTGCAGAGACCGGCATTGTTCATAAGCTTAAAGAAGTCTCTGTCAAATGCAGTGTTACCGTCCCTTGTACAAAGGGTTGTGTTTTCCATTATGTAGTCTTTTTTTAGAGCACACTGATTAAATTAAATGCCTCTGTGGACTTTTTTTTTAGAACTAACCCATGCCTAAAGTAAAACTGCAGTAAACGATAGTGACAAACTCAATTGAATTTATCATTTAAATTTGGCACACGTTTTGTATCTTCTTTGTTTCCTGTCAAAGATATTTTTTCAACAGTTAATGGATAATCATTGTGGACATCGTGTAATGGTGTGGATACTCCAGGTCGACTTCAAATATCCAACCTTTATCAGGATTTTAATCAGGGGTCAATATACACTTTGTTAAGAATGATATATCACACTGTGACAAATCATTCAGACGGAAGTTTTTCAAGGGCAATAACTCACACATCGGTCAGCCATATAAATTGTGTGCATCATTGTTTGGGATATAATTAGATGACCTTAAGGGGTCAAAGTTGTCAAGATATTTATTGTTATCTTTGGCATAATTATTTGCTGCTATACTTATACCTCCTATCAAAACACGTTCCACAATGTCAACCATCATGCGATCAGACAGCAGGTCTATTTGTATCTTACTGGATTTTTTTTAAAAAAGCATCCCATGTCATGCCAGGACTAGTTATGTAGCTAGCTGGGTCAAGACTTAACACTTTAGTGCAACAAACTCTTTTCAAGGTAACTTTTAAATATGTCTGCTAGCAAGCAAACGTCAGCTTTGAAGTACTGGTCTTGGTAGTCACAATCATTTGACACCCTAGTTTACCCCACGCATCGAGAGCATGCTGGTATTCAGAGTCAGAAATTCCTTTACCATTTAGTGTAGAATAAAATGCCTCTTTTGGAGGCAGAGACGTTTCCTCAAACACAACCCGTGATCAATGTACTCATAAGGGTAGACTCCTTTCTTCATCAAGTCCAGCTCAAAATAGTTACTTTTATTGGAAACTCAGTCAGCCCTTCTGCCAGACTAGCACGTGCTGAGGGCAAATGTTGCATTGAGTCATAAAACAAAACATTATTGTCTAGCCTAAAAATCAAGTATTTTTCAGTTGTCTGTGCAACACAACTAATGTTCTTGTAAGACTCATCTACAGCCCGCATAAAAATGTGTGAATCGTACCCTTTCAGATTGTGCAAAAAAGATAGGTAGTTTATATTTCTTTGAGATATATTTTTAGTTTTAAGTTACAATTGTTATGTGCAGCACCTCTGCAATGTCCAGTTATGTGGTCATAGTCACGAACTTTATCACCTCCCAAGAGTTTTCCACAAATCCAATATACCTCTGCTGTATCAAAATTCAGCTTATCGTCTTCTCTCACCTACAAAGGTTTTGACATGTTTTGAGATATTGTACTACCTGACTATGCAGTTGTCTCATTTCTGTTAAAAACTCAGCTGCTGCATTTTCACCCCTGTAAATAACAGGTTCTGAATGTACACTATTTGACCTAACAAGTATGTAACTGAAGGTGCACACCACTTGGTGACTTAATTTTAAGTCTTTGCTAGTGATTCTGGAACAGAACCCTCGTATGGTACAACCAGTGATTCAAAATCGGCATACACTACAAAAGGTAGCTTTTGCTGATTCCCATAGTTCTTGTAATATACCTGGCTACCAGGATCTGGATACCTAAGTATTCTTTGAATGTCATCAGCTGACCTGCAATGTTGAACATGTTTGTGCACCAACTTAATAGACGAAACCTTTTGTATACATATTTAACTCTTACCAGTTCGCTCACTTGGCCATCGTATGTATACATACGAAGCCACGCCCATGGAAAATTCCATCGTGTTTACTGAATTAAAACCAATTAATTTTTACTCTCAGTATTATTGTCATAACTTATTGACATTAGAAAGTCACTTTCATATGATAGAATGAAAAAAATATTAATTTTGAGTTTGTTCGTGACCTTTGTTATCGATTGAGTCACTACGTCTGCCATCTTGCTTTCCCTACTGCGTTATTTTCACTGCTTGCGATTTCTCTCTGTGAATATTCCGTCAAAATGAGTTCATCTGAGTCCGAAAGTGAAGTGTATCTCACTGAAGGGGAATCTTCCAGCAACAAGGCCACTGAAAATGATTCTAGCACCAGCGATGTGGAAAAAATGAAAGAAAACCATCGCAGGTCATTGTGACACTTTCTATTTTGGTTTGACCATGTGCTATCCATGTGAGTCTTTGTTTACCTATTGTCTGGTTCAGAATCGTGAAACTTTATGAAGTACATAAACAAGTTTTATTACTTGCTGTGTATTGCCTCAGTGATATTTTCAGCAAGTCAGAGATTTTCAGAGAAGCACATGTTTGTTGTCTCAGTCATGCCAGGTGTTGACACGCCCACTTTTTCCTGCCCTTGACCGGTGTAGATTATGTTGTGTAACTCTTAGAAATTCAAACACATTTTCTTGAAACTTCACAAAAATGTGTAGAAATGATTTGTCCACACACTGGATTCACATTTTAAACAAAGGGGCAAGAAACAAAAAAATTTTCTTCTTAGTGACTTTCGTGAAAACTGTTTTTGGAAACTGGACACCATTTTTTCTTCGTCGCTAAATAAACAACAACTTCTAAACTACGTTAAGTACAGACTTTTTACTTATCCTGACTGAAAGCTGACTCAATGCACTTTAATATGATGTATAATAAGCCAACTTTTGACCACTAGAAGAGCTTTCAGCAGCATTTGTTCTTGGTCATGTGTGAGGGTAAAAGTCATTTTGTTCACTGGCCTCAAATAGAGCGAACTGGTAAGAGTTAACACACTTCCCAGGAGTTTCCCATCATGTATTGTTGTATGCCCATGAATTAGCCGTGACATATTTGTGATAATTGTATAGTAAAATTTATTTTCCAGAGATTATTAATAACATGTCAACATAGGTTGGGGCAAGTGGTGAAACTCTAATTATTGGTTGTAACTTGTTATCAGACTCAAGTGTCCCATACATAGTCATTTACAGAAATACCAGGATTTAATTTTTCAAACAAGTCTACATCCTCAACCTTAACAGGAAAATCTAAACCATTCAGGTTGAGTTTATTTACAAACTTGATGTAGTTGGTTACACGCTCATGTTTTGTGTTTATAACATGCAATCTAGCGAGCACACAAGACATGGAACAGTGATTATCATTGTTCTGTATATTAACGACAGCCTTTTTGTTTGCAACTTCAGTGGTAAGTGGCAACCATGATTTGCCTAAAATAGGATGATATCTTGACTGCCTTAGTTGTAGTTCAGGTACATACCTTCATTCCAACCAGACAACTTCATCTTTGCACTATCAATTGCTTCTAGAAAGTCGGGCAACATTTTGTTTATAAACACGTTCTCCAGTTCCCTTCTTGCGTTAACTGTGTGTTGTCTCATTGAGATAAACGATACTATAACTTCACCATCTACCTTGTTAAATTCTATTTTAGCAACAACCTGGATCTTTACACTATGCCATCGACCTTGTTAAATTCTATTTTAGCAACAACCTAGATCACCCCCTGCTGGTGCAGATTATAGAGCTTTACGCGGACTTGATGAAGGATTATTATGACATTTTTATTTGGGTCACAGGGCATGTGGGCATCGAAGGCAACAGGATCGCAGATTCTGCTGCCAACAGACTGATCATAGTGATTTTAAACCTGTGATTAGTGCGTACATAGCCCGTGAGTGGCAGTCCGAGTGGGACAAAGAGGAAGGGAACAAGCTGCATGAGGCTCTTCCTATGGTGTCCGACAGTCCACCTCATCGCTGCGGCGGCCGCCGTGAGGAGACTGTCCTTACTCGGCTCCACATCGGGCACACGTATGTTACGCACTCTTACTTACTAAAGCAGGATGAGCGTCCATGGTGTTTTGCCTGTGACGAGCAGTTTTCTGTTTGACACTTTTTGCTGTTTTGTGCTGATCTCATTGACACCGGATATAAACACTTCACAGCAGACTCTTTGAAGGTTTTGTTCTGGGATATTCCCCCTGATGAAATCTTCAATTTTTTGAGAGAATGCAATATTTTTAACAAGATCTGAGCATTCATAGAATATGTGAATTTCACTTTTTTGCCCTTTTTGAGAATCTGTAGATGTTTCTTTAAAGACTCGTGCGACATTTTAGCCTGCCATATTTTTAAGGCATATTTACATCTTGTCTTAAGACCTTGCTTTTAGTCTGGCTGACCAGAGTTTAACCAATCCTGCCGTGAGATGGCCTTAGTCGCCAGCTTGGTGTTAAACACCAATAATAATAATTTTGAGTCAGAATCCAAACACTGATGTTTGAATGCCTGCCACTAAAGGCAAGTTCTGCTGAGTGTTTCTCTTCTTGACATTGTCTTTTTCTGCAGAGCTATAATCAACAATAAACAGAGTTGGCTGCCATTCAAATTGCTTGTTAAAATACTGCAGGTAGTAGTTCAGTTCTTTTCTCAGCGTCGACTAAGTAAATGTTGTTGTCAGTCCAAATAAATAAACGGTTGTGATATGCTTTGTTGTGTTTGATAGTAGGACAAAATATGACAATGTTTTCAAAATGGTAGATGTATCTTGTTTGTAAGAGGACAAGAACAAATGCACTTTTCCCACAGACTGTGGCACCACAAAACAAAACACAATGTTTGTCGAGTGTCAGCAAGTTAATTTTTAAGCACAATAATATTGTTATGTGTTGAGTCGTAGTCATAGTCGTAGTATGAAATCACACCAGACGCACGCATGTAAGGTTCTTTTTAAAGAAACTTCATTCAGCTGCAACCCGTCACACGTGGCTTAAGGTTGTAGACAATGCTGGAGTAACAGTTCCAACAATACTTTATTTCAGTGATGTGATCTCCACACTATGCATTCCCAAATGCACCACCACTGACACAACATCTCTTCAAAACAATGTCAACACTGGAGACAATGCGTTTCACATTCAACGCACACCCCGTTACGCTGAGCGTCTCACAATGTACACCCTATACGGGCCACGTACCTACAATAAACTGTGTGTCCCTACAACTGACAATGCATGCCAATGTATGACAATGTACACACGTGCTTCCTAGCACCATCTTTTATAGTAAAACAACTTTCGAGAAAAATCTAATGAATTTACACAACGCAACCAATCAAAATGAAACACGTTACTGAAACTCATAAACATTAAAAAATAAAATTCTAGAATAACTACAATAGTCTACAAAAATTTGACTGCTAATTTCAGCCCCAAATCCTAGTGTGTAATGATGTCACACAAGAGTATGGCAGACCGTTCACGACCTTTCATAATACACATTAACTGGCTGGTGAATTCACGCGCACAGAAACTGAACAACTATGACTAAGAATAGAACGTCTCTACTATTGTAGCAAAATGTTGCTTACTCTTTCACGTCACATATACGCGGTCACTAGACAGCATGACCCTGCTTGAATGTTCTGAGCTATTCTCAGCGAATCTACGCATTACAAAAAAATCGACTGCTCTTCTCCGTGCAACTTTACTAGAAACTTCCGGACTAATCTTAGCGTATCGTAACAAAGCAAATTCCGCTATCTGCGCGAACGATAAAGAATCTTACTGAAAAGGTACATGATTCATAACCAAGATAGCTCAAATAAAAATCGGATCGTTTCCTATGATTAACACATGCATGGTCCCACAAAACAACACAACCACAATAGTAACAACATTATAATTTTAATACACGTGACCACTTAGCCTGCTTTCATTGATATTCAGTTGAGCATCACAAAGCAGATACAAATATATATTTATTGCTTCAGGGGTTTCCATCTTTTTTGTATAAGAATTGTAATTCCATCATTGCTGTTTTCGACATTATGACCTGACCCATGTAGGTAGTCATCATCTGTACTATGCAGGTCTAGCCAAAGAGCATACTTGTTTGTCAGGTATTATCCAATTCTTACGTCATACAGATGTAGATCTTTGCATGCTATGTTTGCCTGTTTTTCTTTAAGTCTTCCACCCGCTAAATACTTTGTGATCTCATCATATTTCTGATAAGGTAGCATACCCAAAGCGTAGACTTGATTTGGATGCCCTTCAACAGTACAGGATAAGTGTCTAATCTTTGGATTATATAATTTTTCTGAATCCTATAAGGACTTCCTGGTTCAACAAACAACATAAGATTACCTTTAAGTGAGCTGGCAGGTGTGTTCAGGTTGATGTTCCACATTGGATCACCTTTGTCTTTGTTCATTAAACTGTGTCTTATGAAACGGTCATAATAAATCAGTAAATGTAACTCATACTGATTTATGAGCCTAGCTAGTTCAGTTTCTGTGACAATTTCATATCTCAAAGAGATGTTAGAGACCTTATATGTTGCATTGAGATCCGTTGATTTTATAACTTTGGAGTAGTCATTGAAGGTTAGTTCAAAGCTTAGATGGTCATTCAGTGCTCCTTGATAATAAATCAAATGCGCTGTTAGGATTTCAAATTCAAGTGGAATGCAAAACTTACTACCACATGTTTCTGCCAATATAACGACTTTGACTACTGTTGTTGATTTATCTCTTGCATTGATTCTGAGTTTGGCAACGTTATCAGCTTGTATGCCTTGATAAATATGGTCTTCTCTCTCTCTTCTCGAGTTAGCCACAGATCTTTGTAGCAGTAGAACACATCAGCATCGTCCAGAGTAAACACTTCCTGGCCTTTAAGTTTAACTTTAATAGTCTTAATAATTGCTCTGCCTAGGTTGTCAACTAGGGTACCGTTTGCGTCGTCTGATGATAGTTCAATATTAAAAGCAAGGCGAGCAGTGCCAGGAACAATAACATCATAGGGCCCTAGCTTTAGAAACTTGACAGTAAGAGTTTGTTTTGATCTATGGTGCTAGGAATGTTTGTAATGACAATTGATTGCCTAATGCCCTTAACACCAAAAAGGTCTCGTAGTATTCTGTATGGGTCTAACTTCGATCAATTGGACGATGTCATTTTATTATGCAAAAATTAAAACAAAAATTAATGGCAGAAGGAGGATTAGGTTATGATGATTTTAAAATGGATGACATGCATGACTATGATAATAGTGCAACAGATATGACTGGAACGACAAATACTTTTAGTTTGCAACAGGAACTTTTAGAAAGTACAACAGATCAGACTGGTACAAGAGATACTACTAGTTCTTATCACAAAGTTTTAGTAGACAAAGTGGAATCATATTATAATCATGTTGGTTCCCGCCCACATGTTTTTGATCCTAATCAGTTTGAACTTGACAGCAAGGGCCACTTATTTGTAAAAACAGAAAGGGGAAAAGTGCAATTGACTTACTTTGCTACTTTCTTAGTTAATAATAATAATAATTATGGTATTTATAATGCGCTTATCTTATAATAATTATAACTCTAAGCGTGCACTCAAAACTCGCACACGCATGCGCACGCTATAGACAATGACTCACGTGACACAAATAGTGAAGATGCCTTACGACGGTCAGCTTGGGGTGGGGAGTGTGGTGATATAGTGCTAGAACTGTTGAAAGAGGTGAGTTTTGAGGGCAGACTGGAAGGAGGAGAGCGAGTGTTTCTGACGGAGAGAGAGTGGGAGAGTGTTCTAGGTAGATGGGCCGTATACTGAGAAGGAGCGGGGGCCGAAAGTGCTGAGTTTGGTGTGGAGGATGAGGAGGCGGAGAGGGTCGGAGGCGGAGCGGAGGGAGCGGGGAGGAGTGTAGGGGTGAAGTAAGTTGGAGAGATAGGCAGGAGCGTAGTTGTTCAGGGATTTGTAGCAGAGAGACATAATCTTGTATTGGATGCGTTGGGGGATGGGGAGCCAGTGAAGGAGCTTGAGCAGGGGAGTGATGTGGTCGGATTTTTTCTTTCTGAGGACGAGGCGGGCAGCATTGTTCTACACGTGCTGGAGAGTGGGAGTGGTGGAGTGAGGAAGGCCGGAAAGGAGAGAGTTGCAGTAGTCGATGCGAGATAAGATGAGAGAGACAGCGAGTTTGGTGGCAGCTTCGGTAGTGAGGTATTTTCTGATCTGACTGATGCGGCAGAGGTGGAAATAACTGCGTTTTCTTTTCGGCAGCCATGTTTATCTAGCATCTGCCTGGCTCTCCGACCTTCGCTGTTGACAGACATTTCCCAACAAGCAGTGTGCCAGTGAAATGAACAGGGCTGTGTGTGGGTATTTTAATATAACGAATCATGACGGATACCAGAATGATATTTGTATGTTTTAAAAAGTCACAGCATTGACGGACTTTGTCGGAACAGTGCCCTCTAAATACCGGCGCTGTTCTAAAGCGACGGGCCCCCAGGTGCGTCTTTGACCGTTGGTTTTTATGCTGCCTAGGTAGGAGATATTTTCCTTTCGACGGTAATTTGTTTCTGTTGTTAACTTGTATTTTTATGTACTAGCTCTTTTCAAGTAGGAATTTAACAAGAGATCATATACTAGTGTGTTTAGGAGACTTAGGGCTGTCTTAGTATTCTGTTTGTGTCAGGGTGGTTTGAGTCCGGATGAGACCACTGGCGCCGTGCGGCCAATAGATGCCTTGGCGACGGGCTACACCCATCTGGAGTCATTGTCCATTTTGTAGCTCTGTTATTGTAATTTGTGGAATGAGTGAGTGAGTGAATGTGAGCAGCACCTGTGGTGGCAAGACAATTTTTGCTGTGTATGCTTATTTTCTATTACAGTAACAATAAAGTCATCTTTAATCTTGAATCTCTTGAATCTTGAATCTCTTGAACCTTGAATCTTGAATAAACAAAAGACCCTAATCAATTAGAGCTTTAAATACAATTAAAGACGAAGTCGGTGGCAACGCCGGGTTGACAAAGTACCTTAGTATTGGGGCATAAGCCGTACCTCGGTACCATCTCAACTTGTTTGCACTCTACATGACGTGCAAACAAGGTTGCCGATGGGACAAGATATTGAAATGATTGAAGTAACAAGACTGCAAGAAATAGCAAACAAGGTAATACAAGAAACCTCATTTACAGAGGGGCAAATAAATGATGCTATAAATACAATGGGAGACTCTCCTTTGCCAATGCGGGAGTTAATGGGGTTGGATAAATCACTGCAGACAATCAGAGGTGAACCAGTGAATAATGTAGCCAACTGGATGAGCATGATAATCACGTAGAAAGAGAAAAAGAAAATCTAGCTACAGCAAACAATGGGAATCTTGACACAGGAATGAAACAAAGAACACAACAAAGATTAAATGATTAGCAGATAGAAAGACCAGCGCGATTAGAAGTAATTGAAATTGGAAAAGAAAAACTGAAAACACAGGTCAACATAATTAGAGAAACTGTTAAAAAATACTTCATGAAGACACACCTTTGGCTGAGAGATTTAAAACACTTTAGAGAGCAGGGTATCACTATTGCGAGTTTAATTACTGCTCTTGGATTTATTATCAGTACTGTAGTGTTAGCTGTAACGGGTGGTGGGGGTTGTCCAGTTCCGGCACCTCCAGCTCCGGCCCCGGCTCCAACTGACCCAAAAGATTTTTAAAACATGGGTAAAGAAACAACTTTCACACATATCAGACTTGCTTTAAAAAATGGTTGTGAAAGCAATGGATGCTTTGCCTGGTATAATAGGCAGTGTTGTCAGTTAGCTGATCAGTACAGCAGCAAAGGTAGTAGGGTTTATGGCGGGGCATGTGTGGGTCTTTTTGGTGACAGGAGGCTTGCAGATGACTCCTTTCCAGGCTTCAGAGATTTGGCCCACTCTGGCGTTGAAGTCGCCAAGGATGATGACTTTGTCGTCTGCAGGGGTGCTCTGCAGGATGCTGCGCAGGTCAGAGTAGAACTTGTCTTTTTCTGCAGGCCCTGCCAGGAGGATTGGGTAGTACACCCTGAGAAGGGTGACGTATTGCTGGTGTCTCAGTGGGAGGTGCATGGACATAATGCGGTCGAAGTGACCCGTTGGTAGGTTTTCCAGCTTAGTCGCAATGGGGGTCTTGACCATGAAGCCCATGCCGGAGAGCCGTCTTTCTGATGCACGCCTGCCTGACCAGTAGAGGGTGTAGCCAGTGCCAAGTTCTTGGAGACTGCCTTCTTCCCGGAGGCGTACTTCGCTGAGCACGGCGGTGTCGATGTTTAACCTCCACAATTCATGGGCAATGAGGGCGGAGCGACGTTCAGAGCGTCCACTGTCTGCTGTGTCGAGCATGGTTCGGACGTTCCAACGTGCTACGTTGAGTCCGGTCGTCGTCGTCATGACAGTGGATCCGTTGTTTTTTCTTGTTTTCTGACCGCAGGAGAAGATGCCCATTGACCGTGGCTAGCCAACTGGGGTTACAAGGGGATGAGCTTTGGTTAGGCCACCTTTTCTAGGTCCCTCTCCGTGTGGAGCAAGCAGTGCTGTCCCTAGAGAAGGCCGTTCAGGGTGTGCCGAGTGACGTTGTCATCCCCAGGTTAATATCAGGCGACCAATATCCTGAACCGCCTGCATGCAGGTTTGAGACTGTGGCTTCCAGTGATAGCTTTCACCTGCCATTTTGCCCCTTGCCCATCGCTACAAGACTTGGACAGGTCGGTGTCATGGTCCATGGGCATTTCCTAAAGCCTGTGTGGTGGAGGTTTTGGTGGAGTGCAGTGTGCGCAGTGCTGGCCCCACCCTTTAAACCCTTTTTTCGTCTACCATGGCCTAGCAAGCTGGGATGTTGGCATCGGGGTCCTCGGGGCATTGGTTTTATATCAGACTGTCCTTGTCCTAGTCTCTGGCTCAAAAACCTTCCCCGGAGACACGCTAGCTTTGATGTCAGGGTTTTCCTCCCTTAGCCTTTCCGCAGCCAAGCGGCCAGGCCTGCAAGGCAGCAGGACAATGATTTATTTTCGAGGTTCTCTCCTCTAGATCCGCTGTGTTTAACCTGGGGGCTAGTGCTGCCCAGTTTTGGGGGTCACCTTGGAGAGGATGTGGCCAGGGACCACGCACGGGCGGTCTTGGGATTGAGGGATGCTATGCTAGTCCGGAGGGATTACACACAAGGGTGCCTCACAAAGGCCAAGAGGCCCTAGACTAGGGTGATCCCGGGGGAGGTGCTGTAAGATTTCCCCACTACCCGCACCACCAACGCAACTCGTACCCTGGGGCCTCCACCCTTTGAGTCAGGCAGAGACCTCTTGCGACCCTTGGGGGTTAGGTATTTATCATAAGGTGTTTGATACTTTTACTTTAAATAAATCTCCCTTGGGCAATGTTATATCGAGCTGATTTAGTTGAATGTTTTTTGGGGTCATAAGTTGGTGCGACATCGTACTTGGCATCTACGTTAAATTGAAACGCGTTTGTAGTAAAAATTGTTGGTGATTTAAATTCCATTGTACTTTTCTTATGAGATAATAAGAATATTATAACCTTAACAAATGTTGATACAAGCAACACGGCTGTGCAGAACCACACTTTTAGCTAGGAGCGGTGTGGCCACTGAGTGCAAGATAAGCTATCTGTGGCATTGCCGGGCGTGGGAGCAATTAGTCATTAGCGTGCGCCTCTTCAGGCAGAGTGACAGAGCTGTTCATGGTCCTAGAAAGGAGTGCTCTTTTATTACGCTACGCTATGTGTACGTGCCGACAGCCGCATACCGGCGCTCGGCAGCGGAAACGCTGAAAAGTGTTAGTAACTGAACATTCACAAAATGCTTTTTTTTTCTCGCAAGAATGTCATTATAACATGAGTGCAGATTTGTGGCTGATAAAATTTGCTTTCTTTTCATACTAAACATGCCCATGCTGCTTACTACCAGCACACCTTCAAGAGCAGTTACATTTCATATTTGCAATACAATGAACAGGCACTGACACTAAAAAGCACTAACTTTCAAGCTCAATCTGTTGTGCATCTAAGTTTTCTGTGGTATGAAAATGTGATGTATCTACGCAGCATTCTAGCCTCTACTGTTATCACTTACTAGAATTCTTGTTTCTTTCCTGCTAGAGCAACACTAGCGTCAGAAAGCACTCAGATGCTGAGAAGCTGGTAAGCTGGTAATCCGTTAGGTCTATCAACACGATCAAAACAAACTTGCTGATCCCAGCAATGTTTATGCAGTACACTTGGGTTTACAGAGTAAATTCATAACCACTAACACAACATGTCTTAAGCACATCACACTGGTCCCTTTATATTAACACTAAAACAGAGAATGAATGTTCAAACCAACTCGGTACATTGAGGCTCAGATTACTTACCAGCCATGTTCAGTCACACACAAACACGGTACCTGTCTGTATCCTCGGATTGCACTCTTTAAAAAAAAAAACGTAACTGGAATAATACCACCAACACAGGAACCAGCACACAACAGTACACAAGTGTGTCAAACGGTTCTATGTAGAAAATCTTTGAAGAGGAGATAGAGAACATTAAACACAGGCATAACCACCACACATCAGTAGTCCGTTACAGAGATTAGAGAAGGAATATCTGATGTCAGACTGTGATCTACATAGTCTGCTCGCAGTGGGAGTGGCTGCAGCAAGCATGTGGCTGGCTAAACTAAAGAGTGGAAAATCCAGCATTCTGCCCAGCCGTGGCAAACCAGTGTTGTTAACTAATGGGATTGATAATCGTGATGGTAGCAAGGCTGTAGCTATCCATGAAATGTTCTACGCTGTAAAGTGGTTTAATGTAACAGATGATACAAGTTTTCATGTAAGTTATAGTGGCTCATGCACTGATACACACTTTATACAATCTGGGTATTATGACTTTTGTACTTAGCTAGCTGGTTTCAAAGTAAATAAAAATTAAAGCAACTTTAAATCCGGCTAACTTAGGTGTTATGTTAGAATTTCCTGTAGGTAGTCAGCCCATAATTTCAAGCGAACTTGCATATTTGCTCGGTTTATTAGGCAGATATATAACTTATATGGATGAGAAATGGGTAATGGGTTTTGGAAGTGCTAATGTTGATGGTTGGTTACCTACGACAGTTGAAGACAAATAACTGGAAAATATCCTGTTCAATTGTCAGTACACACAGTATTCAATGTTCATTTGAAAGAACTGAACACTACTGAAAATGAACATAATAAAAAGCCTTTGACTTTGTTGAGATGCTTACCAGCTGGAAATGCACCCTATTGTGAAAGTGAAGTGATTAGATTTCCTAATTTGCAGTTTATAAAATTAGGTGCCAGTTTCATTTAATCACTGTGTTTATCTGTAACTAATCATAATGGCAAACCAGTTCATATGCATGATTTTAGTGTAGTCTTGGAAGTGAAATAAATTTTATTTTTGCTGAATAAAAAATGAGTGCTGGTTCAAAGACAAGAATTATTCCAGTTGTGAGTCCAGTAACAGAGTTAAAGATTTGGCTGATGTGCAAGGTTTTGATAAAGAAGGTGAGGTGAGAGAAGTGTACGGTCTTGAACTTGATTCCAATGGATTGAACAAGTGGAAGGCAATTGATGACATGAAAGATGGTGCCGAGAGACAGTTTCCTAAACTTGGACAACTTCGTGATGTTACTGTTTAGAGTATTCCTCAGAATAATTCGCTCTATGTCTTTAAAAATGTGAGTAATAAGTGGGTAGTTGTTCCTGCTTCTGTCCACCTGAGCCTGCACCAGCACCTGCACCTGCAATTGACTGGGATATAAAGTTTGAATTTATTAGTCCTTGTGTATTTTTTACTGATGAAGGTGCCTTAGTATTTAGAAAAGTTGTTAACTCTGGGGTGTTACTTGTGAGTCGGGTTTTGAGCTATTTCGTAGACATCAGTAGTAGCAGAGAAAAACTAAAACCACATGATTATGGAAAACGAAGGTATTCTCTTACAAAGAGAAAGGGTAAAACAGATACTTCTATTGTGTTCGTACCAGCAAGCTTTACCATAGATAGAGAGGCTACAATAGTTTTTGAAATTATCATGAGGTCTGTTGATGCTGTCAAAGAAGCAGATATTGCAAAGGAAAACAAACTTACGTGGGATGACGCAGTAAAAGAGTCAACAAAGGTCATTATAGCTATTAGAAAAGGCACAGATATAGAAATTTTGATCAGTATCCAAGATGTTAAGGTAGTGATTGATAAAACAACTCTAGTTTATCTAAGTTTAAAAAAACTGGAACACATAGATCTTGTTTCGTTTTATTACGCTAGCAAATTGTATACATTTGAAGAGTTGCAAAATGTAATCGCTGATTATTTTTCTTTAAATCATAAAAAAATGGTGAACTTGTATCCACAAATACAACCTGAGCCTCCTGAGCCTATTGTGCATGATGAAAGATTAGAGGCAGACTCATTCCATTTCATAAATATTACAGATACGTTGAAGTATTTGGAAGGAGAACAGGAAAAATTTGTTCGGCATCCTGTCTCGGAAGACAATGGAGTATGCGCTTGCTGGGTCAGTCACTGGAGTGACCTTTCCAGTGCGCAAGCCTGGGCGAAGTGTATGGAGATCCTGGGATGCCCAGTCGTCAAGATCCCCCTCTCGGCCTCGCTGATGTATCCAAAGGAATGCAAAGCAGTACGTTTGGCATCAGTTTGGCTGCAGGAGCTGCCAGAACAGTGCGTGAATACAGGCAGCTGTCTGCCTTCGGGGCTCCACTCCTGATTTGAAGGGTTTACTCCCCCACATTTGGCCGTTGGATCCAACCTGATCTCCTCCGTCCTCTAGCCGTTGGCTGTCAGAAACAGCTCATCCGCCTAGTGGTGCAATGTGAACACCACCCCCTCACGTGGTTTAGCCCACCAGCTGAGGTGGTTTGCCAGGGTGTGGCGCTTGGAGCCAGCACGTGAGAGATTAAGGAGATGGATGAGGACCAGTGATGCCCGTCCGTCCTATGTAGGACGCAGCTGCCGAACAGCAAAGGTACTACCTCTATCCAGAGCCCCCTACACCCCACAGGAAAAATACTCCATGTGCAACAGACGGTATAAAACAGATTTCAATTCTGTACACAACACATCAATGGCTGTGGGTGTGGTTTCAGCTGGATTATCTGTAGGAGGTATAGCCCTTTTTTGTGACGGGGATTGGAAGTTTAATTGGATATGCTATTGAAGGTGTTAGCCTTGCCACAGGCCTGGCATGCTTTGGTATGGAAGCCCTTAAAAATGATTTCAAACAAAGTTGCAGAAGCATGAAACATTGAGTACGCTAAACAGTATGAAATTTATTATCAGTAAAGCATTAGATGATAATAAATTGATGATCATGAATTTAAGAGAGTGCATGATGATTTGGCCAATTACAAAAAAAAACAGAAATCCAGAATTAGATGCGTAGTCAACCTGTGAATGTTGAAGAACTAAAGAAATCTTTTTTAGAAGAAGGGAAAAAGATAGGAGTAGAAGAAACAATGAAAAAAGTTCAAGGACTTTTAAGCAAGTAAAGATTACTTTAGGTAATCGTTGATTATTTCTGTCATACACTTTGCAAAGAGATGTCATGCCTTTCATGCCTGCCCATTTGACGCCATCCTCTCCACCACCAGAGTATTACTGAGAAAAATGTTGTTGTTTTTGTTGTCCATGTAACTTGTGTCAAAACTTATAAGAACTTATGTTAGGACAATTATTAGAACTTGTTTTAAGTTACTTATAAGAACTTGTTTAAGTCATAAAAACTTATGAAGTTTTTTTTACAAAGTAACTTGTCTGCTGTAGGTAACTTTTAGGTTACTTATTAAGTTCTTGTAATTGTGTTTGTGTGTGTGTGTGTGTGTGTGTGTGTGTGTGTGTGTGTGTGTGTGTGTGTGTGTGTGTGTGTGTGTGTGTGTGCAGTGTGTGTGTGTGTGTGTGTGTGTGTGTGTATTTAGGTAGGTGCCATAATGTGTTTGTCTGCGCGTTTTTTTTTATTATTGAAAGGCGGTGTGCTGATAGAGACAATGGAGAAATAATAACCAAAATACCTTTGTTCAAGGGCGATGGCATTATTAATACAGGTGGGGTTGAAAATCTGCCTTAATAATCACGGGTTGACAACTGATCAAAAAACGTTGCTTCAACGATTTCCTAAAATAGACCTAATATGTCTAGAGAAACAAAGAGGTAATTGTAATGGTGGGAGTGATTACTCTAATTGGCAAGATAATTATAGTAACCTTTTGTTTACGAAAGGGGTGGGCATCAACTGTCCAATCTCCTTTCTCTATATGCACCATATTTTGTACATATTTACGCCATTGGCGTGGATTATTGGTGGCATAACTCACCATTTTGCCTATTTTGAAAACTCTCCACAATTGAAGTTGAAATCCCAATATCCCCTACTTTTGGCACAGTATGTTATAAGCCATACATATTTTAAATAACGTATCCTAAGGGTATCTCGATAGTCCTACGTTGCAGTAGTCCTACGTATCGATAGTCCTTTTGTCGATGCTCCCACTTATCGATTGTCCTACGATTTGTATCGATTATACTACATATCGATAGTCTGATGTCTCGATACTCCAATGATTTTCAATGTCTCGGCAGTCATAAATGCATCAACAATCCTACGTATTCATGTTCATACTATTATATCGATAGTCCTCTGCAACGATAGTCCTATGGCCACTAGTCATACGTATCAATAGTCCTACAGTTCCGCCTATAGTTCCAAGTACTATAAGGCACTGTAAATAGAAACATGCTGGCCTTTTTGTGGGTAGCTCATAGGCGTAATGGACAAGGATATTTTGTCGGCCAATTACCGATTACAGCAGAATGATCTCGATACCCTATGGCAGTGTGGCTGTTTTGTAAACTAATCTGAATCACCTCTTAACTATTATGGTTTTAATTATTGTGTTACGTTTGAGGTTGTGTTATTATTTTTTGAGAGTATGTGAGTGTTGATCATAGGAAAGATCCGAATTTCAGTTGAGTTGTTTTGGATACGAATCACGTACCTTCTTAGTGTAATTCGTTTTCTTTTGCCTGGAGAATTGCTATCGATTTTTGTTGTGTAGCTAGAATGTTGCATATTTTCGCTACGTTGTCACAAGGTCTGACCTACATTAAGGGTCGCGACTGTTCCACTGACCTCAAATATGACGTCGATGTTTTGTAGTATAGTTGGCTAAGTTTAGAACATTTACAGAATGCGCCCAGATGTTAGTGGACGGCTGTAGACAGATCTAGAGTGTTCTTTTTAATGAATATAATGAGTTTTGATTACGTTTTCTTTTCTGCTTGGATACGTTGTGTAACTTGCTGGATTATTCTGGAAATCTTTAATAGTATAAAAGAGCGCATTAGCAAAATATGTGCATGCATTGTATGGGAAACGCAGTGTATCAGAATTGTGGATGCATTGTATTTGACAGCGTATCAACGTGTGGATGCATTTGTTGATTGATTGATTGATTGTACATTGCTTAACGTCCCGACAGCAACAAGGCTTTCTCAGGACGTGCCTGCACTGCTTGTGAAAAAAAAAACTAAACAGAAAATTGAATGTATGTCGCCAGCCGGTCAAATACGTTAAATAAACCTACAACATGGGGCCTAAATAAAGCTAAGACCATTTAGCAACACACATCCAATATCAAGAGCTACAGGCAGTGCAGACAGTAGGGAGAGTTTTAAAAAGGCAAATACAGGTGAATGGACAAAGGGTAGACAGAAACACATGCCCCAGAATAGAGAGAAAAACCCACCCTGTGGGGCTGACCAGGGTGACCCTGGGAACTAAAAAATACCTAACCCCACCCAAGTCCCCCAAGGCAGACCCGGGTGGGGGGGGATGCATTTGTGGACGCATTCTGCTGAGAGTGCATCGTGTAAAAAAAAGCACTGTTGAACTGTTACTCCAGTGTGGCCTACAACCTTGTACGACGTGTGACGAGTTGCAGCTGAGGGACGTTTCAATTCTGTACAAGAACCCTACGTGAGTGTGTCGGGTGTGATTGCATCATACTACGACATTGACAACCACGTAACATATTGTGACAATGGAAGCCCTTTGATAATGTCTATCCGTGTTTTTAACAGGGATGCACGCACTGACAAAAGCTTCAGATGTTCCGTAAACATACACATCATCAGCGCAGTATCTGTAATGTGCATGCATACAGCTAGAGTGACTTAGGGAGATTTTAAGATACAATTTAAAGCAAACTTTAAACAAAACTTATACTGAAGATGCGGGTGAAAGGAGGGGAGTGGGATTAAAGTGATCAATAACAGACTACCTAGAGGTGACATCCAAAACATAGCAACATTATATAGCAATATATAATCTAAGAGTAGTTTGTCAATGTACTAACCAGCTTGTAACAAGAGCTCGACAGAAGCACTTGATTAACTGGCATGGAGAAGGCATATTGTTTTAAGGTCGAAGCACTCCCCTCCACTTCGATTTTAAATCCATAGAAATGCTTTAGGAATGACTTCTTTATGTTTCCTAGGGTCCCAGCCCTTCACTAGACACAATGCCTACACTGCTCAAGCTCTCCTAACATTCTGATTTCGGAGAAAGAGTAATATTACGGCTGGCAAAGCTTTCATTCCACAAGGAAGTACTGTTTGTCTTTCTTGTTGAAAATCATATAAAATTAATACTGATATACACGAAAAAAATGTAATTAGCACCACTCACAACATTTGATTGCCTGGCCCCTGTCTGGCCAGTTACTGCCAGCGTTGATAAACTTCTTTTATCTAGTCTTCACTTACTCCTCCATTAATTTGTTCTTTGTTTTCTTTTTCATTTAGATGGATCAAGCACAACTACCAGTGCATGCTGAAACACACTGCAGCTTGCGTGATAGATGGTATTGTTTCGGTGTTGACGCTGCAAGAGAAACTGAGGGTACTAGAGATCACTTGCCAAGGTGTGTTGTCCTGCAGAGAAAATAAAATATTACTGTACTACAGTAAAGGGCTTCCCATAGTGAAGGATATACTGCAGTAAAGGGATCGATATAGATAAAAGCCTGCCACACCACCTTTTCAGTTTCGATTTAATCATTTATTTTATTCTCATTTACACTGACACCCCTCCCCCCCCCCCCCTCACCTCCGCCCTGTAGTTTGATTGTTCGGTCCCTGGAAGCAGGGTGAAGCGTCGGGGACACCTTTTGTGTCTTGTTCAAAATCTCTAACACAACGGACACCACCCACCCAACCCTCCCACCCCCACCCCCACCCCCAACGAGGTAAGTGATCGGCCCTTGTAGTTATCAATATTCCCACTTATCTGAGTAACAGTGAGGCACACAGTTAGCTGAGGAGGTGGTGGTGACGCTTAAAGGTAGCATTTTCGCTTCCTACCGCTCCCTATAAGTCACTTCAGTTTATAGAAGGAACTTATTAGGATGGATTGCGGTGGAACAAATTCAATAACAAGCTCATGACGCCATAGTCGGACAGGCCTCAAAAAGTCTGACAACAAGAGTAACCAGACAATAATTATTTCATATCTAGTTACGCTCATCTCGCTGATTAGAACGTACTGTTGGCGCGATGCGCCATATGTTGTGTGTGTGTGTGTGTGTGTGTGTGTGTGTGTGTGTGTGTGTGTGTGTGTGTGTGTGTGTGTGTGTGTGTGTGTGTGTGTGTGTGTGTAAACACGAGAATCTCCGATATTTGTGTGCATGCAAGCTTGAATCTTGGGGAAATGCTTCATGCAAGAGATGTATAAGAGAGCATTCGAGCATATTAAAATTGGATTTCTCATTGAAATAGTAGAATACCGTTTATTTAAAGTTGGTTGTTCCACATTAGATTCATTCATTTTTCGTCATATTCACATGGAATTTTGGATAGCATAGAGAAAAAACATTTGATGAGTTTGGAAGAAAGCTACGTATCTATTCAACTTTCCAGTAAAAATTAAATCTCCGCAGAAAAGTTTTAAAAAGTAAAAAAAAAAAACCAAAAAAAAACCCGACTTCTGGAGAAAATCAAACAGTGGCAGTGACTTAAAAACAGCAATCCTCTCTCTCTCTCTCTCTCTCTCTCTCTCTCTCTCTCTCTCTCTCTCTCTCTCTCTCTCTCTCTCTCTCTTTTCAGCCTGTCCAAGAAATGGTGGATGAACTTGAAGCAAGTCGCACTGATCTTTTATCCCAGTGCCCTTTCTCCCCCCAGACCCCCTCACCATCGTCAATCAGACGACAGCGCGCTGCCAGCATTGCCTGTAGTCCACCCTCAACTCAGTCCTGCGATCATACTTCTCTACTCGAGGCTATAACCACCGGCTCTTCCAACAACGATAACAACGATGATGCTCCGCCCTCGTCCACTCAAACCACCATCGGTCTTGAGTATGACATCGAAAATCCTTGCTTGGGGCAAGTCTCGTCTAGCCCCTCCCCCTCCTTCCTCTCTGACTTAAAAACAGCAATCCTCTCTCTCTCTCTCTCTCTCTCTCTCTCTCTCTCTCTCTCTCTCTCTCTCTCTCTCTCTCTCTCTCTCTCTCTCTCTCTCTCTCTCTCTCTCTCTTTTCAGCCTGTCCAAGAAATGGTGGATGAACTTGAAGCAAGTCGCACTGATCTTTTATCCCAGTGCCCTTTCTCCCCCCAGACCCCCTCACCATCGTCAATCAGACGACAGCGCGCTGCCAGCATTGCCTGTAGTCCACCCTCAACTCAGTCCTGCGATCATACTTCTCTACTCGAGGCTATCCAGTAGCTTGCTACTGGACACCGTGACAGAGGGGCACCAAAGAAGAGATACAAAGACTGTCTCAAGAAGTCACTTAGTGCCTGCCAAATCGACCACCACCAGTGGTCTTCGCTTGCTGCGGACCGTGACACCTGGCGCTCCACCGTTTACAAGGCAGCTGTCTCCTTTGAGGACTCTCACAGAGCTAGCCTTAAGGACAAGAGGCTCAGGAGAAAAAACAGAGATGCCGCAGCTCAGAACCCTGACCAGACCTTCCCCTGCAGCCACTGCGGTCGAACCTGCCTGTCTCGGATTGGCCTCCGCAGCCACGAACAAGCCTGCAGACGTCGTGGGCAACTCCTATAAAATCTTCGTTTGCGAAGTCAAGCCAAGAGAGACTCGAGGCTATAACCACCGGCTCTTCCAACAACGATAACAACGATGATGCTCCGCCCTCGTCCACTCAAACCACCATCGGTCTTGAGTATGACATCGAAAATCCTTGCTTGGGGCAAGTCTCGTCTAGCCCCTCCCCCTCCTTCCTCTCAGATCCTTCGCCTGACGTCACCCAGGACACTCCCCCGCTGAAAGCCATGCCCATAACACCCGGCGGCGAGAACTCAGTTTCTGTCCTAGCCCCACCCAACACTAATCCCTCTTCGGCTAGAGTGATTAACACGACGACCACAAGCGATGACGTTGGCGTCCGTCAACAATTTGACCTTGCATCGCCTGATGAGATAAACGGTACAGCGTCACCCTCTGGCCAAACCCACCACTCCTGTGCGTCTCAGATTGCATCATCCCCACTGTTGTCCATCCTGCAACAACAGCTAACGGAAGCCACCGTCTGCATCCAGGAACTTAGAACTGAGCTGCAGACGGTCAAACAGGAGCTGGCTACTGTCATGCAACAGAATGCATTCCTCAGCGCCAGACAGGACAACCTCGACTGTAACATCAGGGACAACGAAGCCAAATTCAAGCACGGCCTCCAAGCTGGGGACCAGTCCCTACGAGACTACGCTACTTCAACTGACAAGGCGGTGGAGAAGCTGGCTCGAGAACAGAGCGCCCTGTCCACACAAGTTACGAAACATGCACTCAGCAAGGACACACAGCTTCGTACGCTGAAAAAACAAGTGGAGTCTCTGCTGTCGCCTTCACTGCCTGTCCAAGCGCCTGGTACAAACAAGTCCCCACCACGCCCTCCATCACCCTCTAGCTTCAACAATCACCCCAGGGTGCAGATCGAATCATCGGCCGCTAGCACTCCAGTGACTGCACAGCGCATGCCGTCATCAAGCGGCTCAGCGGCTACTGTGGCCACCCGTAATCGCTTTGCAGTCCTCGCCACCGACGAAGAAAATGACGAAACTTCATGCGGATCATCCCAACAGGATATGCAGACATCCCCCAAAGCCACCCCCGCGCAGCCTGCTAAGACGCCGTACGACCACCTCTGCAACATGAGCATTAGGCCTGACTCGAACGTTCTGCTGCTCGGTGACTCCGTCATGAAGCGAGTCAGCGAGCGAAAAATGTCGAGTACAGACTGCAGCGTGCAGAACCTGGCTGTATCCGGCCTTTCAGTCGAGGCTTTGGGCAAATGGCTGACCCACCTCACCCCTACTCCACGTATCCGGCACGTGGTTTTCCATGTAGGAATCAACAGTTGCAGTGTCAACCAGGGTCCAGTTGCAAGTGACACGTGGCTACAGTTAATCCGTCTGGTGTCCGCCGCCTTCCCACGTGCTACGATCCAGGCCTCTTCCATCATCCCTCCCTTCAGCAGTCACCACGCCCTGTCACGACCTGCGCGCCTGTCCAACTTCAACCTAAAACAGGCCTGTCAACAAACAAACACTCAGTTTGTTGACCATACATCTACCTTCCTGACCAAAAACGGCGCCCCCAAGCAGGTCATGTACAGGCATGAAAACACCATTACCCACCCTAGTGACGAGGGCACTAAGCTGATCGCTCTCAAGATCCGTTACGGCGACCCTCCTCGTGGCCCCTACCACCAACAGAGAGACGCCGGGGGGCACAGTCAACGGGGCGGGTCCAACCCACTTATCAACCGTAACGGGTCACGTGGCGAGAGCGGGCAGCAAGGGGACTCGCCATCAACCCGTGGCGGATCGCAGCACTTAATGTCTGCCGCCCCGGGCCGCCTGCAGTCCTCGCCAACCACACGCCAAACGTCGACCAGCCAGCTTAGCCAACCGCCATCGAGCAACGTGTTGGGGCGACAAAATCTCCAAGTCCCCCAGCTCCTCTCTTCAGATTTCCCGCTACTAGTGCCAGCAAGGACTCCAGTGGCCGCACCTCCCACCAACGCCTGGTTCCAGAGTCAGGGAGCGGAGACCAAGACGACCCTGGATCCCCAACACCTGCTCCAGTTGCTGGCGCAGTTTCTTAGGCCGTTTGTCTGAAGGACATCCCGCTACCTCTTTTACTTCCAGGGCCAAGCTGCACAGGCTTTAGAATCACATCTCTGCACTGTGTACACACGGGGAGCGATGAGTGACGTTTACTGCTCTAAGGTTTTGTCTGATCAGTTTTCGCCCTGCAGGGCGCACAACTGGTCGGGAATTGCCTTTCTGCTTTCAGGGTCAATCAGTCGCTCCTACCGACTTGGCGCTGGAAGTAAAAAGGGTATGTGTGTACAAACCAGTGGGTCGCGTGTGTGTGTGTGTGTGTGTGTGTGTGTGTGTGTGTGTGTGTGTGTGTGTGTGTGTGTGTGTGTGTGTGTGTGTGTGTGATGGTATGAGTTTGCGTGAAGGTGTCATCAACTTCGCTTGTTAAATTGGCATAAACTCGGCGACGACTTACTCAGGTTAGCTGCTGATGGTTGTCACAGTTACTATGGATTAACCGATTTTTCGATGACCACATCTGATGACAGAGACACATGAACGATGACCACATCTGATCATTAGTGCGATACTGCTCTGTGAAACAGTGTTTCTAGTACAGTGAACAAACTGTAAACTATCCGTGTAATTTGTTATTAATGACCGGAATCCGCTTTGTCGGACAGTCGGAACACCCGACTCACCGTGCACGATCATTGCGTGAATTCTTTTGACTAGTAACCTTACTTAAGTTCTCAGGTGACTGAGATTATCGCCTGTCCTACATTTTCAATGAAAAGCGAGTGTGTTGTTATAACATAAGGACTTCGATACACACGAATTCTGACATAAACGCTTTCTTTATAGCGGGTTTTTTTTTTCTGAGATCGTACACTTGTCGTTTCTTATTTTTTACTGCAAGCTTTTGTTTTTGTGTTCTTTGCGTGTGCTGTAATACACGGTTTCTGGCGTGAACCGCCGTTCAGCTGACGTACTGAGACTAAAGTCGAATAAGTCTTTATTTGTTTTCTCTGATATTTTACTTGTACATGTAATCTCTTTCCTGGTTTAACTGCGTAACCTTCTATTTGTATCCTGTACCTTAGTTTTGTCCCCTCGTTCTTTATCTTATTAGTCTTTATTTGTTTCATCTGATATTTTACTTGTACATGTAATTTCTTTCCTGGTTTAACTGCGTAACCTTCTACTATTTGTATCCTGTACCCTAGTTTTGTTTCCTGGTTTTTTACCTTATTATCTGAACATGATTTATACAACTATGAACAGACCCTCGAAAAAAGGCCAACAATTTCGTATCGGTCACCTAAATATCTACCACCTGGCAAACAAAGTTCAGGATGTCTGTGTTTATGTTAATACCCCCAACTATTTCCATCTATTCGGTTTAACTGAGACTCGTTTGGCCGCCCACATCAGTGATGAAGCCATCGCCATCCCGAATTATTCTATTATCAGGAGAGACCCGTCAGTACAGGGTGAGACAGGTGTAGCGGTATATATCCATCAATCCATTTTACACATAACCCGCAGGCGACAAGACCTAGAAACTGGTGATGTAGAATGTATTTGGGTAGAAATCAAAAACTCTAAATCCCCGCCCTTACTTGTTGGGTTTCTGTATCGAAACCCCGCAGCCACCTTTGAGTGGTACGATAGCTTTTTACACATGATTGATAAAACAGACATTCACAACAAAGATGTTCTCCTTCTTGGAGATTTTAATATTGACTTTCTTAAACCCCATCCATCATGGGAATGTACTACTACCCTTGTCGGTCTTCACCAATTGGTAACATCACCCACCAGAATTACGCCATCATCAGCCACTATTATAGACCATATTTATACCAACAAACCTCAAGCAGTTAGCAACACTCAAGTAAATAGTCTTAGTGTAAGTGACCACTATCCGGTTAGCTGCACATGGCTGTCAAAACTTCCAAAGCTAAAAAAGCAAGTCCACACTTGCATAACTTACAGATCGTTTAAAAACTTTAATGAAAGTGTTTTCTTGGCTGATTTAGCCACAGCACGATTCATCGACGTGTATAACGATAGTGACCCAAATAAAGCATTAGATACCTGGTACCGGATTTTTCTTGGTGTGCTGAACAAACACGCGCCTCTGAGACACAAAAGAGTGAAATACGCTACCGTTCCACCATGGCTGACTGCGGATCTAATCGAGGCAATGGAAATTAGAGACCAGCTGAGAAGCGAGAAGCGGTTTACTGAATACAAAACACAGCGTAATCGTGTTAAATATATGGTTTTAAATGCAAAGAGATCTCTTTTCGATAAAGTAGTTAAGCAAAGCAAAGACTCATCTACTGTATGGCGTGCCATTAATTTAGTAACTAGAGGTACAAATAAAAATAGTGCGCCTTTATCACCCCACCTCACTGCAAATAGGTTTAATGACCACTTTACCTCTATAGCCGAATCGTTAATCCCACCAGGAACTAACTCATGTGAGTATGTTTGTCCAAACGCGCTAGTACACCACTGTAACCGGGAAAATACGGACAAAGAACCATTCACGATACCGCCTATAGCAGTCCACGAAGTGGGTAAATTAATTTCCTCGATGGAAAATAAAAAGTCATCCGGGCCTGATGAGATCAGCTCAAAAATTCTCAAGATATCTCTTCCATACATCGTCGAAAGTATTACATATATTTACAATCTCTGTATAAACCAAAACTCTTTTCCGGACGCATTTAAAGACGCGAAAGTGATCCCCCTACCAAAATCAAAAGATCTGAGTGAAATCAACAACTTTCGCCCCATATCACTATTACCTGTTTTGTCGAAGCCTTTAGAGCGGCACATCCATAAGCATCTATCTGAATACTTAGAAAACCAAAATCTCATCCATTCACTGCAGTCAGGCTTCAGACCAAACCATTCCTGTCACACTGCCTTGATAAGGATGGCAGATACCTGGTTATCATCTATTAATGATTCCAAACTAACAGGTGTAGTTTTCTTAGACTTCCGGAAAGCCTTTGACATGGTGAACCATGACATACTTATAAAGAAAATATCCTTATATACTAAAAGCGCAGCCGGGTTTTTCAAATCCTACCTAGAAAACAGAAGACAAAAAGTTCTCCTTAATGGTACATATTCTAGTCACTGCAAAGTAAAGCATGGCGTGCCCCAGGGCTCTATTTTAGGCCCTCTTTTATTCTGTTTGTTCATTAACGACCTTCCACTCACAATTAGTGATGATAGTGTTGCATGCGATATGTTCGCTGATGATGCTGCGATACACACTCCCGATAAGGATTTGTCAGTAATTGACACGCGCCTACAAAACACATTACAGGACATTAACAGCTGGTGCAGTAACAATTCCATGATCTTAAACCCTGCAAAGACTGAATGTATGGTTGTAAGTACCCGCCAAAAGCACCAGCTCGGCACTCTCTCACTCAGCTTGTCCCTTCAAGGCAAATCTATCAGCCAGGTAACGGAACATCGTCTTCTCGGCGTTACTGTAGATAACCAGTTTAAATGGCAATGCCATCTTAGTAATATATGTAAAACAATATCAAAGAAACTGTTTATTTTATCCAAGTTAAAACATATAGCTAATGTAGAAACACGAAAACTGTTCTTCAACGCCCACATCAGGTCACATATAGATTATGCTTCTACGGTGAGGGATGGCGCAAGCGAGGTCCAGTTAAAGAGACTGAACTCTCTTCATCGTAGAGCCGCGAAGCTTATCCTTTCAGACCCTAACTCAACAACGGATAATAAACTGAAAACCTTAGAAATTCTCCCCTTGAAAAAACATTTATTATACAATAAGGGAATAACGATGTTCAAAGTATTGAATAACAGACTCCCCGAGTATATAAAAAAAATGTTTTTCCTCCCGGCATCAACATACTCCAGATCAAGGCAGTCCATTACTGTGCCACGACCTAGAATCGATCTCTATAAGACAAGTTTAGCGTTCTCAGGTGCTAGCATGTGGAACACATTGCCCAAACATGTTACAACATCAACAACGCTTTCGTCTTTTAAAACCGCTCTCTTCAAGTACCTCACCTCAGCATCGTAAGATTTTCACAGCAACCTGCACTTGCAGTTTACGATTTTCCCCTTTCTAACTCTTCAATTCAGTTATATCTTCAGTTAATACAAGATGCTAATGCTGCATGTATTGTGTGTGTGTGTGTGTGTGTGTGTGTGTGTGTGTGTGTGTGTGTGTGTGTGTGTGTGTGTGTGTGTGTGTTTTGTGCTTGTGCTTGTGTTTATGAATGTATGTATGAAGATTTATACCTTTATAATTGTGTGTATGTGTGAGATTTGTTATGTTTATTTTCACTTTTTCAATGATTTCTTTTTTTTAAAAACTTCATATTTCAATTTTTATTAGTTATATATTTAGTTTTTCCCAATTTAATGATAGTATTTTTGTGATTTGTGCATTATATGTAAAGTAGATTAGCAACGGCAAGTTCGAAAAATGGTTTCACCAAAACTTTCACCGTTGTAAAATAAAGAATCATTGTCATTGTCATTGTCATTGTCTCTCTCTCTCGTTCGTCCCTTGACTGAGTAAAGTGACATTCTGAACCCACGCTCGTTGTCTCCCTTGATTCGTTCTGGCGGAACGATGGAGACAACTTGCGCGGCGTACCATGATGTCTCAATGTCGTATTTATATGTACACATGGGTTGTCTCCCTCACTTCTCTACTGTGCATCGACGGAGTCAACCAGTGTGGCGCTTTCCTCTCATACGGAAAGACAGTCACTCAGTGCAGCACAAACCTTACCTCTCATTAATTATGAAATATGAATCTGACAATCTGGCAAACTGTTTAGTGTCCGACATTGAATATATAGTTTTTTAATCAAATAGCACTTTGGATTTAATTAGTGACATGAATTCTTTTCTGTGAATGGTGACGATTATTATCTTCCTGCATTTTCCTTTCTTTCAACACGGAGGAAATATACTCTTCTTGATATAGCGAAGGAGCCAGTGTGTGTATCGTATATTATACGGTCTCCGATCAGTGACTCATTTATTTCGCTTTTCAGAAAGTAACCAAAACATTATTTCCCCTACGTTGGATGTGACGCTAAGGAGCCGGTTTAGATATTTGTATGTATCGCAGATACGGTATACGTTCAGTGACTCATTAGCCTACAGAACGTAACGACCTATTATTTCCCCTGCGTGGGGTGTGACGTTGTCTGCAGCGAAAGCGATAGACTGAGCTGAGTGTTCAGCACTGTAGTTTCTCCTGGGTTTTGTTTTACTTTGTTAGAGTTCAAAACTTTTCATTTGTTCTTAATTGACTTTTGTAAACATTTTCCCCCCACGTGTTGCTTCATCATGCCTGCCTGTAGCCCACATGTACTTCAGTGTTCCCTGAATAAGCATGATTTACGGATAGGGCACGTTAACGTTTATCATTTATACAACAAAGTGCCCGACGCCACTGTTTTACTTTCACAACCCCAACCCTTTCATATATTTGGATTTACTGAGTCTAGACTCAGGGAACATATTAGTAACGCCTCGATCTCCATTCATAACTATGCTGTATTCCGTAGAGATGCATCATCCCCCGGTCATACCGGTATAGCTGTGTACATTCATAACTCTATCCGCCAGTACGTTACCCGCCGCATGGATTTAGAGTCTTGTCACGTTGAAAGTTTATTTCTTGAACTGAAATGTGACAAATCTTCCCCCACACTAATTGGATTTATTTATCGCACCCCTTCAGCCACATTTTCATGGTATGATGATTTTGTCACCATGATGGATAAGGTGCAACAACGTCACAACAAAGATATACACCTTCTAGGCGATTTTAATATTGACCTGCTAAAGACTGGTAATGCGGCTTGGAATTGCACCACCTCATTATTTGGCCTGCTCTCTCCAATTTCTTCTTGTGCACTCCAACTTCATCTTCAGATACTGGGCCTTACTGTGTTGTAGCTTGATGTTGTTTTCTTGGCTGGGGTTGGTTTCAGCGTCTTCTCTGGCCCTAATGAGGTTGTCATGTGCTTTCTGAAGATCTGAGGTCCAGTACGGGGTGTAGTTTTTCCGGACCCCTCGAGGTATAGTTTCCTTGGTTGCCTTACTGATGTCGTTGAACTCTCTGACCACATTGTTGATGTTCCTTCCAGACACGCGAGGTCTTGCATTAGCTCATTTGTTCGGATACTGAACAAGCGCCATTCTGCCTTTTGGTAGTTCCATCTTGGTCGGTGTGGCGAGCTAGCTTCTGTGCTTCCTTTTAGGGAGAGTAGGACAGGGCGGTGGTCACTTCCTCCTAACTGTGATCCTACTGTTCTGCTGAGGCGCTTATGAACATTGTCAGTGCAAAGCGCCAGGTCCGGTGTAGTGAGTAGAAGGTAGGTTGGTCCTCAGGGTCATTGGCAAGTATCAGGTGATTTTCATCTTGCCACTCCTCGATGTCTTCTCCTCTCTTGCCAATCAAAGTAGTACTGATGATCAGTCGTATCTTGAACTCTACCAGTGCGATATCTCTTGTCAGTCAAAGACAATGGCGGACCCAGGACTCGACACGAACCACGCTCTCCTAGCCAGCGATCAGCAGCCGGTTGACCACTAGCGATAGACAGTAAATTTCCGCCGTGCCCAGGCAACAGTTTGGCAAAAGAAAATAGTTTCCAAATTTTTGCGCGAAAATAAAACAACTGGTCAGTCAAAGCAATACAATTTAGATACGAAGCCTAGTGACCTCAGATTTTTCTCCACTGTATAGCTCCGAGACGTCAAAAAAACAAGTGCGTTGTGTATTTTCATACTACATACATTCCTTCAACGGCACATGTGTTAAAAAGCAGTCATGTCAAGACGATTGTATGTGTTACGGGGAGTGAATTCTCTGCACTGTTCGCGACATAAAACTCTTCAGCTGTCAAACAAATTTGTCTGTTAAATACTCAGTTCAGGGAGCAGGATTGGAAAATGTGCTACAGTATGCGCGAAACTGCTCTAATTTTCTCTTTATTCATTGATGATTTCCCAAGTTTGCTGCCTGCGAAAGACACGTGCTTGGGGTTTTTGCAGCAAGTGTTCCCATGTCACACAATGAAGGCATAAATCTGGGCATTTTTCAGCCTGTTTAACAACATTCAACAAAGACCAATTAATCACGACTAGTAATATTTTGGTGAATATTTCTTTATTATGTCTCAAACAAACACAGCATATCTCAAAAGAAATGTATTCTTTATTGTTTCGAAAGTAGGTTACCCCCCCCCCCACCCCCCCCCCCCCCCCCCCCCGTTGGGCCATGTTTCTGAGAACTATACAAAATGTACTGTACACGCACATGCTCTTCTGACAGCGCGACGATGTGTGTGTGTGTGTGTGTGTGTATGTGTGTGTGTGTGTGTGTGTGTGTGTGTGTTTGTGTTTGTGTGTGTTTGTGTGTGTGTATGTGTGTGTGTGTTTATGTGTAAGAGAGAGAGAGAGAGAGAGAGAGAGAGAGAGAGAGAGAGAGGGAGAGAGAGAGAGAGAGAGAGAGAGAGAGAGAGAGAGAGAGAGAGAGAGAGAGAGAGAGATGATGATGATGATGATGATGATGATGATGAATCTTTATTTATTTAGGATAAAGCTATTAGGCAACTCAATGCCTGTCTTACAAGCTGTCCTGTAAACAAACAACATAACAGGAAAATAAACAGAGCATGCAAATACTAACAATAATAATAATAAGAAGAAGAAGAAGAGGAAGAAAAACTACGGGGGAAAAAAAAACACAATGGAGAATTTGTAACTGCCTCCGATGCAAAAAGCAAGAGAACGAAACGCGTGCACAGCATTAATATTATACTCATCTAAGACAGTGTCATAGAATCAGCAGCATCAATAGCGTATAGTGACACCGACAAGACAATAGATGATCAGGTAGCAAATTTAAGGAGAAAGAGAAATATATTTGACGTTTACGTGTTATCAGCAGAATTATTTTTATATGGCAAACTGTGAAGTCACGCTGATTGGAAGTGAGTGTGCAATGCACGTTTAAAATGGGTTTTATCGCAAAATGATTTAATGTTTAATGGCAATGAGTTCCAGACAGAACTACCAGAAAATAGAAGGCTTGACTTGTAGAGATCTATCCGTGGGCGGGGTAAGTGAAGCAAGTCATTCCTCGTATGTTGTTGATGCCGAGGGCTGAAGTTAAATATCATGCGCAGATATTCCGGGGCTTGATAATGAAATATTTTGTGCATGAGGACGCATTTGTTAAATTTGAGTTGTTCCTTCAGTGTAAGCAGGCCAAGGGATTTTATTTTCTCAGCCGTGGAAATAGGGTTAGGAATAATTAATGTAACTCAACGACGATACAGCGAGTTTATTTTTTTTTTTAAATGAAGTTCACTGCATTCGTCCCACAAAGAGGACGCATAGTCACAGTGGCTTTTAATGTGTGCGTGAAAGAACAATGTACAGCACTTTGTACTAAGAATATGTCTAAGTTTATATAGCAGAAATACATTCCTGGACAAGGTTTTGCACAAACTGTCGATATGTGGCGACCAGTTCAGCTGGTCGTCAATTACAACTCCCAGTAGGCGGTGCCTGGATACTTGTTGGATAGGTTTATTGCCAAGTGACAGTTTCAGAGGGGCAGGATGTAGCTGACGCTTTTGGCGGGTTGTTATCAACATGCTTTTGGTTTTAGAAGTACTGATTAGCATGCGATTTTGCGCACACCAATCTGACACTTCATCGAGACTTTGCTGGAGGATACAATTTAGCGTCGTTTCACGTCTGTCTGATGTATGCTGAGTTGAATCGTCAGCAAAGAGTTCGCATTTAACCTCAGGTTTTGAGATGGAAAGAGGTAGATCATTGATGAATAAAGAAAATAAAAGAGGCCCTAGGATAGATCCTTGGGGGACTCCGTGCATCACTATACCTTCTTTCGAATACCACCCGTATGAGTACACCTTCTGTCGGCGGTTAATGAGGTAGGAGGAGAAAAAAAAAAACTATAGAGTTCGAATCAAGCTCATATACTGAAAGTTTCTTTAAAAGAATGTTGTGATCGACTAAATCAAATGCTTTGGTTAGGTCCAGAAAAAACTGCACCATTTAATTTGGAATTGTTTATTGATGAGAGCCAAGAGTCAACAATGTGAACGAGGGCAGTATGACATGAGTGTTTAGGTCTAAAACCAGACTGAAGAGATACGAGGAGGTGGTGGTTCTCCAAGAATTGGAGTAGGTGCTTATGAACGTGTCTTTCTAGTGGCTTCGATAATAGTGATAACACTGAAATAGGACGGAAATCGTTTGGACTTTTGGGATCTGTACATTTTTGGGAATGGGGACAACTTTAGCATCTTTCATAGCATCTGCAAAAATACCTTGCTTGATAGAAAGGTTGAATATAAATGTCAATATGTCAGCTGTGTATGGAAGGGACAATTTCAGTACCATGTTGTTTATTCCATCCAGGCCACACGATTTACTTGTTAGAGTAGAAATATATTTACCCACTTCAAACACTGTCATAAGAGGTATGGAGAATGACGCACCTGTTGCAGACTCACAGTGTGTGCGCAGTTTATCAGAACAACTGTAACTATCAGTGCCACTGGAAAAAGACTGTACAAGGGACTCAACAATATTTAAAAAGTGGGAATTGAAGTCGTCTGGAGTTATGCCTGGAGAGGTAGCAGCATTGATGGAACTCCTCTTCTTTGTAAACAAATTGATTGCATTCCAGACAATTCGGGTATCTTTACCCTCTGCGATAACTTTTTTCGCAAGCGTTTTCTGTGCTTTTCTAACTAAGGATTTTACAAGATTACCTTGTTTCTTAAAATCCGCAAACTTTTTCTGTCGTTTTAAGTCATCTCTTATTTTCATTGCGTGAATGATGTCCTTTGACAACCAAGGCGGAAGGGTAGGGTGTTTAAAGCGTTTAGTCCTTAGTGGGGCATGTTTATCGAGGACCCAAAGAAATAGCTTGTACCAAAGCGAGAGGGCTTCATTGGGATCATTAGTGTTATAAATAAGGTGAAAGGGCGTGATTGAGAGGTCATGAAGAAAGTCATCTTTGTTGAACTTCGTGTAAGACCTGTACGTGATGGTAGTGTGGTGTTTGTCCTGGGGTTTATCACGTTTAACTGAAAGATTAAAACAAGTAGGAAAGTGATCACTAATGGCTACATTCGGCACGTGGACGTTTGTGACAGCAGGTGCATTAGTAGTATAGATGTGGTCAATCAATGTGGCGGATGTCAAAGAAACTCTAGTGGGAGACTGCAAGACTGAACATGGAAAGGGACACCACCAAGTTGTGGAGACTGACCAAGGCGTTGAACGATGAGGGCACCATGGAACAGAAGATCACCCTGAAAGAAGATGGGAAAGCACTGACTGGTAGGAAAGCTGCAAACATGTTCGCACAGATCTATGCGAAAGAAAGTAACATCACTCTCCCACAAATGCTTGACAAAGAAATCAGACAGGAAGAAAGAGAGAGAACAAGAGATGCAAACATCCATGATGCAATGAAGAAAGACATCACCCTTCCAGAACTGAAGATGGCCATCAAACAGATGAAGAAGAAAAAATCTTCAGGTCAAGACAGCATCTTAAACGAGATGTTACAACACCTTGGCAACACTGCCTTAACGAAGCTTCTGGACATCTTTAACCACAGCTGGAGAGGAGGACAGGTACTCCAGTACTGGAAGGAAGCCAGGCTGACCCTAATTTCGAAGAAAGGGAAGAATAAGTCCAAAGCCCTGAGTTATCGCCCCATCAGCCTGACAAGTTGTGTGTGCAAGACCATGAAGCGCATCATCAACAAGCGCCTGCAGTGGTACCTGGACTCCGAGAGCATTATCGTGCCAGAGCAAGCCGGCTTCAGAAGCCACAACAGTACAGAAGACCAGACAATACACCTTGCACAGGTCACAGAAGATTCCTTTCAAGATCAGAAGGTGACATTAGCTGCCTTCATTGACCTACAGAAGGCTTTCGACAAGGTGTGGAAGGATGGTCTCCTTGTGAAACTCCTTCGCAGTGGCATCCAAGGGAACATGTGTCGGCGGACCAAGTCATACCTGCACAATCACAGAGCCCGTGTGACAGTGGATGGGTACTGTCGCCAAAAAGTGCTGCTGCGTTAGGGGATGCCACAGAGGGGAGTCCTGTCACCGACCTTGTTCATACTCTTCATCAACGACCTTATGCCAGAGCTACCAAAAGGACTCCACGCAGCCATGTACGCAGATGACCTGGAACTCTGGTGCACAGAAGAGTATGCAACAACTGATACACACAGGATGCAGCTAGCCCTGGACAGGCTGACAGACTGGACCAACAACTGGTGTGTGACCATAAACACAGAAAAATCATCAGCCACACTCTTCTCTCTCTCCAACAAAGCAAAGGCTGGCAACCTAACACTGGGCAACACCCCACTGCGGTATGATGACCAATAGACATACTTGGGCGTCACCCTTGACAAGAGGCTGACGTGGAAGCCGCACATTTGGAATGCAGAAGCGAAAGCTAGAAGAAAGCTGAACATCATGAGGAAGCTGACTGGAACACAATGGGGAGCCAATGAAAAGATCATCAAAAATGTATATCAAGGCACAGTGAGACAACACCTTGAGTACGGATCCAATGCATGGTTGAGGGCAGCCCAGTCACACCAGCAGACCATTGACAGAGTTCAGAACCAGGCACTGCGTATCATCACCGGGGCAATGAGATCCACACCAATTGAAAAGATGGAAGAGACAACATGCATTCCACCCCTGCTCATGAGAAGAGATTGCAAAGCCTTGATACAGTCCACAAAGGTTAAGTCTTCCAAAGACCATCCTATGAATGCCAGGATGAAACAGCGAACCTCAGGGAGACTGAAAAGATTAAGCTTTGTGAAAGAGACGAGAGCTCTGCAGAGAAAACACCAGGCAAAGCTCCCTGCGCAGGTAGAGGCTCTGAATCCTGCTGGTGACCTTCCACCCTGGGAAAGTAAGCCACAAAATATCACCATCTCTTCCACGGTACCCTACATCACCACCAAAGATGAGCACAGCACTGTGAGCAAGAAAGCCCTGATTCTGGCCATGCTCGAAGAAAAGTATCCCCAGGAAGCATGGATACAGGCATACACCGATGGATCAGCCACAGATGCAGTTCAGAATAGAGGGGCTGGGGTGTACATTCAGTTCCCAAACGGAAAATGGCAGGCAGAGGCAGTATCAACAGGCCTTCACTGCACAAATTACAGAGCTGAGGTGATAGCTCTGGTACGTGCTGCAACAAAAAACAAAAACTGCCAGGGATGTGGATGATACCTTGACCTTTCCAAAAGTTCACTGAAATGAGCAAGCGTTCAAGTGCCTTAACGTAACTTTTGTACCAGCAAAATCTGAGTTATGTGTGCATATATTTGTCAATTCTCTATGACCTTTGACCTTTGTCAAAGATACATTGATTTAGTATGCATAGAAAGGTGTTATTAGCATCTACCCTTATACTAAATCTGATTTTTACAAAAATAAATAAAATAAAAGAAATAAATTGCGTAAACTTTGAAAACTACAATTCTATCCCAAAAATGGCATTATTAAAACACTTGCTGACCTCCCGTGACCTTGAACTTTCCGAGGGGTCTTCCAAAATAGTATTATAGAAAAGCCTTACCATATCGCCATACTAAGTTTGGGTTTAAAGTTGAAAATAGTATTTGAGGAAAAACAGCTTGAAGACCATAATTATGGAAGGACAGAAACATCACACTCTGCTCCAAGATCAGACTGATGCGCTCTTAGTCATCTCAGTGTTCTTGTATGCCTGCGAGTCATGGACCCTCACAGCAGACCTTGAAAGGAGGATACAAGCCACTGAAATGAGATGTTTTCGAAGGCTGCTTGGCATCTCATACAGAGATCACATCACAAACGAGGAAGTGGGAAGCAGAATCAGGCAAGCCATCGGGCCGTATGAAGACTTATTACCATTGTGAGAAAACGCAAACTGAAGTGGTATGGGCATGTCACGCGTTCAGCAGGGCTTACCAAAACAATCCTGCGAGGCACTGTGCAAGGAGGACAGAGGAAAAGATGTGAGGACAATATCTCAGAGTGGACAGGACTGAAGCTGGGCGATACGCTGAGAATGGCAGAGAACAGAGAGGAATGGAGGGAGCTGGTTGCCAAGTCATCAGTGGTGCCCCTACGGTCGGCAAGACTACGGGAGATAGATAGATAGATAGATAGATAGATAGATAGATAGATAGATAGATAGATAGATAGATAGATAGATAGATAGATAGATAGATAGATAGATAGATAGATAGATAGATAGATAGATTTTTGTCAAAATATGTGTCTTTTTAATCTATATCCGGACCCCCCATGACCATTGACCTTATGAAGGGACCACTAAATTAGTATGCATTCAAAGGTCTTATCATCACCTTTGAGCTAAATCTAGCTGAAAAGTTGGCAAAAAAATTGATAAAATTGCAATTGTATCAAAAACTGGCATTATTGGCTCACGTGCGAAGCAAATGTGAGTATGTGTTGTGGGCCAGTGGTCGCTCGACGTCCGTCCGCCGTCGTCCAAGGTAAACATTAACGTTGGCATTTTCTCGAGGACTATTCAAAGACCATTCTTCAAACTTGGCCCAAGGATACTTTGTGGCGAGACCTTTCTAAACATATCAATTTGAGTGACCTCTCACAAAGGTCAAGGTCACAGGGGATTCGGGTATATGTCAAAAATAGCAATGTTGTGACATAATTTATTTGTTCTCAAATACTATTCACAACTTCAAACCCAAACTTGGTACAAAAGTACCTGACAGTAAGACCCTATGCATACAAAATTTAGTTGATCCCTCGGAAAGTTCAAGTGTCATAAGAGCTCAGGAAATAGGTTAAAAATAGCCATATTTTGACAAAAGATGTTTTTCTCAAATACTATTCACAACTTCAAACCCAAACTTGCTACAGAGACACCTGACGACAAGAACTTTTGATGCACACTAATTTGGTTGATCACTCAGAAAGGTCAAGGGTCACAACAGCTCAGGAAATCGGTAACAAATTTTGACAAAAGATTTTTTTTTTCACAAATACTATTCACAACTTCAAAAGCAAATTTGGTACAGAGATACCTGATGGTAGGTTCTATCTATGCATACTAAATCGATGACTACTCGGATAGATCAAGTGTCACAAGAGGGTGGCAAATGTGTGTAAAATGCCATTAAAAAAAGTGTAGGTGTTTTCAACATTTTTGCAAAAGTTTCAACCTAATTTGGCACAAAGATACTTACTTACTTACACCTGTCACTCTTGCCAGGGTCTAGGCCGTCGACGAGAGACCTCCAGCGACTCCTGTCCTGTGCTTCTCCTTCGATTTTACTCCAGGTAGTTCCCAGTCTCTTGATGTCTGCTTGGAGGTCTCGACGCCAGGTGTTTCTCAGCCTGCCTCTTTTCCTCTTTCCCTGGAGGTTCCATGACAGTGCCTGCCTAGTGACACTGGAAGCTGGCTTCTTAGACTGTGACCAATCCATCCCCATCTTCTTCGCCCAATTTCATTCTCTACTGTTATCTGCTCTGTTTTCTCCCAGAGTCTGACGTTGTTGATCTTCTCTGGCCAGTGGATTTTCAAAATTCTTCTAAGGCAACTGTTTATGAAGATCTGTACTCTGTTGACTGTGGTTTTTGTCAATCTCCAAGTCTCTGCTCCATATAAGAGAACTGCTTTTACGTTGGAGTTGAAAATCCTGACTTTGGTGTGTTGTGACAGCTCTCTGGAACTCCACACTTTTTTCAACTGGAGAAAGGCTGCTTTGGCTTTACCGATTCGTGCTCTGACATCTGCATCAGTGCCACCTTTTTTGTCTATGATGCTCCCGAGATAGTTGTAGGACTCCACCTCCTCGAACGGGGTGCCAGCAAGCAAGACTGGTTCTTCCCTGGTTGCGTTCAGCCTCATTGTCTTTGTTTTCTGTTTGTGGATGGTGAGGTCCACTTGGGACGAGATGTCGCAAGCAAGCCTTGTGGTCTTGTCCTGCATTGGTTTATGAGTGTGGGACAGTAAAGCCAAGTCGTCTGCAAAATCGAGGTCGTCAAGCTGTGTCCACAGTGTCCACTGTATTCCACTTTGTCTGTGCTCTGTGATCCTCTTCATGACCCAGTCTATGGCCATTAGGAAGAGGAACGGAGACAGCAAACACCCTTGCCTGACACCGGTTCTGGCCTGGAGCTCCCTGGTGAACTGCCCTTCGTGGATCACGCGACATGTCATGCCATCGTAGCTGCTCTTGATCAGGCGGACGAGCTTTGTGGGTACACCGTAGTGTCGTAGGAGTTTCCACGGAGTCTCTCGGTCCACGCTGTCAAATGCTTTCTCGTAATCCACAAAGTTGACGTACAGCGGGGAGCTCCACTTCAAAGACTGTTCCACGATGATGCGGAGAGTGGCGATCTGGTCTGTACATGATCGGTTTTTCCTGAATCCTGCTTGCGGGTCTCTCAGCTGGAGGTCAACGGAGCTCTTCATTCTCTCCAGGATGATCCTGTTGAAGACCTTTCCTGGTACTGACAGCAAGGTGATTCCTCTGTAGTTGGAACACTTGCTGAGGTCGCCTTTCTTGGGAAGCTTAATTAGATACCCCTCCTTCCAGTCAGCCGGCATCACCTCCTCTTCCCAGATCTTTCCAAACAGTGGGTACAGCATCTCTATTGTTGTCTGTAGGTCTGCTTTCAGAGACTCCGCTGGGATGCCATCTGGCCCTGCTGCTTTGCCGTTCTTCAAAAATGCCACTGCTCTTCTGATCTCTTCCCGGCTGGGTCTGTCACAGCTGATGGGTAGGTCATGTCTATGCTGGCTGGATGTCTGGGGGGGTCGGGTGGGCTGGGTCTGTTCAGTAACTCTTCAAAATACTCAGCCCATCTGTCGAGTTGGTATGCTCTGTCTGCAATAGGCTTGCCTTCTTTGTCTTTTACTGGTCTTTCTGTATGGCTATACTTGCCCGACAATCGTCTGGTAATGTAGAGCTGTTTCATGTTGCCGCTGCCTGCTGCTTTTTCTGCCTCAAAGATAGCTGATGATAAAACCTTCCTATGGGTACTAATTTAGTCAACTCATCACAAAGGTCAAGGGTCACTGGCGGTTGTCAGATGTGTGAAAAGTGCTTAAATTTTCAGAAAACATGGATGTTTCTGCTGCAGAAGCCAGCCCTTGTCACAAAGGTCACACATACTTATGTAAATCGGCCATACACGTGAACCACGATGGCTGTGCATTTCTTGTTCACACATTTGCCGACCTCTTCTTACCCTTGAACTTTCTGAGGGATCATCCAAACCAGTATGCATAGAAAGGTCTTACTATCAGACATCTCTGCACGAAGTTTGGATTTGACGTTTGAATCGTATTTGAGGAGAAACAATTTGTGACAAAATATGCCTATTGTTTACCCCTCTCTGGACCGCTTAAATAGGCGCCGAAAAAGAGCCAACGTTAAATTTTACCACGAACGACGTATAGACGACGGATGGCCCATTACATAGACTTGCTTTTGTTATCGCACCTAAGCCAAAATATGAAAATTAAATATGTACTACATTGTATTTACATAAGGCTTTTTTCTAAAACGCCATGCAATTGTTTTATGGCGAAAAATTGCATCCAGTAAATTTCCCTACATAAATCGTAAACGTTAACACAAATCCTAAACTTTACGTACATAACATCCAACAGTTTCAATCAAATTCTTGAATTAGTTGTTAGCATTTTAAGTTATAAGACTTGTACATGTATGTCAAAATCAAGTTTGCGAAGCTCATTCTCATTTAGAGACAAACTCGACAACACCCAGTCACTACTGACTCGCACGGTTGACTGCTACGAAGACGTGAAAAACTGGATGACAGCAAACAAGCTTAAACTGGATGACGACAAAACGGAAGCCATGCTGGTAGGCACTCGCCAGAAACTTTCTCAGCTCCCTCCCTCCCTCCACCTTCAACTCGACAGAACCCCCATCTCCCTCTCTGACTCGGCCGAAAACCTCGGCGTTATCCTCGATGATTCCTCTCTTTCTATGAACAGCTTCGTCTCCGCCACGGCCCAGGCATGCTACTTCCACCTCCGCCGCATCAGTCAGATCAGAAAATACCTCACTACCGAAGCTGCAACCAAACTTGCTGTCTCTCTCATCCTATCTCGCGTCGACTACTGCAACTCTCTCCTTTCCGGCCTCCCTCCACCACTTTCACTTTCCAGCGCGTCCAGAACAATGCTGCCCGCCTCGTTTTCAGAAAGAAAAAATCCGACCACATCACTCCCCTGCTCAAACTACTTCACTGGCTTCCCATCCCCCAACGCATCCAATACAAGATTCTGTCTCTCTGCTACAAATCCCTGAACAACTGCGCTCCCGCCTATCTCTCAAACTTACTTCACCCTTACACTCCTCCCCGCTCCCTCCGCTTCGCCTCCGACCCTCTCCACCTCCACATCCCCCGCACCAAACTCAGCACTTTCGGCCCCCGCTCCTTCTCAGTATACGGCCCATCCACCTGGAACACTCTCTCTCTCCGTTAGAAACACTCTCTCTCCTCCTTCCAGTCCGCCCTCAAAACTCACCTCTTTCAACATTTCTAGCACTATACCACCACACTCCCCACCCTAAGCAGACTGTTGTAATGTATTTCACTATTTGTGGTACGTGAGTCGTTGTCTAAAGCGTGCGCATGCGTGCGCGAGTTGTGAGTGCGCGCTTAGAGTTATACTTATTATAAGATAAGCGCATTATAAATACCGTAATTATTATTATTTTTTTTAATATAATTTGGTGTCCATGTTTCGACTGCCCAACGCTAGGTGGTCATGTGCTATCTCCCCTTCTGGGAGGAAAACGAAATGTATAAATATCAAATGTTTTGCAGATTCGTATGCATGATAGTCTTGAGCATTAAATGACACATCATCAAATTTATACTGAAAACTTTTCTTGTCGAGGTAAATGTCACATAATTGGGCTATGTTTTTTTTAGAACTACCCGTATCTAAGTACAGTCATCCCCAATTCCCACACATTATATTTTACAGCAAGATTGAAATTGTACCGGCTGTGAGATTCTAGTTTCGTGAATATTTTTCTCAGTCTAGATGGCAAAGTGAAATGAAATAGTAACTAAGATTACGTCATGACAAATGACATGTTTCAAACCAATGACGCGTATGCACTGTGCCCTTATAGTAGGTAGGTCCGTCCATATACAAACAATGGATAACACCTGTACCGGAAAGCGATATTTAGCTCTTTGCATCGATCTGCTCTCAAATTATATCACGCATAACAAAAATAAAAAGATGGGCGAATAAAGCATCATCCGGACTACAGTTCTGTTATGTTTGTTTTCTTTTGGAAAGAAAGGTGTATTTGTAGCACCTCCGACCATAGAGCACGGGTATAAGTGTCAAAAACAAACTTGGTCAGCTGTCCGGAAGAGCCCCGCACAGAGCCGCGCTACAGTGGTTTTAGAAGAACTGTTTGCACAAATCCAAGATATAAAGTACAACGCTATATTTGGTATCGTTGAAAAGATCTTTTGCTGTCCTTTTTTATTTTTATTTTTTATTTTTATTTATTTATTTATTTAGTTTTGGTGCCTGGCGCGTGTTTGAATTCACGAGAAAACTGCATTCGATTTTCATGTAAAATTATCAACTTTTCGCTTATGTGATATTTGCCATGCACATGCGCCAGGTACCGATGAAACTTTCGCTCGATGTATCATCTGACCCGAGCGATGGAATCTTGGATTTGCACAGTGGTTTTGAAAATGACACCCCAACGAGCAAACACACCTTCCCAATGGCGCCCAAGATAGAATCTTCTTTCGTCAATGATGACGCAAACTTTGCTTTTTACTTGCAGAAATCATTGCGCAAGAACACAAATGTTTATGCTTAATGGTAGGCGAAGAAACTTTCAGCATTGTAAACTAAACATGATTGATAGAACTGATTATATCGATCCGCAGTATAATTTATACTGTGTGTAGTCGATTTCCAGCCTGAACTTCACGACCTTCACGTAGTATACATAATTTCTTTCGACCTAAATTACAAATTTGACAAGTCTAATCCTAATTAAATGAATGCCATATTTATTGCAATACTTCAGCGTTGCACTTGAATTTTTCCGAGACAAATATGTTTGATGGTTTCTTCTACAACAAGAACGATAACTCTTTGCCAGCCGAACCAAGCCAGCACGTAGGTCACAGTACATAAATTAATGAGATGGTTGAGGCAAAAAAAGACCGGTGTTTGTTAAAAATAAAAATTAAAACAATATTCTGTATGTTGGAATTTGCATGGAATCTCTTGACAGATGAGAAGAGACATATCTGGTGCTTTGATTCATACCAGCCTTGGCTTATCCAGCAAATTTGTGTTGGATTTTGCGCATGGGAAAAGTGCAGCAAGTGGGCGGTAGTGTTATTTAGGGGACTGAATAATTAATTATACGATGACTGGGACATATTAAGGCTAAGGCATTTTAACAGACGGGACTGAAGGGAAGGGATATGGTGGTCCAAGGCCTGTCAGCGGTATCGCATGCCATATTAACATAGTCCAGGAGCTGTTTAATGTAAGCGTGTCATTTGTCATTTTGTATCTGGAAAATTAGAAATTCATAAACATTTAGGAATTTTGCCCCCAAATTGCCTTGCTTGCAGTTTTATATGCATTTTTGCATGTTTTACGTCCCAACACGCTGTTTATCTACACTGCGGGCCATTTTTAGCGTGTTTGTTCGTGTTTTTTGTTTGTTTGTTTTTGTCTGACATGTAGTCATGATTCTGAACTTCGATATTGACGTTGATCATTGACCATGAAAGGGGTGGGCTTTGGGGTGTTCAGTTTGCTATATGCAGGAACAAATTAATGCTCACATTCAGTTACTGAAGTTATCAAAAAGGGTGGGTTGTGGGTAGTCGCTGTCACACACACACACACACACACACACACACACACACACACACACACACACACACACACACATAAACACACACACACACACACACACACACACACACATGGAGACAAAAGCCTTAGAGTGGGTTACCTACCATTTTATGTGAAAATGGGTTCCCATATTTCTATTTATTCTAGGGCTCTGGAATTGATGCGAATGTTTATAACTCACCTTATAACTAAGCTCTATAACTTAAAAATAAAATAGACATTTCTAGAAACAGAGCCACTAGATGGAGAAAAAATGGGTTTTTACCAATAAAGTGGGTGCCTCTCACACACAAACTGGCATTACAGTGAAAATGGGTGTCTCCACAACATTAGGCGTCTGTAATAAGGTCAAGTTCATGGAATACTTCTTTTTCAGATTCATTTTTTTTAATTTTTTCAACCTAATGTGTATGTATGCATTAACATTTTTAACATTGTATGGGGCAAAATTTAATGAACACTGGCCTGTAACCTTTCGATTATGATTTTTACAGAGGAAATCTTTTAAACATTGCTATTTTTTGTCCTTCTGAAGCAAAACAGTTTATCATGGCATTTATGTGAGAATCAACATAATGTATTCTGGAAATTAACGGACTTTTTTTTATGTACTCTGGAGTTTGAGACCAATAGCAACAGAGCATTAACCCTTATTATTCCGAATACACCAGTGTGTGCAACAAGTGTGACTAAAATAGTCCAAGGTGATGCCAGAATAGCTTGGCGCCTTTAACCGATCGGTTTAGAGCGTGTGCTTTCTGCACCTGTAATGGGCAACCTCTGAGAAAGAATCACGTGACCCTCGTTTGATTGCTGCAAAATAACATGAATAAAGAATAATCGCTTTCCCATATATGCAGTCCGGCAATAATGCATTCATCCTTATGCTAGCACCACGAAACATTACGCGATTTGGCAGATTTGAAAAATAGGTTTTTTTAATCCTCAATGGAGGTGATTTTGCGACATCTGCGTCGTTTGCGGCAGAAAGCACCGTCATAGTTGAAGTTTGAGAAATGAGCGCACTACATGTACAATAGACTTGATTCAGTGGTGACAAAAGCCTCCGCCTTCTCAACACAAAACTGGCGTTTTAGGGGAGGTAAAGAGCGCGGCTAAAAGTTAAAACCGTAAACGAAACTTTTTTTTTTTCGACTGCGATCACAATCTTCCGCGTGAACGTACGAGATCACACTACAAGAGCAGAAGCCAACCTGCGCATGCAGTTCTGATGCACAAGACCAGTCCGAGCGACCGGTCTGGTGCGAAAATAGCAACAATGGCGCCGCTGGTGCGTTTAACCTAGGAAGAGGGCGAGGTATATCAACTCAGCTAAGGTTTATGCTTCCTGTGACTTCTGAAACAATGCACAGTATGCAAAGTGTACTTTATAGTAACAAAAAAGTTACAGACATTTCCAAAATGATCCAGGCGTACATCAGATAAAAACAAGCTATGCACACTGAAGTAATAACACTCTTGTAATAAATCTTTATGTTGACAATGGGTTTCTTATCTTATTATTGTCTTTCGTCCCGACTGGTTGTACATTGCTGACCGTTCCCACTTTTTCAGGACGTGCCAGCACTGCTTATGAAAAAAAAATGAACAGAATATTGAATTATGTCGCCAGCCGGTGTAATACGCTAAATAAACCTAAGACCGTTTAGCAACACATATCCAAAATCAAGAGAAATACACAAAAAAGTTATTCAGACCAATAAGGTGACTGCCAATCGTGTAAAATGCAAAGAAGTACCCATCGGAGAAAGACACACGCTTAGAAAAGACGGTTACAACACAATTTATTAATATTTCGGGTAAATCCGCTTTGTCAAAACAAACAAACAGAGAGATCAGTCGCTATTTATCTTCATTCACAGAAGGAATGTGCCACAATCCTTCTGCGAATGAAAATAAGTTGCAATCTGCTTCCGTAACTGAGTAAATGTGAACATGGCTGGGTTTGACACTTGTGCTTGTAGCGCATGTTCCTTCAGAACATCATGGCCTCTGAAAGGCCTCTGACCAGAAGGCGTGGCAAAGATGTACTGGGAACCAGCGAGAGCAGGGCATACCTCATTTGACGGATTTTGTCCACAGTTGTCATCATCTTCTTCGTCAGCAAAATGTGAATACTCCTATTAAACTTGCCTCTGATTTCCACTCGCTGAAAATGATTCACCGTTTTGTTCTCAACCTCTGTGAGACCTTTCAAGATATCTTGATTGGTGATCGATTCAATCTTAGCATTCTGGAAGTCTGATACCTTCATTCTCCGAACTTCTCCCCCTCGTTTTCGGTTGAAAAGTGATACAACGCAAAATGTTGCTTTAACCACTGTCGGATAATCTTCCGAAACCATCCTTGTCTCAATAAGCCGTTGGACCTCCCTCACATCTTCACATTGATGGGATCAGCTTGGGTTTGTTCATGATCATTTTACTGACTGACTGGGCTGCTGTAGCTGACACACAATCATACCAGTCCCCGATGAAGACAGAGTCAAACCGCTGCGCCTCAGAGAGCTCCTGTCGCCACCTGTCATCTGATCCATGCCCAAGCTGTTTGGATGCCTGTAACTGTTTGATCTGTGAACATTTATTTTCAAAGCATGGCCTATGTGCATTGCGAGACTGCCTTGTTTGAACTGATGTGTCTCCTCATCAAATTCTGCTAGCTCTTCTACAGCCAGTACAACATGATCAAAGCTAGCTGAATTGATCACAACATTTAAACTTGCGATTTTCATTTCTGACCTCACTCTAAGAATCTTTAATAGTCGCCCTAACTCCCGCATCCTGTAGCTGATTTGTCCAGCCGTGTGTTCTTTAATGTCCCTGCGGTCAAATGATCTCTTTCCATACTCAAGAAGCAAGGGGTCAGTTCTGATGAGACGGCTTATCTCATCATCTCTCTGTCTGGCTAATTCCTTATGATAGAAGAAAACGTCAACGTCTAAGGGTATTGGAAGCATTAGCCTCCCACGTCATGCCGCCTCACCTCTTTTAGCGAACTGAAACCCTCCTGGTTTCTGACAACAACGTTTTGAGTGTACAGAGCACAGCTTTTTTTGAGAAGAGCCATTTGCAATGGCTACAGGCGAGAAGGTCGTCTACCTTACTAATCTTGGTGCGATACTTAGGAATCAAACATCCTGATTTCTTTTCAAGAACGGCAACATTATGCATGTAATCACCCTCATCTTGTAGTCTGATCCATGCTTGATGTCTTTGCATTGTCTCTTTTTTTCATCAACAAAATTTTAGCAACGTCTGCCGCATCTGCATGGACATCTTGTGAGTGCGTGCTCATTTTCAAGACAGGCTTGCTACACAATTTGCATGCATGTTTCTTGTCCCATTTGTACTTTCCTTTCCCTCTCTGCGACACGTACACACCTGTTTTTTTTCTGTAAGCGCTCTTTTCCCACAACCAACGTCATGTTCCTTCTGCCTATCCACATTCTCATTGCCACCCCATAATTCACCCCCTAACGCACACTGCGCCTTGCTGGTACTTGCTTCACTGCCACCCTGAACCTGCCACTTTGATAAAATCTAACATAGTCAATACAATACTGTCTGTGTCAGAGATCCCAGAGATTAATGGCGACACACCGTCTGAATCCTGTGAGCTCGAGCCAGGAACAAACTCCTCGTCATCACTGTCCTTGTATTGCGATGCGCTTGCACTCTTAGTCTCAGGTCCATCCCAGGCTCCATTTGCCAACTGGAAAAAGAAATAAATAAAAAGCTGCATTAGGACAGAAACAGCCCAATTTTGATTTAAGGGGGTTTGCACAAGAATAAAAAGAGTAATCCCATGTATGACCGATTTACATATGTGTGACCTCGGTGACGAGGGCTGGCCTCTGCAGCAGCAAAATCCATGTTTTCTGAAAATGTAAGCGGTTTTCACACATCTGTCAACCCCGCGTGACCCTTCGAGAGAGGCACTCAAATTGGTATGTTTACAAATGTCTTGCCTCAAAGTATCATTGGTCCACGCTTGAAGAATGTGGCCTGAATAGTCTCCGAGAAAATGCTACCGTTAAAGTTTACCATGGACGACGGACGGACGACCAGTGGCCCAGAACATAAACTCACTTTTGCTTCGCACGCGAGCCAATAAAATGAAGATGATCATAGAATCACTTACCAGTTTGTAATTGTGGGCATTCCGCTGCCGTCTATGCACCCTCCTACCAGACGCACCCTCTCCGGCAGAGGCTGCGCTATCTTGCTGAAGCTGACTAATTTTGCCAAGGGCCTTGGTCATGTGCCAGGAAGGGGCGTGCTTGTCCACTTCCATAGATCCCGATGGGTTTGGACATCCTGCTGCCATCTGGCGCTGGGTATGTGCAGAAAGTGTTGAGTGTGGCCCAAACAGTGCTGCAAACATGTCAAATGCAACCATGTAAATCGTTGACATTTTGAATCAGATATATACATAATTACTGCAGTACCCCCAGCCCCCTACGAACAATAACTGGAAATACAGTAAAAAGCGACACTTCAGTTGCACAATCCGAAAAACCTGTTCATGGAAGTCTGTTCTTCGAATTGCGAGGCAGTTGGCAGTTTTGTGTACGAGGATTTAAATACACACTGAAATCTGGCGCCATATGTGTGAAAAAGAGCGAGGGAGAGAAGAGAGAATTACGTCATATTTAGAATATTAGTGTCTGCCTGGTGACGGAGTTGCTTCTTTTACGTCACCGGCACTGTCTGAATTTCTCTAGAAGTGACGGTTTTTATGTCCCTTCTATTTATAGAATTGACTTTTTTAGGACGGGTCCCGGTGGGGTGAATTTAATAGCATGTCTATGATGTCAAAGGCGAGCAGGCTAAACCTCTAACAATTGAAGTAACAAGGTACAAATTACGTCATGTCTACTTACACTAACCTCGCTGCTGAACGTACATTTGGCGCGAAGCGCCGTATGTGCGTATGTATGTGCGTATGTATGCGAGATTTTGCATATAGCTAGTTTGGAGAATTCATTCAATGAGTTCGTTAGCAAGCTTTGTGCCCTTTCAACTTCTTTAGTAAAAATTAATTCTTTTCAGAAAAGAAATAAAACAGTACAAATCCTTTACTTCTATAGAAAGTCAGACAGTGCCGGTGAAGTAAAACTCTACTCCGTCACCACGGAGACATTGATATTCTAAACAAAGCTGGCTAACGAACTCATCCAATGTCTTTCTCCAAACTAGTTATAATTATGCAAAAGTTGAAGTAAATATAACAAAAATTACGGACTTTAATCTGGGTTAACTGACTTCCTATAAACGGTTGTCTATGTCGTCTGTGAGACATTCTATTAAATATACTCTAATGCTCTCTTAGCCACCCACTTAAGAAAGTATTTCGCCAAGTTTCAAGCTTGTGTGTGGAGAAATATCGGAGATTCTCTTGTTTACATGCATACGCACACACATACATACGCACATACATAAGCACATACTGCGCTTCGCGTCAAATGTGCGTTTAGCAGCGAGGTTAGCATAACTAGACATGACGTAATTATTATCTTGTTACTTCAATTGTTAGAGGTCTTGCCTGCCCGCCTTTGACATCATGGACATGCTATTAAATTCGCCCCACCGCGACCCGTCCTTAAAAGTCCCCTCTATAAAGAGAGGGGACTTCAAAATGGGTCGACGTACCTTATTGTAGAGCTCACTGACGCATTGGCAAATATGCAAATCTTTTTCAAGGAGATATTTCAAAATCAGAATCAGGTCAGAGACCCTTGATAGCTAGGACATGTCTCATACAAAAGGGATCTTGTGAGTTATGGTTCTTCCGATTTTGTACATATTTTCTGTCGTTTGGCGCCACGCCACGAGTCAACGTAAAATCACACTGTCGGGACAGCGAGCGCTATGCCTTGCTCTTGGACTACTTAGCTATACCACAACAAATATCAGTCAATGCCAGTTGACCTTATTCGTTTTCCTTTCAAGAAACTCCTCTAGTTTGTTACTATTGCTGTACAGTCGTAATCAAACATTACTCGCGACATGACCAATTTTCTATCTCCAATATATGCCTCAGATATACGCAGAGCATTTGTATATTTTTTACGTGGATGTGTAAGATGTGTTTTCAAATCTGAAAAAGCACAGGTATGCTTTAAGTCAGCATTCAAGACCTTGGTGTTAGAATCCTTCCTTTTCCAGCCTTTTCTATACTGAGGGTAAACGAAATGCGACATCATTCGAGTCGGCGGATAAACTGTTTCCGATGACTCGAAGAATGTCGCAATCACGTCAGTATATTAGGATATTGAAAAAGGGTTGTTCCTGTCTTTTGACCAAAATTTATTAGACAGGGGGAAAAAACCGAGATGAGTCGAAGAAGTATGAATAGCTCAGTCAGAAGTGAGAAAAACGTTATATTCGATCAGCAAGCACGGAATGCTATTTATGCTTCAAAAAAAAATGTTTATTTGTTGTGGAGATATTGGAGGGGGGAGGGGGGGGGGGGGCGCCATGCGCTCCATTCATATGTCGACGGACCTGTACTGTTGGAAGATGTAACTGACGTATAGTTTTTTTCTATTTTTCCAATTTCAGGAGCAGCCACTGGTAAGAACAATTGCATGCATGTATTTGTACACAAGTACACCCACTTCAACTCACACATACACACACACATACACACACACACACAGACAGACACACGCACCCACGCGCACACACATACACACATAGACACACAAACACACATGAGAGAGAGAGAGAGAGAGAGAGAGAGAGAGAGAGAGAGAGAGAGAGAGAGAGAGAGAGAGAGAGAGAGAGAGAGAGAGAGAGAGAGAGAGAGAGAGAGAGAGAGAGAGAGAGAGAGAGAGAGAGAGAGAGAGAGAGAGAGAGAGAGATGATGAAACTTTATTACATAACGGTAGAAGTTTTGACAGATACAAATACGTCATTTTTCAAACTTGCCGTTTCTAACGTTCTACAACATGAAATATAATGAAGACAAACAAAAAATATTTAACGCAAACAAAAAACATAACTAAATAAGTACAGACACACGCAGTACAGAAAATGATACTACTAAGGTAGCAATAAACAAATACAAAAAAGGAAATAACACTCCTCAGCACAAATTACATAGGAGAAAAATCATAGCACAGCAAAAACAAGCACAAAGTACCAAGAATCAAACATACATACACACACCTTTACAGCCGTGTAAATGCACGCACTAACATATATACATTTACATAACCTTTCATCAGAATGACAGGATAAAAATACTATATCTAAGCAGTTTCCATCAGGTATATGTGTAGTTTTGTTTTAAAGGAGGAAAGGTGGGTTAGTGGTTTTAAATGTTGAGGAAGTGAATTCTATAAAAGTGGTCCCGAAAAGGCTAGGCTTGATTTGAATAAGTCAATGCGAGGTAGTGGTAATCGAAGAGTATTGTTCCTCGAGGACCTTTCACACTGTCGTGGAGTAAATTTAGATGTTAGATACTGTGGAGCTTTCTTGGGGAAATTTTTAAACATAAGTATGCACTTGTTGTAAACGAGTTGTTGACGAAGGCCAAGAAGTTTGAGATTTTGCAGTTTTACAGCGGTAGGAATGGGTCTTATATCTACATGTTTAATGGCTCTTTTGTATAGTGAATTTAGTTTTTTGATATGCACATCACCGCTACCATCCGAAACAGTGGAGATGTAATCAACATGAGATTTAATGTGTGCATGAAAAAACATTTTTCGTGTATTTATGTCACTCACACTTCTCAAATGTGATAAAAGAAAAATATATTTTGATATTTTCTTACATATATTAGTCACATGTTTCTCCCAACTTAGTTGCTCATCTATACATATTCCAAGGAAGTTGCGTTCATGAACTTGTTCAATAGGTTGGCAATAAGACTGAGCGTTAGTGAAGGGGGGTGAAGTTGATGTTTTTGTCGTGAGGTGATTAACATGCTCTTCGTCTTATCAGGATGTAGTACCATGTGGTTTTTACAGCACCAATCAGAAACTTCGTCAAGACTGGATTGTAAACGACGACTAATATCATGACTGTTCTTACCAGGAACGTGAAGGCTTGTGTCGTCCGCAAAGAGATTACAATTAACGTTAGGGTCGGAAATATGTAAAGGAAGGTCATTTATGAAAAGTAAAAATAGGAGGGGTCCTAGAATTGATCCTTGAGGAACTCCAAATTTAACATGGCCTTGCCTAGAGTACTGACCATGGACGTATACTTTTTGCTTTCGGTCTTCCAAATAGGATCTGAGAAAGGTTATTGTAGTTTCGTCCATGTGGTATATTGTAAGCTTATGTAAGAGAATCTCATGGTCCACAAGATCAAAAGCTTTTTTAAGATCTAGGAAAACTGCTCCCGACATTAAATTTTTATTAATTGACTCTAGCCAGCAATCTACAATATGTGTGAGTGATGACTGGCATGAATGGGTCGGGCGAAAACCGGACTGATGAATGTTTAGTAAATTACCCTTCTCAAGGAAATTAAGAAGATGCTTGTGAATGTGCCGCTCTAATGGCTTTGACAAGGCTGAGAGCAAAGAGATCGGTCGGTAATTATGAATATCTTCAAGGTTTTTAGTTTTGGGGATCGGAACTACCTTTGCTTGCTTCAGGACTGAAGGAAAATAACTTTTATTTATACAGATTATACAGATTAAAAATGTATGTAAGGGATTGTATTGTGTAAGGCAACGACAATTTTAGTGATTGGTTATCAATATCATCAATCCCTCTACTTTTCTTATTCGGCATGTCAGAAATATACTTAGCGATTTCTGCTATTGATATATTAGGAATTACGAATTTTTGTGTTATATTTGTTGCTTCGCTGAAAGATCTCAGAAGACTTGAGATACTATATTGCGTACTGATATTTGATGCCGATTGGGCTAGATTTTCAGCGGCTGATAGAAAATATTTGTTAAATTTGTCTGACGTTAAATGAGATGGTATTTCTGGGGCTGCTTTTCCTTTAGTAATAGCATTTAGTGCTCTCCAAATGGATGCTGTGTCACGGTTTTCTGAGATCATTTGATTGAAGAATGCTTTTTTTTTGCATCCCTTACCAGATATTTTACTTGATTACGTTGTTTTTTGTAGTCATCAAAGCGTTTTTCTTTTCTAAGTTTGTCTCTGAGCGACATAGCATTTTTAATGTCCAATGTTAACCAGGGCGGCATGGTAGTATGTTTAACGCGTTTTACCCTGAGGGGCGCGTGCTTGTTAAGGACTCCGAGGAACAGACTCATCCAGCAAGACAAGGCATTGTCAGGGCAAGTGTGGCAGTATATATCATCAAAGGGTGTATTGTGCAAATCGTGCATGAATTTATCCCTATCAAATTTTTTATAAGAACGATACATTATAGTTGTGTGTTTGTTTTTCTTTGGCCTATCAAGCTTCAGAGCAATTGTACAACATACCGGGTTATGATCACTAATGGCTAAGGTCGGGACATTCGCACTAGTTATTCTGTCCTTGTTGGTAACATAAATATGATCAATGAGCGTTGATGATGTAGATGTGATTCTAGTTTGTGCTTTAATTATTTGTGTCAAACCAAATAGCGATGTGGTCATGGTCCATGCTGCATTTGATCCCTTAGGTCTAGATAGGTCGATGTTGAAATCACCTAGGAGAAATATGTCACATTTGCTCCGACTTGCCTTGTCCATCAAAGCTGTAAACTCATCAAACCAATCCCAGCCGGCTGCCGGATTTCTATAGACAAAGCCGATTAGTATAGGTGATGACTGTGGTGTTTTTAACTCGAGCCACATACACTCCACTTTGGTAAATTCGAGGTCTAGACGCCGCTTGGCGTAGCTAGATACAGACGTATGCATGTAAATCGCTAGCCCTGTGTGTTGAGGCAAATCGGCATCTTTACGAAATATTTTATAGTTAGGAATAGAGATGGAAGCATTTCTGATTTTGTTCTTAACTCTTGATTCAGAAACACCAAAAATGTGGAAGTGTTCGGGCTGGTTCAAAACGAGAGAGAGAGAGAGAGAGAGAATGACAGAGGCATTATTTATAAGGCTTGTAAAGAAGAGGGTGGGTGGGTGGGTGGGGGGGTGTACATACACATTATACTCGCACATTCCTCTGTCTGTCTGTCTCTGTCTGTCTCTGTCTCTCTGTCTCTGTCTCTGTCTCTGTCTCTCTCTCTCTCTCTCTCTCTCTCTCTCTCTCTCTCTCTCTGGCCGTTGAGGTGAGCGGTCGATCTTTAGCGGAGCTCCGCTGTGCAGCCAACCGTGACATATAGCAGTGGAGTACTGTGCTTCTTCTTGGATATACCATCATGTATGTGGATGTGTCTTGATCCCGGTGTATTGGTGTGTTGGTTAGCCATCCTTACATTTATAATGATCTTGCTGGGATCTGCTGGAGAGTTGTGTTGTGTTTGTGAATTGTGAAATGGACACATTACTACCTTGCTAACTCTTCCAGCGCGAACTTTCTCGAAGGGCGACCCAGTGGCAGGATGTACCATCTACTGTGATTTTTGCCTGGACTTATTTGTGTGTGCTAGTTACCTTACACGGACCGCAAAAGAGCATTTTAATGATGCCCTGATACTTTTCCAGGTACTTTTGTGAGGTACTTTATTGAGACTTTATATATTTCACAATTTTATTATGATTTAAAATTTTAACTGAACTCAACTACATATTAGATACCAGCACTTTTCAAGCCATGAAGCAGTGTTTCTGTGTTGACTGAGTAGCTGGCGCCAGCCAGTCTGCAGACCTGGCACCTGTGACTTAATTCCCTTCGCTTTCACCCCACCCTCCACCCCCGGCCCTCTTTTTGGGTGGGCCGAGAGATCATCCTCCCCTTACGTGTGAGTGCCGCCCCGCTGGCCACTTGGCCTAATCCTCTTTGCCTCAGCACCCTCGCATTGTGATCGAGGATGGCTTGTTCTCTTCTCGGCTATCCTTGGCACCCCTGGGGCTAGTCGGCAGGTGTCAGCATACATCTTGGCATCTCCATGTTTGACGAGCTTAGTGATGACATCACCCCTCCATCCCTCCCATGAACGTCCCGCTCATCATGTTCAACCCCCGCATCACACGCGCCGCCGCCAAGACCCCATGCAATTCTACACTTCAGAAGATAAACGCAACTGAGGACCCGATACAAAAGAACTTCGAGACAGACTGTACCCGTGTCTTCTTGTGGAGATTAGCCCTGCATGAAAGGTACGTCAAACACCCCCTGCCCCCTGGCTACAGAGCCGAATGGATCGACCAAGACAGAAGTAGACTCCCCCCTCCTTCCCCCGTACCATGATGCTCTACACAGTACACTAGTACGAGTCTATAGGAGTTCAGGCAAGAAACTCGCTGTTGCCATCACTGTTTTCTATACCGCCTGTCTTATCAGAGCCCAGGGAGCTCGCTGCCATGATTGGATAGACAAAGAATTTCAACCGCTCAAAGACTGTGTTGAAAAGATGTTGTCTTCCCAGCAATCCTCATCTCTACCACCCCTTGGCGGTCAGCTGGCGCTGTCACCTCCCTCCCCCGGCACATCTGACGAGTCTCTTCAGGACAATAATTCCTCAATTCCACTCAAAAGTGATGTAACCAGCGTCATACCACCCTTGGACGTGACCACATCCCCACCCCGCCCACCGGCTGACCCCACCCAGCATGACCCGCCCGTCACGCTCAGCTGCACAGAGGTTGGTGGAGCCACCGCTGCGAACAGTGACAACTCTACTGGGCAGGATCAGGCCACGCCCACCTGTCACTCTCTGTCCTTCTGACCCGACCACCACTCTCCCACCACCTGTCTTTCGACCCAATCAGACGACGAGAAAATCTTCGCAAGTGATCCGTCTGCCTTTCCACCGATTGCTGTTACCTCGCTACCTCCCCAACAACCCCTTCCCCTCGCCCAGTTAGCCACCCTGCCAGCTCTCCTGTGTCAGTTTCAGCAGAAAATGGAGGCTTCGGCGGCTAACATCAAAGAACTCCAGTCGGAACTTTCTTCAGTGAAGACCGAACTGGCAAGTGTAAAGGCGCACTGTGTCACCTTGCAACAACAACAGAGCGCTCTTGACGCCCAAGTGCAAGACAATGAGGTTAAGAGGAAACATGGCCTCTCTGTGGTGGAAAAAGACCTGACCAGGGTTGAACAGTCAACGTGCGCTGATTTGCAGAAAGTACAGTGGAGCAGGAAGCTATCACCAAACAGGTTTCAAAACTTGCTGCTGCCAGAGACACACAGAGCGCCATGATCGGTACCCTGAAAAAACAAGTAGGAGCACTTGGCCAGGTAACACCTTCCCAAGAAACAGTGAAACCAGCCCTAGCCTCCACGTGGGCGCTCCCCCCTCCCCCGGCCACCCCGTCCCCGGCCACCAGTCACTCAGGGAACACCCCAGACCCTGACTCTCGCCAGTCTGTTAGCCCCCTGCATACTCAACAGCAGGATAATTATGTGCCTCGCCACTCGTCGTTCAGCATCGAAACCCACAACCGCTTCGCTCCCCTTGACACACAGCTAAGTGACAGCAAGGCCGCGCGTGACACTGACCACAAATCTGACAGCTCTACTCCCGGTTCGACCAACGCCGTGAACACCAAGCTGCTGACACCTTATGAAAAGCTGTGCCAATCAAAGGTGAACCCGCAGTCGCACGCTCTACTCCTCGGCGACTCAGTCATCAGGCTCATCGATGACCGGAAAATGTCAGCTCCGGATTTTACAGTTCAGAACATGGCGGTGTCAGGTCTGTCTGTCAGCGACCTCATCAAGTGGCTTGACACCCGCCAGCCTGTCCGACATGTACACCACGTCACCTTTCATGTCGGAATCAACAGCTGCCGCAACTTGAATGTTCCGGTCGCATGCAACACGTGGCTGCAGCTCATCGATCTGCTGGCCACCAAGTTCCCGCAGGCCACTCTACAGGCGTCCACCATCATGCCGCCCTTTGGTCAACGCCACCCCCTGTTTGCAGCCGCCGCTAAATCCAATGACAACCTCCACGCGGCCTGCAGGAAGGCTGATATTGCCATCGTGGACCACACCGCCACCTTTCTGACCAAAAACCACGCCCCCCGCCAGGACCTCTACCGGGACGGTGACAGAATGCACTCCAGCGCTGAAGGCACAAAACGTCTGGCCCTCAATATACGCTACGGTGAATACCGGCCCTACGTAGCTCCACGAGATCATGCCAACTTCAACTCTGCACCCGGTTACCTGGCACGCAAACCCCATGGCTCTGACATGACTGGAGGGCCCCCGGCCCGCCTGGCACGTCATGGCCACGGGGTGCGACCTACTCAGGTTAACAACTCAGAGTTGACTCGGCCTCTTCAGCCAGTGCCGCCGAAACTCGGCCAGCAGCCTGTCGACCCTTCGTCCCCGAACCCACGAGGTCAGGCGGAACAGCAGTCACCGATGTTCCAGACAACTGACTTTCCGCCTCTTGTGACTTCATCTGCCGGAACGGCCCAGACCTCAGCTGCTAATGCCTGGGCCCCCACTGCTAGTTGTGACAACCAAATTCCCATTGAATTAGTAATGCAAATTGCGAAACTTCTTTTCACTGCTAGACAGTGTACATCACATGAAAACAAATAATTAATTCTCATTATATAAAAAAAGATTGATGTCTGATGGGCGCCACATTCCGACCCGTTGCCTGAATGGTCCTTGCTGGTGTGTGTATTTTGATTGTTTTCCACAGCCTTCTTTGGCACTGACCGGGGAGGGTTGTGGGAGACGCTCGGGTTGCGCCGGTACGGGCTGTCCTGGCTCCGGGTCTGACTGTTGTTCCTGTCATATATCAACCCGAATGAGATTATTCATACAGGACTGATGTCATCCAAATGCTCAAATTTATGATTATCAATTAATTAGTACTACAGAACTCTATTGCTGTCGTAACTGTGAAACGTGTGTAGTTTTGATTGCGACGTAGAACCGCTATCAAGTCTATATCCTTCAATATTGACGCTATACTCAAAGCGATTTTAAACTCATTAAAATTTTTGTACCTGAGAAATCGGTGACTTACTGCATGTATAGATTCGTGTACGTTTTTCTGACATAGCTAACGTGTCTAATGTGTGAAGTCACGACGGAGTCTCAACCACGTTTAGTTCGTATTTGTTGTGTGATAGACCGTAACAGATCAGAGACACCCAGTGCGTGCGTCTCTTAGTGCGACGATTAGTCGCGATACAATCACACAACATAATCCTGTTACTAAGAGGTTCAGGATTAGCACTTGATACCTGATGACTGATCAGTGTGTGATGACTGGCTTAGTGGTCAATGTTGATAGACACACCCGCGTACAATTCTCATCGGAATGTGCGTATAATTATGACAATTGCAGCGCTCTGTGACTTTACAAACTGTGTTAACCTGTGTATTGAACAAGAGTGCACAACTTAGTCGCTATTAAAGTGATTCTTATCACTGACTGTGGCGGTAGCAAAGAATAAGATTACTTTGGTACGCTTCATCGCGTTTTGTTTTTAGCAAACAGTACGTTGCACACGCAGAGACCTATATCTGCAGACTTTTTTCATTTACATCTACGATCCGCTATCTTTTTCTTCCTTTTTTTTATCTTTCGCGCATGTTTCAGTGCTGTATTTTGACCACTTATCTGCATGCCACATTGTGACACTTTGTTATTGTTGTTTAAACTGTCATTTAGTTTGTTAGTATATTTTAAACTAGTATTTAGTTGCGAAGTTACCTGACATGTTTACTAGTGTCAGCGATCATTTGCTTAGAATAGGTCACCTCAATGTATATCACCTTTGCAGCAAAATATCAGATGTTACAGTACTACTCAACCAACCCTCCCCATATCATATATTTGGCTTTACAGAAAGTAGGTTGACAGAGAATATAAGTAACCAAGCTATCACCATACAAAATTTCTCCATTCATAGGCGAGATGCTTCAGTGCCTGATCATACTGGCATTTGTGCTTATGTTCACAATACTATTGCTAACAACGTAACACGACGATGTGACCTGGAATCCACCCATGTGGAAAGCCTGCGGCTTGAGATAAAAGCAACCGCCAAGTCAACCCCGACCTTCGTATGTTTTATTTACAGAAACCCCGCAGCTACAGTGTCCTGGCAAGATGATTTTGTTGTAATGGTTGACAAAGTACAAAACTCCAAGGGTGATATACATATACTCGATGATTTTAATGTTGATTTATTGAAACCTGGCAACACGTCATGGAGATCCATGATAACATTCTTAGGCCTTACACAAGTAGTTCAGTCACCCACCAGGGTCACTGCTACTTCATCCACATTAATTGACCATGTTTATACAACCAACGACAGTGCCCTTAGCAATGTCTATATACCCAGCACCTCTGTCAGTGATCATTTTCCTATTTGTTTTTCATTATCTGCGAAGTTGCCAAAGAAACCTCATAAGGAGCATATAACCATTCTCTACAGATCATTAAAAAAAATTAATCAAGATGATTTTTACATGAACTTTCCCAAACACCATTTTCCGATGTGTATAACTATAACGATCCCAATGTAGCGCTGTCCCACTGGTATAAGTTGTTCCTCGGTGTTCTTGACAGACATGCCCCGAGGCGCACTAAGCGTGTTAAACATCCCACTGTGCCTGAGTGGCTACGGATGAGATTAAAACTGCGATGGAACTAAGAGATCTATTGAAACAACAAAAGAAATTTGACGAGTACAAAAAACAGCGAAACCTAGTTAAATCATTAGTACGTAAAGCACAGAGGCAGTATGCTGAAAAGATTATTGCGGGCGGCAAAGACATACGCAGCGTGTGGCAGGTGATTAACACATTTACTAAAGGACAATCTAGCAAATCAACGACTGTCCCCCCGCACCTCACAGCTGATGTATTTAATGAACACTTTCTTAACATTGCTAAAACCCTGTCACAGACGAACACCAGTGAGCCAGGTGAATACGTATGTTCAGAACAATTGAAACAGCACAGTCAGATAAACGCCGGCAATACTTTCTCAGTTCCCCTAATGACCTTCCTTGATGTAGGAAAATCTATAACCAACATGAAAAGTAAAACATCTTGTGGTGTAGACGGTATTAGCAGTAAAATCCTGAAAATTGCGCTCCCTTATATTGTGGAATCATTAACCTTTATATATAACCGTTCGATTCAAAAGAGCATGTTTCCCGATGAATTGAAAATAGCAACAGTTACTCCTCTACCGAAAAGCAAAGATCTGAGCGACCCAAATGAGTACAGACCTATTTCAATCTTATCAGCAGTGTCCAAACCACTTGAAAAGCATATACATAATCATTTACTTCAATTCCTGGAGAAAAACCACCTTATTAGTACTGCACAATCAGCTTTTCGGCCCAAACATCCGTGTCAGACAGCCTTAACTCTCATAACCCACAAATGGCTTACTGCCATAAATGAGTCCAAACTTTCAGGTGTAGTATTTCTAGATCTTAAAAAAGCCTTCGATCTCATTAACCACTCAATCTTACTAAAGAAGTTACCTTTATATCACATTGACTCAAATGCAGTCACTTTTCTCTCCTCCTATCTCTTAGACAGAACGCAGAAAGTGTTCTTGAATGGTAAATACTCAGCGAAAGGACTGGTGACCCATGGTGTTCCTCAGGGATCCATCCTAGGACCGTTATTATTCAACATCTTTATAAATGACCTTCCACTGTCAATATCACACCCCGACACAAACTGTGAACTATTTACTGACGATACATCATTACATGTATCTGATAAAAATGTTTCAACCGTGAGCGCTGTCCTCCAACATAGTTTAGATGAAGTGTCAACTTGGTGTGAAGAAAATCATATGATTATTAGTATTCCTAAAACGAAACGTATGTTGGTGACAACACGCCAAAAGCATCAACGTGGTTTGCAACCCCTTGAGCTGTCCCTTCACTCTCAGCCCATAGAGTAAGTGTCAAAAGATCGTTTGTTAGGAGTGACAGTCGACGAACAGCTCAGCTGGGAGCCGCACATAGAAACTGCCTGTAAAACTATTTCAAAGAATCTATTTTTATTATCCAAATTAAGTCGTATAGTTGACATTGATGCTCGAAAACTATTCTTTAACGCACACATCAAGACACATTATAATTATGCTTCCAATATCTGGGACGGCTGTGGAGACATTCATTTGAAAAAAATTAATTCCCTTTACCGGCGAGGTATTAAGCTTATTCTTCCTGGTTCGTCCCCTACTGATGAAAGACTGAAGGCCCTTAATATTCTACCACTCAGTAAACAATTGGAACTTAATAGATGCTTGCTTGTGCAAAAAAATTCTAAACAATGCCGCCCCTCCCTATCTCCGTGAGCTGTTTTCCCACACGAATAGAGAGAACACGAGGAACAGCTTACTCCATCTCCCAAAACCGATAATCGATATCTTCAAATCTAGCATATCATTTTCCGGTGCTAAGTCATGGAATAACTTGCCCTCGAATTTAAAGTCTATTTCAAAGTTATCTATCTTCAGAGCTCGCGTCCATAAATATTTGCTGTCGATGTGAATGTCCTATTTTTCTGTTTAGTATGTTGCTCCAGCACAGCAGATTGCTGCAGATTATGTAATAGTTTGACTGTATTAACATGTCAGGCTGATACACGTACATATATTGTTTTAATTCTTTTTGTATTTTTTTTCTTTCTTTCTGATGGTGGGGGGTGGGGGGGGGGTATGGGTACTTATATATATTTTATCTTTTGCTGTATCGTCTTATGTATTTTTATGTGTAGAGTAGCAGGACAGTTTGGAAGATAGGCATTGCTATGCCTAAAACTTTTTATCCTGAATAAAAACGTTTCATCATCTCTCTCTCTCTCTCTCTCTCTCTCTCTCTCTCTCTCTCTCTCTCTCTCTCTCTCTCTCTCTCTCTCCCGCCGTGAGATGGCCTTAGTCGCCTGCTCGGCGTTAAACCCAAATAACTAACTCTCTCTCTCTCTCTCTCTCTCTCTCTCTCTCTCTCTCTCTCTCTCTCTCTCTTTTCCTTAGACTTCTATCCATGCACATTTGAAAACTATTACCTCACCAGGAAGTTTTAAAACAAAACTTTTTGATTATCTGAGTCAAACTTAGTACTTTTCTCATGTACTGTAATATTTCCTGTACCTCATGTATTTCATACAGATGGTTTTTATATGTGTGCGCGCATGTGTGTGCTCGTGTCTGTTTGTGCGTGTGGGTGTATGTGTGAGCGGCGAGCGTGCGTGTGTGCATGTGTGTGTGATGAGGGTTATTATTTTTTTCTGTATATAATGATGTTATTGGCTTTTGTATGTAAATATATATTTTTATAGTTTCCCTTTTTTATTTTTGTTTTATATTTTTTACAATTATTTTTTATTTATCCTGTACATGTTAGCAACGGCAAGTTTGTAAAATGACGATTTGTTTCTGTCAAAACTTTTTACCGTTGAAAAATAAAGTTTCATCATCATCATCATCATCACCATCACCATCACCATCACCATCATCATCATCATCATCATCATCATCATCATCATCATCTCTCTCTCTCTCTCTCTCTCTCTCTCTCTCTCTCTCTCTCTCTCTCTCTCTCTCTCTCTCTCTCTCTCTCTCTCTCTCTCTCTCTCTTGATGGAGTGCCGATAACAGGTCGGATGTCAGAACGAGACCCGAATCAAAATGCCCGAGGTGTCAGCCGAGAACATTTTGATTCGGTTCAAGTAATCACATCTGTCTGTTATCGGCACTATATCAAGCAAAATGTTGCTCAGTATTATACCCAGTCCAAAACAAAACTTTACGTTGAGTCCTTTGGTTTGAAGCTGAGTGCCGCCGTTGTTACTGAAGTGGTCAATTTTGTCATATTTACGCATCAAACTACCCCGTTTGAGACTGTCAAGGAAAATGTACTTCGCGTTAATTCACGCAGGCATGCATCTACTAAGTACAAATGGGTGCCTTCGCAGCCGAGCACAATTCGACAAATGACACTTTTTAGATTTACGCCCCGGGTATTTTAAAGCTGTGCAGATTTTCACTGGTTATATTTACGTCTTGTTGTATTGTTCTGGTCAGATTTTCGCTCAAACATAGCGAATTGTATCCCTTGAGCGCCTTTAATAGTGACACTGTGTATACTGAGCCTGTGTGTACGTCACCGGCGTGTACTAAAAAAATATCGTCACCGCAATACTTCATAAAGTCACCGTCTAGTGTCTGCAAACAAAATAAAAGTCTGCAGTTGACGTCCTACTTTACTGGTGTCTGCAAAGAAAGTGAAAAACACACACATAGGAGGAACGAAACTTCATGGTCCAACCAAATGTATGCTTCAAAAGTTCAGAACCGAGGAAATTTGACACTCCTACACACGTTTCATCGCACACGCTTCATCATCGCACGCGTCAGATCGTTGATATACCAGGATAAGTGGTATTAGATTTGACCACAGACATACATAACTATGTCTGTTTATGAACCTGGATATGATACTTGCGATGTGAGTTCGTCCATGTCCGTATAGTGACCTATGGTGTGTACCACGCATCTGGAATGTCGTCGTTTGCCTATCTATACAGCAGCGCGTTTTGTTGAGTAAATTCTACTTGTAACTGAGTCATTATTTGGTACTGGTCACAAAAGGGAGAAATTGTGGCACAAAATTAAAACTTAATCAAAGTTTATGTAATGCATTCTGCTGCATGTTGTATCAATCTACTTTCAGAATTAATTAGACACAAATCTTGGGGTCAAGTTGCTTGACATAACATTGAAGTTAGTCGTCAGCCCACCAGAAGAAGTTTGTAACGTTTCACTGTGACGCCGATGTGCAGATAAAAGAGACATAATCAGAATAACTTCTTTTAAGCTTTGAAACTGAAAACGAAATTTTTGGTCATCATCTGTAGCCTCAATATACTGGGCCCGCATGCATGTCACGCCATTAGCCGTGGTAATGAGCCATTTTGGTTAATGGTCACAAATCTTCCATTTAACGGAATGCATGACCCATTTTAACTGCCTAATGATTCATTAAATTTAATGCCACTGTACCCCACCATTAGCGATCCTAATGCCAATAGTGTGCGGTGGTGGTGAAAAGCCGGTAAGATGCACGGGAATCTCGTGCTTGGGTGGCTATTCAGTTCTCCTTGTGTGTCTGCCCAAGGACGATAAAAGATAGTTGGTCAATAATATTCGTGAAAAGCGAGATTTTCATAGTAGCTGTTTGTCATATGGGCCCCAGTGTTTTGTGTGCAACGCAGAGGCTATACGCCTCAAGTTTCACACTTCCGACATCTTACAGACATCTTAAAAAGAAAGAAAGAAAGAAAAAAGACAAAGATATCAGTGCTAAATTTTAGCAGAGCCGAGTTCATAACTTGTACAACGGCTGTACAACTAAGTGGGCAGTCGAAAACAGCGCTTTCTCTATTTCTCTGTTGTAGGCGGACGGTTAGTCAGTGCGCGCACTCAGAGCATGGACCGGACCCAACCACTCAACATAGCCATCTGGAACTGATACCCCTACGAAAACGCGTAACAAGAAACCGGGCCCATGTGTAAAGCACGAACTGCGCATGTGCCCACTAGTCAAAGCGGAAGGGATTCCCTCCAGTCTAAACATAGAGTAGCCCTTAACTAATGGCACGGTTTTTTGACAACGTGCATTTCAATATTAGAGTCCGTACAAATGGTCCATTTACAAATGACCGTTTAGTCCTAATTGACCCTTACTTTTAACGATGCAATGTGCATATCGTAGTCGTATGACACTGAAACGTTAGAAACTGTTTCCTCAAGGTCTGCCACTTCCATGTTTTCCTTTGTTTTCTCATTTAACACATTTTTTTGCAATTATTATTATCAATATTTTTTTTTGGGGGGCGCATGCTTGTTATCAATTATCACCATGTCAGTTGGGAAATTTGGACGTTTAGGTAACGTGAGTTACCGCGTTCCACGTAACACCGTGTAAACGTGACACCGTGACAAGATGACGATGCAAGATGGTAAAACCTAACTCATTTTTGAACAATATCGAAAAAAAAGCGACAATGATGAACGATAGTATAAGCTCATTATCACCATCATGATTATCGTCTTCGTCATCACCGTCGTTATCATCACTAGTGTTTTATGAATGTTAACAGTTACATGTGTTCCCTGTCACAGCTCCTGCACCACCCAACTTTGACCCTACAGGTAAGAACGTTTAACCGTATTCTCTCGAAGGCAGGAAATAGTGTGTTTCACACACAAAAAAGGGAAATACAGTGAATGGCCGAATTAACGAAAGAAAGAAAGTGTGAACGGCTCAACGGAATGGCTCCTTTGGCTCACGCGCAAAGCAAAAGTGAGTCTATGTTCTGGGCCAGTGGTCGTCCGCCCGTCGTCTGTCTTCCGTCGTCGGTCCGCCATGGCCCGTCGTTCGTGGTAAATTTTAACCTTGGCATTTTCACAGAGACTATTTAAACTAAGCCTATTCTTCAAAGTTGACCCAAGGATACTTTGTGGCAAAACCTTTCAAAACATACCCATTTGAGTGACCTCTCACAAAAGACAAGGTCACTAAGATCAGGAAATAGGTCAAAAATAGCTATATTTTGACGAAAGTTATGTTTTCTCAAATACTATTCACAATTTCACATACAAACTTGGTACAAAGATACTTGATTGTAGATCTTTCTATGCATACTAATTTCCTTGACCCCTCGGAAAGGTCAAGGGGCACACGAGCTCAGGAAATACGTCCAAAATAGCAATATTTTGACAAATGAGGGTTGTTTTTCTAAAATATAATTCACAACTTCAAACCTAAGATTGGTACAGAGATACCTGATAGTAATAACTGTCTGTGCATGTTAATTTGGATGTCTACTCGGAAAGGTTAAGGGTCACAAAATGTGTTTAAAATGCCAACTTTGACAGAATGGTAGGTATTATCAACATTCTTGCAAACTTTTCAATCAAATTTGGCACAAAGGTAGCTAATAATAAGACCTTATGTATACTAATTTAGTCGACGCATTGCAAAGGTCAAGGGTCACGGGGGTTTCAGATATGTGTGAAAACTGATTACAATTTGAGAAAACATGATTTTTGTTGGTGCAGAAGCCACCCTTTTACTTATTGTAACACATATGGAGATAGATGGGTCATACAAGTGAACCATAACGGCTTTGCCTTTTTGTATGTTTGGGTGATTTTTTTCTTTCTTCCTTTCTTATTCCCCCCCCCACCCCCCACCCCCCACCCCCGCTCAAGTGCAAAGCAAAAGCGAGTCTATGATAGGTGTGAAAACTGATTACAATTTGAGAAAACATGATTTTTGCTGGTGCAGAAGCCACCCTTTTACTTATTGTAACACATATGGAGATGGATGGGTCATACAAGTGAACTATAACGGCTTTGCCTTTTTGTATGTTTGGGTGATTTTTTTCTTTCTTCCTTTCTTATCCCCCCTGCCCCCCCCCCCCCCCCCCCCCATCTCCTGCTCAAGTGCAAAGCAAAAGCGAGTCTATGATCTGGTCCGTCTGTCGTTCGTCCGTTTTGTCCATCGTCTGTCATCTATCGTCCCTGGTAAAACTTTAACGTTGGCATTTTATCAGGGACAACTCAAGCCACAGTCTTCAAACGTGGCCCAAGGATATTCTGTGGCAAGACCTCGCTAAACATACCAATTTGAGTGACCTCTCACAAAGGTCAAGGTCACAGGGCGTCAGTGATTAAGTAAAAAATAGCTATATTTTCACATAATTTCTTTTTTCTCAAATACTATTCAACTTCAAACCCAAACTTAGTACAAGGATACCTGATGGGAAGACAGATAAATATACTGGGCCTCCTGAGAATCACATATGTTCTATTGTCGAGCAGATACCCTAAAACTATTCAATTGTAATTACAAAAGCCAACAACTCTAACAGCTCTAACATAACCCCCACCTCACTCGCTAAGACACCGTATTTTAAAATATACAAGGGCTCCTGAGAATCACATCTCCGGCCCTCACAGGCGTGCTTTCAAAATAATGATTAATGATTATTGGCTTTCTTGTCATGCTGGCAAAAGCTTTTAATGTGTCTGGTATAATAGGTTATCAATAACCCGATGTTGGCAAAGCACCCGCCAATAATTGATTTTTACCAAATAACAGTCCACTGATCAAGTGGGAGCTAAGTGAAATTGTATACCCCTGATATCTGGCTACCACATACTGAGTACATAAAAAAAACATGGGGTTTTACAAGAGGCTAAGATCCTCAGGAGCAAGTACCCCACAGGTTTACTCCAGATCCTTATGAGCTGACACATGGACAGATTCTCAAGAGCCTGACTCTGTTTTTACATGGTTTCTGTCAACTATACTGTTACGTCTCTCTTTGTGAGTAAAATATTGAGGCTTAACGGCATACATTTGGCACGCGTCATGGCATAACCTAACGTTCCAATTCACTCTCACACTCCCTCGCACTCCCCATAAAGTGTGTCGAGTTGAGGTTAATTGGGTCACTTGATGACCCTTTTGTTGTTTGACGACACATTTGTCATTAATTTGTCGATTTGTCAAACGGCGATGAGTTTGTCAAATAGTGGTAAGTTTATCATTCTGGTGATAAGTTTGTCATCAGGTCTATTTAAAAAAATATTCTCGTGTGGCCCAGACTGGCACGCCTATCAATAAGTTTTCCACGCTTTCTCTGCAGTGCGGAGTCAACACAACTTGTCAACACGACAAGTAAAAATCAATCAGCGGCCATACTGCACTATACATAGGCACCCGATAACACACCTACAAAACAGATAAGATACTAACTTTTTCCAGTAAACACTCTAGTTGTGCAAAAAAATCAGATGCCTGTTTTATTCGTCGGCTAATGCAGGGTGTCAATCAATAAAGTTGCCCATAGCAAAATACTGCTGGCCTGGCTACAATGCTTTTAACTCGATGTTGGCACGGTAATTGATTGTAGCTCTGTGGGCATCAAATAGACAGGCATGCGTGGTGTTTTATCTCTCTGTGTGTTAGACTGCCTGGGTTTTGTCTGCTGTTCTTACACTCTTTCTATAAGCGTTACAGTACTCAGTGCCAGTCTTTTCAAGAAATCTTGATTAAAACAGGATGGCGCCTGTAAGATGTGTTTCGCTAGCAAGGAATAAAGTAATAAAAATTTGAGATTGTGGAAAAAGATTGGCAGTTTGTATGTCTTGGGATCTATTTTAAATTTTAAGTTACATGCACCATGTGCAGCACCTCTGTAACGCCAAGTTATGTGGTCATGATCACAAACTTTATCATGTAGAGGCTGTTCACAAATCCAACACATCACAGCTGTATCAAAATTTAGTTCATCCTCTTCTGTCATCATCAAAGGCATCTGACAGTTTTCTAAATAATGTACTACACTACTATGCAGTTGTCTCATTTCTGTTAAAAACTCAGCTGCTGCATTTTCACCCCTGTAAATAACAGGTTCGGTATGCTCACCATCTGACCAAACAATCCGAAACAACACACCACTTGGTCACTCAATTTTACTGTCTTTGGTAATGATTCTGGAACAGGACCGTCATATGGTACAACCAGTGACTCAAAATCAGCATACACTACAAACGACAGCTTTTGCTGATTCCCATAGTTTTTAAAATATACCTGACTGCCAAGATCTGGATACCTAAGTATTGTTTGAATGTCTTCAGCCGACCTACAATGTTTAACATGTTTGTGTGCTACTTCAATAGAAGAAAACCTCTGTAAACATTTTTTACATACTTCCTGTTTACATTTGTGCTTTGTTGTATGACAATAAATTAGTCGTGACACATTTCTGATAATTGTGTAGTGAAAGTTATCTTCATCATCGGAGCCAGGGCTTATTAGCAAAAGGTCAAAAATGCTTATTTTCTGGCTGCCAGTAGGTTGGGGCAAGTGGTGATACTCTAATTGGTTGTAAATTGTTAAGAGACTCATTATCTCATACATACACATTATCCCATACATATCCCCGGATTTAGTTTTTCAAACAAGTCTATATCATCCACCTTAACAGGAAAATCTATACCACTGAAGTTGAGTTCCTTTACAAATTTGGTATAGTTAGATACGCGATCAGGTTTTGTTTTTACAAAGTGTAGTTTAGCAAGCACACACCATATGAAACAAAAATTATCTTTGTTCTGAATATTGATGACAGCCTTTTTCTTTGCAACCTCAGTTGGCAGTGGCAACCATGATTTACCTAATATAGGATGATATCTTGACTGCCTCAGTTGTAGTTCATGAACATATCCTTCATGCCAAACAGACCCCTTCATTCTAGCTCTGTCAATTGCTTCAAGAAAGTCGGGCAACAGTCTTTCTCTAAACACTTTTTTTTTCCAATTCCCCTTTTCAATTAACAGTGTGTTGTCTTGTTGATATATATGATACAATCACTGAATCTTTACACTACTGGAAAGAAGATTATGTTGTATGACAGAAAAAGAGTTTTCTATTGAATAAAAAACATTGTAACTATTGCATATATGCAAGTCTGTTGTGTGAAACACGTTTCTTAAACTTGGAGGGCTTGACGTTCTTTGGGCATTGTCCGTCATTTTTATTTGTCTGACGAAAATAATAAATTGAAAAATGAAATACTGCTGGCACTGCTGGTGCACTTTGTGTAATACCACTTTGTGGACTGTAACCCCTGCAATAAGTAGATTCTTTTTTTTTTTTTAGTTGATCATAATATGTAATCACACACTGTCTCAAACCAGCTATCATTTACTTCAAAAGAATGTGTCTTATTTTCAACAGTCAAGTACTCTATTATTGGTAACCCATCAATATATTCCAAAGATACATTATATGACATATATCACTGCTGGTGTTGAAACTGGTGTTATGCCAGGATTCTCAACATATGCTTTTGTCCGATCAAAGTGATAAATATTTCTGAAGCAGTCTGTGATATCAACCTCTTGCACCTCTTGCTCCGTTTGTCCATCTGACATTTTTATTTGACAAAACAAAAGTATAAATTAATTTACTAATCCATACCCAGTGGGCTGATCTGTCTTTGAGATAAGCTTTAGATGCTTGGTTGATTTCAGTTTGTTTTTTACAGTGTCTTGTTCATGTTTATTTGGTATTACATCGTTTTCTCTGAGACAGTCTTCAAAGCTGTCATGATTCTTACAGTAAAACAAGCAGATAAACTTTAACTGTTCACGAAAATCCTTTAGTACAGCATTATATTTTTGAGTGAGAATCCATACACTAATGTTTGCCTGCCTGCCACAGAAGGCCAGTTCTGCTAGAGTGTTTCTTTTCTTAACAATGTCTTTTTCTGCTGAGCAATCATCAACAATAAACAAAGTTGGCTGCCCTTCAAATTGCTTGTAAAAAGACTGCAGACAGTCATTCAGTTTTTTTCTCAAGGTTGACTAAATAAATGTTATGATCTGTCCAAATAAATAAACGGCTGCGATAAGCTTTGTTGTGTATGATAGTAGGACTAAATATCACAATGTTTTCAAAATGGTGGATGTATCTTGTTTGTAAGAGATCGAGAACAAATTCAGTTTTTCCACAACCTGTGGCACCACAAAACAAACCACAATGGGGGTTGAGTGTCAGCAAGTTCATTTTAATACTAATTATAATTTTAATACACATGTCCACTTAGTCTGCCTTTTGGAATATTTAGTTGTGCGTCATAAATCAGATACAAATATATGCTTATGGCTCCTCCTGTTTCACTCTTTTTTGTATTTGAATTGTAATTCCATCACTACCGTTCTCAACAGTTTGTCCTGACCCGTGTAGGTAATCATCGTCTGTACTATGTAGGTCTAGCGAAAGTGCATACTTGTCTGTCAGGTATTGTCCAATCCTTATGTCATACAAATGTAGATCTTTGCATGCCATGTTTGCTGGTTTTTCTCTAAGTCTTCCACCTGCCCATTTTGTAATCTCGTCGTAGTGTTGATAAGGTAGCATACCTGATGCATAGACTTGATTTTGACGGACTTCTAATGTACAAGAAAAATGAGTTATCTTTAGATTATAGAAATTTTCAGACTCCCTTTTGAATGGATTTTTCGGTTCAATAAACAGCATAAGTATACCTTTCAGTGACCTGGCAGGTGTACTTAAGTTAATGTTCCACATTGTATCACCTTTGTCTTTGGGTATTGTACTGTGTCTTATCACGTGGTCGTAATAAATTGGAAGTTTTGACTGGTACTGATTTGTATGAGTCTAGCTAGTTCAGTGTATGTGACAATTTTGTATTCCAAGGAAATGTTAGAGATCTTGTATGTCACGTCTGTGTCAGTTGTTTTGATAACTTTTGCACATCAAAAGTTAGTCCAAAGCTTAGATGGTCATTTAGTGCTCCTTAGTAATAAGGCAATATGTGCTGTGAGGATTTCAAATTCAAGTGGAATGTAAAATCTATTTCCATATGTTTCTGCCATAATAACGTCCTCAATTGCTGTTATTGTTTTATCTCGTGCATCGATTCTAAGTTTAGCAACATTAGCAGACTATATGCCTTGGTAAACACAGTCTTTTCTCTCTTCTCGAGTGAGCCATAAATCTTTATAGCAGTAAAACACATCAGCATCATCCAGACTAAACACTTCCTGTCCTTGAAGTTTAGCTATAATAGTTCTAACAATTGCTCTGCCAAGATTGTCAACTAGTGTTCTGTTCACATCTGATTTTGATGAAAGTTTGATATTAAAATCAAGGCGTGCAGTAGAAGGAACGATAACATCATTTGGTCCTAGGTTTGGAAACTTTACAGTAAGGGTTTGGTTTTGATTGATAGTGCTAGGATTGTTTGTTATGACAATAGATTGTCTAATACCTTTAACACCAAAAGGCTCACATAGTTTTCTATATGGGTCTAACTTTGATCCATAAGACAATGTCATTTTATTATTTAAAAAAAAATTAAATTAATAAAAACAATGGGCTGCGGGAGGATTTGATCATGATATTGTAATGGATGACATTATGATTTTGATAGTACAACAGATATGACTGGTACAAAAAATACTTCTAGTTTGCAACAGAAACTTTTACAAAGCAAAGTAAACTCATTTTATGATAGTGTTGGTGTCTGCCCAGATGTAATAGATCCTAATCAGTTTGAAAATGATAAGGTCACTTATTTGTAAATACAGACAGAGGTAAAGTGTATCTAACCCATAAAAACAACCCTGGTACAATTACAAATAAAATTAAATGTGAAGTCGGTGGTAATACTGGATTAGCAAGGTATCTTGGAATTGGGTACCGCCTCGAATTGTTACTGCTCTTCACGATGTGCAAACAAGTTTGCCAACGGGACAAGAAATTGAAATGGCAGCAGTAACAAGCCTGCCAGAAATAGCAAACAATGTAGAACAAGAAATCTCATTTGCTGGTGAAGTAATTAAAACAATAGACGACCCTCCTTTACCCATGCGGGATTTATTGGGGTTAAATAAATCACTGCAGACAATCAGAGGTGAGATGGTAAATAATGTAGCCAAATTAGGTGAGCTTGATAATCAAATAGAAAAAAGAGGAAAAACTGGCTACAACAGATGAGGAGAATTATGACACTGAAATAAAAGAAATAATACAACACAGATTAAATGATTTGCAGATAGAAAGATCAGGGCGATTAGAAATGATTAGTACTGGTAAAGAAAAACTGAAAACACAGGTCAACAGGATTGGAGAAACTATTCAGAAAATACGTCACGAAGACACAACTTTGGCTGGGAGTTTGAGAACACTTTTCAGAGAGCAGGGTATCACAATTGCAAGTTTAATTACTGCTCTTGGATTTATTATCAGTACTTTTGAAATGGCTGTAACTGGTGGTGGTGGTCCATTACCTCCAGCACTTCCAGCTCCGTCTGACCCAAAAGATTTACAGACATGGGTTAAAAAACAGTTAACACATATAACAGACTTGCTTAAGAAATTGGTTGTGAAAAGCAATGTATGCTTTGCCTGGCATAATAGGGAGTGTAGTCAGTTGGCTGATCAATACTGCAGCAAAAGTAGTAGGGTTTATGACAGAGTATGTTTGGCTCTTTTTGGTGTCAGTAGAAGGACTAATAACAGGTTATTAAATGAAACAGGTAAAGAAGTAATATTCCTAGTCCAGTAAGGCCTATTACCAATGCAGTTCTCACTGACTCATGTGTGTTTGCCGTCTGTACGGGTACTAATGACAGTGTTGGTGTTGAGACTGTTACTGTCTGTACTGGCATTATTAATGGTTTTAATGACTGTAAGTGTGTGGTTGTTGGGCTCAAGTTTACTGCTTGATTGAGACCTAATTTCTGATTACCCCCTGCAACATTTATTTCAGTATTATAATAATTTATTGTCCCCATTTGAAGTTGAAGATCAGTTGGTAACATGTATAACCCCATGCCAACTATGAAGTCAAATTTTGATCTGGCATACCTGAGAATGTCTTGATTGCGTTGTATGCTTGATGGGAGATCTACTGTTGAATTGATTGAATTTTCCAGGTTTGCAAGAAATCATTTTTGTGCTTCAAATTTGCCACTCCCGTTTAAGATGTTTGATTTTTTTTAGCGATTGTGCTCCTAGTATACACCACACATACGTTCTGAAAGACTCATTAATGCCTTCGACTCCTGCTTGTGTAAACCCGTCACTTCTGTCTAAGACAAATGTAGTCCAAGCATTAGACTGTTTTTGTTCAATTGAGCCTAACCAGACTTGTAATTTTGATGATAATGAAGTGTAATGGGGTAGTAATCTTGAGGATATTGACTGTGACTTATAGCATAATACAATGCACCCATGCCATGGTGATCATCAAGTTTTTGTCTAAAGTCATACTTTGTGCCAGGGCTAATGTTAAATTCATTACAGATGCGTTTGAACGCGTTCATATCCATGGGGTTGTTAAAATGGTTAAAAATGGATTCAGTGGGCAGTGGGACATGCAGTTCTGACAGTAATCTTTTAAGCTGATAATACGTGTGGAAATGATACAAAGACCTAATCAGTTTGTTTGAGTGATTCAAATGATCTGTAAAAGAAGCACCACAGTCAGTAGTTGAACATAGTACAGCAAAGTTAAGCTGGTTTTGAAACATCTGTAGTGGTCTTGAGGACCATTGTTTTGTAGTTAAATCATTTGTAATTGGCGGGTTTAGATATTGATCAAACGATTGGGTAGTTTAACTTGAAATAACTCTTCTTTGCTTGTGTCAGACACAGCAATGTCGAGCTGATTTAGTTGAATTATTTTTTATCATAAGTCGGCACGACATTGTACTTGGCAATGACTGTTAAATTGAAACGCGTTTATAGTGACAATTGTTAGTGATTTAAATTCCATCATGCTTTTTTTATGAGATAATAAAAATGTTTATTACCTTAACAAATCTTGATACAAGCAAACCAGTGATGTTAACTAATGGAATTGATAATCGAGATGGTAACAAGGCTGTAACTATCCATGGAATGTTCTACACTGTAAAGTGGTTTAATGTAGAAAATGACCGTGATTATTATGTAAATGGAACGCTTGATGACAGCTTGAGGAGGGGTGATACTTTACAATCTGGGTATTATGACTCTTGTACTTTAGCTGAATGGCTACAAAATGAATTTAAAATTAAAGCAACTTTAAATCCGGCTAACTTACTTGTTACAGTGGAATTTCCAAAAGGTAGTCAGTATCCATTATCAGGTAGTCTTGTAAAGTTACTTGTTTTTTTAGGCAATGTAACAATATTTCCAGATGAAGATTGGACATTAGATAAAGAAAACAAACTATTGTCACCAAAGAAACAAAAAATAACTGGAAGATACCCTGTTCATTTGTCAGTACACACAGTACTAAATGTTCATTTGAAAGAACTGAACATGACTGAAAATGTACACAATGGTAAGCCTTCAACTTTGTTAAGATGTGTCTCAACTGGAAACGCTCCCTATTGCAAAAGTGTGGTTGTTAGATTTCCTAATTTGCAGTTTAAGAAATTAGGTTCCAGTTTCTTTGAAACACTGTGTATATCTGTGACTAATCAGGATGACAAACCAGTTCTGATGCATGATTTTTGTGTTGTGTTAGAAGTAAAATAAATTTTATTTTTGTTTATAAAAAATGAGTGTTGGTCCAATGCCAAAAATTATACCAGTTGCGTGTCTGGTAACAGAGTTGAAAGATTTGGCTGATGTGCAAGATTTTGATAAAGAAGGTGAGGTGGCAGAAGTGTATGGTTTTGAACTTGATTCTTTTGGTATGTACAAGCAGAAAGTAATCGATGACATGAAAGATGGCACCGAGAGACCGATTCCTAAACTTGGACTACTTCGTGATGTCACTGTTCCTACTCCTCCTGTAACTAATGTGCTCTACATCTTAAAACATGTGGGTAATAAGTGGGTAGTTTTGCCTGTGCCTGTTCCACCTGTAATTGCGCCTGTAATTGACTGGGACATAAAGTTTGAATTTATTAGTCCTTATGTACACACTGATGATGAAGGAGCCTTAGTATTTAGACAGGTTGTTTACTCTGGGCCATTGATTGTGAGCCTTGTTCCAAGCTTTACCCCAGACAACAATAGCAGAGATAAACTAAACGTGCTAGAGTATTGAAAACGATGGTATCTTCTTACAAATAGAAAGGGCATATCAGATGCTTCTGTTGTGTTTGTAGCAGCAAACTTTACCATTGCAAAAGAAACTACAATAGTATTTGAAATTATCATGTGGTCTGTGGCTGATGCCAAAGAAGCAGATGTTGCACAGGGAATCAAACTTACTTGGGATGACTCAGTAGCAGAGTCAACAAGTGTCTTTATTGCTATTAAAAAAAAGGTGTTGATGTTGTTGAAGTCTCGAGCAGTATCCCAGCTGTAAAGGTGGTGGTCGATAAAACAACTTTTGTTCTTCTAAGTTACATAAAGCTGGAACACTCAGATCTTGTTTCGTTTTATTATGCCAGCAAATTGTATACTTTTGACGACTTGCAAAATGTAATCGCTGATTAAATAATAATAAAAAAATATTTGTCATAAAAAATGGTGAACTTGTATCCGCAACTAACACCTGTGCTGACTGAGACACTTGCGACGACTGAGCCGACTGTTCGAATTGCATCTGATAAAACATTACAGGCAGACTCATTCCGATTAAGAAATATTACAGATGCATTAAAGTATTTGGAAGGTGAAGAGGCGAAATACTCTTAGGTGCAAAAGACGTTATAGCACAGTTTTTAATTCTGTACAAAACGCAACAATGGCTGTGGGTGTGGTTTCTGCTGGTTTATCTGCTGGTGGTTTTGCTCTGATTGCCACTGGAGGGGGGAGTGTCACAGGAAATGCTCTTGAATGTGTCAGTGTTTTTTCCATGCCTAGCATGCTTTGGTTTGGAAGCTCTTAACAAAAGATTTCATACAAAGCTGCAGAAACATGAAGCATTGAGCACGCTCACTGGTGCAAAGCTGAGTAGTATGAAACTTATTATCAGTAAAGCCTTGCAGGACAATAGAATTGATGATCATGAATTTAAAAGAGTGCAGGATGATTTAAACAATTACAAACAACAGAAGTCTGAAATTCAGAATAAGATGCGTAGTCAACCCTCCATGAATGTTGAAGAACTAAAGGCATCTTTTTTTAGAACAAGGTAAGAAGATTGGAGTAAAAGAGACAACAGAAAAACTTCAAGGACTTTTAAGCAAATAAAAATCAGTTTTGGTAATCGTTTATTATTTTTGTCATACACTTCACAGAGAGATGACGCACCATACATGCCACTTATGCCTGTCTATTTGATGCCCAGGGCGCTGCCAGAATATTTCTGAAAAATATTTTTTTTTGTCCTTGTATCTTGACAAATCTGTCTTAGTATCTGTGTACTGTGTCAAGATCTTATAAGAACTTTGGGTAAGTAATTAATAAGTTCTTATGGTAAGTAATTAATTAGTTTTTATGACAACTAACTTTTAAGAACCTGCAGAGGTAACCTTTAAGTTACTTGCAACCTGTAAGTAACAGATAAAGTTTCACTTGGCTCCCACTTGATCATTTCCCACCAGGGTCTGCCCTGGGGGACTTGGGTGGGGTTAACTACTTTTTAGTTCTCAGTGTCACCTTGGTCAGCCCCACAAGGTGGGATCTCCTCTCTATTCTGGGGCATGTGTTTCTGTCTACCCTTGGTCCATTCACCTGTATTTCCTATTTTGAACTCTCCCTACTGTCTGCGCTGCCTGTAGCTCTTGATATTGGATGTGTGTTGCTAGGTGGTCTTGACTTTATTTAGGTCCCATGTCGTGGGTTTATTTAACGTATTGGACCGGCTGGCGACATACATTCAATATTCTGTTGTTTTTTTTTTTTTTCACAAGCAGTGCAGGCACGTCCTGAAAAAAGCCTTGTTGCTGTCAGGACGTTAAGCAATCTACAATCAATCCCACTTGATCAGTGGACTGTTTTTAGTAAAAATCAATTATTCGGGTGCTTTGCCAACATCGGTTTATTGATAACCTATTAAACGCAGACACATTACAAAGCTAATAATCATTATTTTGATAGCATGCCTGTGAGGGCCAGAGATGTGATTCTCATGAGCCCCTGTATGTTTTAAAATACGGTTTCGGTGTGAGTGAGGTGGTGTTATGTTAGAGCTGTTCGAGTTGTTGGCGTTTGTAATTAAAATTGAATAGTTTTAGGGTATCTGCTCGGTAATACAACAGATGTGATTCTCAGGAGCCCCAGTATATTTATCTCTGAAGACCTTCTATGCATACTAATTTTGTTGATCCCTCGGAAAGGTCAAGGGTCACAAGTGCTCAGGAAATAGGTTAAAACAAAATAGCCATATTTTGACAAAGGATTTTTTTTTTCTCTCAAATTCTGTTCACAATTTCAAACCCAAACTTACTACAGAGATACCTGATGGTAAGACCTATCTATGCATACTAATTTGGATGAGTTCTCGGAGATCAGCAAATGTTTGTAAATGACAATTATTTTTTTAAATAACATTGTAGTTATTCTCAACAGTTTTGCAAACGTTTCAATCAAATTTGGCACAAAGGTAGCTGTTGATGATAAGACCTTCCTATGTATACTATTTTAGTCGACTCATTGCAAAGGTCAAGGGTCACAGGGGTTTGACAGATGTGTCAAAACAGATTAAATTTTGAGTAAACATGGATTTTGCTGATGCAGAAGCCACCAATTTACCTAATTTATTGTCACAAAGGTCACACATCTAAGATCGGTCATAGATGTGAGCCATAGGGGGGCTTTGCCTTTTTTATGGGATGGGTTATCATAGGAAAGTTTCCTATTGGCAATGGGTCTAACTTTCAGGTGCGACAACTTTGACATATCTCTCTACAAACGTTTACATTAATTAATTTCATTGCCTGGTAAATGCACTCCATTTTCGCATATACACTATGCCCTGGAAACACTGTGGAAAATGTCAGAATTTTCCTTCTAAACTGAAAGAATGTCAAGGCTAGCGAGCTTGGTGTACCAGTATATGTGATCAGAGTTTGACTTGCTGCCTGAAGGTGTTGCCTCCAGACAAAGTTGTGTATAACGAGCCATGCGCGGCGATCACTATGGATAGGAGATGCTCTGTATTGCTCATCATTATTGTTAATGAAGCTGGACGTCCTAATCGCTCCCCCAATCACTAAACGTATTCGGCGAAGATGCTTTATGGTTTTGGTACTAGGCTGGATTCATAGCCATCAACAGAAATAGAAAGCAATTGCATCTTGGTAAAGCACATGTGTTTGTGCTAGTGTCTACTGTGCTTTGAAGGAAATCCGTGGCAGAAATTGGTCAGAACAAGTTTTTCTCGTGAATTATAGGATTGGTGTGAGAGATAATTATGGGATCTCCTGGCATCTAATGCACATTTCTAATTTTAGAGGCGTCTGGAGGTAAACATCCCGCGGCGGTGTTAGTCCGCTTTGCAGGCGGTTTTTTGTCACATTTCAGCCCACAAAAATAGTACGCACGTGTTAAACACTGCTGATTAAATAGGGCTCTCGTTGACTGCAGACAATTATTCGCCCAGTATGTTATTTTGTGGAGCCCGGAATACTTTCTTTTACCCACTTGAACCATCAGTCTATTACGATTAGTATGGAACATCTAGGGCAGCGTTATGTCCCTGGCAACACTCATTTGAAGAGATATTGTAAGGTATCCGAACTGTGGAAGACTCTAGCACCTCCAGTAGCGTCAATTCCGCGGTCGCCCCTGGCGTGTTTGCTTGCTACTCAGTCTTATGTTGAAAAATGTGGGACGCGGTATGGTCTGTTACACTGTCTGTATCAAACACAGTGAGCGCTCTTTGACTGTACATGCGTGTTATTGTATGAACACCTTCAGAAGCCTCTCTGTTGTCCGTTAGTTGTTGTTTATCAGCCCTAACCATAAAGTTCTAGCGTTCAGCCAGCTACACTCACTGAATCAAACGAAAGCCACATTTTAGAGGTCTCTGTTTCTTTGAAATATTTCAGGTAGAAAGCAACATCCAGAAATAAATATTTTCAAGTGAATAGGAGGAAAGTTTATTATACATTTACCTCAGAGTATGGGTACAGGCACACTTGAAATCTGCAGCGGTAGTCGACTACTGGACACGTCAGGATGCAACTGTGGTACTCCAAGCGAAGTGCCCTCTTTTGTCAAGCACAAGCAACAGGTTTTCCCTTCAGGATTGTTTTGGCCTACCGCTATTAAAAAAAAGTACATCATCGTTTAATTCAACTTACGGGCACCATATTTTGTAACAGGTAGACGTCAAAACCCTGCTAGTAAAATCAGTCTGATCCCAAAGAGATTTTGCCTTGGAACCGTTTAAGAAAAAAAATCTTTTCAACCTTATATTTTGACCATTTTACCATCCTTAATTTTTAACCGCAGCTGAATCGTGTCTTTTGAAAAGTAAGAACATTGTCGCTTTTGATTAGTTTGAATATAGTGAAATATGACTGCGATTGCTTACTTGAATACCCATGACGCATGACCGACAGTTTCAAGATGGCGACCACGCACCCTATGGTGTTGCTTTAGTTTTGAGGTGCTAAACAATATAGGGCTTCTGACTGCTAAAGTTAAGATTAATGATAAAATAAAGATATATTTGGATAGCCAAACAACTGCTCCTTTCCAGACCAGTAGCATAATTTTTTGGTCTACCGTATTGGAAATACGAAAGACTTTGAGATAGGGCTGGTCGCATCACGTTCCGTAGCATGCAGGTGACGAACATAAGCGGCACACATCAGACTCTGACAGTGAAGTAACACGAAAACAATTACGTCATGCCTAGCTACGCCGAACCGCGCTGTTGAACTTACATTTGGCGGGAAACGCCGCGTGTGTGTGTGTGTGTGTGTGTGTGTGTGTGTGTGTGTGTGTGTGTGTGTGTGTGTGTGTGTGCGGGTGTGTGCGTGTGTGTGTGTGAGAGAGAGAGAGAGAGAGAGAGAGAGAGAGAGTGAGTGAGTGAGAAAGTGTTTGTGTGTGTGTGTGTGTGTGTGTGTGTGTGTGTGTGTGTGTGTGTGTGTGTGTGTGTGTGTGTGTGTAGACACGAATTTCTCCTGTGTCTGTGTACGTACAGGTCTGAAACTTTAGGAAATGCGTCCTTCAATATGTAAAGCGGAGTACTTTCCAGAATTTTTAGATTGGATAGCTCATTAAAAATAAAAGTTGCCGTTTATATAAAGTCGGTTGACCCGCATTTGAGTCCGTAAATTTGCGTTATATGTGTAAACCTCTCCTGAAAGACCCACTCTTGACCAAAATGATCTGAAAATTACAGACCTGTATCTAACCTCACATTACTTTCAAAATTACTACAGAAAATAGTTTTGTCGCAGTTATTCGACCAAATCAAAAGTGTTGATCTCTGGCACGTTTTTCAATCCGCCTACCGCCCCGGGTTGTAAACGACCTGCTCACAGCCAGTGATGAAGATAATGTTTCTGTTCTGGTCCTTCTTGATTTGAGCGTTGCTTTTGATGCGAAAGATTACCAGATTTTCATTAAACGTTTAGACTCTGTTTTTTCTGGCATCAAGAGTACCTCTTCACACTTTTTTGAGTCTTACCTCTTTTAGAAGGAAGCATTACTCCATAAGCTAGGAAGGTCTACCGTGCACCCCCCCCCCCCCCCCCTTGACTAGGTGATGCTGTGATCACTGTGAGTGCCACAGTGGTTGATTTTGTATCCCTACCCCCAAGTTGTAAAAATACAAAAGTTATTCCATTTCATTTTGACCTCTCTTTACCTATTGAGTTTCAATAATGTGAGCAAAAAGTGCAAGAAAATAAGGAAAGTCGGCATCCTTTACGGTACGTTTGTGGTGAATGATAGCTTTTTCCCATTTAAAATTGCCGAATTGTAAACGTACGTTGTTTCTGATGCCCTCAGAAATTTTGTATACAACTGATAGGTCTTTTTTAAGTTTTATTGGTTAGGATAGAGTGCCATAGTTACTCCCAACCTGATTTTATGATGCTGTGATTCTTTTAGGGGCCACATCTGCTGCCCTACCCCCATTTTACCTGTACGCAAAGGAACGAAAAATGATCATAACAATTGCTCATCTGTTTAATATTTTTGTTGCCAGTTTTCTTAACAAATTATGCATATTGAGCATAAACATTTGTGATCATTTCATTGATTTCAATGTGACCCATCAATTTAATTGTAATTCTTTTTATTTAAGGCATGATTAACAGGGGCTGCTGCTGAAGCTTCTACCGTCTGCACATTCAGCAGTCTTGTCAGACTCGGGGAAGGTGTACCTCAGGGAGATGTTGTGTCTGATGCTGTTTTTGTTCTACATTAATGACAACAGTACCAAGGTTCGTCTCGAACATCTTCCATGCGGATGTCTTTGCAGCGTGGAGCGCAGCAGAACATAAAGAAATAGCATCCTGCAAAATCCAGGATGCTGCCAATAGAGTCAGCAGCTGGACTGAAAGAGGCCACTCAAACTGAGCTAGACCATCTCTTTCAATCAGACGGAAGAGGTCACCTCAAAACTGGAGACCTTCCAGTACCAAAGACAGACAGGCCAACTTTACTGGCAACAAATAAATTAATGGATTCACGTGGAGGCCTCACACCGAAGCCATGGAAGCTAGAGCTGCAAAAAATGTCTCTGATGAAGAAACTGGTGATGACCACATTGGCGCAAATTACAGCATCCTGGCACAAGCAAACACCTGCTCGGTCAGACCAGTAGTGCGGTGCCAAGATACATCGACAACACTGCCTGCAAAACACAAAACGCCAGGCTTGACAAGATGCAGAACATGGGTCATTCTCATGATGCAGTGACATTATTAGAGCCACCTGGAGCACCCCAATTTAGGAAATGGAGGACATTGGAGCCACTTAAACACAGAACAGCACACACGATGAAGACTTACTAAACACCGACAGCATGGGAGACTACAGGAGCAGGCCAAGAACCGTCAGAAACGCCCACGTCTGAACCGCCAACTTAAGGTCCTGCAAAGGGCTAAAACTGACGTCCTGGAACCAAGCCCAAAGATTTGTGAACAGCTCCCTTGAGATACCTGGACCTCTCAAAAGAGCCTTCAAGACAACATAAACTATGTTCCAGGACTCTTTGCCAAAGGTCGCGGCACTGCACAAAGCCATCTTGCTGGAGGTTATGCACAAGCGCTACCCTCACGGCAGCTGTGATACCGCACAAGATGCCATGCGGAATGAAGAAAGTGGCGTGTACATCCGTTGTGCAGACCGCACTACTACTTCCCTCTCCTTAACAGCTCCAACTATCGTACAGATCTGCAGGTGCTCAACACAGCAACAGAGCATTAGCTAGGGAAAGGAAAGCTTGATCCACTGATCTCACCAGGAAGCTTCAAGATAGACTGGATGCCCTGTCCACAAAATAGTGCTGCAGTGGATTCCAGTGCATTCTGGACTAGCTGGGAATGGAGAGGCTGACAGCCTGGTCAAAGCAAGCGCCGGACTACCTCAAGATCAGAACCCTTGTAAAGAAACCAAGAAACTACAACAACAAAGTGATTGGCAACAGCAGAATGGCGGCTGCAGCCCGTGGGCAGATGACATCAACAAGCTGAACAGGGAGAACCAGGCCACCATCTTTTATCTACGCACTGATTACTCTGGACTGGGTCCATACAGAAAAGCAGGAACGAATTTCACAAACTTTTCATTAACGTTTCACAAACCCAAACTGAAGCCTGAAGGTTTACACACTTTAATTAGATCACTCTGTATCAGCAATTATTTGAAAGCTTCCGTGACTAATGCATGACGAGATACCAAAATAAAAGAACGCTTAGCGAATGGCAGAGCTCGGTAGAAGCATAAACAGCCAATCAGAATGTTCGGCAGAAAGGCCATGCAGTCACTTTTTGATCAGAGCTAAATATAGATCACTTGCAACAAGCGTCAGCATGATCGTTCGCAATGGATTAGTGACAAATTGGGGGAGAAAAAAGAAGTAGACAAAAGTTTGCCAGCATGTTGTCATTTTTTACAAACTTTCACAGACTTTAAGGAAAAGGACTGAAATTGACAGACTTTCCAGGGCCCTGAAAAAAACTTGTCATTTTTTAACAACTTTCACAAATGTTCACAGACCGTAAGGACCCTGCTGGACTCACCTCGTGAGACTGGGTCATGCGGAAACAGCCCTATGAAAATTTGGCGTAGAAAATCAGTCTCCTTAGCACATTCTCCAAACATGTCCATACAGAGAAGCGGTCTGCTGGCAGTTCTGACCAGAAGACATGCCCCTGTACACCAAACTCTGAAATCATCCTGCCTAGCTCTTGACATCTCACTTATTGGCAGACAGAACAATATAAGACGGCCATCCAAAAATTGAACGTTGCAGAAGGTGGAAGTGGAGATCTCATGGAGGACATGTGGAAATTAAGTATTTTGATAACATTGTTTTGGCTATTAGGAACCATGAAACTTTATTACACCTATTAATATTTACACATTTCTAGACGAAAAGAAATGAAAGGAAATGGGGAGACCTTACTAGACCCGCCTTACGCTAGGTAAAATGTTGCCTAAAAGACCAGCCAGTTCAAAATAGTTACAATTAAATTGATGGGTCACATTGAAATTAATGAAATGATCACCAATTTTTATGCTCAATATGCATACTTAAAAAAAAAAAACTGGCAACAAAAAATATTTAAACAGAGGAGTATGACGTAAGCAATTTTTATGATTATTTTGCGTTACTTTGCGTACTGGTAAAATGGGGGTAGGGAAGCAGATTCAGCCACTGTGGCCCCTAAATGCATCAGAACATCACAAAATCAGGTTGGGAGTAACTGCGGTACTCTATCCTAACCAATAAAACCTAAAAAAGACCTATCAGTTGTATACAAAATTTCTGTGGGCACCGGAACCAACGTACGTTTTCCAATTCGGCAATTTTAAATGAGAAAAAGCTATCATTCACCACGAATGTACCGTAAAGGATGCCGCCTTTTTTATTTTTCTGCACTTTATGCTCACATTATTGAAACTCAATCGGTAAAGAGAGGTCAAAATGAAATGGAATAACGTTATTAATTTTTTGTAATTAATTTTGTGTATTTTTACAACTTGGGGGTAGTGATACAAAATCAACCACGGTGGCACTCACAGTGATCACAGCATCACCTAGTCAAGTTTATAATAATTGTGACATCCTGATTTAATGATGTAAATCTGAAAATGGACTGTCGGTGCTATAGAAAAATGTCTGAAGGCATCCGACACATTATTTTTGTCTTTTCTTGCGATTTCGCGGAAATGGTCGTTTACTGGGTGCACAAATACCTTCACTGTGAGCCAGAAATTCAATATTTTTTCTATCTGTTTTTTGCAGAGGATGCAGAAGGTGTGCCTTGACATAATATTGCCGATTTGGGCTTCTGGAATGAATTCCGATGTATTTAGAGGAAATTGTTTCTCAACCTCATTTTAGCACCTGCGAAGAGCGTGAATCCGGGTACCCTTGCGCCATCGGCTATATCTCTGGTGTTTTCCTAAGGAGTTTCGGGGAACATGGCTTAAACATCTCAGGACATACTAAGAAACACTTTGAAATCATCTTATTGAGTACTTGGTGGGGGGGGGGGGGGTGTGCACGGTAGACCTTCCTAGCTTATGGACTACATGTAGTGTCTGTGTTGGGAGTAGAGTCCGATCCCACTGATCTTGTTTACTGTGTTCCCCAAGGCTCTGTTTTGGGGCCGATCCTTTGCATGCTGTATACCCAGGCTTTATCTAGTGTTATCTAACGTAACTCTGTTTCTCACCCTTGTTATGCTGATGGCACAGAGCTGTATGCCAGGACCCAACGCAAACATGTTAGTCGGATCTTCCAGTCTTTAGAGTCCTGTGTCACGGACGTTCAGAATTGGACCACGCAGAACAAATTACAAATGAATAGTGACAAAACTGAGGCCTTAAGATTTTCTTGTTCTACCTGCACTGATCTTCCAGACTATATCAGAGTTGGTCAGAACAGTATGCCCTTTTCTGAGTGCGCCCGTAATCTTTGTGTTGTCTTTGACAATAGGTTGACCATAAAAGAGCATGTCAACAAGGTTTGCCAATGCTCTTTATTTAAATTGATGGATTAGTTCAGTTCGACACCTTCTCACTACTGAAGCAAGGTACAACGCTTGTTGTTTTCCTCCCTACGTCACACGACCAGTAAATTTAGCGCAAACTGTACCATGTGACCGTGATATAAAAACCACTGTAGCAAAAAATGGCGGACGTTTTGTAGCCCTCTCGATGACGCGTTACGACCGCGTCTTCGAGTCTTGATAGCAACTCGGTTCCACAAAATAGCAGAAATAAACGCACTAAAGTAGTCCTATTTGACGTAATACATATCATCTGCCTTACTGTTTACGACATGAGGAGCCAACTAAACAATATTTCACCACTAATTACATAGCGCAAACAGCAAAAGCCTTCCACCGAGACATTTTCAAAGTTCGGGAAATCACGGAACAAAAATAGCTTCCGATTTAATTTTTAACCAATCAGAGACACAATCCTTGCAAACCGGCAACACACTGTCGTCTGCTCAAATACCAACAGGCAACATGCCACAATTTCACCAAAGCACAGAACAACAAATTCAAGAACTAAAACGAAAATACACACCCAGCAACACTTTACACAAAGCACGCTATTGCCAAATTTTCACGTCACTCAATGCGGGACTATCTGAAGAAAAACCTCTCCCGAATTTTCGAAGACTATCTGACATCATGTCTACGCTGTAAAATAAAATCTTACCTTAAAATACATCATTCTCAGCACTAGTCCTGCTGTTAACAACGAGCGTTTTGTTTTGGTATTCCTTTTTCAAGATATCCCAACACACATGACACTTTAGGATATAACAACGACAATCTACTGCACACTCGAAGCCATCCCCTTCTGTCATCTTGAATCTAAAAGCACGAGGCACCATGCTAACTTGCAAAAGCTGTCACATCAGTGGTCAAATGCCGATCGCTTCATCAAAAAGTTCTTAATTTTTCTGAATCACACAGCAGTCAAGAAGCACTGTCACTGTAATACTTTAACGACCTTTTGTAGACATTGCAGCTTGAATCATTCTGTACACAAGCCAAGATTAGCTTTTTACTCGCGAAAACAAGACTTGTGCTTCTGACACGGAATCATGCTACGTCACAGTCTGGGAATCCCCGGCAGAACATGTATATTCAATGGTGTCACCTATCCGCCACAGAAGGGGCCGTCTTCATAAACCGGATTTTTTCTAAACAATAAACGGAGGAAGGAAAACAAATACGTTATTGGTCGGAGGGGTTCGCTAATTCGGCCTTCGGGGTACAATGATTCCTTTGACCTCCCTCAGGCCTACAAAGGTCCGTGTAGCGAACCCCTCCGACCAATAACTTATATTACCTCCCTTTTAGAGTTCGCACAGAGTCACCGTCTCACCGTTGCTAATACCCTCCATCCACACAAGAAGTCAAGAACAGTGACATGGCAATCGCCAGGAGGCCTGGTCCATAACCAGATTGACTTCATCTTGCTGCCTCGACGGTTCAAATCCAGCGTTAACAAAGCACAAACGAGGTCCTTTCCTGGCGCTGATATTGGCAGCGACCACAACCTCGTCCTTACTAGCCTCAAGTTGAAGCTGGCATTGAAACGAGATAGCAAGAGCCCTCGCATCAGATTCGACCTACAGAAGCTAAAAGACCCGGAAGTAGAAGAGCTCTTCCAAGCCCAGGTGGGAGGCAGATTTGCAGCCTTGGCTACTTTGGACTGCGACGTAGACACCCTTGCTGGAAATATAAAAGAGGTGTTACTTTCTACAGCAGAAGAAGTGCTGGGGAAGCAGAGGAAGCGCAAACAGCCCTGGGTCACCGATGACATCCTCGATCTCTGTGATGAGAGGAGAGCCTGGAAGAAAAAGAGAGGCCAAGACCTCACATCAGCAAACAAGTACAGACTTGTCAACAAGAAGATCAGGAAGAGGATGAAAGAAGCCAAAGAAGATTGGATTGAAGACCAGTGTTGTAGCGTGGAAGAGGGCATGGCAAACGGCAACAGCAAGAAGGCTTATGAAACGCTAAGGACCCTCACCAAGACTCAACAGCGAACAGCCACAGTCATCGAAGACAGCAGCGGCCAACTCCTTACGGAAAACACTGCTGTACTAAACAGATGGACTGAGTACTGCCGAGACTTGTATAACTACAAGGCTGAGCCAGACACCAGCATCCTCCAAAACAACCAGTCTGGGGCCAGGAAGGCTGAAGACCTGCCAGTGTTAGCTGAAGAGGTGGAAGCAGCCGTACGCGGCCTGAAGGGAGGAAAGTCTCCAGGTGTAGACAACATACCTGCTGAACTGTTGAAACATGGAGGAGAAGTAACAACGAAGGTCCTCACTACACTCTGTCAAAAGATCTGGGAGCAAAAGAAATGGCCAGTAGAATGGACACAGTCTCTAGTGATCCCGCTCCCCAAGAAAGGAAACATGAAACAGTGCCAGAACTACAGAACTATCAGTCTGATAAGTCACCCTAGCAAAGTAATGCTTAGAATCATTCTCAACCGCCTCAAAACTTTCGCCGAGGAACTGCTGGCAGAAGAACAGGCTGGCTTCAGAGTTGGAAGAAGCACTGTAGAGCAGATTTTCAACTGCCGCGTCCTGATCGAGAAACATCTGCAGCATCAGCGCGAACTCTACCACAACTTCATTGATTTCAGGAAAGCATTTGATCGCGTCTGGCACGACAGACTCTGGCAAGTCATGAGATCGTTCAACATAGAGGAGGGACTGATCCAAATGATAGAAGCGCTTTACAAGAACGCCTGCAGCGCGGTTCTACTTAACAATCAGTCAGGCGAGTTCTTCAGGACGACGATCGGTGTCCGTCAAGGATGCCTGCTCTCTCCTGTCCTTTTCAACATATTCCTGGAGAAGATCATGCAGGAAACCCTCCACGACCACCATACTTCAATCTCTATTGGTGGCAGATCCCTGTGCAATCTTCGATTCGCAGACGATATTGACCTCATGGCAGGCAGCAATAGTGAGCTCCAAAACCTGACAAACTTTCAAGTAGCGCAGGGTCTTATGGCATGGAGATCAGTACGGATAAAAGCAAAGTGATGATCAACACCACAAGCGACAGCAGCAGCAACATTCACATGAACGGCCAGAAGCTATAAGAGGTCAATAGCTTCAAGTACTTGGGAGCCACCCTGTCCAAAGACGGTAGTTGCGTAGCAGAGATCCGTATCAGGATAGGTACAGCAACATCCGCAATGGCCAGGCTGGACAGGATATGGCGAAGTAACTCCATCAGCTTCACCATCAAGTACAGGCTTTACAAGTCCCTCGTAGTGTCTATTCTACTCTACGGCTGTGAGACTTGGACACTGCTTGCAGACTCAGAAAAGAAAATCCAGGCCTTTGAGAACAAGTGCCTGAGGAAGTTGCTCCGCATCTCGTACCGCGAGCACAAAACCAACGAATATGTACGGAGCATCGTCACTTCCCTGGTGGGCCCACATGAACCCCTTCTGGCAACCGTGAAACGGCGCAAGCTTGCTTGGTTTGGCCACGTGACCCAACACAACACCTTGTCCAAGACTATCCTCCAAGGCACTCTCGAAGGAAGTCGTCGGCGAGGTCGTCAGAGAAAGAGTTGGGTCGCAAACATAAAAGAATGGACCGAACTCGAGATGCCAGACTTGCTTGCCACCGCCCAAAATAGAACTCAGTGGAGAGCACTGTCTGTTGCTGCTGCCTTTCAGTCCCCCCAACGCCCAGTTCGGGCAAGGGACTGATGATGATGATGATGATGATGACCTCCCTTTTCGTTCCCTCAGTGATTTTTAAGTCGATTCTATTTATAGAAGGGACTTTGTAGGACGGGCCGCGGTGGGGCAAATTTAATAGCATGTCCATGATGTCAAAGGCGGTCAGGCCTAAACCTCTTACATTAAATTTGGAAGTAACAAGATAAAAATTCCGTCATTTCGAGTTACGCTAACCTCGATTCTGAGCGTACATTTGGCGCGAAGCACCGTATGTGCTTGTGTATGTATGTATGTATGTATGTATGTATGTATGTATGTATGTGTGTGTGTGTGTGTGTGTGTGTGTGTGTGTGTGTGTGTGTGTGTGTGTCGGTGTGTGTGTGTGTGTGTGTGTGTGTGTATGTGTATGTATGTATGTATGTATGTATGTATGTATGTGTGTGCGTATGTATGTAAACAAAAGAATCTCCTATATTTCTGTACACACAAGCTTAAAACTTGGCGAAATACGTTCTTAAAGGGGTCGCAAAGAGAGCCACCGAGCATATTGTAATTGAATATCTCATTTAAGACATAAACAACCGTTTATGGGAAGTCGGTTGACCCAGATTAAAGTCCGTAATTTTTGCCCTATTTACTTGAAATTTTGGATATAGCTAGTTTGGATAAAGACATTGGATGAGTTTGTTAGCCAGCTTTGTCTCCTTTTAACTTTGTCAGCAAAAATGAATTCTTTTCAGAAAAGAATTAAAACAGTAAAAAAAAAAAAAAAAAAAAAATTGACTTCTAGAAAAAGTCAGACATTGGCGGTGACGTAAAAGAGGCAACTCCGTCACCACGCAGACATTGACATAATACTCTAAATATGACGTAATTCTCTCTAGCGTGCCGCGCTCTCGCTTTCTCACAGACATGCGCGCATCTCCAAGAGGCATATATTCTCATGCGCACGGCGAGCGTTGTTATATTTGAAATGACGTCGGCGGCACTGTCACTATCACCACCAACGACAGCGACGACAGAGCTAGTGCTGCCCCTATGTCTGACGTCGGCGGCACTGGAACTATCACACCAACGACAGCGACAACAGAGCTGTGCTGCCCCTAAGTTAGACGTCGGCGGCACTGGCACTATCACCATCAACGACAGCGACAACAAAGCTAGTGCTGTCCCTATGTCTGACTTAGGCGGCACTGGCACCATTACCGACAACGACAACAGAGCTAGTGTTGCCGCTACGTCTTGCGTCGGCGGCACTGGCACCATCATCGACAGCGACAACAGGGCTAGTGCTGCCACTACGTGAGACGTCGGCGGCACTGGCACTACCATCACCACCACCTACAACAATTGCAACAACAGTGCCCCCACCTCCGACAACGGCGGTACTGGCGCTACCACTATCTCCACCATCGACAACAAAGCTAGTGCTACCCCTACCTCCGACGTCGGCGGCGCTGGGACCATCACCAACGACAGCATCGACAGCGACTGTGCTGCCATCAAATCTGACGTCGGCGGCATTGGCACTCAGCCTTCCGCCCCTGCTGATGTCAAGGTTACTGAGTCTGCGTGCCAGACGGTCTGCCCTGTTGTTCTCAACCCAGACCCCTTGGCCATGGAGCGTGTAATGGCAGAGATAGCTGCTCTCCGGTCAGCCGTTGGAGAGATCCGCCACGCCTACAACACTGAGGTGGATTCAAAGAAATACTAAAATTAGACACCTTCGACAACTGATCACTCAGCTGGAGTGGGAGAAGGAGGGACAAAGGACCGGCAAGAAAAGCAGCAAGAAAGGCCTTTCTCCCCCTCTAACACCAAGGCAAAGCAAGAGCCGGAAAAATCGCCTGCCACCACGACCATGTCTGAACCCCCGTGTCCAGCTCACTACAACACTGCTATCCTGCAAACAAGTACCGAACGGAGAAAGAAACACGCTTAGAAAAGACGGGTACAACACAATTTATTAATATTTCGGGTAAATACCCTTTGTCAAAATAGACAAACAAACAAAAGAGAGATTAGACGCGTACTTATCTTCATTGGCAAAGGGAATGTGAATTCCTTTTGCCAATGAAGATAAGTAGCGGCTAATCTCTCTGTTTGTTTGTTTGTCTATTTTGACAAAGGGTATTTACCCGAAATATTAATAAATTGTGTTGTACCCGTCTTTTCTAAGCGTGTTTCTTTCTCCGTTGGGTACTCCTTTGCATATTACACGCTTGTCAGTCACCTTTTTGGTCTGGATTGCTTATCCTGCAAACGCCAGAGCACAAGGAGCCGGCACCAAAACCCCGAAGCTCTCCAGGCCCCGGCAAACCCACCGACCGTGCTGGGATTCCAGAGCTAAAGCCTGTCACCCAGATTCTGCTTCTAGGTGACTCTGTCCTACGCGGTTGCACGGAAAGCTGATGTCCGTCACTGGCACGGACAAGGCGCAGGGCGTGTCAGTGTCGGGCCTCGACAGAGCCGGCATCCTCCAGCGCCTTTTTTTCACAAATACTATTCACAACTTCAAACCAAAACTTGGTAAAAAGATACCTGATGGTCAGTTCATATTATTTCGTGGATATTTGTCAAACTGTTACCGTAAGATTAAAATGATGTTGATACCACAAGATTACGTAAGATTAAAATGTTGTTCATGTCATCAACACTATTCTTTTATTAATATTTAGTTTTACATATGTTTTCTGTCACAGATATGTTTCGTGGAGCACAAGGTAAGAATTTTTTTTCCGTGTTCTATGGAAGGCAGCAAATACTGTGTATAACACACCCACAAATGAATTATACACTGACTAACTGAATTAACAAAAGAAAGAACGAGTGAGCGGGCGAACGGGTGATCAACGAAGGAATAATATAAGCCATCTGTGTGTTTGGTTTTTGTTTGTTTTGTTTTTTGTTTGTTTCTGGGGTTTCATCGTGATAATGTAGTCCGTTGTTTTTTGTTTGTTTCTGGGGTTTCATCGTGATAATGTAGTCCGTTGAAGATGTATCAGACCGACGCGCTTAATAGGCCTACAAACCACGATGTGACCCGAAAAGTAACTCAACAGAGACGGTTCATTGCCATGGACCTCACCGCGCACGCCCCACAAAAGCCACGCCCCCTAGCAATTGTTGCTGGGTGCCACAAGCTTTCCACGTCTCTCGCTTGGAAAATATGGCAGACAGTAGCGCGTAGGGATTGGATTGAATGCGTTCCAGTCTCGATAGGCGTACATTTTCTGCCAGGCTATAAAACCTTATCCAAAACGGGCTTAGATCGTGGCAAAAACAAGTTTGCATCAAGTTTTATTGATTCCGTACCTATTTTTCACACAACTGGCAGTGATGCGGTTCAAGTTTTAGAAGTGTGTCACCGGTCGTACAGGAAACGCGCCGATCCACACAAAATGTCTATAGAAATTAGCATCAGCAAACAAATCGTCACAGAAGCTATATGTGCCTGCAAAGCCGGGTAAGTGCGTTTTTGTTATTGGCGTTGCTTAAAAAAATAAATTGCCCATTTGTCTGAATGATGAGCTTAGTCGTGGTATCGTCTGATAGTAGCAACGTGGCAGAACTGCTTAGCGCTCTCTTTTGGCGGCTGTGTTTACAGTGTCAGGTTGAGGTGATTACTTTCAGTCCTAAATAAAATTGCAGTGTGTGTGTGTGTGTGTGTGTGTGTGTGTGTGTGTGTGTGTGTGTGTGTGTGTGTGTGTGTGTGTGTGTGCAGGCATGTGTTTGTGTGTGTGTATGCATGTGTGTGAGCAGAGACATAGATAACATGTTATATATGTCGCTGGTGAGTGAGAGAGATTGTTAATATATAAATAACCAGACTTGTATGATTTGTATTTCAGATTGAATGGTCACTGTTCCCATGTCATTGGGCTTCTGAAAACTCTTCAGTATTTTAAGCTGAACAGTTTCACCCATGTGCCTGACCGACTGAGCTGCACCAGCATGCCACAAGCCTGGGGAGCTGTAGCACCAAGAGGCACTAAGATTACACCAATCCTTATAAACCATGTTGTGCTGGCCAAGCCCTTGGAGAACAGGAAGAAAAGGCCCATAATGTGCCACATCAACACAAGCAAAAAGTAAACACCATCTTCAAAAATAAAGCAAAAAACAAATCTTAACCGTTAAATATTATTTTATTCAGGAATGATGGCATCACAATTATTCACTTTTGTCTTGTGATGAAATGTGTGAAGTGTGCAGCATTCATGTTCAGCTGAAACTATGACAAATTACAAGGTACACTGTCATTTATCATTTGACGCACACGTGTAAATGTAAATTTCACTTCTCTCCCAGAGTACCAAGGGTGACAGAAGAGGACATCTCCAGTCTGAAGTCTATTGATGGAACACCCCTGACATATCTCCTGACACCAGGCGAATCATCAATGGCAACACCATTATGTGATGTTCAGGTTGGATCAGCATTATCTTACCATCTATGTCACAGGATGTAAACAGAATATAACACATTCTCACCAGAAAAAACAACAACAAAAACATGAGTGGTTTACATGCCAGAACAGCACAAACAGAAATAATGTTACAGTTCGCAAGTGGCTCATTCTCAGTGACGCTGAAAATTTGATAGCACAGAAATACTTCATTCAAAGATTATGTTCGCTTTATTATGAAGTCTTCAAAATTTGTCAGAAGGCAGCAAACAGTCCACACCTGATTAAGATTTTTAAAGAGACAAGTGGGAATTTAGTAAAATCTTGAAATCTTTTATTCTGGAGATGAGCCTTTTAACTTGAATACGATGACGGGCAATTTTGTCTGTAAAGATAAGATCTGCAGGAGACACCTGAGCCTCTGCAGGAGCAAATGGTAGAATATTCAAAGACAGTCCCAATTCTTGGAGCTCACCATGGATAGTGAAACTTTTGTCAGCCATGACAGAGTCACCATCCTTTATGTAGCCGAGTGCTTTAAGTTTCAGTATAATGTCATAAAAACCACTTTCTTGGGTGATTGCCATATCTGAAATTGAACCTGTATATAGCTCTGAAACAAACATTAGAGAGCCAGATGGGTCGCAGCCAACAAGACCTTTAAAGGTTGTACTAGATTTGTACGCACTGTACAACTGACTGTGTACGCCATGGGCCCAATGAGCCTGCGTTTTCAGGTCAGTAGCGTCAATTATTACCAGGGTATTGGGAAAATCGTGTTTGCACTGTTGGGAGCTTTTCTGAATATTGTATCCCTGTGTGGCCAAATAGATACCTGTCCAAGCTTCAAATATAACATTTCTAGCCATGAAGAGAAGGGAGATAATGCCAGCTGACTGTGAGGAAACACGAAATCTCACAGCAAGATTATCAGAGGAAATTTTTTGTCTCAAACGGCAAAGAGTGAGGAACAGTCCATCGTGTGGCTGTAGGTGTGGAAAGTCTGTCCTTTTTTACTGTAAGTGAAAGATTGACCATTTGATAACAAAAACGACAACAAAGCCTAAAAACCGAACATATGTTAAGCCAGTGTAGAACTGGAACAGGTTTTTCAGTTGTCCCTCCTTTTCTTCTCACAAAGTCCACTCCAAATGCTTCTTCTTCTGCTGGTTGTGTCTGCACACCTTTAGTTCTTTGCAGCCATGAGATGGGGTCATTCATATTTTTCAAATTCTTGATCTCCTCCTCTAGCTGGTCTATCTTGATCTTCTGACATGCTATTTCCCACTTTGCACTCTGTAACGCTGCAGCCATAGTCAGCTGGTCTAATGGTGAAATCACTAAAACGGAAAATAGAAATAGATAGATAGATGAATAATTTGTAAATATAGAGCTTAACAGATATGATCAAGTTGCTTACAAAAACAATAAAAGACAAGTGGACTCATTTTGCGGCAACAAACTCACCATAGGCTCGTTTGCTACGGCAAAAATATTAGTCCGCTCGTGTTTTATTTTCTGGTAAATAACGAGACCATATCAGTTAAGCTATTTATTACATCTTTTCAGATTTCTGTAGGAAAAATAACAACAGAAAGGCAATGCTTTTATGGATGTATATCTGAATCACCCCACAACCCTTGACCTCTGTGGTAGGTCAACGAAATTAATATTCATAGGAAGGTCTCATCAGCTACCTTTATGCCAAATTTGACCCATGACCCTTGACATTTGTGATAGATCAGCTACAGTAGTATGAGGGGTCATTTAAATTTTGTTGCATAGAAAGATCTTACAATCAAGTATCTCTGTGCCAAGTTTGGGTTTGAAGTTGAAAATAGTTTTAAGAAAGCGCTGTTTTGTAAAAAATATTCATGCTTCCTGGGAGGCATACTGTGGTGATTTACACTGAGTGGGTTTATGTCTACATATGATTGAAATCGCCGCATCGCAAATTTGCACTGGGCAGATTGATGCCGGTAGATTTGGGCTCTGTAGATATACGCCGCCATATAGGAAAACTGACCAGTCCAGTAACACTATCATGTGACGTCAAACTTACAAACTGTGTGCACACAATGACGTGATGTATGCAAAGTCATTTAGAGTAGAATGTGTTCACATGGGAGTAGTATCACACTGAGTGTGTTAAGAACGAGGCATAAACGACTCATTGTGTTATGAGTGAGACTAAACGCACTCAGGCGGTTATAAGTTTATCTGTTTTCTTACTTATTAAGACGTATCCCATTCATAAATATCTCCTTGCACATTAAATAAGTAACAGAGGAGTGTAATAAATATGATTAACTGAAAACCATAACATATTCCTAAAGCTGCACTTAATATTTATCCACAGACCAGGAATCTGAAGGGAAAAAAGCCAGTGCCAGGCAATCAACAGGGATGTGGAGGTATCTGTGTTACAAAGAAATCCGCAGTTGTTCTGCCACAAGAATTTGATTGCCTTCGCTGGTCCTCTCAGTGCCAAGATCCTGAGCAACTTGAAGGAAAAAAAAAACAGAGGACAGACCAGTTCAAATCAATGGTTAGAAGCTAGAAAGCACAGACTGACTGCATCAAACTTTCACAGAGTCCTTAACAGACAAGCTGCAGTCTCCTAAAAAATTTCTTGACATCATATTTTCACACACTTCATTTTCAGCTCCAGCTACCGATTATGGCAAAAGACACGACGAAGGCACTGCAAAAAGTAAATATTTAGAAATATTTCCTGACAGACACCTCAACAAGTGCGGCATTGTGGTTAACCCAGAGTTTCCATTTCTTGGCGCAACTCCTGACGGCAAAGTGTGTGATAGTGGCCAGACAGGTATAATTGAGGTCAAATGTCCCTACGCATCCAGAAATTCTACCATACTAGAGGCATGTTAGCTCCCTGGATTTTGTTTGGAAGTAACTGACAACACAAGCATACAACTGAAAAAATCACACTCCTACTACACACAGGTGGAAGGTCAGCTAATGATCACGGGTTGTGATTTTTGTGGTTTCATCGTTTTCACCCAAAGGGATGCCAGTGTACAGCGAATCACACCAGCCATTACCTTCATGACATTACTGCTGCACACTCTTTCAGCCTTCTATAAAGAACATGCAACAGCTTACTTGGAAAGCAATATATAATCACAGCATGTAAGTGAAATGTCAGGTACGCATATCTGCTGATTTACTCTCAATCCAGACCAAAAAAGGTCGCTGTCTCTCTTCTCTCTCTCTCTCCCCGGCCTCACACACGCGCATTTACTTTTGCTCGCTCCTGCGCGCGCTTACACACACTCTTGTCTCTCGTGTTTAGTTTCTCTCGGAGTCTTTCTCTTACGATTTTTTTCTTTGACGTCATTTTTACTTTTGTTCTTCCTTTCCTTTTCATTTCTTTTTCTTTTTACGTCACCTTCAGTTGCCACATTCCTTCTGCATCTGAAGATAAGTAGCGGCTAATGTCTCTGTTTGTTTGTCTATTTTGACAAAGGGTATTTACCCGAAATATTAATAAATTGTGTTGTACCGTTTTTTCTAAGCGTGTTTCTTTCTCCGTTGGGTACTTCTTTGATTTACTCTCAGAATATGCACAAAGATATACTTACTAGGCTGTTCTGTTGTCCCACACTCACCAGCTATAGAGTCTGGTGTATCTTCCAGTGAAGATTGTGCAGCATCTATACCGCTCCTGTAAAGTATATAAAATGCCATGTCACAAAATAAGATGTAATAGCAACAGTATCGGTGCCTGCCACGAAGATGGCCTTAGTCGCCTGCTTGGCGTTAAACCTAAATAAGTAAGTATCGGTGCGTTTGAATTTTTTAACCCCTCTGCCTAATTGTCTAAATTGTTGAAGTGTCATCTGACAACCATGTACCAACTGCAGGAGACGGATCAATCATGATAACTGAATGGTAGTGCCATATTAGCTCGACACGAAGCTAATCTGGAACTACCCTTTTAATTATCATGGTCAATCCATCTCCTGCTGTAGTGCGTCAGGGCTAAATGGGTTACCAGTAAAACACTGAAAAATGACAAGCGCTCAGTGTGTGACAATTATATTGCCTTGTACATTGATAAAACCCTCTGTGTCGTATTTTCCTATCTTTTTTTATGATAGTGAACTGCAATTTACATGTACTTAGAACAGCATCAACGGTTTATGTGACATGTACTTAGAACAGCATCAACTGTTTATGTGACATGTAATTAGAACAGCATCAACTGTTTATGTGACGTACTTTGAACAGCATCAAATCTGTCTTACACTGTTTATGTGACATGAACAATTCATCATTTAAAATTAAATGCCAAACATATTGTATGCATGATACATGATATGAATGTGGTGTGCTTTATTTATTATCATAGTTATGAAATCTGTGCTAGGGCTGCTCCTTGTATTTGTGTGTAATGTGCATGCTTGTTTGTGTTGTTTTTTTTACTGGTATGACAGCCATTTGTAATATCATTTAAGCGCATATTATGTGTGCGTCAAATTTGAATTGTCCATGTGTGTGATAAATAAAGATTTTGACTTGAATTCACGTTGATATCATTTTAACACATACCTACATTTCATCTGCACAACGACGCTTTGCCTCCTGTTAGCCCCTTGGGGCTTCATTTTCTCCACCCCGTTTTGCGAGCAGTCTGGATTTGTAAGCAGGTGACCCATCTGCTGGAGCTGGGTAGGGGTGCAACACACTGAGTCCACCATCCACAAAGTGCTGAGGAGAAAAAATGTTACATGAGTAATTATAATGTAAATTTTATAAAGAGATTTTGTGAAATGTGTTACTGTAGAATTTATGTGTCTGTGCTGCTCATGATTTGTTGCAGTAATTGATAATACAGACTGAAGAACCGTACAGGCATGAACCTTTGGTTATGGTGCCTCTGGAGAGTTAATTCCATATGAATGTAACACACACACACACACACACACACACACACACACACACACACACACACACACACACACACACACATTCTAAGTGTGAAGATCAGTGTACCTGTACTGCCTGATACTGAGCGCTTGTGCAGTATTGAGCAATACATGTATGCTCCCGTTGTGACAGCTTGCTGTTGGAATCTTACTAGTTAGGTGTGCAAAATTTGAAGGCAGTCAACTAGATCAAATGTCCTCGGTTAGCCAACACGAATAGGACATTTGTCTGCTTCCAGAGTTTTCAACAGGTCATTATAAATACATGTAAAATGTTATCATAACCTACAATGTTATCATGAATGGTATTGCTGTAAGTCGTTGGCAAGTGGGCTGAAGAAAAAAAAAGAAGCAGCTTACAATCAAAACTGAATTTAAAAAAAAAAGATCATTGCGCACTGACACTCTATGCGCCTGATCTGTTTGTATTGAATGCTAGTTACCAAAAAAAGTCTTAACATCTGCTGTGAGGAAAAAAAAGTAATATGACAGTCATGTACACTGTTGCTTCACACTAAGTGATTACCATTGTAATTTTACTAACTACACAATCTGTAAGTCGCTCATGATAGTATTGTAGGGCTAGGACATTTTATTTTGAATTACATTTACCTATAGAAAATTCTGTAAGCTGGCAAATTCAAGCGGAGTTCGGCGGGAGCCACTGATCTAAAAATACCTCAGCACATGATGAGAACGTGTGGTGTGTAGTTAGTAGTGGCAAGCATCGCATGGCAGAGCTGGGTCAATGAATGGGGCCTGTCTGACACAGCGGGGGATGTGAGATGTGAGTCGCAACATCTGCGGTAATGAAATGGGATCGGACATTGACGGCTTCTTCAAAACAAAAAGACTTGACCGCTTGTCTGCTGTTCCAGTGAGATATTAATTTTGGGACGCCTATTGTTTCATCTCTGCAAGTACCATCGTTATGTACCACTTCTGCAAGCAAATCGTCACCATTCTCATATGAAACTTGCAAAAAGAACAGAAATACACTTACCCCACTACAAACAGCTCTGTGTTTGAGTTTGCTTTTGTTCTCCAGTATCTCAATACTGAGGGTCTGTATGCGGTCTACAGCAAGCTTTTATGCAGCCCATTGCATTGAATTTCTTGATTTTGGGAGGATGAAAAGCCAGTAGTTTGCCTTTGATGGTTTCAGGGTACCTCTCGTCTGCATTGCAGGTACCCCACTGGCAACGACCTGACCATTTTAGTGAAATTTATGGCCCACAGTCTGTATAGCAGTTCGCCAATTCCGGCAATTCCTTGCGTTGCTACCGGAAAGCTTGTGGGACCCAGCAACAAGACAATATTGCGGAAAATATTTTCTATTTTCTGATTGGCTGAAAATGCGCGCACCGGTGAGGTCCATACATCCCTAGGGGCGAATATTCAAGCCGCGCGAATGGTAAGTGCCAAACCTGTCCGCGAAAAAGGATTCTGTCATTTTTAGGCGGATGAAGTGGGATGTATTTTGCCAAAGGATGCGTATGCTGAAATGTGAGGCTATGAGGTGGTTCATTGAAATGAGGTCCAACATGGTTGTTGTATCCGAGGTGGATCGAACGAACCGTTGAGTGTGTGTGTGTGTGTGTGTGGGGGGGGGGGGGTGTTTGTGTGTGTGCATGTACGTGAGCGGCAGCAGGCACGAATGAATGCGAATGTATGCAGTGACGTGTATGTATGTAGACGTAAATTTTGTGCTCCGTGTTTTGTGCATGTGCATTGGCGTCATTATGTGTTTTTTTTTTTTTAATTTTTTTTTTTATTTTATTAAAAAAAATTTTTTTTACGTCATTCCAAATTCTCCCTATACAGGATGACGTCTTTTCTTTCTATCGTGTTCTTTTCTGTTCTACGTTTGTTTCCATGTCACCTGAAGAAGGATCTTTGATCCGAAACGTCGTGCCTTGTTTATATTACCATTATCTTCTGTTTTTCTTTGGTACAAAGATAGCTGATGATAAGACCTTCCTATGCATACTAATTTAGTCGAATCATCACAAAGGTCAAGGGTCACGGGGGGTTGACAGATGTGTCAAAAATGCTTACATTTTCAGAAAACATGGATTTTGCGGCTGCAGAAGCCAGCCCTTGTCACAAAGGTCACACATATGTAAATCGGTCATACAGGTGAGCCATAATGGCTTTGCCTTTCTTGTTACTAGATATTTTGCATATAGCTAGATAAAAGGGAGATACTGAATGAGTTCGTTAACCAGCATTGTACCTCTAGAACTTTTTTTGAGTGATAATTAAATATGTTTTTAAAAATATATATTTTCCCCTTTTGGATCTTAAAAATTGAATCGTTTTTACGGAAAAAAACAACAATTTTCTCATTAGTATTCGCATGATTTTTCATATACGGTATTTACATTACAGTTTGTCTCGGCTGTCGGGTATGATTAATTGATTTGTGACGTGTATGCTCTAGGTGTTAAAATCAGACTATTTTCTGCACCACTTTTTTGGAGTCATTTGTAAAACAGCTAACATAACTTTAATTTTTTTTAACGATAAAAAAGCTATCTTCTGACTAATACCCACATGATTTTTCATAAACAGTGTTTGCATTTCAGGGTCCTGGGGTAGGGTTTGATCAAATTGTGACCTGTAAGGTCTAGGCGTGAAAATCAGCAAGAAAATTGCAAAGTTGATTCTCTGATACGTCAAATGTTAGTACTTTGATGAGTGACGTATAACATCGAGCCGTCACTATGAACACGGCGTCGTGGGACTAATGATGCCATGACATGAAGCTTGAAGTGACGTCATTTTGCTGCTCGTGCTATTATTCTTCTTCAAAATAGCAATGCTACGCCAGACCACAGAGCTTACGAATCGCGGGATTCGCCGTGTGTCCGTCTTTATTTCTGTGTGCCTGCGTTTACGGATCAGAGGGTGGGTTAGAGTAGAAGGAGATGGATTCCTGTCGCTACACGAGCCCACAGAGCGTACTAATGGCGGGAAGCGCCGTGTGTCCGTCTTTATTTGTGTGCGCCGACGTTTGTGTTTATCAGACGTTGGCTTAGAGAGTAGGGAAATGGATCAGCATATTAAGCCTAAAAATATAAACAACTCTGAATGTCCCCCCCCCCCCCCAAAAAAAAAAAAAAAAAAAAAAAAAAAAAAAAAACCATCTGAGCTCCAAACAATATGGTAATATTTGGGATGAAATCCTCATCTTGTTTAATACAGGGTGTCGAGAGCACACTGGTAAAAAGTGCAGCACAAACCAGATTCACATAAATCTTTCACGTAAACATGTTGGTCTTATGACGCATTGGCATGTAAATGACATTTAAAGTTCTAAGCATGCAATGTTGAAAGAATAATTTTGTTATACAGTACATGATTTTGTGTGGTGTGTGTCTATATGTGTAAGTACCTTGGTGTGTTTAGGGGGCGGGGGGTGGGGGGGGGGAGGGGAGGCAATGGCTGCATGAGAGGACAAAAGAATTTTTGTTCTACACCTGGACAGATTGTAACAAAGTAAGCAAATATCCATATCAAGGCCAGTCTCATGAATATTTTATATACCGTCTAGGTACTTTTACCACGTCGTTCCTCTTCGTCTTTAAGCAGCATTGAATGACGGATTTTTCGCATGTTGTATACTATCTGATTACAGCACCTTGTGTCAGACAATGACATAGTGTCGGGGATTTCTACGCAACCTTCCCATCATGCCGGCCTGATTTTTGTTTGGAAGTCTGCTTTTTTAAGTCCCTTCTATTTATAGAAGGGACTTTTTAGGACGGGTCGCGGTGGGGTGAACTAACACGCACACACACATAGACACGCTTTCCGAAGAGCATGCAAGTGACCCGTGTATCTAGTGTATCATGTAGCTAGGTAAAGTCAACCTGCTTTCGCACAAATTATAGCAAACTGAAATTGTACCGTGAAATTCTAGGTTTGTCACCATTTTCTCAAGCCTTTGAAGCGAAAGCGAAACGCATATCACGTAAAATATAAAATTAAGTATAAATGAGAACTTACGTCATGACAAATTACTTTTGACAAACCAATGATGCATATGCCCTGCGCCCATTATACAGCTAACTGGCGCATTGGCAGATCTGCGAGACTTTTTCAATAAGAAATATCTTGACAACAGATTCAGGTCAAAGACAAAAAGGTAGAGACACTTCTCATCGAGAACAGCTCTCATATAGAAGGGACTGTGTGGGATATCGTTCATCCCATCTTGTTTACCTCACTACGGAACCTTTAAACAAGGGCAGTCGAACATTACGCGTCGACTAAGGTTACAATATGAAAATACTACATGTGCGGCCGATGTGTCTCAAACTTATAGTAATAGACTTATGGTATGTATGACTGTTTTCTAGCATGAAGATGAAATCCCAAGTGGAATGACATGTTTGACGTATTTTGACACAATAGATTTAATTGACGTCAATCTTGAAGGTGTTACTTTTTTTAAACAAACTTTCAGTTCTTCAACTATTCTTTCACGTAATTCCTTCCGTTGAATCGATCTTTTTCATCAAAAAAATAAGTTGCCAGCTATGTATATGTTTGTGTAACTATATAGAACCAGCCGGACTATGAATAAATTGTGTTATAACTATCTTTTCTAAGCGTGTTCCTTTTTTCGTTGTGTTTTTATCCATACTGGTGATAAGAAATCTTAACTGCGAAAGAACTATTCCAGGAACCCCCTCCTTAGTCTATTTGTATATCGATGACGTACATCGGTAGAAGTCATTTAGCTAAAACGTTTCCAACTTTTTTTAGAAGCGTGCCGTGCACCAGTTTAAAAGGTTTTTTAACACCTCTGTAAAATAAAACAATTTTGTTCCTTTCAAATTTAAAAGCCTGTCGTGCACCCGGTCTCTGAACATCCTATGCATACTAATTTGGTCGACCCTTCGCTTATGTCACGGACGTGGGGGGTTGACAACAGTGTGAACATTTTGAGAAAACGTGTATTTTGCAGGTACCAAAGCCAACCCTTACATCTGGACACTGGAACACTTGTTCATTTCAGCGACCTGTCGAAAAGGTCAATTTCAGATTAATTAATTGGATCGGTCATGCACGTCAAGCGCAAAGGCTTTGCCATTCTTGTTGTTGCTGTTGTTTTAAACTCATTTGACTCCAAGGCCACATTTTTCCAAATCTGGCAGGCGCCACTTAAAAACTATGTACCAGTTGCAGGAAATGGATTGATCATGGTATTCAAGGGTAGTGTCAGATGAGCTTGGCGCCTTCAGGTGCCAAGCATATCTTGCACTCCTGTTGAATTATCATGATCAATCCATCTCTTGCTGTAGGGCGTTGGGGCTAAATGGGGTAATTCATCCATTTTTATTTTCAGGTGCAACGTCAATTCAACCGACTGTGTCTCTTCTCATCACATCTCTTCTCATCTCGATCACCCTCTTCTTGGCTGTCGTTCTGTAAACAGGAATGAAAGCACATCTGAAGATGGGCGAATCTGAAGATGGGTTGTGGGTTGATGGGGGGAGGGGGAGAGGGGGTGGGGGGGGGAGGGGGATCTGGGGTTCGCCCTTCCCCTTCCGCCTACAAAAACATGCATACAGCACATAATCATAAACAGCCTACACCTCCCCACCCCCACCCCAAACACACGCACATACACACACACACTCACACACCTCCCCCCCCCCCCCCATCCAACCCCACCCATACACGTCTGTTTTGGGCTCACGTGCGATAGGAAAGTGAGTCTATTTAAGCAACCAGCAATTAGTCTCACAACATTCTTTTACCAGTTTACAAATGGATAAGACATTACTTAAATAAGTTAATAAACACTAGATGGGACGACCCGACATGGCTAAACACGGGGCGTGCCGTGACGCTCGCAACAGCGCTCAGGCACAGCGTCGTAGTCTCACGAGGCGGAGTGACACAGCCAGCCTCCACTCTCACAGCGAACCACCCAGGCCTTCCGCATAGCACGGCGGCGGACTTAGCCACTTTGTTCTTTAGATTTTTGGATACACTAAAACAAGGGTGCAAAAATACACATATGAATAACTAACAAAAAGAAGCAACGAACTAGAGCGATAGATCACGGCGGATAACAAGCTTGTACCATAAGCACAGGCAACACTCCACACATCTCCAAGCGGCATAGATCTGCATCTCCATCGCCGGAGGGCTAATGAGGCTATAAGTTTTTAGAGATGTTTTGGAGTGTTGTCTATGCTCACAGTAGAAGCTGCTTGTCCTGTCCGCCGCGGCTACGCACCACACTGCAAACAAAGTGTACAAAACCTCCCTAGTAACTTGTACACCACGATGCAGAGCTTACAATGTTCAGCTCCTTGCATTGCATGTAATAGTTCAAAACACACAGGAAGTGCGGAACATTTGCAGCGCATCTTCATGCAGCTCTCAGAATTTAACAGTTGTGGCTGACATTATCAGCAAGAGGGATCAGGGGCATTGTCTCCATGTATTGTGGCATGTGAGAACCATAATATTGTTGATAAAGCAGCATTTCTCCGCGGAATTGGGTTCACTTAGTAGGACATAAAGTGTCATCAATCAAACAAACAACAACTACCCCCCCCCCCCCCACCCCCCCAAAAAAAAAAAAAAAAAAAAAAATTAAAAAAATAAATAAAATTTAAAAAATACAAAAAAATAAAATAAACAAAATTAAATAAAGCAAAAGATAAATAAATTAATTAAATATAAATGATGATAATATAATAATAATAATATAATAATAATACAAATACAAATAAATTAATAAAATCCGACAACAGGAAACTACAAACAACAACAAAATGGTTGCAGAAAACAGTTTTGCGGTCTGACTGGAATTTTTGTGTTTTATTTTAAATTGAGCTTACAAATATTTGGTTATATTTCGTTTTTACTGTACGCACATTCTTAGAGCTGATGTTATAGTTTGATATACTACTAATACTGCGTTTTATGTTCCCTCACAAGCACCTGCATTATTTTATTCATGCAATATTAATGCTGATCATTTTTCTTTAGCTAGTCATAGCGTCGGTGTAGTTGGCCAACCTCGCATCTGACCTGTCAGATACGAGGTTGGCCATTGTCAACGACGATGTCTTATAGTAATCGCTTTGCGTGTCGGTGGCGATTTTTGTCGCGATGATTTCTGCAGGAATCTTCGCGACAAAAACCGCTACCGACACTCCAAGGGTTAACCCCTTTTCTGCCAGCGGTCATAAACTGTGTCTCTGAGACCATCAGCTATTGAAAACATAATGGATGGTCTGCGTAGCTGAAGAACACAGATTTTCTTGGCAGTAGCGGCGGCTCAAGAGAATCCATGCCTCTTGCAGTTTGACATCGTGTCAGTCGTCACAGACATGCGTTAAATTTTGCTGGTTATGTTTTTGTAGTTGATATACGTAGACATGCAACAATAGTAACGATGCTTTAGCCAGCACACATTTCCTTCATTTTAAATTTTTTTTCCCTCTTGTTTACGCTTTGCCATTTAAATTTGCTTGGTGTAACATCACATTCGAAAATAAAGTTAGCCCCAAATGTGCATGTTTCATTGTTTGAACGTTGAATCTGTCTGTCTGTCTCTGTCTGTCTGTCTCTCTCTCTCTCTCTCTCTCTCTCTCTCTCTCTCTCTCTCTCTCTCTCTCTCTGAACGTTATAACAAAGGGTAAATCAGCCCCTGAAATACCATCCCATTTGTCAGCTGATATATTAAATAAGCACTTCCTATCGACAGCTGAAACACTTGCTCAGTCAGCTGCAAGTAGTAACACAGAGTACCAAGTTCCTAGTGTACTGGAAAAATACTGTGAGGCCAAAAATATGCTGCAGACATTCATCATTCCTGATATTACCGTCGCTGAAGTCGGCAAATTCATCTCTAGCATGCCGAACAAAAAGTCCACCGGGATGGATGGTATAGACAACAAAATTCTGAAAATGTCACTACCATATACGGTAGAGGCACTCACTTATATCTTTAACCTCTGTATAAAACACAGCACGTTTCCAAATATTTTCAAAGAGGCCAAGGTAATTCCTATCCCTAAATCAAAAGATCTTGAAGATGTCAATAACTACCGTCCTATCTCACTTTTGTCGGCCCTGTCAAAGCCCCTTGAAAAACACATACAAAAACACCTCCTCGATTTTCTAGAAAAGGGTAATTTCATAAATATTCATCAGTCCGGCTTTAGACCGAAACACTCATGTCAGTCAGCACTGGCACACATTGTAGACAGCTGGCTGGAATCAATAAATAAAAACCTGATGTCTGGAGCTGTTTTCTTAGACCTACAAAAAGCATTTGATCTTGTCGACCATGACATTCTCTTAAAGAAGCTAGCAGCATACCATATAAGTGAAACTGCCATAGCATTTTTTAGATCATACCTAAAAGACAGAAAACAAAAGGTGTATACTCATGGAAAATACTCTAAACAAGGACAAGTTAACTACGGTGTCCCCCAGGGGTCGATCTTGGGACCTCTTCTATTTATAATATTCATTAATGATTTGCCTTTGCATATTACTAACACTGATGTTAATTGCAACCTGTTTGCGGACGATACGAGCCTCCATGTTTCAGGTAAAAAAACAGCTGACATTACCATTAGCTTACAAAGTAGTCTCAGCGAGGTTTCCGACTGGTGTAGAGAGAATCATATGGTTCTTCATCCAGGAAAAACAAAGAGTATTTTAATCACTACACGACAAAAACACCAACGCCGACCACAGCCGTTACATTTACAACTGAACGCTAAACCGATAGAACAAGTCACAGAGCGTAAATTCTTGGGAATACACGTTGACGAACAATTATGTTGGGAGACGCATATAAATACAGTCTGTAAAACCATTGCTAAAAACACTTTCCTGTTGTCCCAGCTTAGACAAGTAACGGATACACATACTCGTAAACTGTTTTTTTCATGCCCATATCAAGTCTCACGTTGATTATGTCTCCACAGTGTGGGACGGTTGTAGTGATGTTCACATGAACAGGTTAAACTCTATATATAAAAGAGCTGTCAAAATGATAGATACGCGGCCCATTCCTACCACAGACAAATTTAGACATCTAAACATTCTCGGCCTACGTCAACAACTTAGTTTCAACAAATGCATCCTCATGCACAAGATATTAAATAACATGACACCGCAGTATCTAACCACCAAATTTGTGCCACAGCAAGAACGCGAACGGTCCTCAAGGAACAATACTTTACCCCTACCTCTGCCTAGAATTGACCTCTTTAAAACTAGTTTATCCTTTTCTGGACCGTTTGTATGGAACACTATTCCTGCACATTTGAAGACTATAGCCTCACTTGGAATCTTTAAAACTAAACTTTTCGATTACCTGATGAGCCAAACATAACAACACTGGGCATTTAAACAAACCCTGATGGTTAATGCTTTTATGTAATATAATTATGCATTTATCTATATTGTTGGTGTGTGTGTGTGTGTGTGTGTGTGTGTGTGTGTGTGTATGTGTGTGTGTATGTGTGTGTGTGTGTGTGTGTGTGTGTGTGTGGTATAAGATGAATGTTAAGTGTTATTATTTTGTGTCATTTTTTTTTTAATTTTATTGTTGCATGAAATAATATGTGTAAATATAATTCTTTATTATTATTATTATCTTTTAATCTATTTTATCTTGTAGATGTTAGCAACGGCAAGTTTGTAAAATGACGATTTGTTTCTGTCAAAACTTTTTACCGTTGATAAATAAAGTTTCATCATCATCATCATCTCTCTCTCTCTCTCTCTACCGTGTGTAATGCATATTATTAGCCAGACGTAGGTCGGGACTGTGCTTCGTTTGACGCGGTCGTTGGTTGAAGGCCCCGGACATACATCACGGTATCACGTTTGTCCGGGCCTTTAATCCAATGTTTGAGCCGTAGCGGGGTCTAACCTACCTCTGATTTACGTACTTACGTGTGTGCGTGTGTGTGTGTGTGCGTGTGTGTGTGTGTGTGCAAGCGCATGTGCGCGCGCGTGTGTGTGTGTATGTGTGTGCGCGCGCACGTGTGTGTGTTTTCATGTAGTTTGTAGCAAGGACAAGAATGAAAAAGAGATCTGCACACCTATTATTTTATCCTTGGAAAATAAAGTTTCATTTAATTTCAATAAATACAGTTTCATTTCATTTCATCTCTCCCTCTCTCTCTCTCTCTCTCTCTCTGTCTCTCTCTCTCTCTCTCTCTCTCTCTCTCTCTCTCTGATAACATACACTGGTACAAAAATACGACTCGACATGTATCACTATGTTAAAGGTCCGGGTTCAGCAATTAGTGAGTAGAGGACGGCGAACAAAAAAATGTAAAAGTCCCTACCTGACACAGAAAGTGCAACCTTGACAGGGACTCGTCAGATGGGATCCCCGAACACGCACGTTACTATAGCTGCTGTAGAGTGTCAGACGCTCTTGACGGCTGTCACAGTTCACGCAAACAGGCATACGCCACTCAGCTGCCAAAGGTCACTTCCAGTTGCATCTGTCTATACACGGTAACATCCACATATCTCGTGCAACAACGACGAATGAATCCAACTTTCACTTCTTGTACTGGGAAGCACTGAACGACTGAGTGACGTCTACAAGGTCCCAAAAATGGCCCAGGAAATGGTGACGGTACGTCGAGCATGCTCGACGGTACGTCGAGCATGCTATAGCGTGGTCTTCTTATTTCTTCTGTCCTTGCATTTATCCAAAACAGTGTTTCCTCGAAAGCGTTTGCGAACAACAAGTCCCTCATGGTAGTCGCCATTTTTACAAAGGGAAGCTACTAGATAATGTTTTTGTAGGAGACAGCACTCCTGTGCTAAGCAACGTGCAATGCGGAAATGCCGTCCTCAAAACGAGTTTATTTTTCACAAAAGCCTAGGAGATAATTTACAGGCGACCATGCAACGATGTGATGTGCATGGGTGACAGTGCGAGAAAATGAAATGAAAGAAAACGGTCCATAAATATGCCCCGTAAATCCATGGCCAGCAAGAGACATACATTCTCATGAGACCCTGCTTATGCAGGGGCTCATGGCTCATGAGAATTTATGCCTGTTGCATTTGGAACAGGCTGGCTGAAGGCTTGTTCTGTCTCAACCAAACAGTTGAAAATAAGCTTTTCAGGATTTTTAAAAGCTGAATCAGCTTCTAGGACTGAAGACGGTCACCCATGGATGTGATTATAGCTGTGCATGTGTGTTACACAGACATACAATTTGATTACATTATAAGAATCTAAGCACTAGGCAATATTGTGCTTTGTCGATTACTTCTCATCTTGGGTTTATTTTTTTTTTTAGTATCCCAAAGATAATTACTGTTTGTAAATTTGCTGAGTTCAGTGATAATAATTTCTCTCCAGACCAACTGCTGTTTATGCACATGCATCATGCACCCCTTCGGCTGGAGCATTAGGTTTATTTCACCTCATGCTATGGTTATGAGATACAAAATAAATGTTAGGAAACAGATATATGTAATTGGTATTCTAACCACAATATTATTTGATTCATAGTTTATCTATGTGTGCACTGACTGCAAACCATGTGACACTCATATAGCAATGTTCTCTATTAGAAAACTGAAATGACAAACCGCAAAAATAAATATCAAAGAAATATATCAGTTCACAATAGCAAGAGATATATCTCACTTGATCTTCATTGTGTGACAAAAACATTCTTTTCAAATACACTTCAACGTATGATTTATTTGTTTATGTCTGTACTTAGTGAAACTGTCAAAAATGCCTTTCATTGTGAGGCTTCTCTTATGAGTTCACCAAAATTGCCATGTACATCAATAAGTGTATGCATAAATAAAAACACAATGACCATGATGATATAGTAAAATACAGTTGGTTTTTGAATGAAATGAGTACATCTATCCTCAACAAGACCAAGTAGTCTATGTACCCTACAGAACCACATACTCCAGACCAAAATGGTGACTGTGAAGCATGTGTAATGCAGAGAAGAACTCGACGAAGAAAGAAAGACGCTTAGAAAAGACAGCTACAACACAATTTTATTCATATTATCTAGTAATAAATTGTCTTATAATAAATTGTCTTATAACTGTCATTTCTAAGCGACTTTCTTTCCTCACAGGGTTCTTCTATACAGAACAACATACATGTACACTTTTACTTCCAGCACCACATATAACTGTAATAATACATGAGGCAAAAATACAAACAGAACAGAGACAACCATTTTAGTTATAAAGAAACAATTTAAGTGATGCCATTCAATCATATGCATGGTATATTTTTGCTTATAAATGATACTGTCTTTCAAACTTGATCTCTGTTTTTTTTAGGGTGAAATGAGAGGGGCCGGGGGGGGGGGGGTGAGGGGGGGGGGTGAGGGGGTGGGGTGGGGGGGTGGCGGTCAGGGAGTTGAGAAACAGTTTGTATCATGGTGACTGCTCAGTTTACATGTTGGTGCTGCTGCAGTTCCAGCTGACAAACACCAGTGCGTCCATGGTGCGTGAAAAGCAAGATTTTGACTGTATGCTCACTGACAGTGTCCATTTTGACCCGCATGGGTACACATGCAGGTATATATATATATATATATATATATATATATATATATATATATATATATATATATATATATATATATATATATATATATATATATATATATATATATAATATATATAATTTTTCATTAAATTCTGAAAATGCTCTTGCTACACTAATGCCATGGAGTTCCAGGCTGGTATGCTTGCATTGTGTCATCAGGACATCAGCTGCCCTTTTTGTGACTGCATCGCCTACTTGTTCTAGAAAGGAGAGGGTTAGTGAGAGAGAAGGAATGACAGACCTAGCATTTTAAGCCTTCCACTGAACACCTGCTACATAAAGTAGTAGGGACTACCCCCAGGAGCCCCGCAATCCGCTGGAGAATATCCAGTCCTCCCCCCGAGTGGGGAGGCTAGTGCATGAATATTCCCAAACAGATCTTGGACCTGCTGGATAGATTTAAGTTTTTGCAGAACAGAGACAACCATTTTAATTATAAAGAGACAATTTAAGTGATGTCATTCAATCATATGTATGGTATATTTTTGCTTATGATACTGTCTTTCAAACGTGGTCTCTGTTTTTTTGAGGGCGAAATGAGAGGGGGGGGGGGGGGGGAGGAGGGGGGTGGCGGTCAGGGAGTTGAGAAACAGTTTGTATCATGGTGACTGCTCAGTTTACATGTTCGTGCTGCTGCAGTTCCAACTGACAAACACCAGTGCGTCCATGGTGCGTGAAAAGCAAGATTTTGACTGTATGCACACTGACAGTGTCCATTATATATATATATATATATATATATATATATATATATATATATATATATATATATATATATATATATATATATATATATATATATATATATATATATATAATGGGGAGGCTAGTGCATGACTATTCCCAAACAGATCTTGGACCTGCTGGGTAGATTTAAGTTTTTGCAAATCTTACAAACTGTCCTGTTAGAAAACAAATATATATTAACAGCAAAGAGTAAGAGAAACAAAATAACACAATAAATCCAAACATGAAGAAATAAACTGGAAAAAAAGCAATGCAAGTAATGCGCACACATATCAATAACAGTGAATAATATATATATATCGTCCGTTCAGGTAGTAAGTTATTGTAACAAGATGTTATATAAACGAGTTTTGAAGTTCTAGAGTTAGAACTGGATTTAATCTGGGGTGGTAGTTCGTTCCAGGCTTTGGCACCTGAGAGCAAAAGGCTGGTTTTATATATATCGAGCCTGGCCCATGGTAGCTGTAACTAACCGTTCCCCGTGTTCTGTCTTTGACTATCTCAAAATAACATACGAAGGTAAGATGGTGTTTTATCATGAAGAATTTTATGCCTAAGTATGCATCCATTAAATGTGAACTGTTTGTTTAGGTTTAGCAGTCGGATGGTTCTAAACCTTGGTGGGAGAGGGACCAGGCACAGTTAACTTTACCCCTCGACGATACAATAAGTTTAAGTTTCTTTAAATATACATCACTGCATCCATCCCAGATAGTGGAGCAGTTATCACAGTGTGTCTTAATATGGGCATGGAGAAAGAGTCTTCTAGTGTCAGTGTTAACTATTTGACTTAGTTTCGATAGCAGGAATAAATTTTTAGATATTATTTTGCATGTGTTTTCGATATGTGGTTCCCAGCTGAGCTGGTTATCTACTGTGACTCCAAGCAAACGGGTTTTTTATTTTTATTTTTTAACTTGATCAAGGGGCTCAGAGTTCAGGTATAATGTTAAGGGCAGGGGACCACGTTGATGTTTTTGTCGTGAAGAAATCAACATACTCTTTGTCTTTTGGACACTAATTATCATATGATTATGTTGGCACCAGCTTGAAACCTCATCAAGACTTTGCTGGAGAACTTCGTTTATTTTTGGCAATTCGCTGTTTGACGTATGTATGGCAGTGTCATCAGCAAATAAGTCATATGTTGCATCGGGATGTGAGATATAGAATGGTAAATCATTGATAAATATGTTGAACAACAATGGGCCCAGAATTGACCCCTGAGGAACACCACATGTTACTAAACCTTCACTCGAGTAATTACCATTGAGCAAAACATTCTGTCTTCTGTCACTTAGATAGGATGATAATTATCAAATGTACGGTATTGGAATTGATGTGATACATCGGTAGTTTTGTTAATGATAGAGTGGTTGCCTAAATCAAATGCTTTTTTAAGATCAAGAAAAACTGCAATTGATAACTGAGAATTATTAATGGCTGTAAGCCATTTATCAATGATATGTATAAGGCGGTTTGGGAAGAGTGTTGCGGGCGAAACCCAGACTGCATTTTACTGAGTAGACAGTTCTGTTCTAGAAAATTTTGCAGATGTGTATGGATATGTTTTTCAATAGGTTTTGAGATGACTGGTAGAATGGAGATAGGTCTATAATCATTCAATGAGTTTAAGGTTTTGCTTTTGGGAAGGGGGATGACCTTAACTGTTTTTAACTCATCAGGGAAAATATTTCTTTTAATGGAAAGATTGTAAAATGAACGTTAGAGACTCAACTATGTAGGGCAGAGCTATTTTAAGAATTTCGCAACTGATGTCATCTGAACCACATGACCTCTTTTTCATCTTAGATATATATTTACCTACGCCAAAAACAGTCATTGGGGGGAGTGAGAAAACACAACCAGCAGTATTGTTACTGTGAAATCGTAGTTGCTCAGAACATTGGTATTTCGCAGGATCATTTGTATTAGTGCGTGCTAAAGTCTCAGCTATGCTAAGAAAATGAGTATTGAAGGTATCTGCAGTGAGCTCAGGTGCAATGTTTATGTCTCTGTGATTGTGACCTTTAGTAAAGATGTTGATAACTTGCCAAACAGAGCGCAGGTCCTTGCTGTCTACAATGATCTATTCAGCATGTTGTCTTTGAGCTTTTCGGACTAAAGATTTGACACAATTTCTTTGTTTTTTATAGTCAAAAATTTCTTTTCTTTCTTAAGTGTATCTCTGAGTTGCATGGCTGCTTTTATTTCTCTAGTTAGCCATTCAGGAATTGTGGGATGTTTGACACGTTTTGTTCGCACTGGGGCATGTTTATCTAGAACACCAAGGAACAGTTCAGACCAGCGGGTGAGGGCTTCATTTGGGTCATTGTAATTTAACATATCATTAAATGGGGTATTGGATAAGTCATCGAGAAAGGCATTTTGGTTAAAATTTTTGAAAGACCTGTAAATAATATTAGTATGCTCTCTGCAAGATTTCTAAGCTAATTTGGCAGACAGAGAGAAAGATACTGGGAAGTGATCACTGATAGAAAAATTGAGAACATGGACATTATTAACAGCAATTACATTTGTAGTATAGATATGGTCTATCATTGTCGCAGAAGATGAAGTAACTCGTGTGGGCGACTGAATAACTTGTGTTAAACCAAGAAAAAGAGATCATCAAATTACAAGAAGAGTAACAGTCTTTTAACAAATCAACATTAAAATCACCTAGGATATGTATATCACCCCTGCATTTCTGTACTGTATCAATCATTGATTCAAGGCAGCACAGTCACCCAGACTTGCATACCAAAATCATTCAAAACAGTGTCGGCTGTCTAATCCACGTACAGCTATGAAATTTGGCAGAGTGATAGCAGAAATGTGGTACTTTAGTGTGATAGCAATTATTTAAACCTGCTTATTGAATAAGATGCCCCAAAAATTAAATATTTGAAAATATGCTTTTATCATATAGCGAAAAATGCCTGGCAGTGTCAAACTCGCCAGTGCACAACAAAAAGAGATTGAGCCACAACTCTTTTACAGCAGAAGTATATGTATGTAGGAATATAGTATGAACTTCTATGTTTATTCTTGTGTCAATAGTTTGTCAGTGGTCTTCGCTTGCTGCGGACCGTGACACCTGGCGCTCCACCATTTACAAGGCAGCTGTCTCCTTTGAGGACTCTCACAGAGCTAGCCTTAAGGACAAGCGGCTCAGGAGAAAAAACAGAGATGCCGCAGCTCAGAACCCTGGCCATACCTTCCCCTGCAGCCACTGCGGTCGAACCTGCCTGTCTCGGATTGGCCTCCGCAGCCACGAACAAGCCTGCAGACGTCGTGGCGGGCAACTCCTATAAAATCTTCGTTCGCGAAGTCAAGCCAAGAGAAGAGAGTTTGTCAGTTATGGCATTTGCAAATTTATGTCAAATTTGTCCTAAAAATACAGCACACACTCCCACATAAATTTGTTCAGAATCAGTTTAGTCCGATAATCCTGCTTCATGCCAAAGCAGCAGCCCCCAGCAGCATTTGTGCAAAATTTGAAGAAAATCCATCCACAAATGTGGAAATTATCTGGAACAAAGTGTGCATATATAGGGTATTTCAGCAAACTTTCCGGATGTAAAAATCTGGTGTTTTCCTACCTTTGTACAGTCAATAACCCCCAGCCTGGTATGGATGACCTTCACTGACTGCTTGGTCTTCATCTATACCCAGTCTTCTGGCCTGACGGAGCTCCTTTGAAGCTAGTTTAGCCTGCCGTTGTGCATTTTTGACGCAGAATACATATGTTTCCTCACAATATGTACGACAGAACTGTCAAGGAGTAATGTCCATGATTTGCAGGATAGCCATCAAGGCAGAGCACCCATCATTGAACAAACATCCTGCCACTGCCACAGTTTGCTCTTGCTCTCAGTATTAAAAACTTTACCAGTTTTCATCCTAATGGTAGTTACTACACCTACTTTTGATGAATGACCTACAGTCATCCAAGTGCCGTCAGTTGACACATGAATGCCGCGAGTGTTGTCACCCTCTATTACTTCAGCCTTGTCATATTCAGCTGTTGGTGCTGTTTGCATGCTGATTTTCTGTACAGAAGTGCTTGCTTTGTGTATTGTTTTCTTTATTGCTTTGTAGCTACTGTCTCCAGATGGTTTGGGCAAGTCCATGACACCACAGAATGTTTCTAATTCTGATCTGTCACCCCAATGCACGGCATGGCAAATGCTGCTCTTCTGTTTACTAAATTTACTACAGAATTACTTAGTGGTGTTTGTAGGGAAGAAGAGTCAAAACTCCCGCGATATGTCAAGATGATGCCATCGCAGCACACATTTAAGATATTAAATAGATATTAGTAATCAAAATACAGTAAGACATGCTAGTCCATGAATTACTATTTTCATCTAGTAATAAATCGGCATATAATACTGAAGGAATCATAAGACAATCTATGCCCGTCACATTTCTATTGTATTGAGTGTGAGTACCTCGCATAGCCTGACATATTAGATAAGTCGACAGGCAGACAATGAAAAATTCTAGTGATTATGATAGACGGGTACAACACAATTTATTAATATTTCGGGTAAATACCCTTTGTCAAAATAGACAAACAAACAAACAGAGAGATTAGCCGCTACTTATCTTCATTGGCAGAAGGAATGTGGCAACTGAAGGAGACCTCCTTCAGTTGCCACATTCCTTCTGCCAATGAAGATAAGTAGCGGCTAATCTCTCTGTTTGTTTGTTTGTCTATTTTGACAAAGGGTATTTACCCGAAATATTAATAAATTGTGTTGTACCCGTCTTTTCTAAGCGTGTTTCTTTCTCCGTTGGGTACTTATTTGCATAATACACACTTGGCAGTCACCTTTTTGGTCTGGATTAGTGATTATGATGTAGTGAATATTACCAAAGAATTAAAATAAATAGAGTCATAGTCTATTCTATGCTCACCCCCTTCCTCTTATAATGTGCATACGTGCACGTCAAGACAATACAGTAACGGGGAAAAAGCGATGGTCATAAAATAAAGTATGCTACTGACATGCTAAAAGGATCCTGCCGAGATTATCATTTCAAACGCAGACAGAGGTCATATTCAGTTTTTATGCTTAACACCTTGGACAAGTGAAAAGCTTCGGATATGTTTCAGATACTCACATCTCGCTCTCTCTCTCTCTCTCTCTCTCTCTCTCTCTCTCTCTCTCTCTCACACACACACACACACACACACACATGCGCACATCGCCAAGAGTCATAGATTCTCATGCGCACGGAGCGCACATGAGGATCTATGCCTCTTGAAGATGTTTGCAGCGCACGCACGCGCACGCATACACACACAAATATCGACGCGCTTTCAGAAGAGCTTGTAGGTGTACTTAGTATAACATGTGATTACGCAAGTGTGTTTGTGTGTGTGTGGGGGGGGGGGGAGAAGGGAGGGGGAGGGGGGTGTTGGCGTGTGTGCGTGGTATAAGATAATGTCCTCTCAGTTAGTTTTTAAGCACGTTTTCTTTCTAGGTGGATATTAACAATACAGATGATTGTGATGTTATATATGGGTATAATCGGTCCATGTGTTCTAGTCGGTCAAATGTATTTGTTTTATGTTCACATTTGTTGTTTTTACTACTGGTTGTTTTTTTAATTTAAATCCGCTGCAAACAAATTTCCCATCTTGGGACTATATAGGTATTCGTATTTGCATGTAGCTACTTTTTGATAAATAATTAATTCATTTTGACAAGTTTCGGATTCAATATATACTCCCATCAGTCAGTCCTGGAAGAGGCTGTGTGGGAAAACACAGTCAGCCCTGGAAGAGGGCTGCATGCCTTTCAGATGAGTGACGTGAAACATCAGTTTCCTCACTGTGTACACCATGGATACTACATTACTGGATGTCTGACTGAGCGCGTGTACCTTCTCAAAGCCTATTACGAAGTTCGATTCGGGTTTGTGCGCATGCGCCGGCTTGCGATTTTGCCTAGGTTTTTCCGGTTGCATTTCGACTATCATGGAAGACAGAGAAAAGAATGCGTGTATCCCGTTTGAAACGGACATTTTTGATTCAATCGTCGAGGTAAGGTCTTCGGTTTTTTTTTTTTTTTTATATCAACGCTAAATGAACTTGTTTGACATCTAACAGAGTTTTCATATCGAAAAACTTTTAGGATAAAAGAGAAGTTGTCGAGTGAAATGGTCATACTCATAGTTGATTGATTGATCATTCGATGATTGACGGAGTGACCGACTCACCAGGTCAATGTTTGTTTGTTTTGTAGAGGTGGAGTGAAATTTAAATAAATGTACTCCAGTCTTTGGTCAGATTTACTGATAAAGTAACTACTGTAAGTAGTTTTTATCATTAGACTCCTGACAATAGTCCCTATGAGGTCAAAGGAAGAAGATAACAGTGGTCTTTCAGAAACGCTAAAATTCAGGTGTTCAGCTTAGTCATACATGTTTATGAGTAAATTATTTATGTTTGTACAATGACCAACTTGCTGAAATGCATATTATTCGGCTACATCTTTTGCAAGTTCAGCTAGATCGTCATTAAGACAAAACTGTGAATGGTAGATGCTTCTTTGCACTACTGATACTGATAAATTTATAATCATAAGCTGATTTGTTTTCTTACAGGAGACATCAGTTGATGTTGGACAAGTGACAATTGAGGATAGTTTAGCTTCTGATGGTCCGATCCAATATGCTTCTACGGTGGTAAACAGAATTCAGGTACAAAGGCTAAAATATTAATTTAAATTATTAATTTGTTAGCTTATGTTTACAGTTACGTATGCTTTTTGTAACACAATAAAAAGGTGAATTGTGCTTTTAGTTATAATACAAAATAATGTCATATGTTATGCCAATCATTTTTCAGTTGTGAGTGTAAATGTTCAACTTCAAATATAGTGTTATTTTTATATATATTTATTCAGGGACGAGCAAACCCACTAGGAAAGTTTTTTCCCTTACCCCTCACAATGCACCCCCCCCCCCTCCTCCCTCCAACTCAACCACTTATTTATTATTAACAAAAATCTTAGAATAGATTTTAATAGCTATCTGCAGTGGGATTCAGGTTTATTTCATTCATAACAAACTCTTTACCTACCCAGTACCTTCTAAACTTTTCCATAGGTGCAGAATTTCAATACATTATCAGCAATTTGGAGATTAGCTGCAGTAATAAAAATTCAAATAAACCCCTAAGTTTGTTTCACCAAGACAAATATGTTTTTTTTTCTTTATTTTTACGTTGAAGCTTACTATTTTATTCTTAAAGATGACATTTCTAATGTACAGGTTTTCTAGCCTTAAGTTTACAAATTTGGAGAAATTTTCTAGCTTGAAACTTTTCAAGCGTAACATAGCACAGGGCCTTCTTTAAAGTAATTTTTTTGGCCTTGGGCAATTCCATGCCCATCCATGAACTGCTATCTGGGGTGTAGTGATCATCTGTCTTTTCATCTGCATTAAATTTCAGATCACTAGCGACCTTGTGGCTTCAATTTGTTCAGAGCATGCTGTAGACGACAACTTATCAACTGCTCGCAGATCCTTCTTTGAAAGCATTCAAGGTATGTTGCTCCATGTCTTGCTTCATTTTAAGTCCAGTTTGGCATGACATATAACCTTCATCCAAAAATCTGAGGTCACTAAATAGACTTATAGAGGGATCTTTAAGCAGAGCCTAGAGGTGGAGATGGAATATATGGCACAACCTGATCTCGTTGGGTTGCCAAGTCTGAACATTGCGTTGGTTTAGATGAAATTCAGTTCTTGCCAGTTATGAAATTTATATTTGTTGTTGGTTATTTTGCTTCTTTATTTTTCAAGTGTATAATCATGTGATTAGATCCACAAAAATTTAGGGTCAGATGTACTTAGAATAGTGAAATATAGGATTGGTCAGATTTTTTTTTTTTTGGTGGGCTTATTTGTGATTTTATGTGTGTTTTTACAGCTGAACGAGTCCTGCCAGCAGTGGGTTTCATGACTGCATGCCTGATGCCTGCTGGAAAATTTCACAGCGCCACAAGAGAGAAAGCATGGATGCGGTACCACCAGGAATTCCTCAAACATCGCCTTGATGTCATGAAAGCCATTGACACCACTGCTGCCAACGCTGCATTTCTGTGCTTAAAACTCTTTGAACGCTTGATAAGTCTGGCATATCCGAGAACGAGTGAGCTTTCTGTGCAGAGACAGCACACGGAGTTAACTGAGCTTGACAGTAAGGTTGTCCCATACATTGGTGGATGTATTCTGCGGAAACAGAAAGAGCGACTTCCCCCAGCATTTCTAGAATGTCTTGATGCTTTCCAGTGTGAGGAGGAAAGTAGCCCTTCACTCACAACAACACTGGACAGGGGTGGACTCACCCATTTACATCAGATGTCGAAAGAACTGTTTGAGATGCTGGAGGTGAAGTTACGTGACTATACTGGCCAAGTTGCGCATTCCTTTAGTAGCACAGACTTTCAGCAGTTATGCTCCAGTGATAAAGAAATAACGTTGAAGTTTGAGGAGTGTTTGCAAGGTGTGGGCAGCAAAGACAATTTGAAAGAAAGGTTGTTTTCAGCCATTGTTAGCCACTACTTTAGGGTGAGGATTCACCATGAGTGTAAACTCTACATGGAGCGACTTCGAAGTCGAGAGGCCAGCTCGAAGCAGAGCAGAGCTTTTAGAAGGGGGCTTAAAGAAATGCAATGAAAATGCAAATATGGTTGACAATGACAATAAAAGGATGAAACCAATAAAATTTGCTTTAGAAAAGAGTTGGCTTTTTGTGGATTATGTCATTATAGTAAGAAAAAGATAATCAAGATATTTTTTGTTGTTGCTTAAAGTGTCATGGTGTCACACGTTACAGCTTACAGGAAAATAGTGAACAAAATAAAAGACTAAACATAGGCTCAAGCATACTATGTTAGGTGGTGTGCTGTTATTTTATATATTTACCATTACAGTATGAATGTGTCTTGTTTGCAATTATAATCACCATCCTCACCATTACAATCCATATTATCGCCGTCATCGTCATAATCAGCACAGCATTTATAATCACCGTCTTCACAACACGTAGCTCAGTGGTCAGTGTTACGTGGTGGAGTTGTAGTCGAAGTATGATAAACACACCAGACACACACGCACGTAGAGTTCTTTTAAATAGACCTCATTCAGCCGCAATCCGTCAACCGTGGCTTAAGGATGTAGACAATACTGGAGCAACAGTTCCAACAATATTTAATTCAGCGATGCGATATCCACACAAAAATGCACTCTCAAATGCACAAACTACTGAATACAAAGTCTCTTTTGCTATGTCCACACTACGACTCAAAATTTCTCATACACAGCGTCTCTCTAGACTCAACTACGTGTCTCTACAACTGACAAAGCAAGAGCAATGTACTAACGGGCTTTCCCAGCGCCCTCCTTATATACACTATCAAAATCTAGAATCTTCTACGGAAATCATGAACTCAAACAACCAGAACGAAATGCACAGCCAAAACTCATTAACATGAATTTTCCAGAAACAATATAACAGGCTACAAAAACACGGCTGCTCACTTCAGCTCTAAATTCTAGAATAAAGACACATAAAAGTATGGTTTCCCTATCTATGATAGCTCAAAAAGGTACGAGAACATTCCCAAAACAAAATAAAAGCTGCTCACTACACGCGCACAGGAAAAGTAGCAAAAATGTAGCGATGTCAGATGTCAACTAACCGACGTGACACTTACGAGGCCACCAGTCAGTGCGACCTGTCTACAACGTTCCGGACTAAACAAAACGAAAACGGCTCTACTCACGAACAAAAGAAAATCTTACTAAAAAGGTACAAAATCATAACCGTGATAGCTCAAATAAACAACATATCGTTACCTACGAATAACACATGTACGCTCTCACAGGAAAACACAACCACAATCGTAACAGTCAGAGCGCACGACTTGTGTGAGTGCATCTTGGGCGACGCGGGTTCGAATCCTGACTTCAGCAAACTATTTTGTGATTGCTGGATATTTCGGGCCAGCGCCTTGAGACGCTCTGAGCTTATAAGTGCGCTATATAATAGAAACCTCTTTTTTTTTAACGATTATTACTGTCACCGACACAACATATAAAAACATCAAAGCGGTTAACATCACTATTACCATCACCCACAAAACAAACAGCAATATCAGTAGTATTTGTAATTTCTTCATGAATACCTACAAAAACTGAATGTTCACTCTCGTTCGGAATCAACTGATAACATTCACCATACTGCACACTTTGCAGAAAATTAGCATAATCTAGCCCATCAGTGCCTGCTTTTGAAGTGTTATGACTCTCACATATCAATACACTCAACACACCTTAGTTCATTTACTGATTTAGTTCACTAAAAACACCACACCCACAACTGAACATTTTAGGTACCATAGGCATAGGCAGAACATTTCCTTTCATACACATACCATGAACAGAAACTAAAACATAAGATTGTGCACAGAACGTAAAATCATTAGCTGGGCTCTTTGTAACGTGGACTGTCTGACAGTCACCATCAATACCATGATTAATTAATTTTGAGTTCACATCAGATTTAAATTTTTTAACCTTGTCAATATTATTAATAGGACTATAGACATGTAAGCCAATAGTTTTAATATAACCAACATTGCTACTGTGATCATTAAATAATTTAAAAACAGACTAACCTCCCAGCAACAGAAACACTGTTAAGATGGTGCAAGAACATAGGAACATATTCTTCTTTATAAAGATCATACTGTTTAACAATATCATACTGCCTGACAATATCAAGGAAATGTGTCCTGCAAGGATAAATAACATCAGAATTAATGTTAACAAAGCCACTGGGATGAACAAAACCACTGCATTGATATTCATCAACAAAACTGTAAGCAAAATAACTGTAAACTTTCTCCTTCAACCCATCACAAAACTTGTCACTATAAATCAGAATCAGGACAATAACTTTTCTCTCTGGTGCATAGCTTAAAATTTGGCAGGAAATTTCCACAATGTATACTGTCCAACACTAAAAAAGAAATCCTACCACTTGCAATTTTCTTTCAGGAAACACAAAATCATCCAAATTTTTGAAAATTGATAATGCATCATTAACTTTCTGCACAATTGACTCTTGCATTGCTGAGGTATCAATGCTGCGCACATGCTCAACATTCTCTACAATACTCTCCATATTACTACCGGTCACTGCAGATAACTCCGGTTTCGACCTTTTACAGTCTTTCTTTGCAGAACAAGGAGAATCAAACAAAGACCGCTTTGTCTTTCCCCTAACATGTGACATCACTTGAACACATAAATATATATGGAAAAACGAAGCGTCGAACAGTCTACTGTAATTGACTGTGCTTGGATGCGAACACAGGCTGTCGAAGACAACTGAACACTGAAACAGCACAGCAGTCACTAACTTGCGTCTATTACAGATAAAACACTCCCACTCAAGAAAGAAAGTCACATAAACTTTTCGGTCTCGAGCTCAATTAGAGTTACTCTAAGCCTTGCACTTGTGTCTAATCCAAAAACAATGTAAACAATTTCTCCACTCACAAATATGCCGCCATTGTCAACAGAAAAAAACAACACCAAAATCAGTCCAGGATTGGGTATGACATTCAACAATCACATTCAACGACACTGACTTAGTATCTCTTTTTCTTCAGAGGACTGACAGTGACCTGGGGCTGCGGCTTGTCTGTCGTTCCTTTCACATTTCCCTTTGGGGTGATCATCAGAGCCAGGCTTCTCTGCAGTCTCAACATTTTCTCTTGATGCCCAAATTGCTGCAGGCTGGGATTGTCAGCTGTTCGACCCATATACCGGTGACGGCCAAAATGCTCCTCCAGTGGATCCTGGCAGAGTTTGTTGCTGAGGACAAACTGCACCCCATTCTGCAGAAGATATCGGCAGACTTCAACAAAAGCATTGACGGTCATTACCAGACCCTTGTATGTTTGGTGTGTCAGGAACATTTTCTGTCTTGCTGCCTTGCTAAAGTCCCCTGGACGGTTTTGAGTGCTTGTCCTCTACTCTTCAACGTACCGCAGAAATTCTAATTGGAGGAACTGCAACCTGCCATCATTTACATCAACGTAGGGTGCGAGGTCTGGCTTCTTTTTCTGTTCTGCCTCTCCCAAGTACCTCAAATTGAGGCAATCAAAGAATCTGTCCATCAGGAGTATGAATTTTGCAGTTCCTCTCGCATCAGCACCGCCATGACGTTGCAACACTGATCCTACTGAGTAACTCAGCACTTGAGCTGCCAGGCGAACATTCATCACCGAATGTGCAGTCAGATGCAGGTGGTCGCGCCTAAGCTTTGGTAGCATATAAAGTCCGTTGTCCAAATCTTTCTTGTGGAGCTGGACAATATGCTCCCACAGCATGTATTGTCCATTATTCCAAAAAAGCTTTGTGTTTCTTCCGAAACCGCTGCTTGCCAGGTTGTTCCTCACAGTCTTGATGAGGTGTGGGGGGTCAGAAATGAAATAGATAAACCGTTCATCCTCAGCAAATATGTTCAGAGTCTTGTAGCAGACTTCTCCTGCCTGCCCATGCATCTGGTAGAGCCTTTGGTTCTGGGGGGCCTTGTCACTGGTAGACACAACCACCTTCAGGCCTACTTCTTCTACAAAGGCAACTGCCTCCCAAAACAAAGGGTACAGTTCGTCAGCAGTTGCTGACCTGGTGCCAAAGAACCCTAGGCTCATTTTGATGTCGCTGTTGATGCCCACCACGTAGAAAACAAGAGCCTGTGTGGCAAGCATATTATCGAGGGCATGTAAGTTGCAGGAATTATCATCACTTCGGACAAACCCTATCAGCTCCCCGGTCTGTTTGTCGAACACCAGGTCACTTTTGATGGACATTTCATCATGAAGGAGGCAAACAAATCGCTTGCTCTCCTCCAATTTGCTTGCAGCCTTCCGCAGTTCCTCCTGCACATGTACCTGAAATCCCTGGGACGGCTTCAGGGCACCGGTATATTCCTGGAGGGTAGATGACCCAGGGAGTTTAAGCACACCGGTAGTGCGTAGGGTTTCATATGCTGCCGGGCTCTTGCTGTGGAGCAAAATGGCAAGACGTATCATCATTGGGTGCCATTTTGTGGCCCGTTGTTTATTTTGGAAAGCCCTGACCTGTTCCTCCCAGAATAGCTTCGCCAATGGTTCCTCAATTTTGGAAGGATCCAGGTCTTGGAGCAGGTCATTGTGCATTTTGGGCGAGAGATTGACCGACTCCTTTTCCAGTTTTTCCTTGATTTCCTGCTGTCGCTTGTTTTGTGCCCTTTGTGTCTTGAACGCATCCTTCAGCTGTTCACGCGTGAATCCATGCAGAGGGTCATTGGCATGGACTTCATGCAGTGTCCTGGTCTCCCTTCTTTGCAATCTCTGCTGAAGTAGTTTTTCAGTTGCAGAGCACTGCTTACACAGACAGCTACCATGAATGAGAAGGTCGCAGTCTCTTGCCCTAATACATGATTTTTGACAAAAGTTGGAGTCCTTGTCAATATCATTGGTCACATGTCGAAAGTACTGTCGTGTATTTGATGCATCCGGTAGCGCTGCCAACTTTTGAAAATCTGAACCTGTGACTCCTCCACACACCCACATGTCACTCAGGTTCGAAAGGAACCTTACAAGAGTCTGGTCAAGGAATGTCGTGGTCAGCTTTGGAGCTGGAATGCTCAGAATCTTTACAGATGCTTTTACTCTCCCTTGTGAATCATTCTCTACCACTACCTCCCTCTCAACATTACCGTTCCTAACAATAGCAAGCTTAACTGTGCAGATACTGTTCAGAATCACACACCAAGGTTTTGGTATCAGCTGAAGGTCCTCCTGAAGGCTGGCTAGACTGCTGTAAGTGTAGTTGTCAGTCTCCATCTCTGCATGTGGCAAATCTGATGCAGCTTTCCCCCCTTCAGCATCAGACGCATCTTCTTGCACCCTTCTGCATTTGTCCAACTGCAAAATACACAAAAGACGCACATAAATTGTGCATGCTTAATTCTCCAAACTATCACTGGAACAAAATAAACCTTGGTACATGAGAACAGCCATGCATATATCACATGTAATCCTTTACCAAAGGGCGATTAACGCTTTTTTTTGTTGCTTAAATTACGCATTTTTGGAAACTTCGCATTCGCAGTATTGCGTCGGCCTTACAAAGTATCCCAATACCAATTTTCACATTTCTGCTGTGAACAGTATGTGAGATACATTTTTTAAAAAGTTGGTTTCTGATTATTGTGATACCCAGTTAACACGTTTTCCTGGGGATAAGCAAATTTGACTGCGTTAACTAGATTTTCTTGTTAACCAACATGGCCAATATAGTAAAATCCTTTTGGTTGTGTTAAGCATAAAAACTTGTTATCCCTAATTGCGTTAACAGTGTTCCACTGCATATTTATAACCACAAAAAAAAAAATCCCAGCTTGCACAGATTATTCGCCCTTTCAATGGCCCACTATTGAGCCAATGCTATGCCAGTACAGCCAATCAGGATCCATCAATGGACCGATTAAGGCCCAATGAACTGTGCTAGGAGGGAAATTAGGGTAGGTAGGTTAGGAACAATATATATATATATGAACATCAGGATTGACTGCGGAATGTTGAAAACTTCAATACATTACAAACCTACCGACTCACATTCCTACCTCGACTACCGATCTTCTCACAACCCCAAAACTAAAAACAGCATCCCTTATTCCCAGTTTCTTCGGCTAAAAAGAATATGTTCCGAAGAATCAGATTTTGATGTTCAATCCAAAGAAATGGCTGGATTTTTCATCGACAGACACTACCCACATACTGTTGTTCAAGGATCTCTCCAAACGGTTCAAAAACTTAGTCGCGCGAGTACACTGCAGACTAAACCTACCGCTGATAGTGACAGACCTATCGTAACCATGATCTACCATCCCCACACCAATCCGGTGCGTAAAATCCTTCTTTCTAACTGGGGTCTTTTGTCATCCAGTCAAGAATCTGCTGCTATCTTTTCTGAACCTCCGTTGGTAGCTTTCAAGAGGGATATTAATTTGCGGGACATGCTTGTTCGCTCTACTCTCAAGCCTCGTCATACCACCAGAGCCTCCGGCTCCACTCCGTGCAATGTTCCTAATTGCAAGACGTGTCCTTTTATTTGCCCTTCCACCGTGGTCAATGGTCCACGTTACAAATTCAACATAGACAGATACTTCACGTGTCAAACCACCAACGTGATTTATATCATCTCCTGTGTTAAATGCGGCCAACTCTATGTTGGAGAGACGGAAAGAACCATCAACGACCGTTTCAAAGAACATCTTCAGTCTGTCAAGTACCAATACAACAGACCGGTCGGACGACATTTCAATCAGGCCGACCACTCCGTCTCAGACATTCGAGTTAAAGGCCTCTGGCTTATGCAAGCCAGTAATGTCTGGGCCAGGAAAGACCGTGAAAAATTTCTGATTAATAAACTGGGCACTGTGGCGCCACTCGGGATGAATATGAAAGATTAACATTGTTTACCTTGCTTGTGTCTGCTACTTTACCTCACTGATTTACTACTCACTAATCAGTTACGTGATGTTGGCGCTGGTTGATATGTACATTTCCCTTGGGGACTTTCTCAGCGCTGGCCGAACGTTTAGTTGGATCCCTTGCCCTTCCCTGTCGGGCACCGGGTCTCCGGCTCACGGTTTGATACGCGGTTTTGGGGCGGGGCGATCGTGTGCATCCCTTGGGGATGTATGTGGTCGTCTTGTTGCGTACCTGTGTGTTTTTCTGTGGGCTGGTGGGTGCCCGTTGGGTGGGGTTGGTGGCTCTGGCTGATTGTCTTCCGCGCCCCCCCCCCCCCCTCCCTTTTTTTTTTTTTTTTTTTTTTTTTTTTTTTTTTTTTTTTTTCCTTACTCCTTCCCCCCTTCCCCCCCCCCCCCGCCCCCATCTCCCTCTCTCTCTCTCTCTCTCTCTCTCTCTCTCTCTCTCTCTCTCTCTCTCTCTCCCCCTTATTTTTTGAGTTACCCTTGAAGACGGTTTCACAACTACCTACTCTCCACTTATACCAATATTCTCTTACTGATTTTGATTCTTTGCTTTGTTTTCATGACTTATTACTTGTTGTGTACCGTGCTAAATGCTGGGTTTTTTTTCCCGGGGTCCTCCCGTTTTTCCCCGAGGTAGTCCTCAACTTGAAGGTGATATAAAGTTTGCCTTCGGGTTGGTGTTTAGCAGGCTTTGTGTATTAGACACTCAGCCTACTTCGTGCCCAAGGGTACTCCCCATTCGTTCTCTCTCTCTTTCTCTCTCTCCGTCTCGCTCTCTCTCTCTCTATCTCTCTCTCTCTCTTTCTCTCTCTCTCTCTCTCTTTCTCTCTCTCTCTCTCTCTCTCTCTCTCTCTTTCTCTGGCCTCATCTACACGCCTTTTCTTTCGCTCGCTCCTGCACGTGCTTGCACACACTCTTGTCTCTCGTGTTCAGGTTCTTTCCGAGTCTCTCTCTTACGCGATTTTTCGTTGCCGTCATTTTTACTTTTTCCGCACTTTTGTTCTTCCTTTTCTTTTCTTTTATTTTACGTCACCTCCTTCAGTTGCCACATTCCTTCTGCCATTGAAGATAAGTAGCGGCTAATCTCTATGTTTGTTTGTTTGTCTATTTTGACAAAGGGTATTTACCCGAAATATTAATAAATTGTGTTGTACCCGTCTTTTCTAAGCGTGTTTCTTTCTCCGTTGGGTACTTCTTTGCATATTACACGCTTGGCAGTCACCTTTTTGGTCTGGATTGATTTTTTCTTTATCGGTCCTGCTTGCGAGGTAGATCAACCGGTTTCTCCATGCATCTTGCTCCTCGCTCACACCTGCTTTCGGGTAGCCGTGAAAAGACACACCACGACAAAAAAGACTGTCCGTGTCACACTGCTAAAACTGCAACGACTCCCACCGTGTTGTCGCTTCGACATCGTGCCGAAATAGTCAAAACAGTCCAAATAACTTCGTATGCACTCGTACTTCGACGTGTCTTTTCACATTGGTACCGGAAAGGGCAATGCAAAAGTGCGCGGCTAAGATGCGCGAAGGAACTCAAAGCGAAAATTGTTGAAGTCAGAGGTCAAGTAAATATAGGTCAGTGGTGTACACGGCGTTGTTAGACTAGTGATGTCATGACGTGAAGCTTATAGTGACGTCATTTTGCTGCTCCTGCTATTGTTCTTCAGAAATCATGTCACCACCCCAGCCCACAGAGCGCACTAATGACGGGAAGTGCCGTGTGTATGTTCTCTCTCTCTCTCTCTCTCTCTCTCTCTCTCTCTCTCTCTCTCTCTCTCTCTCTCTCTCTCTCTCTCTCTCTCTCTCTCTCTCTCTCTCTCTCTCACACACACAGACGTCATGGCTCTCCGAAATGAACTGAAGCGGAACAAAGACTATGTTGCTTTCCGCAACAAGCGTAACCGTGTCAAGTACTTAGTGCTTGAGGCCCAGAAAATAAACACTTCGAGCGCTTGGTGGATAATAAAACTGATACCGTATATGTCTGGCGAGCCCTCAATGCCTTTACGAAATCGAACTTGAAACTTTATGATTTGATTCCAAGTCGTGGGACAGGCTGTCATTGTCTACAGGCAGGAAGTGACTCACTTTTTTTTATTTTTATAGACAGACAAGAGATCGACTTAAATCACGAGTCATTAGTGAAGCGATGTGATTTTCATATTTGGAGTGTAGACTGATTATCTCGTCAGCTGCGAGTGATTATCTATATCTTCTGTTGTATACTGTTTTCCGAGATAAGCTTTTGATTGCCTGAAACAACTATAGACAAAAGACGTTCCTTTTTTGGGTCTGTTTGTTCTCTACAGCGCTGATATCGCTTAAAAGAAGTAATTCTTCCTGATTCATTTTATACTGTACAAAAAAAAAAAAGTAAAACGAAATACAACAATATTGTAGGAAACTTTCGAAATTTGTTAACAAGTAAGATCACGTTTTTTTTCTAGAAAGTTACATGAACAGTAACTACATACATTTACCACCACTCAGCTATATAGTCAGTAACTTTTAAAGTTTACCCAAGGATAGTCTTGCCTGTCCTCAGTAATTGTAATGCGTGGTTACAGTGGGGTGCAACAGGAAAACAGCAAATGCTAGAATCCTGCTTTTTTTTTTTTTTTTTTTTTTTTTTTTTTTTTTTTTTTGCTGCTTTTCTGCTGTATTCATGCTGTATTCCTGCTGTTTTCCTGCTGAGCAATTAAATGATTTGCTTGTCTCGTCTCAGGTGTCACAGATTTAAGAGACAACCCTTGTGTTACGATTGTGGTTGTGTTATCCTGTGAGAGCGTGCATGTGTTTATCGTAGGAAACGATCTGATATTTATTTGAGCTATCATAGTTATGTTTCACGTGCCTTTTTAGAAAGATTTTCTTTTGTTCCTGAGTAGAGCCGATTTCGTTTTGTTAAGTTTAATCCAGAACTTTCTAGAAGTGTCGCACTGTCTAGTTACCTCGGTTTGTATGACGTCTGTAAATACGGAACAGTTCGTAACATTTCGCTACATTTTGTTCTTCAGTGCTCGTGAAATGAGCAGCCTTTATTTTGTTTTGAGAATGTTCTCGTACTTTCCAGAGCTATCATAGAACGTGGTGATAGGGCTACCATACTTTTATGTGTCTTCATTATACATTAGGATTTAGAGCTGAAGTGAGCAGCCGAGTTTTTGTAGCTTATTTTAGTGTTTCCAGAAAATTCTTATTTATGAGTCTCAATTGCGTATTTCGTTCCGATTGGTTGCATTGTATTATTTCCGTTGATGATTCTAGAATTTAGTAGTATAGATAAGGAGGGCGCTGGGAAAGCCCGTTCGTACATTGTCTTGCAATTGTCAGTGGTAGGTACGTGGCCCATATAGGGTGTACTTTGTGTGAGACGCTGCGTAGGAGAAGTTTTGTGTCGCAGTGTGGACATTGCAGAAAAGACTTTGTATCAGTTCGTGCATTTGAAAGTGCATTATTGTGTGGATATCGCATCGCTGAATTAAATATTGTTGGAACTGTTACTCCAGTATTGTCTACATCCTTAAGCCACGTGTGACCGATTGCAGCTGAATGAAAGTTATTTAAAAAGAACCTTACGTGCGTGCGTCTGGTGTGTTTATCATACTACAACTACAACCCCACCACGTAACATTTTGGCACCTCCGACGGGACTTTCTTCAGTTGGTTCAGTGGAAAGGGTAGCAGGAGAAAACAGCCAGCAGTAAAAAGCAGAGATGGCGACATCGGAAATGGAGACATTCCTGAAAATTGGAAAGGAATGTGGACTCGAAGGAGCTCAACTCCTCGAGTTTGTAAAGGAGAGAGAGAAGGAGAGATTGGAGAGAGAAAATTAGAGACTGGAGAAAGAAGAAAAGAAACGAGAGAGAGAGAGAGAGAAGAAAATGAGAAACTGGAGAGAGAGGATAGAGAAGAAAAGAGACGAGAGAGAGAAGAAAAAGAGAGATGGGAGAGAGAAGAAAAAGCCAAAGAACGTGAAATCAGGAGACTCGAAATCAGGAGACTCGAAATCCAAGCAGAAGAAGCAGAGAAACAGCGAAGAGAAGCAGAGAAACAGCGAAGAGAGGTAGAGAAACAACGAGAAGAGGAGCAAGAAGAGGCGGAGAGGCAGCGTCAACACGAAATTCATCTAAAGCAGATGGAGATTGAGGCACAGAGCCAGAGGGTTTCTGAAGCAACAGCCTTAGCCAGCAGAGAGCAAACAGCGCGTGCGCCAAAACTTCCACCTTTCATTGAAAATTCAGATAAGATAAACGCTTATCTGGAGCGATTCGAGCGCTTCGCAAATAGCAACAATTGGAAAGAACAGACTTGGGCTATTAAACTGAGCGCACTTCTAACTGGCAAAGCGCTTGAATTTTACACTCGCTTACCAAGAGAGGAAGCCGAAGATTATACGCAGTTGAAAGCCGCCCTGTTGAGACAGTACGACTTCACTGAAGGCGATGATTTCGGAACTGCAAGCCTGAAGAAGGAGAAACACCCGGCCTATTCATTGAAAGAATCAGAAGCTACCTGGAGAAATGGATAGAACTGGCTGGCCTAAACAGAGAGTACCAAGACTTGTGTGACCTCATCATCAAAGAACAAGTCCTCAGCGCATGTTCTAAGGATCTTGCCGCCCACCTCAGAGAGCAAAAAGACCAGTCACTAAAGGCCCTGGCCGACTTCGCTCAAAGATACCTTGACGCCCACAACATGAAGTTCGGGTCCAGTAAGCCGCAGCGTGTGCCTGCACCTGCAGAGAAAATTCACAATGTCAGAGACACCCCGAAATACAAGCCGATGGAGAACCTGACATGTTTTCTCTGTGGAAAGAAAGGTCACAAAGCGATACGGTGTCCTTCTAAAGATGTTCCCCGAGGTGACAACATCAGAAGATCCAACCAAGATCGCGGGATAGCCGGCAGAAGCAATACTACGTCTCAACACAGAGCCGCTGCTGTAATAGCCAATGATGTGACGTCATCCAGTGACTTTGATTCTAGAGAAACGCGAGTGACACCAGAGATGATTGAATCTTTCAGAAAGAATGGACGCATCCCAGTAGGAGATGGGGCTACATTCTTACCAGTCTCAAACATCGCGCTGCCTGAGAATGAAGTGCCCAATATGCCGGTGGTGTCAGGATTTGTTGGCAAAGCATCAGTGAGAGTGTTGAGAGACACTAGTTGTAGCTGCATCATCGTGAGAGAGGACCTAGTAGCTGAAGACCAAAAGTTACAGCAGTGGACCACCCTCATTTTGGCTGACGGAACTGTAAGGATTATCCCCCTTGCCAAAGTCAGTGTCGACACCCCATACTTGACAGGAGAGGTGAAGGCGTTGTGCGTAAAGACCCCTGTTTACGATCTTATCATCGGAAACATTGATGGTGTCAGAAATGCAGACGATCCAGATCCAGACTGGAGACCGGAAACATGTGCTGTTACCACGAGAAGTCAAGCAAAGTAGAGTCATCAGACCATCCCTCTAAAAGTGGCGGACAACACGGAAGCCGCCGTGGGGAATAAGGAAAGGCTGGTGGAGCTACAGAGAGCCGACACCACGCTTGACAAGTTCCGAGGTCAAACCGAGTCTGTGACGCGAAAGGGAAAAGAGATAACCTTCGAGACCAGAAAAGATATCCTGTACCGGATATTCGACAGCAATGGAGATAAACCTGTGCATCAAGTAGTAGTTCCTGAACCTTTGAGAATGCAGGTGATGAAATTGGCACATGATTCCATATTGGGAAGACATTTGGGAATCAACAGAGAAACTTGTCCCACCTGAACACCATTCAATCTGCCATCAGTGCAACCCTTAGACAATAGCTAAGTCAAATCCAAAGTGACACCCTTGAAAGTTGCTGCATCTTTATGTTATGGCCCATTATGTGAAGTGCCTTGATGTGGCGTTCACAACGCTGCTGACGTGTTGGATCATGCATATCCGATGCCATGAAAAACAGCCTAGATATGGTCAGAATGCCTCCAAAATTGGCATGTACATCAAGTAATATATCTGATCTTCAGAAATGTTGCATTTGAGATACAGGCACATGAAAGTGGTTTTTTTTTTTTCATATTTTTCCATTGCCTACCCCCCTAATTTTTCTGTTTTTCCAAGTTTACACACGCATGCAATACAGTCAAACTGACTTCTGGTGGGCTGGACAACTTAAAACAGTTACCATGACACTGACACTGCCTCCTCGTTAAAGCAAACATACCTGACACAGTCCATGCTATTTAAACCGATTATTGGCTTTGCACCCAATAACTGATTTATAACTCACTCAGCACCCTGGTCAAGTGAGAGCCAAGTGGAACTTTATACATTACGTGTAGGATTTAATGCCATAGGCAGAAGGTGCGGCAATACCATACGCGGCAATGCCATACCCGGCATACGCGGCAAGACTATACGCAGCATACGCGACATACACGGCATGTACGGCAATGTCGTATGCGGCGTGTGCGGCAATGTCATATGCGGCATGTGCGCCAAGACCATATGCGGTATGTGCGGTAAGATCATACGCAGCAATGCCATACGTGACACACGTAGCATACGCCATAGAGCAAAAAAAAAGATGCAGTCAAACCCCCACACAACAGAACCTGTTCAACCAAACTTGAGTGCGAGCTAACATAAAAAAGACTCGTCAGGTTGTTTTTCTCATAAAAATAAACATAAAGTTTTGATTGAATGCACATTGCTTAACGTCCCGACAGCAACAAGGCTTTCTCAGGACGTGCCTGCGCTTCTTGTGAAAAAACAACAGAATATTGAATGTATGTCGCCAGCCGGTCCAATACGTTAACTCTTTCTACCCCAGCTGTGCAGCCAGCAACTTTGCCCTCTGGACCAGCCATGCAGAGAGCTGAGTGCTAAATATATGGGTGTCTCGCAAAAACTGCTATAACTTTGAAACCACTGAACCTATTTCAACCAAATTTTGGGACAGTACAGAAAAATAAATTTACAAAATGTACATGTCCTGTGTTTTATGTTTATTTACACCGGAAAGAACTAAGAGATGTTTATTTTTGCAATTTCCTTGTAAACAAAGACATTTTTAAAAGTAAATATTTCAGACTTTTAAGATACACCCCAAACATTCAATTCATTTTCTGAGTCAGTGGACTCATCTAAGTCCACTTCACAGTCGATCAGTTCATCATTTTCTTCGCTGTCATAATTCATTATAAACTCAGCAGCCTGACTAGCATTCAAAGTCCGGGAACGCCTCGCCATTGTCGAAGAAAAGTACACAAATTCCGCAAAAAAAGGCTCGAAAAACCGCCCAAACTTGCCGCGTGCACATGAGGAAGAACAAAGAAGTGGCTAAAGCTAACAGTTCCAATTAGGAACCACTACAAGCCGAAGAATAAGAAGGGATGCAGTTTCAGGACTGCCCATTACGGATAAATCCGTAGTTGGTCGGAAAATGCTGGGCGTGCATTTACGGATAAATCCGTAGTTGGGGTAGAATGAGTTAAATAAACCTACGCCATGGGGCCTAAATAAAGCTAAGACCATTTAGCAACACACATCCAATATCAAGAGCTACAGGCAGTGCAGACAGTTGGGAGAGTTTTAGAAATACAAATACATGTGAATGGACAAAGGGTAGACAGAAACACATGCCCCAGAATAGAGGGGAAAACTCACCCTGTGGGGCTGAACATTGTGACCCTGGGAACTAAAAAGTAGTTAACCCCCACCCAAGTCCCCCAGGGCAGACCCGGGTGGGGGACATAAAGTTTTGGAAAGACGGAGATCACACCACTGTATCAGGCATGACCAGATGAGGGTGTTAAAACCGGATGAGATGTTATAATCTATGTATGGTGCTATAATTTATGCACGGTACTTTTCACCGGTTGAGATGTTCTGACGTTAGCTCTGTCATGCGGGTGAGTTGTTTAGGCTGTGTGTGTGTTTGTGTGTTAATGAGTGTGTTAGTGTGTGTTGGTGTGTGTGTATGTGTGTTGATGTGTGTGTTAGTGTGTGTTGGCGTGTGTATGTGTGTGTATGTGTGTGTATGTGTGTGTTAGCGTGTGTGTGTGTGTGTGTGTGTGTGTGTGTGTGTGTGCGTGCGTGCGTGCGTGCGTGTGTGTGTGTGTGTGTGTGTGTGTGTGTGTGTGTGTGTGTGTGTGTGTGTGTGTGTGTGTGTGGAGAGAGGCAAGCAGATAAAAGCAGGCCGGCGTCAAAAATCAATAAATCTCATAGTCGCATGTACTCAGCCAGGCAAAACATAACCTTTAGAAATGTTACCAGTAAATCAATGTATGCCGTTAAACCCTGTTCGGGGAGGGGAGGGGCTGAGGGGAGAGGCGCCAGCCTTCATGGCTATAAAGAAAAAGGAAGGTGACAGCCGATCAACTACAACAAAACAATCAAAATCTTTAGCTGACCAACAACAAAAACATCAAAATAACAATCAAAATCTCATGATTTGGTTTTTCTCCCGAAATATTTCTACTACTTAATTTTGTTCTCGCGAAATGTTTGGGGATCAGAGGATACACCCCCCCCCCCCTCCACACCATGCACACACACCACCCATTTTCTAAATCCTTGTTACGTGTACATGATAAAAAGTTTACAAATCTTGTTAGTCGTGTTCATAATATAACAATACAGCCCTTTGTGACATCAAATTCATAAACAGTACAGCAGTTAAGGTAAGCAAGCAATGCACACAGCCAACACACATAATTCTGTTTACCTTTTTATGAAGATTACAAAGTAAAATAGGTAAAAGCACTGCCAGGGGAGAGAATTGTGCAGTATCGACCAATGATCATGGATCATTCGTCGATAATGCACAATTCGCTCTCCTAACAGTGCTTTTACCTACTTTACATTGTAATTCTCCTAAAATATTATCACTGGCAGTCTCCCCTTTTCTTTTCATTTTGTTCACCTTTCGTTCTCATTCAGTCCTTTTGAATCAGACTACCTCATGGCCTTGCTCTCTACATGCAGAGGTGTAGACAACAACTTCTCTAGTCAAGTCCGTCGAGGTATGGGGCCAGCTCGCCTGAGATAGCAGTCAACTCGCCCAGGCAGTTTCATCCAAGCTTTGCATGTGGAACCTCTCATGTATGTATGCGCATTCAGGCAAACTGCCATTAAATTTCACCATTGCCTGCTGCTGGTGCAGCATCTGAGCCTTTGGCTGTCGGTAGCGCTTTTGGTCGCGGTGATTCCGCGACCAAATGCACAACCGACGGCCAAAGGCTCAGATGCTGCACGATGCCGAACAGAAAACAGTTTCGTATACATGTAGACTATGTCAGATTTAATCCTTAATCTTTTTTTTTGCGGTACCATTCCCTGTTCTGGTTTTGAAATCAGAACAAGTAAACTAGCACATGTACATGGTTATACAAGTGAAAAAAGACGATTGTTGTTAGATTTTGCGTGCTGTTTAATGTGTAAACAATGAATGACATGTCCTCGAGAGTTCTCTCTGAACCCTTTGCGCGTCGGTAGCGGTTTTAGTCGCAATGATTACTATCGCGACTAAAACAGCTACCGACACGCAAAGGGCCAACGACTGCCACCATCTCAAAGCTATGCTCGAGTAAGATTCAGAAAAGTGATAAAAAGCAGTTTACAAAAATTGGTGATATATTTTACCTTTCTAATATTCGTCCTTTTAACGTCATACAAGATATGGCCTCCCAACGAAGGGATTTAGCCATAAACTGCAACAGAAGTCGTCATCATGGAAGTGGGCAAATCTGATAAAGATTTGCGACCGGAACGCAATGCCTTCATAAGTTGGTACGTGCTATCCGATAACATTAATTATGAAGAGGCTTATAAATTTATGCATTTTGGTTGTCTTGTCGTAATGTCTATTGTCTAGCCACCCCCCCCCCCCACCCTCTCCCTCCCCCCTCATCCCTCATAAAAGCACCCACCATCCCACACACACGGTATAGCAATCAAGCGAGACGATCTGAAGTTACTTGAATTTTCTGTTTGCGTTGGGCGACTTGACCTTTACCATGGTTGAGTAGACGCGATATGTTGTGCGAAATGGCACGTGGGCGAGTTGGCACAAGAGCTAGTTGTCTTCGAAGTTGTACGAAGCAGATTTATTGATATTTTTAGCTTTTAATTATTACATTGTTTTTAGAATACCAATTTTAACATTAAACATGTGTTATTTATTTTCTGGGACGAATGAATGATTATAACAGAAAAGTGCGTCCATTTGCTTCGGAGAAGCAATGTCCGCCGTAGTATTCTGTTTTCATGGGGTTATGACGCAAATAAAAAATGACGTAAAAATATTTATCGACTCATAAGTGCGTCAGTGCGTTGTATCTCACAAACCGAGGTCTTGCTACGGTTACAAACATACGCATTTCAGCGCTGGACAGCATTTTCAAAGTGGTTTATAGCTTCAGGCCAAATAGTGAGTAAATTAGGACTGTCATTGCAGCTCATCCTTCTAAGTGAACCGGCGTAAGTGAATGGGAAAGTTTCTCTGACTGGTCACCCATTTTGAAATGGGCTGCGTTGGCGGACAGCGGCTTTTGCCGTGGTATTTGGCACTTGTATGTCTAGCAGGTGAGCCCCTCTACCCTACCGCTCTTGTTGTTGCCGTCGTCGCTCTTTTTCCGGCTTAACCCATTCATTGCCAAACACACCCCAACTACAAGAAACATAGATCCTCATGATCCCCTCCCCGCAGTTGATGGGGCCGTAAGGATCTATGCCTCTTGCTGGAACCACTTTGTATCCATGTTCATTGGACAGCTAAAGCTCTTTAGCTTTCAGTCACAGCCATGAGATGACCGTTGAAAACTGGTCACATCTGCAAACCACTATTACAGCCTGCGATAGGACAGCCTGCGATTTTTTAAGAACTCTGTTGTACGCTCTACAGATAAAAATATCCCAATGCGCAAAAGGCCATTGACCCGACGTAGGGGCGCAGTAGGCCCGCGCACAGCCGAGCGCTGGCCAACAGCGACCGACGTCGCCCCGACGGTCTTTTGGCGCATGCGTTGGGATAATACAACTTGCACATATCTTGACCTAGATTTGGAAAATTGAATGACGTTATATTGTATCCGAGTTTCAGAAAGCTGTCTAATTGTTTGCAGTCAGCGGTTAAAAGATCCGAAAAGTGCACATTCTGAAAGTCCGAAATGACTTCAAAACAACAAAAAGTGCGCACCTTATTGTCAGATCTGCGGGGCTTTTTCAATGAGAGATATTTCAACATCGGAATCAGGTGAAAGGCAACAGGTAGAGTTCCTTGACACCGAGGACAGCTCTCATAATTATAGAAGGAACCTTGTGGGTTATATTTCATCCCATCTTGTTGACGTTCAGATGGCATGTACTTGGTTACCAATACCTATATCCTTGAGTGGATTTAACCAACATTTTTTTAAGTGTGTGAAATGAGCTCTTTTAAAAGCGCATGCTATTAACCCATTCAGCCCTGACGCACTACAGCAGGAGATTTATCGACCACGATAATTCAAGGGTAGTGCCAGATTAGCTTGGCGCCTGTCGGCGCTAAGCTAATCTGGCACTGCCCTTGAATTATCATGCTCGATAAATCTCCTGTAACTGGTGTATAGTCATTAGATGACGCCTCCAAAATTTGGGAAATACGGCCGTCGGGCTGAATGAATTAAGCGTGAGCCTCTCTAACAAAAATAACCGAATTGAAAGGCTTACCAGGTAATACGCACATGCAAAGGACACAAAGAAAATGGCTTACTTATACGTACTCAAAGAGCTGTGGAAATCCTTTTGCTTTTGCAGCATATGATGGACTTTAATGTGAACACAAACATTCTGTGGGTGCGAGACTTTTTGAAGGACAGGCCACAACGTGTAAACGTACACGGCAGTCTGTCTGACCAAATGGTGTTAAATTCAGGCTGCCCTCAAGGTTGTGTCCTCTCTCCGACATTGTTTTCTATATACACAGACCATATGCGTTGTCACACTGCCACTTCTCGTCTCTTAAAGTTCTCAGATGACATGGCCCTTGTACGCCTACTCCAAAAAGAAGACAGCCTGGCTGAGTACTTTGCACAGATAGCAGTATTAGAGTCATGGTGCAAAGATAGTGTTCTGGAAATGAATGTACAGAAAACCAAGGAACTCGTCATTGATGACAGGAAAGTTGATGACATTTTTGTATCTGTCTCAGTTAATAATCAACCTGTAGAGGTGGTCACTGAATTTAAATACATTGGCACAGTCATGGATAGTGGGCTTTTACTGTTAACACCGATCTGATTGTGAAAAAAGCAAACCAGTGTCTGCACCTTCTTAGGAAACTGAGAAATTTTGATGTCAGTTCCAAGGTTTTAGAATCCGTTTTTGAAGCCTGATTGAACGCATACTAACTTTTAACATCACTGCTTGGTATGGCAACCTCAGTATGAAAAACAAGGGCAGACTGTCACGTATCGTCAGAACAGATGAGAAGATCATTGGCCTAGGACAGTACCCAGTAGATGATCTGTACCATAGAGCTGTCTGAAGGATAGCTGCTAGCATTGTCAATGAATCTGGTCACCCACTATCTCATCAGTTTCAAATGCTACCATTAGGCAGACTTTTCAACATGCCACTTGCCAAACAGAATATTTTTAAGAAGTCTTTTATTCCAACTGCTGTCTCGATTTTGAACTGTCGTTTATAATGCCGCGATAAGTATGATCTACTTAACATTACCTCCCATCTTGTGACAGATTGCTTGTGATAGATTGCTGCAATGATAATTTTTCATGGAATGTTCTTGTGGTGTTTATTAGTGTCTTATATTGTTGTTTTTTGACGAGCCGAAAGGCAAATTTCTGTCGTGCTTTGTCTCGAACAGACAATAAAGTTGTATTTATTGTATTGTATTGTATTGTATCTTTCGAATATGCGCATTGCCCTGATTTCAAGGACACCTTTACGTAATATAAATATACGAACAACAAGAAGTACCTTCACTTAGGGTACATATAAAATTAACCCCTTGTCTGCCATGAAAAAGCGAACACGATCTAACTGCTAGAGACATAGGTCCTAATGACCCCCCGCTCCTGCGGGGGCTCATGTGGATCTATGCCTCTTGCTGAGACGAAAGTGTATCCTTAATTCTTGGACTGCGTTGGTTTTTGCTCGCTGAATGAACCAAAATGTCAGAAACATAAGCGTACGTCACAGGGGTTCTAGAAAGGGGGGGGGGGGGGGCAAGCTAAAAACTGAGCAGGGGCCTTCCAAGACTAAGGCTTTGAACATTCAACAGGGAGAGCGCGAAGTTTGCAGCAGTAGATATGTGTCATTCTTTCTGGGCTCGATTAGGGTCCATTTATAGGCGGTTTAATGGGTCATGAAAAAAAAAAAAAAACCTCCTGACGGCAGCGGCCAAACCATTCGTTTTCATACTAAAATCAAGTTAAGAAAATTAGGACCAAGGTTGTTGATCATTTTTGCTCACGTGCGAAGCAATAATGACTGATTAAATTTTGAGAAAACATGGATACAGAAGCCATCCCTTTACTTATTGTCAGACATCTGTGTGTCGGTCATACACGTGAGCCATAAGGGTTTTGCCTTTTTTGTTTCTTCGTAGAGATGTCTTGAAATCATCAGCGTTCAAACGTTATTTGTAAGAAACAGGAGGCAAGCGTTGTACACTTGCTCCTTCATGTGACCTATTCGAAAGGTCAAGGTCGCAAAGGTGAAATTGATTATTTGGATCGGTCATGCATGTGAGCCATAAGTGCTCTCCATTCTTGTTTTGGAAATGATATATGCCATGCGACAAATACATCTATCTTTTTTTTCTATTTCAGGAGCGCTTGGAAGAGCTGATGCGCAATGTGACGCTACATGCATAAGTAAGTTGTCACCATTGAATGCTAATGATCGCTAAACTAATTATCGGTACTGTCTTAATTAAAAGGTTTGGATGGCTTGGCAAAGGTGATCTTTAAACATAATCTATAAAAAAGAAGAAATAAAATAAAATAAGGCTGTCGGGAAGAAGAAAAAAATAGTTTCTTAGAAACTGTCAATTTATCTGACACAAGTATTTGACCCTCTCACGTGGAATCACAGAGGGAAATCGCGCGAAAACAAAACGAAACAAGAAATCATTTTGCGACAGGGTATGCTAACTAATACCGGTGTCCACAAATCGATTTTTAGGGAGTAACTCATTCCACTCCGGGACCGAAATCCCCAATTTTGAAGTTGCCATGTGAAGGGCTGTATTACAATTCCCCAGACAGGTCGAGCATGACATTTCAAGGGTGGTGCCAGAATAGCTTGGCGCTTATGGACGCCAAGCTATTCTGGAAACACCCTTGAACTATCATGCTCGATCCATGTCTCGCTGTGGAGTGTCGGGGCTGAATGAGGTAAGCGAAAAAAGGACTTTAGCTCACGTGTGATGGCAAAAGTAAGTCTTCCGTCGTCAATGGTCAGTCGTACGTGGTAAATTTTAACTGTAGCATTTTCTCGGAGGCCATTTCAGCCAAGGCCTTCAAACTTTCAGCTAGCCTGTTCTAAATGACTGTTGTACTCATTTCGTAATTTTGGGGGCAGGCTCACAAAATTCACTCTTATATTTATCTTGAAAATGTAATGCGGTGAATTGTTCCACTATACTTCGTTAATTTATATCACCCATTTAACGAAATAACTGTTAAATCAGTTTTTCGATGCACACCCGTGCTAGCTTTTTCATACAGAATGTAATAGCAAGCAGAAGCGATCAGTGACCCCAAAATAATGGGAAGGAACTTCCTTTGCAAGAATGCACACTCCACATCTGCAGAGTTACCTAGAGACTGTTTTCCATCGTCTTACTCCAAACGAGGTGCCATCTTTTGTCAATCACAAGGGGAAGATTTTCCCTTCAGGCCCAGCCACACGAGCCGGTTGTGCCCCGATTTTGAAGCCGATTCAGATCCGATTGCGATCGGATGACATCAATTATCCGATCCGGTCCCAATCGGCTGGGAATCGGGTGTCTAGAACCTGCTCTATTTTTCCGGTCCCAATCGGCCCCGGTTGTAGGCTTCAACCAATCAGAGCGCGTCTCGCAAAGCATGTCGTACTTTGCAAATGGCGGAACACTCCTGTTGTCATCAGTACCACCTTCGTGCGGCTGATGTTTCGCACGCATCTTCCCGAATATGATGCAAAACTGTTGATAATGCAAGCACATCATCATCACTGTCAAAACTAGCAGCCATTTTGCAGAACAGGTACGACTTTGATCTGTGATTCAAACCGGTCGGCTAAACAAGTCGGGAAATGTGTGGCAGTGCACATGTTTTTTTAGTCCGGCCCGATCACCCCTCGATTCGAAACTGATCGGGAATCGGCCTCAAAACCGGGCACGTGTAGCGGGGCCTTTCAGGGTTGTATTACACATAACTCATTCAGTCCGACGGCCGTATTTCCCCAATTTTGGAGGCGTCGTCTAACGACTATGCATCTGTTGCAGGAGATGGATGGACCATGATAATTCAAGGGCAATGCCAGAATAGCTAGGCGCCGACAGACGCCAAGCTAATCTGGCACTACACTTGAATTATCATGGTCGATCCATCTCCTGCTGTAGTGCGTCAGGGCTGAATAAGATAATGCAACATAATAATAATAATAATAATAATAATAATAATACCGTTATTATATAGGCGCTTTTTCTCAATTTTTGGGCAAATCGACTCAAAGCGCCGCGAACTGAAACCAAACACGCACACTCACGTAACAGACACGGATTTTACGCCATTTAAGACAAACACAGTACAAGACAGACGAAGGGCCAGTTCAGCTACTGAAGTTACAGAGATTTTTGATCGCTTGTATTTGAAATTTGTAAAGTGGCCTGAAACCGGTACCAAAGTGTGGGGGGTGGGGGGGGATGGGGGGGGGGGAAGAACCGGGAGTACCCGGAGAAAGAACCCCCATAACATTGTTAGTGACGTTTTCGATTACATAGGCTGGCTAAATTCAAATTCAAATCAAATTCAAAATACTTTATTGTGTCAGTCTAGCCGACAAAATTTTCTTTCGTTGGGATCACATGCGCGCGTACGGATTTAGCCACATTATAACAATGGCGGGGGAAAAACAAATGACCACAGTGTACATTGTTAGTGGTATAGGAGTGAGTCTGTCACTTGCAAGATGCCACTGCGACATCTGAGGTGCAAGTTCCTCGACGGCGTCAACAAGGAGAGAGAGATACGCTAGTTAACACACTCTTCATTTAGGAGACGGATGACCGAGGGTACAAAGCTGCCCTTGTAGCGTTTGGTTTTAACAAGAGGAGCCTTGAACCTACGGCCAGACGGGAGCTTTTGAAGGTGCTTAGAAAGGCAGTGGGAAGTGTCAGCTGCCAGCCTCAGGCCCTTGCGTATCATTCTCGTCCTGTAGAGGCCGTCAAGGCTCTCCAACCTGCCCCCAACGATTTTCTCACTAAGCCTGATTATCTTATTCAGGTTCCTAAAGTTCTTCTCGCCCAGGGAGCCGAACCATGAGACAAAAGAGAATGTAAGAAGGCTTTCTATAAAGCAGAGGTAGAACTGCCTGAGGATTTTGGGGCTCACATCAAAGGAGCGGCTCGCTATTACATTATTTATGGAAAAGTTAGCACGGTCGTGTATCCATTGACTGAAATAATAATTATTTTATGAAACGGTGATGGAGATTAACGTATTATAATGAAATATGTCATCGCAGTACAGTTTCAAGAAAATATAATAATTATTGTGAGCCTGCCCACAACATTAGAATTAATACAGCTTATCTCTTCGATTATGAGTAAGTTGACCATTTCTAGAACGATGACGACAATTTAAAAATGTCCTTCTACCTCCTGCATGTGCTTTTTTGTTTAAATTCTCTTTATGCTACTAATCAGTACTAGAGACCAGCGTCCGCCACTAGCTGTCAGTGATCCTTATCCCATCACATGTACATGGTCGTGCAAGCTGTCCAAACAAAAGATGGATCAACATTTGTACATTACAATTAGGACTGCAGCCGCCAAGAGATTAATTCCCCTGGAACACTGTCGGAACACTTTCGAAAACGAGATCCGCCCAGCCAAGGTTAGCTTGCAGTGCGTTTACGTGGCTTAATATAGCCCAGAATGTGTCGTTACAAGCCCTTTCTTGACATTCACACTGGATCCAGCAATGAACTCGTAACAAAAGTATCTATTATCACATAATACTGAAAATCTACTTAGTAGGCAAAGAGTTAAACATACTCAACCAGTATGCTTTTCTACATGATCTAAGCCTTGCACCCTTTCATAGTGTGTATGTTACGTGGTGGAATTTTAGTCGAAGTATGATAAACACACCAGACACACACACACGTAGAGTTCTTTAAAGTAAACCTCGTTCAGCTGCAGTCCGTCACACGTGGCTTAAGGATGTAGACAATACTGGAGTAACAGTTCCAACAATATTTAATTCAGCGATGCGATATCCACACAGTAATGCACTTTCAAATGCACAAACTACTGATACAAAGTCTCTTCTGCAATGTCCACACTGCGACACAAAGTTTCTCATACACAGCGTCTCTCCCAATAAACTACGTGTCTCTACAACTGACAAAGCAAGACAATGTACTAACGGGCTTTCCCAGCGCCCTCCTTATATATACTACGAAATTCCAGAATCGTCTACGGAAATCATACAACGCAACCAATCAGAAGGAAACACGCAGCCGAAGCTCATTAACATAAACTTTTCAGAAAAACTATAACAGGCTACAAAAACTCGGCTACTTACTTCAGCTCTAAATTCTAGCGTATAATTAAGATACATAAAAGTATGGTATCCCTATCACCACGTTCCATGATAGCTCAAAAAGGTACGAGAACATTCCCAAAACAAAATAAAAGCTGCTCAATTCACGCGCACAGGAAAACAAAAAGTAGCGAAAAATGTAGCGAAGTGTAGCCAACTACCCGACGTGACACTTACGATGTCACTAGACAGTGCGACCTTTCTAGAACGTTCCGGACTAAACTTAACAAAACGAAATCAGCTATACTCACGAACAAAAGAAAATCTGACTAAAAAGGCACGTGAATCGTAACCGTGAAAGCTCAAATAAACAACGGATCGTTACCTACGATCAACACACGCACGATCTCACAGGATAACGCAACCACAATCGTAACAGTGTACAATTACACGCAAACCAGATAGGTGGGGCTAGCGCTGGCAGAACAGTACACATACCAAAGGGAAGTACTCAGCGCTGGATGTATACAAACGGTTAGATCCTTTGACCTCTCCTATCAGGCACCCAATCGCAGCCCACAGAAAAGTACGCAGGTAATGAACAAGAAGATCATAATTATACACCTCTTAAGGGGTTATATGGTAGTCTTCTTCTTTAACTGCGTCTGATCAAGATGAAATTAAAAAAAAACAAAAAAACAATGGAGGACAAAAATATCGCTAAGAAAGAGGAGAATTTATAAGAATATAAAAGACTGAGGAGTAAAATTGAGTACTTAGGTAAAGTACCATTACTCATAAATTTGAAAACACATTTCAGCACCATTTGTGTTTGTTATGCCCTGTCGACACATCTAATGAACTCTAAGAGTGGAGGACAAAAATACCGCTAAGAAAGAGAAGAATTTCCAGGAATATAAAAGACTGATGAGTAAAATTGAGTACTTAGTTAAAGTATCATTACGTATAAATCTGAAGACGCATTCCAGCACCATGTGTGTTTGTTATGCCTTGTCGACACATCTAATGAACTTTAACAGTAGTTTCTACACCCAGCAAAGCACTCGCGTAATCGCACTTATTTATTCTGCGCGGCCCTTAGCGTGTCAGTCTATTTCTCGCACTGATAGCGCTGTATTTATAGAACGTAGCCATTGTCAGTTGCTTGATATAAATACAACGGGTTCTGTACTGGATTGTCTTGTGTCTAAAAGAACCATAATTAGACGTGTGTGTGGCGTTTCTAACAATCGGTTACAGAAGTACATCTTTGGACAGTTACCGTGCTCCTGTGCATTTAAATAAGAAAAGGGAGTCCGCGAAACCAACACAGAAGAAAGATTATTAACTATACACTGTTCTTACGTCAAACAAATCACCAAGTTTCCTGCCGCCGGTTATAGCCGGTTTCTCTAACAGGCCACGACCAAAATGTCCATTACTTGTAGAAAGCGCAAAATTACGAGACCGTAACGTTCTATGCAAGAAAAACGCGGTATCAGAGCAATTGTAAGGATGGCATCCAGCAAGTCTAATTTAAAAAAAAATAAAAAAGCACCTGACGGCGCTAACGCGCGACAGGTGCTTCAGAGGGAAAACTTCACCTCCCCACCTGTACTACTTGACATGGAGGACATTTACCGGCACGACATCAATGGTGGAGACCGGGTTGTCCTGCGTGCCGCTGTCACCCACTACCAGACGGCCAATGGCGACACCAACACCACAGGCAGGCGACGGAAGACGCTTGATGGCTGCGGCAATGGCACCGGCGGGCACACCTGGAGCAAGTCTGCTTCACGAGTTGTTGCAGCTGCAGGAGCAGGCGACCGCAGGAAGCCGGGTAGACCTGAACCTGCACATATACCTGCAGGGAAAATAATGAGACACAGGCCCTACTAATTTCTGATTTTGTCCTTCAGTCGGAGCACGAAGTCGACGAAACTGAACTTGGTAATGGCGTAACCCTCCGGCTCCCAACGCATCAAAACCGAAGCTCCACACTGTCTCGCCAGCTCAGTGGATTACGCCAACGCAGTCATCACGGCCGAATTGTGCGACAAAGGTGTCCACGACAATAGTGGCGTCAAGGATTACATGGCCTACACGGTCAAAATTATGGAGTTGGTGTGCAGGTACACATGGGCCAGCGTCCTCGCCTACGACAACGAGTACAGGGTGCGACAGGCGGCGACAAGCTTCAGGTCGGGCAGCGATTCTCAGCGCCTGAATACCATTACCCATCGAGAGAAAGCGACGACGGGGACACCACCAAAACGGCTAGCAGCGGATCATAGCAACAGCTGTATCAGACGCTGTAGTCCCGGGGGCAAGGACGTTTGCCTACAGTACAACAGCATCCGGGGCTGCAATTATGGTGTAAAATGTAACTTTGAATATGTGTGTTCCATGTGCTCTGGATCCCACCCTCGGGTAGAGCACCGGCAGCAGGATAAAAGCGACGCCACACCCAGAAAGGGGACAGGCAGCAGCCAGCGGAAAAGGTTGGACATACAAGTTTTGTAAAACATGATCTTAAGAGCCCATTTGTAGCACATGATCCTTTCTCTTCCCGGTTTCTTGGTAGTTATAATTCAATAACGTCAAAAATAGATAATTGGAAAAGCGAAATTCATGGAGACCCAGATAAAATATTTTATCCTCAAAGGATTAGGAAATGGTTTTCGTATCACGGATGAGTGTAGTCAACTCAAAACAGCCAGCAGCAAAACTCACAGTTCAGCTACGTCACCAGAACTACAGAATTTAGTGGACATGGAATTACAGGAGCAAATAGAGAAGAGTAATGATGTTATAGCAACTACACAGCCGGCAATAATCAGCCCACTAGCCGCTATTCTAAAAGATGACGGAAAGGCGGTGCGCACTATCCAGGACGGTAGTAGACCAGAAGGTAATTCCATGAATGACTACACAGACCACTATTCTGTGCGATATCAAACAATACATGATGCATGCAGAATCTGTAAGCCTGGATAAATTTTGTGCTAAGCTGGACCTCAAATCGGCGTATAGATCTGTCCCAATTCATTCCGACGTTTACAGGCTACAGGCATAGCTGGCCCTGGAAATTTGACGGAACCTACGATACCTTTCTGTTTGATACCCGTTTATCGTTCGGCTCTAAATGCGGCCCTAATCATTTTACTCGTCTGTCTAATGCCATTACAGTTTTGAAGGAATCCCGTGCAACATAATATATATGATTTCGTTTTCTCGCTTTTGATTCATTTGAGAGATGCAACGATGCGCTTTATTGTTTGATTAATTCATTCCCAGCCAGCCGCATCCGGATGCGCGGCTTATGCCGCGCATCCGGATGCGGCTGGCCGCGAATGAGTTAACCTCGTTAGAAGCTTGGGCTTTAACATCAGTTGGAATAACCTTGTTGGCTCATGTTTGTCATTCCCAGCACGTGACCTTTCAGGGTGTGGACTTACTGTCGACTTACGTTGTCACTCAGCAAAGACAAACTGGGCAGTTTGCATACGAAGCGGAAACTCTTCAAAAACAGGGCACGGGCATCAAAGCAACAATTGCAGAATCGTGCTGGCTCGCTGAACTGGGCGTGTCAGGTCGTTAGGGGTGGCACATTTTTTTTATCCGGCGTATTCTGGACACTATGACTAATCGCAGGCATGCAAAACGACAAGGCAAAGTTGGGCATACAACATATGATTTCGGAAGGACTTAGCATGGAGGCTGTTTCAATACACATGTAATGGCAAAATGCACAGTTGTTTACAAAGTGCAGTGCATGCTCATTTGGACGCCTGTCGCACAGAGGCAGGTGCATTTTGTGAAGGCCATTGCCTATACTCTGTGTTTCACACAGACTGGTCCGTCGTGGCAAGTATGGATATTAACTACAAAGAGGTGTGTGCTGTAGTAAACGCAGTCGCCAGGTGGACCCCGTGAGGCCAGGGCGAGCGGTCGTGGTGCATACAGATAGCTTTGTAACAAAAGCTTTACTTAACAAGGGCAAAAACTAGAAACCCCTACATTAACGTCCTCTTTAACCCCTTCAGCCCTGACGCACTACAGCAGGAGATGGGTCGACCATGATAATTCAAGGATAGTGCCAGATTAGATTGGCGCCTGTCTGCGCCAAGCTAATCTGGCACTGCTCTTGAATTATCATGGTAGATCCATCTCCTGTAACTGGTGCATAGTCATTAGATGACGCCTCCCAAAATTTGGGAAGTACGGCCGTCGGGCTGAATGAGGTAAGGTCGGTGTGCTGGCAGTCAATCAAGCACAACTCATTGCTGGACACGATTTCGCGGTTGCACGAGAGAGGAAATACAGACAAACCAGCTCTGTTACTGACCTGGCACCACGGCCGCCCGCCACTGACCCACATTGCGGCGCACATGACTGAGCCGGCATATCGTTTTCCATGCTCACCAACGCATCAAAAGCCGAAGCTACACTTAGGGGTGTCAGTGTTAATAATAATAATAATAATAATAATAATAATATGATGATGATGATGATGATGATGATGCTAATAATAATAATAATAATATAATTGATGTTATTATTATTATGTTATTGTTATATTATTAATAATGTTGTCGCTGGCCTCATAATTATTTTTTATCAGAGGAGTGCAGGACATCATTTGCGGCATGCCGGGCTCCTCTTATGAAGCTACGGAATGCAGCGTCCAGCGTATGTACCCTGCCTGGCTTGCAAGTATGCAGGTAGGAACTCTTGTCTGCCTGAATTTTAAGAATCGTAACAGAGCTATATTTGTTCGCCAAGTAGAATCATTTTGGAGAATGCGCGCGGAGTTTAACAACCAGCTTGCTCGCTTACTTACACTCCCATTTGTGTGTGTGTGTGTGTGTGTGTGTGTGTGTGTGTGTGTGTGTGTGTGTGTGTGTGTGTGTGCCTGCATGCGTGCTTTTTTTCCCCCACGCATGCTTGCTAGCGTATGAGTGTCTGTACACTAGTTCAAAGAAGCCCATCGTGCAATTTGAACCCTCACGCGCGTGGACTCTTGCGTAAATTCTTCCCGTAAACCATCGCGCGCCCGGCAAGTTATCCCTTTTCATCCTGATATACTACTGCTGAAAATTAACTTGACTATGATAGTTCAAGAGTGGTGCCAGAATAGCTCAGGCGCCAAGGTAGTATGCCACCAGCCTTGAACTAAAAGGCTGATCGATCTTCTAATCTGTAATGTAGCCTTCATTTAGACAATTAAAAAAAAACCAGCCTCATGATTTGACGGGTTAAATGCTGTTAACAGTAGCAAGGCGCAACGGAACAAAAAAGTTTAAGGTTAACGTCTTTTGTCCACCACGAAGGTGATGTCAAAGACAGGGCACTGAAAAGAGTCCTCTACAAATTTTTACCCCTGCTGGGTTCGAACCCACAACCTTTTGGACGAGATTCGAAAGCTCTACCACCGAGCCCTCCAGCTCCCCCGCAACGAACGACTCTCAATAACGAAGGAAAGAAATCACGGGTGTAAACAGCATAAGCATATACATCAATTCAAACATCTCCAAGAGGCACAGAGCCGCTTGGATTCATGAAGATCTATGCTTCTTGGAGAAGTTTAGTATTGCCAATGCTAACGGTACCAGCCGGGTATCTAGAATCATCTAGACCCTCATAAGCATAAACAGCACTTCTAACATCTCCAAGGGACACAAAACCCTCGGGGTCATGATGTGCATGGCTGTAACGCACGCAGACTTGCCCACAGTCGTACGCACAGACTCTCACGCAACAGACGCATACACCGCCACTGACTCAGACGGGCGCATTCATGCGGTAAAACACAACACACGGGCTCCCTTTCTAAAGTAACCTTTATACACTATAAATGAAAAAAGAACGCTTTAAAGACTATCAAACTATATATACAAGGCTCTCTATCACACACTCAAATCACAGTATCTTTGCCAGGCTAGGTTTTAGTCTCTCAATGTCTCCAACCTGTTTGATGTTGTTGCCTGGTTACGTTGGTCCTTCTCACGTCTAGGCGTGAAAGTCCTTCGTCGTACGCGTATTGCCGTCCTGTCTCTTTGGGCACGGACGTCCTCGTTCTCGTACGGTACACTCAGTTCTCGCTTGGACTTGGGTGTCTTGGTCCCAGTCAGAATCACTCAGAAGAGCTCACTGACTTATATTTACTTGACCTCTGACTAAGACAATTTTCGCTTTGAGTTCCTTCGCGCATCTTAGCCGCGCACTTTTGCATTGCCCTTTCCGGTACCAATGTGAAAAGACACGTCGAAGTACGAGTGCATACGAAGTTATTTGGACTGTTTTGACTATTTCGGCACGATGTCGAAGCGACAACACGGTGGGAGTCGTTGCAGTTTTAGCAAGTGTGACACGGACAGTCTTTTTTGTCGTGGTGTGTCTTTTCACGGCTACCCGAAAGCAGGTGTGAGCGAGGAGCAAGATGCATGGAGAAACCGGTTGATCTACCTCGCAAGCAGGACCGACAAAGGTTTCAATCCGAACGCAGCGAAGATTTGTTCGCGACATTTCACTGACGATTGCTTCGAATACATGGGAAAGCGTAAGTCTTTGTGTTGTGTGTTATGTCAGTTCTCTCAGAGCCATGTGTGACTGTGTGTTTTCCAACGCGGCAATAATATATAGTGTAAACAAGCCGATCTGGATCCGGCCTCGATCGTGAACTGTAATCTACATAATATCAGATAACGTAAAAATAATATTAATAATATTAATTAATTAATAAAATAACTCACATGCTAACACTCAAATAAAGAGAGACATGTTAACCTGTTGACTTTTTAGTACATTGAAAATGCAAATCTTTGTTACTATGTTTAATCAAAAGAAGTTAAAATAATGAGACAGCTGACTAAAAGAAGAGAAGAAATAGCTATCAAATTGAAAGAGAAGTGTATTTATTTGCATATGTGGCTTGAAGCATTCTCAGAAGATTATGAATTAAATTTTATAAAATAGTTTGCGCTTTCATTGATGCTTTAAAATTTATTTTTTAATGAAGGAAATTGTAAGCAATTAGTTTAGCAGATAATATATTTTAATTTTCCATTGCACCATTTAGAAACTAATGCATGTATATTATTTTTATTACTAATACTATTAAAAAAAAATATCTTAATTTTTAAGTGGTGTAATGGAATGTTGAAATATATTATCTGCTAAAATAAATGCACGTAATTTCCTTCATTAAAAATAAAATATATTCTTTTTCAACACGCTCCATCAGATCTTAATAATAAAAAAATGCATCAAGTTAGTGCCAATTCCTGATTACAGCTGTGCGGTATGTAATTTAGTCACAGTGACAGTGGTGACACACTTTCTTGAATTTTAGATCTACGAACGTTGTTTGTATCGAATAATAACATGAAGAATATCCTTTTCCATTAACAATTTTTTTGTTGACAGCCCAGGTTGTTGTTTTTTTTTGTGCAATTGGGAAACCCTCCATAATCTGCCCCTGACTGTATCTCAATAATGAATATTTTCCTGGATGGCGAATCTCCAAGGAAAATACAAAATTAAGTGTTTGTTACAGCTATTATGTCAAGACAATTTTGGGTACTTTGGTATTTGAATGTGTTTGTTTAGGGGTTTTGTCAATTGTTTTCCTTTTCATTCCTAATTTAAAGCTAAGGTTAGATGATTTGGCCCCAAAAAGCTTGTTTGAGGTTATTCAACCCACCATATTTTTATTGTGGTCCCTACGCCTTTTTGTGCAGTGGGCTGGAAAGTTTTTTTTTCCCCTTTTTTAAGCCCACATTTTTCCAGTTTCGGAGATGTACAAACATATTATTCTAAATTTCTGACCTGTACGTTCATATTTTCCCAGATATCTGGAGATATACACATATAGCCCTCATATTTTCTTTTCAGCTCAGTGAACATTGTTTTCTTTCTAACTAATGGAATTTCACATGTTTTCAATACGACAATAGATTTAAATATACAATTTGTGTTGCAGAAACAAAGGAAGAATTCAGAGGCCGTCGACTGAAACGTGGGGCGGTACCAACCTTGTATCTTCCAAAGGAGTTTGCTAGCATCCCAAAGCACAGACGCACCAATGCAGTATGTACCTTTTCTTTCTTTTTTAAATTTTATTATTTATGGGCAAAACAAAAAAAAAGTTGGTTTCAGATCACCCGACCGACCCTATATTTTACCAAATTTGTTTGGTTTTTGGAGTAAGAAAAAAAACTGAAAGTTTGTCATCGTCAAGAGAAATAACTTCATCCGGCCAAACTGAACAAGAAGACATTTCGTCTTCCTAGTGCAAGCTATGCTGAGTGCGTTGTGCTTACTGTCTTGTTTCGCAAAAACACAGAATATATATATATATATATATATATATATATATATATATATATATATATATATATATATATATATATATATATATATATATATATATATATATATATATATATATATATATATATATATATATATATATATGACCCATTGCCAAAAGGTGTTACTAAAATGGTTGACCAAACTGTAAAAACAATAAAAGCACTTCCAGTCCTGATTCATCTGTTTTTAGTAGTTAAGATCATGGTAAAATTCCTGGATATACACTAGAAATAACATGGGAGACACATTTTGAGAGGTTTAGTGACTGTATGATTAAAATGTTGGCCAAGGCTGAAAATTTCCCTTGCCAGAAAGCATCACCAATCGACCTCGTGTGAGCGATGTGATGGTGTGCAAAGAAAAGTCAACCTACTGGTTTCATATCATTAAGTCTGTGAGGCAAGACATGTATAAATATTTACCAGTTAAGAACAGATATTTTCATGTGCGAAATCTTGCGGTATTGCCTAGTAAAAAACGGCATGTTGAACGTCAGGTGTGTTGTAATTTTTCGACATAAAGTCTCTTCCCTGAACTTCGCACAATGTGAACCTCATAGCAGACGAATTATGACCATCACTTCCTCTCCTGTACATGCATAATGCACCCACTTCGCATGTTTCAAGATAAAAACACAAACAGCCTTTTTTGAAAGGCGAGTTTACTTCTACCGGTTTGTGTTGTAATAATCGACGTTCGACATAGTTGTCTTTTCTTCCTCAACTGCTGCCGATTTCATTTTTGAAAATTTACCCATCGTTTCTTCGTATCACGTGATGCATAGGCGCTATGCTGGATCGATAATTGCGGCAAGCTTCAAATCGACGGAACTCGAAAAAGGTATGTTGTAATATTCGCATTTGTCTGACGTTCGACATAAGATCTACGTTCAACATACTTTTTGTATAGTTTTTGCATAACAGTTACCTAGACAATAGATTGATATGGCATTTGTACAGATAGGATATACAAGCTGTGCAGATTGAAACGAATTGGGCAGTTTGTTGTCGCCATCCATGTGCGTTGAAGATGTTTTAGCGAGTTGTACGTCATTACATTACCACAATGCGTGTGTGGTAAACATGACGTTCGATCAAAGAAAGATGATATTTGGTGGTGCAGCATCTTTGTCTAGACCGCTCTCTGGAACGTCGTGTTTGGAGAAAACAGCTAATCTGTAGAATGTAAAACCGATTCAGACAAGATGCGGTCACACGTGTTTGTAGTTGTTGACAATCTCCCTTTTCAAGGCGTGTTGCCTCGACCGTCAAATTTGCAACACGGCCGATGTTGTAAACCTGATGTGCAATCACCTGTCAAATGGTGGTGGTGTTAGAACGCCTTTCGCACTCAGATCGCCATTGTTGACACTTTCCAGCTCGTATGGAATCGTGTGAAAGGCCTTGAGAGGGAGAGTGTCATGTTTGATAATAGAACATGCAGATGAAGTGTTGAAAGTGTACATGATACATGAAAGTGTAAATGGAGCTGGCAACTGTTTTTTTGTTTTTTTCAGAGCGCTGAGCCTTCTAATATTTGGCACAGAAATGTGCCATGAAGAGCTCAGGTGTCGCATTGTTATTTGTATGGCACTGCAACCAGACAGTTTTCTGAATGGTTCTAATTGGTGCGCTCCTCATGCCTCTGTGTCACCATCTGAAGTTATTCAAATGGCTGTGCTGACCTCAGTTTCACCTGATGCTTCAGAGCGTCTGTCGTTTGAAGCTGAAGTGATGTCAGTGGTTAAAAACTGCAGCTTGTCAGGGTTGTGGGAGTTTTGTGCAGCCAGTTTTGTGCTGAAGGTCCAAACCAGTCGTTTTTTCCAGATCTTGGTTGGTAGATGTACAGGCTTCACTGCAGCCTCAGTTTTTACGCTCTGGGTTGTGAGGATGGACAAAATTTGTTCATCATGTGGTTCTCACTCCGCAGTGACATGGTTGCTGATCACTGGGTGCCAAACCACTTTGTGCCTATCGTTCCCCGCACACACACTCAAGCTCCAGTGGTTGTAACCTTCCATCTTGTTCAGTGGAATGGAACTGAATATGTTGGGCAAGTTAAAGACGTTAACGAACTTCTGCAGGTTGCCTGTGTGATTTTCTTGTCAAAGTGCCGGCACTTGTACTTATGGCCTATCCGCTTTGACTACTCGTGGGAACCATTTGATTCATTTTTGAGGATGGTCTCTCTCAACGTCGATAAAAGCATATCCAGTCAGAGGCGTCAGTTTTTCACAGTAATTTAGGACAGATACTGCATAGAAATTGCAGTAGAAACGGATATAAAATTAAATCAGTGATGTCAAGTTGTTTGTGTTTTCCTACACATTTCTGTATATTTACTGACATGTGTAGCAAAACAAACGTGACATCACTGTATTTGTCTGTTTCTCCTGCAATTTCTAGTTGCTTGCAGACCCATACTGATCATCTGTCACTATAGTAATAGTTCTCTGAGCGTAGCCCCAAGAGACCTATGAAAGGGTTTTGGACCTAGTGTAAAAATACAAAATAACATATATTCCTATAAATGTATGAATTTATTATACACTGTTTTAACCTTCATTGTGGTGAGAAACTTTTGAGAAGAAATAAGTGTAAAACGAGATGTGATCTACAGTTTTAGGGATTGATGAGCAGTTCAAATACATGAAGAATAGTGCAGAACGATATGTGATTTAGCAGTATTGCTTATTGATCAGCAGTTCAGGTAAATGAGGAAATGTGTATATGCAGTGTTTGTAGCCAAAGTAAAGAGACTTTGGTTTTGGATGGATAAATGTTAAACCTCCGTTCAGTTTGTTGTAATTATGACGTTCGACATAATATCTGTTTTCCTGAATTTGCATTTATTCTTCCTGTACTTGAAATAAAATAATCATAGGAAATGTTGCTGTTGTCTCTCTTAATTCTTTATTCATCCTGTTTGTGTTTTTTTACATCCCTGAGAATATGGTTTGAAAGAGAATGTGGCTGCATTTCACATTTACAACAAACAGAAAGACGCACCTGTGTCGGATGTCAGGTATTACAACAATTCACCTCTTTCAGTGACACTCAGAAAACCTTAATGATTTAGTTTTGCAACAGAAATTCACATTTACTAATCCATTTAACTGTTCAAGTAAACATTTTCCAACTTGGATCAATTAAAAAACCCAAACGTACATAATTGTGTTGTAATACCTGACCTCCGACATAATGTCATATAAAAACTTCTGAATGAGATTTCTCTGAAACTAATGAACAGACTATATTCCAATTTCACATAATATTTGCACATGCTATAAACTGTCCAACACGGATTTTTCATGTAATTCTATCACTTTTCATTTTCAAGCACCCTTGTTGCCTTTTCAGTAACACCTTTTGGCAATGGGTCATATATATATATATATATATATATATATATATATATATATATATATATATATATATATATATATATATATATATATATATATATATATATATATATATATTGTTCCTAACCTACCTACCCTAATTTCCCTCCTAGCACAGTTCATTGGGCCTTAATCGGTCCATTGATGGATCCTGATTGGCTGTACTGGCACAGCATTGGCTCAATAGTGGGCCATTGAAAGGGCGAATAATCTGTGCTACCTGGGATTTTTTTGTGGTCATAAATATGCAGTGGAACACTGTTAACGCAATTAGGGATAACATGTTTTTCTGCTTAACACAACCAAGAGGATTTTACTATATTGGCCATGTTGGTTAACAAGGAAATCTGGTTAACGCAGTCAAATTTGCTTATCCCCAGGAAAACGTGTTAACTGGGTATCACAATAATCGGAAACCAACTTTAAAAAAAATATATCTCACATACTGTTCACAGCAGAAATGTGAAAATTGGTATTGGGATACTTTGTAAGGCCGACGCAATACTGCGAATGCAAAGTTTCCAAAAATGCGTAATTTAAGCAACAAAAAAAAGCGTTAATCGCCCTTTGGTAAAGGATTACATGTGATATATGCATGGCTGTTCTCATGTACCAAAGTTTATTTTGTTCCAGTGATAGTTTGGAGAATTAAGCATGCACAATTTATGTGCGTCTTTTGTGTATTTTGCAGTTGGACAAATGCAGAAGGGTGCAAGAAGATGCGTCTGATCCTGAAGGGGAGAAAGCTGCATCAGATTTGCCACATGCAGACAACTACACTTACAGCAGTCTAGCCAGCCTTCAGGAGGACCTTCAGCTGATACCAAAACCTTGGTGTGTGATTCTGAACAGTATCTGCACATTTAAGCTTGCTATTGTTAGGAACGGTAATGTTGAGAGGGAGGTAGTGGTAGAGAATGATTCACAAGGGAGAGTAAAAGCATCTGTAAAGATTCTGAGCATTCCAGCTCCAAAGCTGACCACGACATTTCTTGACCAGACTCTTGTAAGGTTCCTTTCGAACCTGAGTGACATGTGGGTGTGTGGAGGTGTCACAGGTTCAGATTTTCAAGAGTTGGCAGCTCTACCGGATGCCTGCCAAATTTTAAGCTATGCACCAGAGAGAAAAGTTATTGTCCTGATTCTGATTTATAGTGACAAGTTTTGTGATGGGTTGAAGGAGAAAGTTTACAGTTATTTTGCTTACAGTTTTGTTGATGAATATCAATGCAGTGGTTTTGTTCATCCCAGTGGCTTTGTTAACATTAATTCTGATGTTATTTATCCTTGCAGGACACATTTCCTTGATATTGTCAGGCAGTATGATATTGTTAAACAGTATGATCTTTATAAAGAAGAATATGTTCCTATGTTCTTGCACCATCTTAACAGTGTTTCTGTTGCTGGGAGGTTAGTCTGTTTTTAAATTATTTAATGATGACAGTAGCAATGTTGGTTATATTAAAACTATTAGCTTACATGTCTATAGTCGTATTAATAATATTGACAAGGTAAAAAATTTTAAATCTGATGTGAACTCAAAATTAATTAATCATGGAATTGATGGTGACTGTCAGACAGTCCACGTTACAAAGAGCCCAGCTAATGATTTTATGTTCTGTGCACAATCTTATGTTTTAGTTTCTGTTCATGGTATGTGTATAAAAGGAAATGTTCTGCCTATGCCTATGGTACCTAAAATGATCAGTTGTGGGTGTGGTGTTTTTAGTGAACTAAATCAGTAAATAGTCTAAGGTGTGTTGAGTGTATTGATATGTGAGAGTCATAACACTTCAAAAGCAGGCACTGATGGGCTAGATTATGCTAATGTTCTGCAAAGTGTGCAGTATGGTGAATGTTATCAGTTGATTCCGAACGAGAGTGAACATTCAGTTTTTGTAGGTATTGATGAAGAAATTACAAATACTACTGATATTGCTGTTTGTTTTGTGGGCGATGGTAATAGTGATGTTAACCGCTTTGATGTTTTGATATGTTGTGTCGGTGACAGTAATAATCGTTAAAAAAAAAAAAAAAGAGGTTTCTATTATATAGCGCACTTATAAGCTCAGAGAGCTTCTCAAGGCGCTGGCCCGAAATATCCAGCAATCACAAAATAGTTTGCTGAAGTCGGGATTCGAACCCACGTCGCCCAAGATGCACTCACACAAGTCGTGCGCTCTGACCACTGAGCTACGTGTTGTGAAGATGGTGATTATAAATGCTGTGCTGATTATGATGATGACGGCGATAATAATATGGATTGTAATGGTGAGGATGTTGATTATAATTGCAAACAAGACACATGCATACTGTAATGGTAAATATATAAAATAATAGCACACCACCTAACATAGTATGCTTGAGCCTATGTTTAGTCTTTTATTTTGTTCACTATTTTCCTGTAAGCTGTAACGTGTGACACCATGACACTTTAAGCAACAACAAAAAATATCTTGATTATCTTTTTCTTACTATAATGACATAATCCACAAAAAGCCAACTCTTTTCTAAAGCAAACTTTATTGGTTTCATCCTTTTATTGTCATTGTCAACCATATTTGACTAAGTGCCAAAAGGTGGGACACGGAAGGGGTGCTGATATGATTTCCAATAAAATCATGTATATTTACATCTGAAAACTGAATTATTGTTTTATCTGTGTGAAAGAGTGAATGTGTGAATACTATAAATACTTTCAAGCAGTAATTTCGAGTATTTTGAGCAATATTGTCCTAAATGTGTGATATTCAGCCAGAAATCATGGCGCCCAAAATGGACACTTAGCAGTCTGCTTCAGATGATGGGCATGTACTCAGTCTCAGTGCAACAAAGACGCTTGAAATCTAGCAAGTAGATTAATAAGACATTATTCTACGCTCATAGGTTTGTCATATCAATCAATGTTTCTGAATCCGTGCGAATATGGTCGTTGAATTTTACCGTGTCGTACGTCAAACGTGTTGTAAGACCGTCCCCCGAAACTTTGTCTTTGTTTACCATCCGAACGAGTTGCGTTAGAGATTATCCAAAAACGCCACTGTGTAGGAAGCGATGCAAAAAAATCAATAGACACAAGCGAATGATCTGAACGATAACCTGAGTTAATTTTTGCCTTAGTAACCTCTACCAGTACCATCAAACATTCCGATACCAGGAAATAATCTAATCTGCCTTGTTGAGCAGAGTTAAAGCGACGCCATGTGTACTGTCTAGATGCTGGGTGAAGCACCCTCCATACATCCACTAGGTCATACACCTGCATACATTCAAGCACCTTTTGCATTGATCGAGGGTGGTTAATATTTCTATACCTGTACGTATCTATACTAACATCCAGTACAACATTCCAGTCACCTACTACTATTACATATTGATTATCTAACCTACCTACTTCTTCAAAGACAGTTTCAAAAAAGATGGGAGAGTCCCCATTACTAGGCCCATACAGGTTAACAATAGTCATCCGCTTACCCTGTATCATACTATATGTCAATATCTAGTACAATATAAGCGCCATCATTACTTCTAATCACATTATGTACTTTATACTTAAAGTTGTTGTTAAACAGAATTGCAACTCCTTTGCTATTTGTATCATTACCACATAGAAAACATTCAAAGCCCCACATGGCCCTTAGCATGTGTTCATTTTTAGTCTTGAGATGTGTCTCTAGCAAAAAGTAGATAGAAGCCTTTAACTGTCTGAGGTAGTCTAGCACATCCTTCCTTTTCTGATACTGGCCAAGACCATTGGCATTACAGGTACATATTTGTAATGGACTGTCATTGGTAATACTAGCCATACTGGAAGTGGAGTTTGTTTCCAGCCGTTACAGGCAGCAGTTTGCATATATGGTCAAACCGGCTGACTGTATCATCAGTACTGAATGTGTGGCAGGTGCACACAACGGCAATTCAAGTGAGTGGCAAAACGAACCAAGGTGACTGAACAGGTGCAGGGAACAGGAGAAAAAACACATATATTTTACACGAAATGTTCCATACTCTAATAACCCTGTCATATAACAAAGTGTGTGTTCTACGCTCAGCATATAGGAGCAAACCATGTACAAAGAAAAAAAACCAAGAAAAAACCAAAAAAAAAAGGAAAAAAAGTTGATATATATTATATATATATGCAAGCATTACCGCTCTTCTCCTTCGGGAGGATATCCAGCAATACAGTATCCATGAGGAATGACACCATTAACAAGGTGTAGCGTTCAGGAATACCTGTAGTTCCCTCCTAGAATAGCAATTACAATCTATACAAAAAAGGACACATATATATTTGGCCCCTCCAACTCCAAGTAACATGTAAAGAGAAAGGTAATTAGTGGTAAAAGTAAAGTACGAATGAACAAAGTTGTAAGTCATGCTGTACCCAACAGAGAGACAAGTGGGCTGAACTGCTGCCCTGGACTTTAATAAGGCTTGACCAGTGTCGCAGAGCCGCACGCACTCACCCGCTGGTCAGCCCTGTATATTAATGTTAGCATTTGGTAGTGCTCAACAAGTAACATACCCACCACATACACATCAACATGCATGTCAATGTACACGCACATAAGGCACACATGTGCACTAGTCATGGAAAAAAAAGAAAAAAAAAGTATTCATAAAATTTGTCTGCACGTGTACACCCACCTGTGCCCGGTGGATGTGTGTAATACGCACCCACCTGGCACAAACACACACACCAGAGCGAGTATCACTGTATCAGGTATGTACACATGCTCCCGGCACAAATACCCTTACATGCACACACACACACACACACACACACACATGCCATACACGCGTAAATACACATGCACATGTACACACTTCTGTGCATGAGAAGAGTACATGTACCCTAATTACAAAAGTACCCATCATATGTGTTCACCCGCACAGCACACCCATGCCGGGTAGAAGCGTATGATACGCATCCACCCGGCACAAATGCACCCGCAAGCACACACACATACCAAAGCATGTATGTACAAATTATCCAGCACATCTGTACAAGCAGACATGCATACCCATGAACATGCACGTGCACATGTAAGTGTACACACATGCAAGCATGTATGCAGGCACACATGTACGCACACACACCTGCTCCAAAAAATAAACAGCATAACAACATACATAGGTACCCAGCAGAAAGTACCTGGACATACATGCACACGCCCGTACACATGTATATGCGTTATTATATATACATAATTATACACACCTGACCTGTGACACACGCAGCATAAATAATACCCAAAACAACTTGTAGCCACATGACACACTACAATGTTTCTTCATCCATCACAACACCACTGAAAAGTATTGCAGAAAGGACGTACATTTTGAGGCATGTCACTGCTCGAGGCATGGACATTCCGGGCCGACCCGGCACACGAATTAACACACACAGAGTGACCCCTGTGAATGGGCGTTCGTATACCAAAACGATTCGGACTGCCCATGCCGAGAATAAAGTGTACGTACCGTGCATAGCCAAAAAAGGTGTGTCCAGTCCCTCGGCGTCTCAGTCTCAAACACCAGATGCCAGTGACATAGCACATTACACCATCATGACCATACGAGCCTGGCTCACAACACACTCCAACAGAATCACCTCCTGCCTCACACTGAGGAACAGACCTCATGCGAACTTATTGACCTATTGGCCAGAGTAGCCGCTCTTGCCCAGGTAGCGTGTCACGCGTAAGGTTACAGGTCACAGGTGAAAAAACACATGTAAACAGAGGGTGGTCACAAAGATTGCAGAGCATCCACTGCCTACATGCAGCCAGCTCCGTGATCGGGTGCACATCGAAACTTATGCAGTTTAGGCAAAGAGTCCATATACAACCGATCGCCGGGCTAGCTCAGCACTGAAGCGTACGTCGTCTTCTCTCCCGTGGTGTTGTTGTGTCTGGGTCACTTCCAATAGGCACCTTGTCCACCAAGTCCGAGATTGAGGCTATACGTATCACCCTGGAATCAGATTTGCGCTTTACATAGACACTCCCACGTTTTGTCCACGCATCCTGCGCTGCAGGGTGGTCCCAGCACTGGGACAGCAGAGTGTAGTTGCTATGAGTTAAGTCCTCGGTTATGATGTAGGAGGTGTTCTTTAGTTTCCGTCTATGGAAAAGCACTAATTCTGCAGCCTTTCTCGACATGAATCGCACGATCACAGGTCTCGGCCCTCGCTGTTGTTGCCCACTTCCCTGTGATCGCTGCTGTAGTTGACCTATGCGATGGCAGGCCTCAATATCTCCAGGCTGTATACCGGGCAGCTGTAGCTTGTCTTTGAAGATCTGAAGGACTTTCTTTTCGCACTCCTCTACGGTCTCTCTCTCTGCCTCTGGTACCCCCAGTATGCGAACGTTATTTCTTCGGGTGTAATGTTCCAAGTCGTTCGAACGCTTCTCTGCTACGGAGGCTAAAAACTTCGCCTCCGTAGCCAGACTGGTTGCCTCCTCTATCTTCTTTCTACACTGGTCCAATTCAACTTTCAGTGTCTGATTTTCCACTCTTAGCTCATGCATCTCGCCTCTCAACTCCTCGAATTGCTCATTCACTTTGTCTAGCTTTGCAGACATTTCGCGAAGCAGTCTCATTAGATCAGCATTAGAAGGGTCACTGACCTGTACGTCGTCACCAGTGGATACGAAGACCGTGGCAGACGAGGCAGACGCGGTAGCAGACGACGCATTCTTGTCCGCAGTCTCCGCCATGCTGTTTCGCCGCGTAGTTTGGAAGTGACACTTGATCGTTGCCCTGCTGTCCGATGCCGGCTCCGCCTTGCTTTTCTTCTTCCTGGCTTTCTTTAGAAGTGCCGCTTTTCTCTGTCTGGCCGCATGGCTGGGTGTAGACTGATCAAAACTTGAGTCAGTTGTAGTAGATTCAGCCTTCCGTTTAGCCTGGCCCAGCGGCATACCTGTAGAGTTCACTAGGGCCGACCATCAGCATTTTCAGTGTCAGAGATTTACGGTCCAAGATGTCACATTTCAGAGGTAAAAATGATATCCTCCGGATGGTTGAAAAGGCAGGGAAACGATTAGCACATCCTCGTTGTTGTAATTGCTTCGGGGAAGAAGTAATTAAAGAGAATCTGCATAAATCAGGAGCCCCTGAAAAAATTCAACCTGCCTGTGGCCTGAGCAGTGCTCACCTCCCCTATTGCAGAATCTTGCTTGGTATTGAAAGATATCTGATGGTAAAAAAGACAACTCTGTGAGACAAACTTTAATTATTTACCCCTTTGTCCCAAATCAGGAGACCACCTTTTGGCACTTAGTCATTTGCATTTTCATTGCATTTCTTTAAGCCCCCTTCTAAAAGCTCTGCTCTGCTTCGAGCTGGCCTCTCGACTTCGAAGTCGCTCCATGTAGAGTTTACACTCATGGTGAATCCTCACCCTAAAGTAGTGGCTAACAATGGCTGAAAACAACCTTTCTTTCAAATTGTCTTTGCTGTCCACACCTTGCAAACACTCCTCAAACTTCAACGTTATTTCTTTATCACTGGAGCATAACTGCTGAAAGTCTGTGCTACTAAAGGACTGCGCAACTTGGCCAGTATAGTCACGGAACTTCACCTCCAGCATCTCAAACAGTTCTTTCGACATCTGATGTAAATGGGTGAGCCCACCCCTGTCCAGTGTTGTTGTGAGTGAATGGCTACTTTCCTCCTCACACTGGAAAGCATCAAGACATTCTAGAAATGCTGGGGGAAGTCGCTCTTTCTGTTTCCGCAGAATACATCCACCAATGTATGGGACAACCTTACTGTCAAGCTCAGTTAACTCCGTGTGCTGTCTCTGCACAGAAAGCTCACTCGTTCTCGGATATGCCAGACTTATCAAGCGTTCAAAGAGTTTTAAGCACAGAAATGCAGCGTTGGCAGCAGTGGTGTCAATGGCTTTCATGACATCAAGGCGATGTTTGAGGAATTCCTGGTGGTACCGCATCCATGCTTTCTCTCTTGTGGCGCTGTGAAATTTTCCAGCAGGCATCAGGCATGCAGTCATGAAACCCACTGCTGGCAGGACTGCTTCAGCTGTAAAAACACACATAAGCAAAACATCCCAATCACAAATAAGCCCACCAAAAAAAATATAAAATTGGGTAATCTGACCAATCCTATATTTCACTATTCTAAGTACATCTGACCCTAAATTTTTGTGGATCTAATCACATGATTATACACTTGAAAAATAAAGAAGCAAAATAACCAACAACAAATATAAATTTCATAACTGGCAAGAACTGAAGTTCATCTAAACTAATACCCCACCCGGGTCTGCCCTGGGGGACTTGGGTGGGGTTAGGTATTTTTTAGTTCCCAGGGTCACCCTGGTCAGCCCCACAGGGTGGGTTTTTCTCTCTATTCTGGGGCATGTGTTTCTGTCTACCCTTTGTCCATTCACCTGTATTTGCCTTTTTAAAACTCTCCCTACTGTCTGCACTGCCTGTAGCTCTTGATATTGGATGTGTGTTGCTAGATGGTCTTAGCTTTATTTAGGCCCCATGTGTTAGGTTTATTTAACGTATTTGACCAGTTGGCGACATACATTCAATGTTCTGTTTAGTTTTTTTTTTTTTTTACAAGCAGTGCAGGCACGTCCTGAGAAAGCCTTGTTGCTGTCGGGACGTTAAGCAATGTACAATCATTAATCATCTAAACTAACGCAATGTTCAGACTTGGCAACCCAACGAGATCAGGTTGTGCCATATATTCCATCTCCACCTCTAGGCTCTGCTTAAAGATCCCTCTATAAGTCTATTTAGTGACCTCAGATTTTTGGATGAAGGTTATATGTCATACCAAACTGGACTTAAAATGAAGCAAGAAATGGAGCAACATACCTTGAATGCTTTCAAAGAAGGATCTGCGAGCAGTTAATAAGTTGTCGTCTACAGCATGCTCTGAACAAATTGAAGCCACAAGGTCGATAGTGATCTGAAATTTAATGCAGATGAAAAGACAGATGATCACTACAACCCAGATAGCAGTACATGGATGGGCATGGAATTGCCCAAGGCCAAAAATTACTTTAAAGAAGACCCTGTGCTATGTAACGCTTGAAACGTTTCAAGCTAGAAAACCTCTCCAAATTTGTAAACTTAAGGCTAAAAAACATGTACATTAGAAATGTCATCTTTAAGAATAAAATAGTAAGCTTCAACGTAAAAATAAGAAAAAAAAACATATTTGTCTTGGTGAAACAAACTTTGGGGTTTATTTGAATTTTTATTACTGCAGCTAATCTCCAAATTGCTGATAATGTATTGAAATTCTGCACCTATGGAAAAGTTTAGAAGGTACTGGGTAGGTAAAGAGTTTGTTACGAATGAAATAAACCTGAATCCCACTGCAGATAGCTATTAAAATCTATTCTAAGATTTTTGTTAGTAATAAATAAGTGGTGGATGGAGTTGGAGGGGGGGGGGTGCATTGTGAGGGGTAAGAGAACAAAACTTTCCTAGTGGGTTTGCTCGTCCCTGAATAATAATAATAATATATAAAAATAACACTATATTTGAAGTTGAACATTTACACTCACAACTGAAAAATGATTGGCATAACATATGACATTATTTTGTATTATAACTAAAAGCACAATTCACCTTTTTATTGTGTTACAAAAGGTAACTGTAAACATAAGCTAACAAATTAATAATTTAATAATATTTTAGGCTTTGTACCTGAATTCTGTTTTCCACCGTAGAAGCATATTGGATCGGACCATCAGAAGCTGAACTATCCTCAATTGTCACTTGTCCAACATCAACTGATGTCTCCTGTAAGAAAACAAATCAGCTCATGATTATAATTTCTTATCAGTATCAGTAGTGCAAAGAAGCATCTACCATTCACAGTTTTGTCTTGGTGACAATCTAGCTGAACTTGCAAAAGATGTAGCCGAATAATATGCATTTCAGCAAGTTGGTCATTGTACAGACATAAATAATTTAATACTCATAAACATGTATGACTAAGCTGAACACCTCTGAATTTTAGCGTTTCTGAAAGACCACTGTTATCTTCTTCCTTTGACCTCATAGGGACTATTGTCAGGAGTCTAATGATAAAAACTATTTACAGTAGTTACTTTATCAGTAAATCTGACCAAAGACTGGAGTACATTTATTCAAATTTCACTCCACGTCTACAAAACAAACAAACATTGACTTGGTGAGTCGGTCACTCCGTCAATCATCGAATGAACAATCAATCAACTATGACCATTTCACTCAACGACTTCTCTTTTATCCTAAAAGTTTTTCGATATGAAAACTCTGTTAGATGTCAAACAAGTTCATTTAGCGTTGATGTAAAAGAAAACCGAAGACCTTACCTCGACGATTGAATCAAAAATGTCCGTTTCAAACGGGATACACGCATTCCTTTCTCTGTCTTCCATGATAGTCGAAATGCAACCGGAAAAACCTAAGCAAAATCGCAAGCCGGCGCATGCGCACAAACCCGAAGCGAACTTCGCAATAGGCTTTGAGAAGGTACACGCGCTCAGTCAGACATCCAGTAAATGTAGTATCCATGGAAGAGCTGGAGGGATGACCTCACGTAGGTCCACTCCTGCGACTCGACGTCTCGGCGTCCGTCTTCCACTCTCGTTACAAGAACCCTGAATAAACAATAAAAGTTCCAACGTAACACTTGCTAAACACACAACATATTGGATCAATGAGAAACGTCACGTAACCTGGCTGATACAAATAACTCTCACGTTCATTCACACACACACACGTGCTTCATAAACTATTTTCGTATCACCCCCATATCTGTCACTATCTTGAAACAGACTATAGCCTAACTGACACTCTTGCTATACATTACTCTATACCCTGGAAATGACTATGCTTAACCAACCACGTACTATCTTCATAGCGGTTTAGACATACACACTTCATATTCCTTTAGTCATCTAACTCGGTAAACAACTGTATACAAAAACACCGGTTACTTCACCGAATTCTAAACATACTATACCAAACCGGAACACCGCTATACAACCACATTAATCTTACCACGCATACTGTATTTAACTAAACAACTATCAATACTAAGTTTATAGAAACATACCTGAAATCTAGGCTTCAGAGTCAGGGAATGCGGGCTAGGTAACTCGAACACAACCGTTCCATACGACAAGACAGCCCGCAATAACCAAACTAGACCTCTGACAGTCACAGCTTCCGCCTAGAACTCACTAAACAGAACTCACTAAAAAAAACCGTGCTAACCATGTCTTACAGATTTCACGTACGTCTAGTCCAACACGGACTTTCGGCAACAAACCGTTAACAAAAACCGTACCGTACTAATCCTACTAAATGAGCACTATGCCCGAGCATAGAGCTTCATCACAATGGCTGTTGGAGATGTTCGGAGTGTTGTCTATGCTTATGGCTCAAACCGGGTATCCGTGGTGATTTCGTTCTCGTTTGATGTTGAGAGTCGTCCGGGTATAGTGTAATCTCTGTATTTTGAGCTTGTAAGGGTCGTGTGAGAGTTCATCGTAGTTGCTCATGTTCTGTTGTCTGTGGGCAGCAACTACACACAGATTACAAAGTGCCTTGATGGCATGTCGCAAAATTGCCTCCTTGATGCTAACCTGAAGAGAGACATCGATGGACATATATCCGACGCCACCACAGCTTGTAGCAAAGGTAAGGGTCGACCCATCGGGGTGACGTCAGCCGCCGTTGGCCCGCGCAACGACGTGCGCGGGCCAACGGCGGCCGACGTCGCCTTTTGCGCATTGGGGAGTTGGTAAATGAACGAATGAGTGAATGAATGAACAATCTAACTTACAGACGAGCAAACGGAGCAACAAATAAACGAACGAGCGAAATAAGAGCAAACGAACGATACAGGGATTTGCTATACGGATCCTTCTAGCCTTGAGAAAGGTCATAGTCGCCGTTGTAGCCATCACTATAAGTATACAACACAAGTGCACTGCATGTAGTAAAATGTTGTAATTTTAGTCGACGCGTAATGTTCCATCGCCCTAACATGAAGGTTCCATAGTGACGTAAATTCATTGTCTTACGGAAGATGATGTAATCAGATATTAAGCAACATGCTCGCAAGTGCGATGATTCAATGCTGTTTGAATTTTTCTCAAAAAAGATCGAAACGGTGTGTCAAATGTACCTGGACGGTAAACGAATCTTCTGTCTGGTGATTATGAGACCCGCCTTAAGCAGCGTTTTTGTTTGCTTTGCTTCGTATGTGCAAGTGCAGAACAAAATGAGTAAATCGCATCCTCTTCTTTTGGAATCTCATGCAGCCATTTGTCTCCCCTCCCCCCCCCCCCCCATCCCTCCCTCCCCCCACACACCCACACACACCTACACACACACACACACACACACACACACGCGCGCGCGCACACACACACACACACACACGCACACACACACACACACACACACACACACACACACACACACACACACACACACACACACACCACGAAAACTCCTATATCGTATGCAGATGACCTCGTGCTGTGGTGTACTGAAGAGTGTGTGACAACAGCAACCTACAGGATGCAGGAAGCACTGAAAAAATTGGAAGCGTGGACAATAAAGTGGTTTGTAACCGTAAATGCAAAAAAGACCACTTACACCATCTTCAGCTTGTCCAACAAAAGCCAACAAGCAACACTGAAAATCAAAGGACACACTCTTCCACCAGAAGATTGCCCTACATACCTGGGTGTGACCCTAGACCGCAGACTTACTTGGAAGCCGCACATTGAGAAGTGCCAAAAGAGGGCAAAAATCCGCCTAGCCCTGATGAAAAAGCTCGCCAGCACCAGATGGGGAGCAGATGCTGGCATTCTAAAGAAAATGTACACAGGGAGAGTCCGCCCAGTCTTAGAGTATGGAATGGCAGCATGGGGAACGGCAGCAAAGTCAAACTTTGACAGTCGGAAAATTTCAGAACCAGGCAACAGAATCATCACTGGTGCCATGCGGTCTACTCCCATCTCTGCATTGGAAAGCGCATCCGGACTTGAGTCACTAGAGGAGAGAAGAGACACCAAGCTCCTGTTACAAGCAGCAAAATTAAAACGTATGCAGAACCACCCGATGAGACAGAATTTCAGAGCCAACAAAGGGTAGACTCAAGCGCTCCAGCTTCATACATCAGACCAGGATCCTTGAGCGAAGAAATCCAGATCTCCTAGATCACATGCCAAAGGAGATCCCCAAAACCCTTGAGAATCCTCCATGGAAGCGCTCGGCTGAACCCCAAATACGCGACAGCATACCAAATATCCATAAGAAGGGTACCCAGTGTGACACAGAACGCAAATCCTACACGATGGAGCACATCCAGACCCACTACCCACAAGAGGTTTGGACCCATGTGTACACAGACGGTTCTGCAATTGACGCTGTCACAGACGGAGGAGCCGGCATCTACATTAAGTACACAGGAGGGAGAGAAGCAGAGATCTCTCTCGAGGCCGGCAAATACGCCACCAACTACAGGTCAGAAGCAGAAGCCCTGAAAATTGGTGTAACAACAGTGAAAAACTGCTCGGAAACATCTGACTCCATTGTGTTTCTCACTGACGCCCTCTCAATCCTACGTGCCCTAAAAACACCCAAAGACAAGGACTTAAATGATCTGTTTTTGGCTCTCGCCTCCCTTTGTACAAGACACATGATTGTGCTGCAGTGGATACCTGCACACTGCAAGGTGAGAGGTAATGAAACTGCAGACAGGCTAGCAAAGGAGGGATCTTCAACAACCCAAGAGGACAAAACAACGTCCAATGCAGAAGCCAAGACTATCATCAAAAACAAGCAGAAAAGAAAGTGGCTGCGAGAACACCCCAGCTATAACAAAACAGATGGCTATCACCTACTGACCAGACCGGAGCAGGTAGTTATCTTCCGACTACGCACCGCCCATAACAAACTGAACTGGCATCTCCATACCAAGTTTGGAATTGGCCAGTCAGACCAGTGCCCATGCAACTCTGGTAGCATGACAACAGACCATGTGCTACAGACCTGCCCCACGTTCACAACCCTCAGACGGAGACACTGGCCGGAAGAGACAGAGGTGTCCCGCAAGCTCTATGGAGGCCTGGAGGACCTGCGGCGCACGGCAGCATTTATAGAGGAGACCGGGCTGTCCATATAAAAGAGTGTTCGAGGAAGAAAAAGATATCGTACAACAAATGCATTCTTTCAAAATGGCATGTTTATCGTATTGGGCTACATAACGTCTAAATACCATTACATTTTATTACGTAAACGATTTCTGTGTGTCCGGCTCGTGCGTTTCTTTTGTCAATAGATCGACGTGTGTGTGTTTTCGACATCCTGCCTTAAAATAGTCACTTGGAAAAATAACCCTGGTCAAACGATTGTCACCTGCGACATAACGCGCCGACATTTGACATAGGCGTTGCAGACCTATTGTAATAGATTTATGATTTTAGCCCAAACGCCGAAGGCCTGACAGTTACAATGTTTAATCCATGTTACGCGGTAGTCATGGTCGTAGTATGATGTAATCACACTAGACACACTCACGTAGGGTTCTTGTAGAAGAAAAAAAAGAAAACAAAAGTTGCAACTCGCCACATGTGGCACAAGGTTGTAGATCCCACTGGAGTAACAGTTCCAACAGTACTTTATTCTCTCGATGCACTCTTAGCACAATGCATAATAATAATAATAATAATAATAATAATAATAATAATAATAATTACGGTATTTATAGTGCGCTTATCTTATAATAATTATAACTCTAAGCGCGCACTCACAACTCGCGCACGCATGCGCACGCTTTAGACAATGACTCGCGAACACAAACAGTGGAATACATTACGACGGTCAGCTTGGGGTGGGGAGTGTGGTGATATAGTGCTAAAACTGTTGAAAGAGGTGAGTTTTGAGAGCGGACTGGAAGGAGGAGAGAGAGAGAGTGTTTCTGACGGAGAGAGAGTGGGAGAGTGTTCCAAGTGGATGGACCGTGGACGGAGAAGGAGTGGGGGCCGAAAGTGTTAAGTTTGGTGCGAGGGATGTGGAGGCGGAGAGGGTCAGAGGCAGAGCGGAGGGAGCGGGAAGGTGTGTAGGGGTGAAGTAAGTTGGAGAGATAGGCAGGAGCGCAGTTGTTTAGGGATTTGTAGCAGAGAGACAGAATTTTGTATTGGATGCGTTGGGGGATGGGGAGCCAGTGAAGGAGTTTGAGCAGGTGTGTGACGTGGTCGGATTTTTTCTTTCTGAGGACGAGGCGGGCAGCATTGTTCTGAACGCGTTGGAGAGTGAAAATGGTGGAGTGAAGGAGGCCGGAAAGGAGAGAGATGCAGTAGTCGATGCGAGATAAGATGAGAGAGACAGCAAGTTTGGTGGCAGCTTCGGTAGTGAGGTATTATCTGATCTGACTTTCTGATCCACACTTTGATGCACTATCTCTCACAAATGCATACAAACTTTGATTCACGGTCTCTCATACAATGCATGCACACACTTCAGATCAGAAAATACCTCACTACCGAAGCTGCCACCAAACTTGCTGTCTCTCTCACCTTATCTTGCATCGACTACTGCAACTCTCTCCTTTCCGGCCTCCCACCACTTTCACTCTCCAGCGCGTCCAGAACAATGCTGCCCGCCTCGTCCTCAGAAAGAAAAAATCCGACCACATCACTCCCCTGCTCAAACTCCTTCACTGGCTCCCCATCCCCCAACACATCCAATACAAGATTATGTTTCTCTGCTACAAATCCCTAAACAACAACGCTCCTACCTACCTCTCCAACTTACTTCACCCCTACACTCCTTCCCGCTCCCTCCGCTCCGCCTCCGACTCTCTCTGCCTCCTCATCCCCCGCACCAAACTCAGCACTTTCGGCCCCCGCTCCTTCTCCGTCTACTGTCCATCCACCTGGAACACTCTCCCACTCTCTCTCTCCGTCAGAAAAACTCTCTCTCTCCTCCTTCCAGTCCGCCCTCAAAACTCACCTCTTTCAACAGTTCTACAGGCGCCATCTTGTTTGTGCGACCTACCACGTGTTTTCGCTCCCAGAGTTTAGTGTTTTTTCGTTTGATGTACTGTGTTTCGTGTGCACTGATGAGGATTATGCTTGTGTTTCGTCGGATCTGGTTGCTGTTTGAGTGGTATCGTATTGAATAGTGTCTGTCATTTGAATTTTTGTTTACGTCGCCATTTTGCTTCTTCCGCAGCGTAGGTTCGCCTGGCCTTTCCGCGCCCTCTTTTCATTGGCTGCGTGCTAGTGTGTGATATGTTTACTGTGTGAGTCTGTTTGCCACCCGTGGTTGCATCTGCTGCTTGGTTGTTGTAGACTCGTTCGTGTTCCTACCGTTCTATAGGTTTTCGTGTGCTCTCTCGTCGATATCTCGCTCTCCCCACTTTCGGCGCCATTGCCCGATCTCGCCGCTGACCGACCGGAAATCAGGTCGCTCCCCTACCACACCGCTCACACACACACCGGCACACACACACACACACACACACACACACACACACACACACACACACACACACACACACACACACACACACACACACACACACACTTACTCACACACACACACACACCCTACTGAACCCTCTTCTCGTCTTTCTCTTTCTTGTCCTCACAAACAATCATGCTCATCAAATACACACGCCAACAACTGCTATCTCTACGTCGCCACGCCACCTACTGTGCGGCCGGTGCCGCTGACAGTGTTGCAGATGCCTTACGCGGCATCCGATCGCGAAAGAGAGACCACAGGGGCGGAATTAGCAAAAGGCGGGACTCGCCACCACAAACACAACCACACACTTTTTCCCCTTTTCCTATGCTCTTCCACCCCTTCTGCCTCCCCCCGCCTCCTCGATTTATCCACCTCCCTTCCTTCTTCTCCCATTTCCTTTCCTCTCTTGCTCATCTACTGCTCCCTGCTTTCCTCGGCCGCCCCGTCCCCCGCACTCCTCTCCCTTCCTCCCCTCACCCCCTCCTCCTTTGCCTGCCTTTCCTCCTCGTCCCCTCTCCCCCCTTTCTCCTCCCCTTCGCCCCCCCCCCTCCCTCTACCTCAGCTTTTCCTACTCCTCTTTCTTCTCCCCCCTCCCCCCCCCCCCTTCACCCTCATCTCGCATCCTCTTTCTCGCCCGGTTCTTCTTCCCCGTCTTTTCCTCCTCCCCCTCTACCCCTCCCCCCTCCTTCCCCCTCCATCCTCTTTCCCCCCTCCTCACCCTCCTTTTCCTTTGTCCTCTTCTTCGTCCGTTTCTTCTCCCTCTTCCTCTTCTTGCTCATCCAACTGTGTCTGTTCAATGCACAGTCTGTCTGCAAAAATGGCAAAGCCGACGTGATTTCAGATTTCATCCTAGACAATGACCTAGATGTCGTTATCACCGAAACGTGGCTCCGCTCAGCTGGCGATGAACCCATCATCGCCAGCGTCACTCCGAGTGGCTACCGCCTGGCCTCCTTCCCGCGTGCTTCCAGAGGGGGTGGCAATGCCATCATCTACATGGACTGTCTTTCTGCTCACCTCTCCTTCTCTCAGTCTCTCCCTTTTGCTCATCCCTCCTTTGAATCTGTCGAGGCCGTAGCAACACTCCCTGGCCAGTCCCTCATCTTCTCATGTATCTATCGCCCCCCCCCCCCCCCCCCCCGCCAAGCTCTCAAAACAAACTCACAAACTCCATGTTCCTCACCGAGTTCGATCTCCTCCTCGACCACTACATCACACGACCCGGAAAACACATCATTCTTGGCGACTTTCACTTCCACTTCGACAAACCCGACCACCCCGACACAAAACGCCTTTGCACGTCACTTTCAAACAACAATCTTACACAAGACATCACTAAACCGACTCCGCCACACCCTCGACTGGATCATCACCCGCACCTCCGATCAACTCTTCCTCGACTCTGACACCTCTTCTATGCTTCCCTACGACCACCTCGCTATTCTCGTCGCCCTCAACCTACCTCCCCCGAAAAAGCCCAAGCTCTTTGTCTCTCGTCGCAAACTAAAATCTGTCAACCGAGAGAACTTCTTCGACGAAGCTGTCGACCTTCTCTTGGACCCCGCCTCCTCTCCCGATCTTGCATCCCATTTCGATTCCTCCCTTCGAAAACTTCTAGACACCCATGCCCCTGTCACCACCTGTTCCATACCCAACCGACTCCCCTCCCCCCTGGCTCACTGACGACATTGCTGAGGCCAAGCGCGAGCGTCGACAAACGGAACGCTGCTGGCGCTCATCTGACCTCACCGTTCACAGAGAGATCTTCCAAACCACCAGATCCAAAGTCTGCAGAATGATCCCCGATTCCAAACGCAAACACCTTCAAAACAAAATCCTGGAATCCACTTCTTCCAAAACCCTCTACGCTACCATGAACACACTCCTAGGCACTTCTAAAGACTCTCCTCTTCCCAACACACACAGCAAAGAAGAACTTCCGTCCGCTTTTTCCACCTATTTCTCCGACAAAATCCAAACTCTGCGCAAAAAACTCGACACTCTGCCTTCTCCGCCTTACCTTCCTGACCCCCCCCCCCCCTTTTTCCGGCACTCCCCTCTCGTCCTTCCGCCCCGTCTCTCAGGATGAAGTCCTCAAGACCATAAAGTCCATGCCTTTCAAAACCTGCGAACTAGACCCCCTCCCAGCTTCTCTCTACCGGGACGGCCTCCCAAAACTTTTGCCCTTCATTACCGACATCATCAACACATCTCTAGAAAATGGCTCCGTCCCCGATATCTTCAAGTCCGCCATCGTCCGTCCTCTCCTCAAAAAAACACAACCTCGACCCAAACGAACTCAAGAACTACCGCCCAGTCTCCAATCTCTCTTTCCTGTCCAAGCTTCTTGAGAAGGTTGTACTCAACCAACTCAACCTCCACCTCGCCGAAAACAACCTCCTGAGTCACTTCCAGTCTGCCTATCGCAAACATCACAGCACTGAAACAGCCCTTCTACATATCCTTAACGACCTACTTGTCTCCACTGACTCGGGCAAAATCTCCCTTCTTACGCTACTTGATCTCTATGCCGCCTTCGACACCATAGACCACTCTATCCTCCTCCACCGCCTTCACCACTCCTTTGGCATCACTGACTCTACTCACTCCTGGTTTCTCTACTACCTCTCCGACAGACAGAAGTCCGTCACCATCGACGGCGTCTCCTCCAACCCAGTCACGCTCTCCTGCGGCGTTCCACAGGGGTCCGTCCTGGGCCCGGTCATTTTCACACTCTACACCTCCCCCCTATCCAACCTCATCCAGTCTCACCACATACACCAACACCTCTACGCTGACGACTCACAACTACTAGACAAAGACAAACTCGACAACACTCAGACACTACTGACTCGCACGGCTGACTGCTATGAAGACGTGAAAAACTGGACGACAGCAAGCAAGCTCAAACTGAACGACGACAAAACGGAAGCAATTCTGGTAGGCACTCGCCAGAAACTTTCCCAGCTCCCTCTCTCTCTCCACCTTCAACTCGACAGCACCACCATCTCCCTCTCTGACTCGGTCAAGAACCTTGGTGTTATCCTCGATTCCTCTCTTTCCATGACCAGCTTCGTCTCCACCACGGCCCAGGCATGTTATTTCCACCTCCGCCGCATCAGTCAGATCAGAAACTACCTAACTACCGAAGCTGCCATCAAACTCGCTGTCTCTCTCATCTTATCTCGCATCGACTACTGCAACTCTCTCCTTTCCGGCCTTCCTCACTCCACCACTCTCACTCTCCAGCGCGTCCAGAACAATGCTGCCCGCCTCGTCCTCAGAAAGAAAAAATCCGACCACATCACTCCCCTGCTCAAGCTCCTTCACTGGCTCCCCATCCCCCAAAGCATCCAATACAAGATTCTGTCTTTCTGCTATAAATCCCTGAACAACTACGCTCCTGCCTATCTCTCCATCTTACTTCACCTCTACACTCCTCCCCGCTCTCTCCGCTCCGCCTCCGACCCTCTCCGCCTCCTCATCCCCCGCACCAAACTCAGCACCTTCGGCCCCCGCTCCTTCTCAGTATACGGTCCATCCACCTAGAACACTCTCCCACTCTCTCTCCGTCAGAAACACTCGCTCTCCTCCTTCCAGTCTGCCCTCAAAACACACCTCTTTCAACAGTTCTAGCACTATATCACCACACTCCCCACCCCAAGCTGACTGTCGTAATCACGCACGGGCGGTCTTGGGATAGAGGGATGCTATGCTAGTCAAACTCCTTCACTGGCTCCCCATCCCCCAGCGCATCCAATACAAAATTCTGTCTCTCTGCTGCGAATCCCTGAACAACTGCGCTCCTGCCTATCTCTCCAACTTACTTCACCCCTACACACCTTCCCGCTCCCTCCGCTCTGCCTCTGACCCTCTTCGCATCCACATACCTCGCACCAAACTTAACACTTTCGGCCCCCGCTCCTTCTCCGTCCACGGTCCATCCACCTGGAACACTCTCCCACTCTCTCTCCGTCAGAAACACTCTCTCTCCTCCTTCCTGTCCGCCCTCAAAACTCACCTCTTTCAACAGTTTTAGCACTATATCACCACACTCCCCACCCCAAGCTGACCGTCGTAATGTATTCCACTGTTTGTGTGTACGCGAGTCATTGTCTAAAGCGTGCGCATGCGTGCGCGAGTTGTGAGTGCGCGCTTAGAGTTATAATTATTATAAGATAAGCGCATTATAAATACCGTAATTATTATTTTTATTATTAGTCCAGAGGGATTACGCACGAGGGTGCCTCACGAAGGCCAAGAGGCCCTAGACTAGGGTGATCCCGGGGGAGGCGCTGTAAGAGATCCCCACTACCCGCACCACCAACGCAACTCGTCCCCTGGTTCTCCAACCCTTGAGTTAGGCAGAGACCCCTTGACCCCACTTACTGCCCAGTTTTTGGGGTCACCTCGGAGAGGATCTGGCCTGAGACCACGCACAGGCGGTCTTGGGATAGAGGGATGCTATGCTAGTCCGGAGGGATTACACACGCGGGTGCCTCACGAAGGCCAAGAGGCCCGAGACTAGGGTGATCCCGGGGTAGGCGCTGTAAGAGTTCCCCACTACCCGCACCACCAACGCAACTCGTCCCCTGAGGCTCTAACCCTTGAGTCAGGCAGAGACCCCTTGACCCCACTTGTAGAATAACAGCTTAACAAATCTCCTTTATTATTATTATAACGGGGCGGTCCGTGGCGCAGCGGTAAAATCACCTGCCACCAATGCTATAGGTGCGAGGTTCGATAACCGGTTCCGGTGTCGGTCTTTTCTCCTCTAGTATGTGTCACCGTTAATTCGGGCGGACCGTCGGGGGTTCTTTCTCCGGGTACTCCGGCTCTTTCTCCCCCACTTAATAAAATTTCAAGTATAAACGATTTGAATTTCTAAAACTTTATTAGCTCACTTGAGCTTGCCCTTAGCACCACGTGAATGTTCTGTGTTTATGTACAGTGTGTGAGTGAATGCGCGTGATTCACGTGAGCGTGCTTTTTGGGTTCAGTTCGCGGCGGCGCTTTGAGCCGATTTTCAATTGGGATGCTGATTTATTTATTTATTTATTATATTATTATTATTATTATTATTATTATTATTATTATTATTATTATTATTATTATTACCGCAACACACTTGTTTAGTCTTCTGTCCATTGCAGAAATGCTCCCCAGAAATTTTTGTGGGTAGATGACAAGACACCGGAAAATGGCGATTCAGAGGGTTGAACAAGTGCTCCAAATGCTTCCAGTCAGGCATTTTTTGACATTTTGGGACAAAAAACAAAATGCATAGAGTCAGAGCATGGAAGTGGTAGGTGGTGGCAAAGTATAGGCATTCTCCTGTTCAAGAAATTTATGTACCAGCTTGTACTTTGTGGCAGGCGCGTTTTCATGTAAGATTTTGATTCTAGGCATCCCATTGTCTGTTACTGCATTATTGCAGAAACTGTTTACTTCAGCAAGTACAGAGTCTGTGTTGTACATGTTATTGATGGTGCCTTCTGTCACGGTACTTGTAGAACAACTTTATTTTGAGAGTCAGAAAGTCCGCCTTTGTGCAACCGGCCTTTCTGAAGGGCTGAAAATTATACATCCAAATTAATTTAATGTAATTACCTCATCTAAGGGTCTTAAGTCACAAGGTTCGTACTTTTGTAGGCGAGGTTTGGCAAAATGCACCCTACCCTTCTTTTTGTCAAGTGTAAAAAAATACTGGACCCAGGGTGTGCGGACTGTATCTAAGTCATTTGATCAAGTCTCTGCAGACAGATGGCGAATGTACCGCAACATGTTCAGCAATCTCTGTAAGGCTATGTCTTGGGTGGATGAGTTAGCTGTTTATTACAATTTTCGTCTTTTTGCAATTTTCTTTGCTCACGTTGAAGCCATAATGTCCTGAGTTAAAATGCTATATCTAATTACAAACTGTTGGTTTAGAGGGAGCAGTTTAGCAACATGCGAGTCGGCTAGCACTTGTGCGGTCGATTTCCGGGTACCACGCATTCTATTACAAAGGCTAAAAAATCAGGCATTGTAAAGGTCAAGTTCTGGGACATGTTTTGAGGCAGTGTCCAAAAGTGACCATCGAATAAACAAATGTTAAATATGGAAAACCGCTGGATAAAAATATTACGGTATTTTGCCATGACACGCGTGATATGTTGCTCTTAAAGTCACATAACATATTTTCTTGTTCAGTTCGGTTGTCAGGCAAGAAACACTTGCTCTCAAATTATCTGAAAAGCTCCTGGTATGTGAACAGTGTACGTAAGCTTTTGTTATATTTGCAATTTTGTTGATGCTGCAGATGTTCAAATGTGATGTTTCTAAAAAAAAAGAATAAATGAATAATTTAGCAGTTAACATGCCTACTTCTCTCAGGATTTCGCACTGGGGGGAGCGGTGAGTGTGTGTGCGTGTGTGTGTGCGTGTGTGTGTGTGTGTGTGTGTGTGTGTGTGTGTGTGTGTGTCCAGGGGAGTGGGGGGGGGGCAGGGGCTGGGAGCTAAGGGTTTTACAACAGCCCCCCCCCCTACCCCGTCCCCCTCTCATTTTGTCGACATAATGATTTGTTGTTGTTGTTGTTGTTGTTTAGTCCTATTTCATGTCTCTCTAGCAATAAAATTGATCGGAGACTATCACTGTAGCGAATTTTTACATTTAAGTAATTTGGCACCGGATAAGGCCGGTTGAGGCGGGATGGGGGGGGGGGGGGGGAGGTGGGACGAAAAAGCACATTTGACTGGGTGAGTGGTGATTTGGCCGACCGATCGTGTGCGATGCCGCGCGGTGCAAAGCGTCCGCGCAGCGTGGCTTATTTTAAAACTAGGCGGGGGTCTCCAACCAACAACGGTCCTATGTAGGTTAAAAATAGGAGAATAATTACCTTTTTTATATACAGTTAAAAGCGATGTTAAGATTTCAGGACCACAGGGGTAAAATAGTGTTAAGAAGACTACATTTTTAAAGTGAATTCAACTTCCATAAACCCACATTAATTGCCATCACTGGACTTTTAAAAATCAATGTAGGTGATCCTTTTTTGCAGGAAGCAAATGTTTGAATACATTTATGAAGTGCCCGTGTAAGGTACTTGGAACACAGGATTTCGATGTCGGCAGGTTCTGGTAAGTACATGTACACTAAGTCACAGCCGAAAACTCAAACGACACCCTTTCAATTAACGCTAACAGCGAACTTCAACTCCGATAATTGGCCATCGCATTTCTCAGTACAAACATTCCCTAATCATTCAGTCAAACCTCTAAACAAAAGATGCCATGAAATAAACAATTTAAGGGGCTACACAACAAAAAAGAACTATATGTAGGTGTTCTGTGATACCGCTGGTACAAGTTTATACAAAACATAACTGAATAATTTGATAAGATAGATCATATCAACGACAGGAATATTCAAGCAAATGCCCTATGGTGTACGCGCTGAACGTTATCGAAACGGCGAAGAAACAAGAAGATGGGATGAATCATAAAACCACACAGTATCTTCTGTATGAGAGCCATAACCCACAAAGTCCCTTTGATATGCGAGCTGTTCTCGCTGTCAAGGGTCTCTACCTGTTTCCTTTTGACCTGATTCTGATGTTGAAATATCTCCTGTTAAAAATGCCTCGCAGATTTGCCAATGCGTCAGTGAGCTCTTTAATTACGGGGCACAGTGCTTACGCGTCATTGGTTTGAAAATAACGTAATTTTAGTTTTTATGTAATTATACATTTTACGTGATATTTGCTCAACGTTGCCTTCTATACTTGAGAAAAATTATGACAAAATTAGACAAAACAATTTCAGTCTTGCTATAATGTGTGTGAAATGAGGTTGACTTTACCTAGATACATGATATTCTACTGTACAAGCGCGTGACAGCATTTTTACGTGATTTTACATTTTACGTGATGTGAGTTTCACTTTCGCTTCAAGACTTAGAAAATGGTGAGAAAACTGGAATTTCAAGGTACAGTTTCAATCATGCTATAATTTGGGCGAAATCAGGTTGACTTTACCTAGCTACATGAAATACTAAGTGTGTGTGCGTGCGTGCGTGCGCATGAAGATCTAAGCCTCTTGGAGATGCGCGCTTCTGTATGTGAGAGAGAAGGAGCGAGAAAGAGAGAGAGAGAGAGAGAGAGAGAGAGAGAGAGAGAGAGAGAGAGAGAGAGGAGAGAGAGAGAGAGAGAGAGAGAGAGATGATGATGATGATGGTGATGAGACTTTATTTTTCAACGGTAAAAAGTTTTGACAGAAAACAAATCGTCATTTTACAAACTTGCCGTTGCTAACATCTACAGCACAAAAAAGGGGCAACTATAAAAATATATTTACATACAAAGCCCAATAGCATCATTATATACAGAAAAAAATAATAACACTCAACACGCACACATGCCCACACGCACGCACGCACGCGCGCCGCTCACACATACACCCACACACACACACAAACACGAGCACACACACACACACACACACACACACACACACACACACACACACACACACACACACACACACACATAAAAACCATCTTATGAAATACATGAGTTAAGGAAATATTACAGTACCTGAGAAGTACTAAGTTTGACTCATCAAGTAATCAGAAAGTTTTGTTTTAAAACTTCCTGGTGAGGTAATATTTTTTTCAAATGTGCAGGGATAGAATTCCAAGCAAACGGACCAGAGAATGACATGCTAGTTTTAAAAAGGTCGATTCTTGGCAGTGGTAAGGTTAAGGTATTGTTTCTTGAGGTCCGTTCACGTTCTTGGTGAGATATAAATTTAGTGATTAGATACTGGGGTGTCATATTATTCAGTATCTTATGCATAAAGACGCATTTGTTTAAAGTAAGTTGCTGACGAAGACCGAGAATGTTTAAATGTCTAAATTTGTCTGTGGTAGGGATGGGGCGTTTATCTATCATTTTTACAGCTCTTTTGTATATCAAGTTTAACCTCTTCATGTGGACATCACTGCAGCCGTCCCACACTGTGGAGATATAATCAACGTGGACTTTATATGAGCATGAAAAAAAAATTTACGGGTATTTGTATCCGTTACATGTCTAAGCTGGGACAATAAGAACGTGTTTTTAGCAATGGTCTTACAAACAGCATTTATATGGGTCTCAACATGTATTCCTAAGAATTCACACTCAGTGACTTGTTCAACAGGTTCAGTGTTTAATTGTAATTGTAATGGCTGTAGTCGGCGTTGATGTTTTTGTCGCGTGGCGATTAAGATACTCTTTGTTTTAGCTGGGTGAAGAACCATATGGTTCTGTCTACACCAGCCAGATACCTCATTGAGACTGCATTGTAAACTATGGCTAATGTCCGTCGTATTTTTACCAGAAACATTAAGATTTGTATCGTCAGCAAATAGATTACAATTAACGTCTGAATTAGTGATATGCAACGGATGATCATTGATAAATTGTATGAATAAAAGAGGTCCCAAAATAGATCCCTGGGGGACGCCGTATTTTACATTTTCTTGCTTAGAGTATCTTCCATGGGCGTACACCATTTGTTTTCTGTCTTCGAGATATGATCTGTAGAATGCTATGGCGGTTGCGTTCAAGAGATAAACTGTTAGCTTATTTAGGAGTATGTCATGGTCCACAATGTCACGAGAGAGAGAGAGAGAGAGAGAGAGAGAGAGAGAGAGAGAGAGAGAGAGAGAGAGAGAGAGAGAGAGAGAGAGAGAGAGAATTACGTCATATTTAGAGTATTGCGTCAATATCTGAGTCAATGTCTGAGTGGTGACCAGTTGTCAGAAAATAATTATTTTTTACTGAAGAAATTGAAAGGTTTCAAAGCTGGCTAACAAACTCATCCAATATCTTTTTCCAATCTAGCTATATCCAAAATGTCAAGTGAATATTACAAACATTACGGACTCAGATACGGTACAACCGACTTTCTATAAACGGTCTTTTAAGCCTTTGATGAGACAATTGTAATATGCTCCAAGGCTTTCCTAGGCACCTCTTGAACAAAGCACTTCCTCAAGTGTCAAGCTTGTACGTACACGAACATCGGAGATACTCGTATTTACACACACACACACACACACACACACACACACACACACACACACACACACACACACACACACACACACACACACACAGAGGGAGACAAAACCATCAGAGTGGGTTACCTACCATTTTATGTGAAAATGGGTCCCCATATTTTTATTTATTCTAGGGCTCTGGAGTTGATGCGAATGTTAAAACTCACCTTGTAACTAAGCTCTACAACTTAAAATAAAAAAGAGATTTTCTAGAAACAGAGCCACTGGGTGTAGAAAAAATGGGTTTCTACCAATAAAGTGGGTGCCTCTCTCACACAAAAACTGGCATTACAGTACAAATGGGTGTCCTTGTCAAATCATTCATTTTAGCATGGACATCTCAAGAAAATTAGGTGTCTGTAATAAGATAAAGTTCACGGAAGGTCATCACTTTTGGTTTTATAGATCTGCTAAATGCTCTCTTATGAATGAAAGATTTTAATTATCCCTGGAATCAGGAGGTCATTTCTGAGGCGCGCAACGAGTTGCACATCAAACCACCCACAAATACACATTTGGAGTGCACCAGATGGATCCAGTTGGACAAGTCCCACATTCCACACTATAGGACAGCTACGACTGAGAAGCAATCGCGGCGTTTATGGCGCGGTGCAAGGTTTAAAACTAAGAAACTGTTGTTTTTAGAAGCGTGTCGGGCAACAGTTTTTATTAAAACTGTTTTAAAACCTCTCCTTATACTCAACTTTTGTTAATGTTAAAAGTGTTTTCATTTACAGGCCTGTCGTAACTGTTATGCATCTATTCCAACGTAATAGTGCTGGATATCGTAGTTTTCCTATTGTCGCATTCTCTCTTCCCTCAGTACTCGACTTTCCAGTCCTTCCCTCAAACACGCAGCATTCACACAAACAATACTTTACTATTACACCCTTTGGCAACATTAGGTTTTTTTTTCTCTCTCTGACCTAGCATTACATACTGCACTAAACGACCGGCTGCTGCAGATGACACTGACTGTGTGACGTCATTTGCATTCAATTTCTGCATACAATCTGACAGGAGTTGCAGTCAAAAAACAAAAGCATAACACCAACAAACCCACAAACAAAGCAACAGGTTGAACCAAAAGACACAAGACAACAGCAGCCTCCCCCAAAGTCTATACGTCCTCTCTCACACTGCGCACTCATACAATCACTTCACTTCTTAGCAACCGGCGCACGAATATAATTATAGGCTAAGTCAAAGAAAAACAGAAGATAGTGGTGGAAAACCCTTTAAAATAGAAACAAAGAACGATGTTTCGGATCAAAGATCCTTCTTCATCTGACATGGAAACAAACGTAGAAAACGTATAGGCTAAGTCGCTGGTGAACGTATACATGAATCTCAAATTTTCACCTTCCTCCACATCACCCTGGAAGTACATCACAACTCAACACTTTTTTTAACAAAACAACTACACCCTCAAATAACAAACCTAATTTTGTAGGAACATAAACAATTTACTCCCTCAAACAACAAAATATCCCCCCCCCCCTCACCCTTCCTGACCCATATCAGCTATGAAGTTATTTATAGCTGAGAAGGATGATGTCACACACACACACGCCCATTTTCGAGGTTCTGTGCGCACAACACACACACATTGCTGGGAGGGACAAGTTTTTCAAACACACTACAGGCGTGTCTGTTAAACACAAAAGTGCACGTGTTAACGCCAAAATGAGAAAAAAACTGATCTTTTTTTATGAATCTTTACCCCAAGACAATGCAGAAACAACCCTCAGAAAAAAATGGGTGTCTGACTTGGGCACCCAGATTTTTACACACACCCATTTTCCATAAGGATGGTAAAGACAGTCACCCAGTTCAGATCTTTTGCCTACACACACACACACACACACACACACACACACACACACACACACACACACACACACACACACACACACACACACACGCGCGCACGCACACACACACACACGCACGCACGCACACACACACACACACACACACGCACACACACACACACACACGCACACACACACACACACACACACACACACACACACACACACCAAAAGTACGTTCTGCAGCAAAGTTAGCGTAACTAGACATGACGTCATTTTTATCTGGTTATTTTTTTAATTGTCAGATTTTCAGCCAACCTTTGGCGTCACGGGTATTTTTTTTGAATTGTTCCGCCGTGACCCAGCCTAAAAAGTCTCTTTTATAAATACAAGAGACTTTAAAAGCTGCATAAATATAATTGAGGGGCCTATACAACAAAATCATGTATGTACATGTTGTGTTCGGTCTATATTACCAGTTTCATACAAAGAATGCCTGAAAATGTGTTAATTCTTTTTTAAATACCGTATAGAGAAATTCCAGTCGAATGCAGTTCGCGCGAGGTTTTGACTGATAGTCGGAAGTATACAGATTTGCGTCCCCTAAACATCTACGTCATGCGTACAGCTTGGGGTTCTTTTTGTGTATATTTCACGCTTACACTGTTTTCAAATGAAATCAAATTCGTTGTATTACGAGTTAGGCCGTTCCAGGGGTTCTTGTCGCTTCTCGGGTCCGATCGGAGGAGGAAAGGGGGGAGGGGGGGGGGGCCGCAATATCGGAGGTAAGAGTCTCGTGCTATAGCCCTCGACATTGACCCCCCGACCGGAACCCCGAGGCGACAAGAATCGCTGGCAAAGCCTAACTCGTAATACAACTAATATTATCGGCTGTCTCTTTTTCATTGGCTGTTAGCAAACCGTAAAGAAGATTGGACTTGGTTTAGGATCACATGCTATAGCAAAAGTGAGTCAATGTATTTCGCCATCCCTCTTCTGTCCGTCGTCTGTGGTAAACTTTAACGTCGCCATTTTATCAGAGACTACTCAACACACAAACTTGGCCCGAGGACTCATTGTGACAAGACCATTTTAAACGTGCCAATTTCAGTGACCTTTATCAAAGGTCAAGGTCACAGAAGGTCCAGAAATAGATGAGAAAATACATTCCCCCCAAAAAAAACAAACAAAAAAAAAACAAACAAAAAAAAATAAAATAATAATAATAAATAAAATAAATCAATAAATTAAATGAATAAATAATAATAATAATAATAATAATAATAATAATAATAATAATAATAATATAAATAATGAATAAATAAATAAATAATTAAATTAAATAAAATTCAAAATATATAAATAAAATAAAATTTAATTAATAAATAAATATGAATTTTTTTTTAAAATGTGGCAATCCAACATAAGAAAATATGTTAAGCTTGATTAAACCTTCTCACTAGTTTGAGTGATACCGCCGCTTCAAAGATGTACACAAATATGTCTATCGTGACTTTCACCTTGAAGGTAATGACGTGTATTTGCTATACAAAAATCCGTAGGGAGGTAAAGTTTCCTCAACTCAGATTTAAGTGGTCGTATCCAGTGGTTTGAGAGATATTGCCAGAACAAATATTCAAAACCCTATGGCCAGAGAGTGACGTATTATTGGTACAAAACAGGCTTAGAGCTAAAGTATCATGACATAAATTTCAACATTATTCCGGTCGGTAATGGTTTAACGACCATATTATATTGTTATTTATAATGGGTAGACCATCGAAAACCGATGATGTCGTCATTGTGCATGACTTCTATTTGTGGGTGCGGGTGTGGCTGGCCAAGCCAATCCTGGAGCCACGCGTGCGAGGGCGATGGGGGCACTGGAACGTAGATGTGGGGAGAGTCGACGCTGTCTTTCTGCAAGCTCTGGCACTGGTGATCCGTTCGCGCCGATTGTGTTCAAAGAGCGTGCAGGCTTTCCTGGTGGCGGCACGCCAGCCAGATCTGTCTTGTGCTTGTGCTTCAAATTTCTTTACCGGGAAGACGCAGTACTTGAGGCTGTCTATTATGCAGTCTTTGAAGCGTTTCTTTGGCCGTCCTTGCTTCCTGTGTCCTTTTGAGAGTGCACCATACAGGAGTTGGCGTGGCATGCGAGAATCATCATTGCGTATGACATGACCTGTCCAGCGAAGTTGTGACTTTAAGATAAAGGCTTCAACACTCACTAAGCCAGCATTATCCAGGACTTTCAGGTTTGTCACCTTGTTTTGACATTCGATGCCCATGAGTGAGCGCAGGGATCTCACCTGGAAGCGTTCAAGCTGTTTGAGGTGCTTTCTGTACAGCGTCCATAACTCACAGCCGTAGAGGAGGCTGGGGAGGACTACTGCCTTGTAGACTTTGATCTTGGTGGAGAATATGACGTTGTTGTTTTTTCAACACACGAGTGCGCAGACGACCCAGGGCGTGGCTGGCTTTGCTGATGCGCGCTGCGATTTCCTTGTCGATAGTACCGTCAGAAGAGCTGATGCTCCCCAGTTACCTGACTGTCTACAGTCTTCAGCTCGGTGACTTTGATATACAATTTGGGGTGGGGGGGGGGGGCTCTTGTGCCTGGGGCTGGTTGGTGCAGGACCTCGGTCTTGTTGAGATTGATGGTGAGGCCAAACAGTCGAGAGGCTTCCGAGAACCTGTTGACGATGGTCTGGAGGTCAGACTCCGTGTGCGCCATCAGCGCACAGTCATCGGCAAACAGCGCCTCAATAGTCTTGGTCCTCTCGTTCATTCGACGGAGGTCGAAGAGAGAGCCGTCTAGTCTGTACTTCATGTACACTCCCTTCTCAAGGTCACGTACTGCATGGGTCAGGACACACGTGAAGAACAGGTTGAACATCACGGGGGCAAGAACACAACCTTGTTTGACACCGTTGGAAATGTCGAAGGGTGTGGATGTGTCGCCGTTTGACTGGATTACTCCTACCATTCCATCATGGAAGAGTCGGATGATGTTGGCGAACTTCCTGGGGCAGCCGAGGTTTGCGAGGATGACCCAAAGCGCTTCTCTGTTCACGGTGTCGAATGTTTTGGTCAGATCTATGAAGACAGTGTAGAGGGCCATGTGCTGCTCAATGCATTTCTCCTGGACCTGTCTCACAGACAACACCATGTCGACTGTGCTGCGGCCGGGTCTAAAGCCACACAGAGCCTCTGGGAGTGCTTCCTCAGATACAGAGCTGATCAGGCGGTTGAGATGACTCTCGCGAGGATCTTGCCAGCCAGCAATGAACAAGAATGAGATCCCTCTGTAATTGGCACAGTCCGCTCTGCTGCCCATGTTCTTTAACAGGGAGACGATTGTAGCATCTCTAAATTCCTGTGGCATGTTCTCCTCTGCCCAGATGCATGTCAGAACGTTGAGGAAGGCATTAAGGGTCTCAGGTCCAGCTGCTTTGAGGAGCTCTGCGGGGATGCTGTCCATGCCTGCAGCCTTGCTGGAGCTAGTCTGGTATTTCTGTTATTTAGCATCATCACAAAGATAGGACTGTACTCATTGTCTACACACACACACACACAAAATTCACAATCAAATAATGCCGCCTTGAAGCTGACCTTGACAGTGGTGCGGCCTTTCTAATGATTGATCTCATAAGATGGTATCATTAATAATTGGATCAAACCGGTCAAGGGGTTGAGATCGGAAGATATTACACGCAGAAGACTTTAACCCATAAAGCCATGAAAGACTACGACAGGATGTGTATGGACCATGATATTTCAATGTTAGTGTCAGTGTCGCTTATCGCCTTTAGGCGCCAAGCTATTCTGGCACCAACCTTGAAATATCATGGTAGATCTGTCTCCAGAACTGTGATATAGGCCTCAGAGGATGTCTATGAAAAAAATTGATAATTTCGTCTAAAGGGCGTAAGGAGTTAAACAAATATGGTCGCCTAGACCTTCTCTGGAGCATGGTGAGTCTGGTTCTTGACACACTGTGCTACTTTACAGGCCATCACCTACATTTTGAATCAGATGCGTGCATTGGCTTAAAGGGGGTTGTCTGCTTATATATTGATAGGCCTGCCCTTTCCTTCATCCCGTCCGCCTTATTGAATCGATCGCAGATTCTGGTTTCGATGTGATCTTTTGTTGCTTCATACTTCAGAGTGTATAATACTTTTTGAGAAACATTTCTTTTTAAAACACAACTTTGCAAGCAAGTTTCTTGGTATATTGTCGGAGAAAGAACAAATAGAAAATGCAGAACATTATATTAGGCATTTGATAGCAGCTTCTGCGCATGATTGGCTCACAGCAGTACTGATTAACCCATCTAGCGCCGACGCAGTACAGCAGGTGTTGGACAGACCTTAATGATTCAAGGGTAGTGTCAAATTAGCTTGGCGCTTGGCACTAATCAAGACACAGACTTCAAAATGGCACAAGGATACATAGACGACCTTTCTAAATATGCCGATTTCAGTGACATCATTCAAAGATCAAGGTAATAGGGGGTCCAGAAATATGTCCAAAATAGCCAATCTGACATAAACTGTTTTTTCCTCGAATACTGTTTTCAACTTTAAACCCAAACTCAAACAGCGATAACCGATGCTAAGACCTGTCTATACACACTAAATTTGACGACCCCTCGAATGGATCAGGGGTAACAAAAGGTCGGCAAATGTGTGAAAAATGCCAATTTTGGATCGAATTGTCGTTTTTGGATAGCTTTAGGGTTGCAAAAGTGAGTTTTTGTAATGGGCCATCGGTCGTCTGTCCGGCGTCCTTCGTACGTGGTAAACTTTAACGATCGTATTTTCTCGGAGACCCTTCAAATCTTAAACTCCAAGGGCACTTTGTGGTAAAACTTTTCGAAACATACCAATTTGAGTGGCCTCTTTCAAATACTATTAACAACTTCAACCCCAAACTTGGCTCAGAGATGCCTGATAATAGGGTCTTTCTATGCATACTAATTTGGATGAACTCTCGGAAGGTTCAAGGGTCACAGGAGGTCCGCAAATGTGTGAAAAATGGCAGTTTTTGATTGAATTGTAGTTTTTGTCAAAGTTTTGACCACATTAGCAATACAGTTTAGCATAAAAAAGGTAGCTGATGATAAGACCTTTCTATGCATAATAATTTACTGGTTCCCTCGCAAAGATCAAGGGTTGGGGCGGAGGAGGGGGGGGGGGGAAGGGGGGACGGGCAGAACTAGGTAAAATAAAATAGCGATATTTTGACAAAAAACTTTTTTTTTCTCGCAAATACTATTTTCTACTTCAAACCTAAACTTGGTATAGAGATACCTGATGATATGCATACTAATCGGGATGACCCCTAAGAAAGGTCAAGGGTCACAGGAGGTTGGCAAGTGTGTGAAAAATGCCAGCTTTTGATAGAATTGTTGTTTTTATCAAAGTTGATGCAAACTTTTCAATACAATTTGACATAAAGGTAGCTGATGATAACACTTATCTAAGCATACTAAATTAGCTGCCCCCTCACAAAAATCAAGGAGAGTCGACAAATTTGTGAAAAGCATATATACATTTTGAGAATATTCGGACTTCGTTGGTACATAAGTCAACCCTTTACTTATGTTCAGACACTTGAATACTCGCTCATTTCAGTGAGCTGCTGGAAATGTCAAGGTTATAAAGGTCACACTTAATATGTGGATTCGTTTAAATACATGTGGGCCGTAAAGGCTTTGTCTTTCTTGTTATTAAAGTTTTTGCAATCTTCTGAATCACATTTGACACAAAGGTAGCTGATAATCAGACCTCCTTTGCATACTACTTTAGTTGACTTATCACAAAGGTAAAGCGTCATGGGGTGATCCAGAAATAGGTTAATAAAACAGCCATATTTTGGGAAGAAAAACTGTTTTCTTCAATTACTCTTTTCAACTTCAAACCCACACTTGGTACACATTATTATATCTGATGGAAAGACCTATCTATGCATACTAATTTGGATGACCTCTTCGGGTAGGTCAAGGGGCACAAGAGGTCAAATATGTGGAAAATGCCAATTTTAGATAGATTAATTTTGTAGTTTTTGTACACTTTTTGAAATTTTTTCAATCAAATTTGGCATAATTCGGTAGACGATGGCAAGAAATTTCTAGGCACAGTAATTTAGCTAACCCATCACAAATGTCAGGGTTCAAGGTGGGTTGACAATTTTGTGAAAAATGCATACATTTTCAGAGAGCATGGATATTGCAGGTACAGGCTCACGTGCAATAGCAAAAGTGAGTCATGTAAATAGACCATCCGTTGTCGTTCTGGCGTGTGTCGTCCATGGTAAACTTTAACATCGGCATTTTTTATGGGACTACACAAGGCTCAGACATCAGACTTGGCCAAAGGAAACTTTGTGACAAAACCTTTATAAACATATCGATTTCAGTGACCTATTGCAAAGGTTATGTTGAAAGGGGATCGAAAAAAGGCTTTAAAAAATAGCCATATTTTGACACAAATTGTTTCTATTTAAATACTATTTTCAACTTAAAGCCCAAACTTAATTGGTACAAAAATACCTTTCCATGCTTTTTAATTTGCATGAGCCCTCGGAAAGTTCAATGGTCACAGGAGGTTGGCAAGTGTGACATAATTGTAGTTTTTATAAAAGTTTTCGCCAACTTGTTAGTCAGATTTGGCAAAAGGGTAGCTAATTTTAATTAAGACTCTGATCTTAGGACCTTACTGCAAACTACGTTAGTGGTCCTCTCGCAAAGGTCAAGGGTCATAGGGTAGGTGGGTTGGGGGGGGGGGGGTAGCATAAATACGTCCCAAAAGCTGTATTTGCCCCCCCCCTCCTCTCCCCCCCCCCCCAAAAAAAAAAAAAGGAAGAAAAAAAAAAGGCAAAAAATTAGTTTATTTCTCAAATAATACTTTCAACTCCAAACCTGATGATAAGGCCTTTCTATGCCTACTAATTTGGATGATCCTCAGAAAGGTCAAGGATCACATGAGGTCACGAAGTGTTTGAAAAATGTCGGCTTTTGACATAATTGTAGTTTTTATCAAAGTTTTTTGCAAACTTCTCAATCAAACATGGCAAAGAGGTAGCTGATGAGGGTTTTGCCATTCTTGTCTTATTTTAAGACACTTGAACACTTGCTCATTTCTGTGACGTGTCAGAAAGTTCAACGTCACAAAGGTCACACATGCGAATTGGTCATATACTTGAGCTATTAGGGCTTTGCCTCTCTTGTTTTTGGCTCACATGCTAAGCAAAAGTGTGTCTATATTCTGGGCCGGTGGTCGTCTGTCCGTCCGTTTCCGTCCGCCGTCGTCCGTCTTCCGTCGTCCGTGGTAATATTTTGCGTTGGCATTCTCTCGGAGACCATTCAAGCTGCATTCGTCAAATTTGGCCTGACGATACCTTGTGGCAAGATCTTTCTAAACATATTAATTTGAGTGACCTCTCACAAAGGTCAAAGTCACAGTGATTCAGCAAATAGGTAAAAAGTAGCCATATTTTGACAAAATTATTTGTTTCTCAAATACTGTTCACAACTTCAAACCCAAACTTAGTACAAGCCCAAACCAAACTTGGTATAAAGATACCTGATAGTAAGACCTTTCTGTGCATACGAATTTGGTTCACCCCTCGAAGAGGTCAAGAAATACGAGATCAGGAAATGGGTTATCAAAAAGCCATATTTTGACAAAAGATGTTTTTTTTTTCAAATACTAATCACAACTTCAAACCCAAAATTGGTACAGATATATCTGATAGGATTGATTGATTGTACATTGCTTAATGTCCCGACAGCAACAAGGCTTTCTCAGGACGTGCCTGCACTGCTTGTGAAAAAACTAAACAGAAAATTGAATTATGTCGCCAGCCGGTCAAATACATTAAATAAACCTACAACATGGGGCATATATATCTGATAGGAAGACCTATCTAAACATACTAATTTGGATGACCCCCCAGAAAGGTCAAAGGCCACAAGAGGCGGCAAATGTGTGTAAACACCAATATTTTGTATTGAATTATAGTTATTAGGAACATTTTTTGCAAACTTTTCAATGGAATTTGGCACAAAGGTAACTGCATGATAAAAATACCTGAATATACATACTAATTTAGTCGACTCAACGCTAAGGTCAAGGGTCACGGGGTTTGACAGAAGTGTGAAAAATGCTTACATTTTGAGAAAACGTGGATTTTGCTGGTGCAGACGCCAGCCCTTTACTTACTGTCACAAAGGTCACCCATACGTAGATCGGCCATACACGTGAGCCTTGAGGGTTTTTCCTTCCTTGTTTTCTTTTGATGCATATTTGACACGCTTTGTAGTAGTAATCCACGTGGTCTGTATTCCTTTGCAGTGACCAGATTCATTCTTACGTCGAATGCGAGAGTTTCCTGCCTGCTGACTGTTGGGAATTTATACCTTCCGACATGAAGAAAAGCTATTCGAAGGTCGCGCTCGCTGTGAATCAGTACATCTACTGCCCATCTGTCGGAGGTCACACACGCGCGCGCGCACACACACACACACACACACATACACACACACACACACACACACACACACATATATACACATACACACACACACGCGCGCGCGCACGAACGCACTGGTTTTGCGCGTCAAAAGTAGTTTTGCGCGTCAAAATTAGTTTTGCAGCGAGATTAGCGTAGCTAGACGTGACGTAATATTTTTCTTGTCACTTCATCGTTAGATTTTGAGGCCTGCCTGCCAATGAGAGCACAGATAAAGTATCAAATGCGTTCCACCACGTCCGATTTTTATATATATTTTTTAAACAGTGTTACCTTTTCTTAATGGAGGGGATTTTGCCCATCCAGATGCGTTATAGGTGTCTGATATGTATTAACTCAGCGCCTTTCTTGAAAGTTCTACTTGATATACATTAGAGAGGACTAAATGGCCTGAGCTGCGAACCATCACAGATTCACGATTTTGCAATTCAAAACTATAAAAAGAACTAGCATTCAAGTTTAACGATGGAAATAGAAGTTACTGCTTTCGTTTTTTGTTGTTTTTTTTTTCTGGCTCACGTGCGATATCCAAAGTGAGTCAATGCATACTGACGAATAAAAGAAATGCGACATCATTGGAGTCATCGGAAACACTCTAGTGGTTGCGCTTATGTCAGAAGTCGCATTTCTTTTGCTTGTCAGTGTAATGGGCCAATGGTCGTGCGTCTGCAGTCGTCGACGTCCATGGGCAGAAGACCATAAAAGCCAGGTTTCACACTTGCTCCCAGGACATTACGGTTTCAGTTACCTCTCTGAAGGGTCAACGCCACAGGGGACTTGGGAATAAATAAATAAATAAACAAATAAATAAATAAACCATATTTTGACTTTTTGGAAAAAAAAATATTTGCAACTTCAAACCAAAATTTCCTACAGTGATACCTGACGGTAAGAACTCCTATGCATACTTATTTGGACTACCTCTCGAAAAGTCTAGTGTCACAAGGGATCGGCAAATGTGTGAAAACTGACAGTTTTTGGTTTCATTTCTTTGTATCAGTGGTTTTTTGTTTGTTTGTTTTTTGTTGTTGTTGTTTTGTTTTTGCAAACTTTTCAATTAAATTTGGTACATACGAGATTGATGCCACCGTTCTATGCAGTTGATTGACCCTCGCAACGTTCAAGGGTCACAGGTGGTTAACAGAAGTCAGCAAAATGTATGAATTGTAAGGAAACAGAATTCGATGGTATTCAAGCCGACCCTTACCTATGTTAGGACACTGGAACTCCTGATCGTTTCAGTGACATCAAAGACAATACACTATAAGACAAATCACTCGCCCCGAGAGTGCGAGGACGCGCTTTGAGAGTTTTCTCCCTTGTAATGGTGTTGAATCATGGCTGACCGAACGAGGCAAGGGCCACGGTTTGACTTTTGCAGCGCAATTTCTTGTTCGAACGCCCTACAAGCCAAGTTTCACCGGCATGCCATGTTTCCTTTTTCCCAATGAAGAAACAAGGTAAGCTGATTACTATGTGGTCTTATCTTTGCATAAATGTACGACCGTATAATACTTTCATGGCGCAGAGGATGTCTATCTCGAAAATTTTCGATTCTGAATTAGAGTTGCCAGGGCGATACTCAGGCATAGGTCCCTCGTGTGATATGAATCTTTGGGCTTAAATCTGGGAGAGTGGAAAACTGATCCAACTGCAAACAGACCCTAGCCGGCTCTCCACGCTGTGAATTCCGAGAAATGTCAGTGGAAAAGTGGTCTAACGACCATTTAGAGCCAGAGTAATTATGCGTTTCAAATGTAGAAGAGGGCAATATGTAAAAAGACCAGTTTTCCTGTCCCATTGTATCCACTTAATGCTGGACTAACTCAAGTTAGATCTAGTCAGTTGTGCCACACCTAATTAACTTGGGCGAGGAAAAGTATTCTTTAGGCTACACGGACCTTTCCCTTTCGTTCAAGGCAATACAACTGATAGGGAGAAACCTGTGTAAGTTTCACGTTCTTAATCGAGTTCTTTTAAGACCGATGTTCCGATCAAAAAGAGAAAAGTACTGGTGATAAAATAAGCACAAAAAACTTGAGTTGTAAGGTCGTTGATAAAATTCAGTCATTGCAAAGTTACTTCGCTTTCATTGTCTATCAAGACTTAATATACAAAAGTATAAAAGGTCATACAGAACTGGAGGTGTTTTAGTACTTGTATTTCAGTCTCTGTTATTCTCCCAACAGATGTCCGGGTGCAGAATCTTCGCAGGGAAGATCTGTTCGGACTTTAACCTGCTGAGCTGCGTTCACGTTCCTGCAGGCTGTGCAATGCCCATTTTGAAAACAGCCAATTCACTTGTGCCGACTTTGTTTTCGGTGCCCAACCCACCCCCACAACTAACAACAGAGACAGCCACCCAGTACGAGGGATACCGCTACAGATTCAGAAGCGCCGCCTCACAAGCTAGCACTCATGTCACTGCAACCAGGTACTTTCAATGAATAAATATAATCCGATTTATAATTTATAAGCTGAAACTTTTAATTAAACAATTAACAAACAATGACAGCACAAACGATCAATTCTGTGAGTTGTTTTCACAACTGGGGTCGTAAAATCTGTTGACTATTAAAATCAGACAAGCAGATTTTAAATATTGGATGAATTTTCGATGTTTTTTTGTGTGTGTTCGCGCCTGCATGTGTGTGTGAAAATACATTTCTTGTCAGTCAGATGAAATGTGAATTGATTTTTTGATCTGAGTAAATATGCTGTGGATTATCATAATATCATTAATGATTTAATGCATGGTTGCTTGTGTGTGTTGTAGAGGGGTGGTGAATGAGGTCTTTCTCACGCACTCACACCCTGGGGTTCGCTTCCGTGAGGGTTGAGAAGAGGTTTACTTCAAGAACATCTTTTTATTCACGGCATTAAATCAAGGCTGTAAGCCAAGGTCCTTAAATCAATGCCCTTAATTCAATGCCTTTAAGTCAATGCCACCCTTAGCAAAGTGTCAAAGGTGGATAACATGAAGGTAGACTGAATTTCATGTGACCAGATGCAGTCAAGTAACAAAACTGCTGTGTCTGACTGCCCAAAAAATGCCACAGCAGCTATAGGTGAATACAGTTCAGTCAAAGCTCATGCACCTGACTGAAAAACTCATGACAGAACATGTCGCGCAAGATGCACTGGATTCTTGGAGCACTTATACTATAGCTACATGCTGTCCAAACACAGAGTCAGGCAGCAATATTTATACATTCAGGCTAGAGCTAGGCACAATATAACTCTATGCTCCCGCTGACTAAACTGTTCTGACTTACAGTTAAACCTGTCTGGTATGCAGTGCAGTTTATCCATACCACCTTATAAAACAAGACAACGGAATGAAGTAGATCAAGTTAAAAGAGAAAAGATCTAAAAAGACAACAATACTAATGAGGAATTAACAACCTATTTGGCTTTATCCATTAATTAACATTTATTTACCTTACAAATCATAATCAGTAGAAAATACTGACTAAACACTTCCATTCCTCTATTTAACCGCATGATCAAAGATCGCTCTACCACATGTGTGTGCGCAGATGAGTCCAGTAGAGAAACTGGTGTGTGTGTGGGGGGAGTGGGGGTGGGGGAACTGCAGCAACAGGTGGTCAGGACAGCGATTCACCAAGAAAGCAGGCTTTGAAGAAAAGTCTCAAAACTGTGCGCAACAGAGTGTACTGCCTGCAGAAGAAATGTAATTACGACAGAAAGACGGCAAACAAGGAAAGAAAAGACATTAACACTCAAAGAAAAGAAGGATGCAGCAGCGAAGAGCCGCTTGGCCTATTTTTGGCCTGATTCGTGTGTTCAGTTTATTTCAGCACAGGTGAGTGAAATACACAAAAAGAAACAAGGCCGTAGATGGACGGAGACAGACAAAACAACAGCTTTATCTTTGTTTCATGCAAGCCCCAAGGCATATCGTATGCTTGCAAAATTCTTTGTCCTCCTGTCAGTTTCAACCTTACGGAAAACTGTGCAAAAGGTTTCAGTCTGCCCCGGCTTTAATGGCAAGATTCTGAAAGCGCTTCAGATTAAAGTGTCTGTACTGCCGCCAAAGTACTGTGTGCAATAGTACTAGACGAAATGACAATAAAAGAACAAGTCACCTACAACAAAAAACGTGATCAAATAGAAGGGGCACAGAATTTTGGGAAGGATGAGAGAAGGATGAGAGGACGAAGCTTTTGGCTAACCATGCGACTGCCTTTGTTGTAAGGGGTTTAGTTTCCCACTGGAAGCAGCCGAAGGTCTGGTGGGGGAGGAGGGAGTTGTTGGAGAACATAATTCTGATCGGTGATATGTTTATCTGTTTACCTCGTAATGACTTTTAGATCTAAAGGCGGTGGGCATGTGACTGATGGTATTATCTGTTGTACGTCTAATGATAATTCAGCCTAATGCGTATATTCATGTTGACCTGCTATTTTGTGTATGATGAATAATTTTGTCATAAATTTACATTTGTTGGGTGGATGGATGAATTAAGAGGAGCAGAGAGAACAGGTAATCGGTGATAATTTTTTTTTTTATTAATCCCTGTGTGCATACAACGCCAGGTACTGTTTACAGTTTCTAACGGGTGTATGCGTAAGGTGGTTAGCGTCGCCTGTGTATAATCACTATTTGGTTTTCTTGATAATACCTGCTGCAAGTTGAACGTGTATTAATAAACTGATCTTTTTGTGACATTGTTCAAAACAAGTGATATTTGCTGTAAATTATTTCTTATTTAGTCCTGTGATTGGTGGTTTGTTTGTATGTGTGTTCGTTTGTGTGCATGTGTGTTTGTTGCGTGCACGTGTGTGTGTGTGTGTGTGTGTGTGTGTGTGTGTGTGTGTGTGTGTGTGTGTGTGTGTGTGTGTGTGTACTAGACATCAACTTACACACGCGGCAACAATGAAATGCCTGATTTTTTTTCTATTACACTTTCTGTGCTAATTACCACTTTTCCGAAAAATCTTTCGATTAGGAATAGAAAAAAATATCTTAGAAGCATAGCTCATGTGATTTTAAAACAGTTTTCCGCAATGCACACACAAAAAGAACCTGTTACCCTTCAAAACGCCTCGCGTCAGTGCTCGAGCCCATTACCAGATGGTGGATAGAAGTACGGCCACAACACGATTACACCATGGGACGCAACTACTACACTGACCTCCCTTTTTTTAGTAAGCCTTATGAAGGAGTGATCTGTCTTATATTGTATTGTCTTTGGTGACATGTCAACAAGGTCGAGGTCACAGGGGCGAGATTGATTATATAGATCCACCATGCATATGAGCCTTGAGGGCTTTGCTACTTTTGGCTCACGTGCAAAGCAAAAGTAAGTTATGTTCTGGGCCAATGGTCGTCCGTCCGTCGTCTGTCGTCCATCCGCCGTCCGTCCGTTTTCAGTGGTAACTTTTATCGTTGCCATTTTCTCGGAGACTATTCAAGCCACAGTCTGCAAACTTGGTCCAAAGATACTTTGTGTCAAGACCTTTCTAAACATATCAATTTGAGTGACCTCTATTAAAGTCAAGGTCACAGGGGGAAGAAAATAGTTCAAAAGTAGCCATATCTTGACAAAATTATTTTGGTCTCAAATCCTATTCATAACTTGAAACCGAAACTTGGTACAAAAATACCTAATGGTAAGACCTTCCCAAGAACACTAATTTGGCTGATCCCTCGGAAAGGTCAATGTTCACAAAAGATCAGGAAATAGGTGAAAATAGCAATATTTTGACAAACTATTTGTTTTCTCAAACACATTTCACAGATTTAAAGCCAAACTTGGTAAAGACCTATCTATGCATAACCTCGGCCGGGGCCTCAGTTATTTTGGGGCGCTCTAGAAGCGAGGTCCCGAAGCCAAACTTAGTATTCTGTTAAACACATTTTGCTGTCTTGTGCCGATTTAATTGTCACAAGATATAAATACTTCACAGCAGACTTTTTGAAGGTTTTGTTCCGGGATGTTCCACCGGACAAGATCTTCAGTTTTCTGAGAGAGTGCAATATTTTTCATAAGATTTGAGCATTCATAGACTATGATAATTCATAGACTATGATAATATTTTGGACCTGTTTGAGAGACTGTAGACGTTTCCTTTAAAGACCTGTGCGACATTTTAGCATGCACTATTTTAAAGATATATTTACATCTTGTCTTAAGACCTTTCTTTTAGTCTGGCTCGCCAGATTTTTACCTTTCCCGTCGTGAGATGGCCTTAGTTGCATGCTCGGCCTTAAACCCAAATAACCAAACTAACCGAAGCCAACCGCTGAAAATCAGCGGCGCACTAACTTAGCTGATACGATTTTGGTGTCGCACAAGATATTTTGGATCCTCACGCTCTCGGAAGGTCTAAATTGACTGTAGGTGTCATGGCACACTAGAATCGGAGCGGATCCTTTGCTTGGGGTTGGTTGTTTTGTCGTTAGAAGAAATCTCCAAGTTTGAGCACGTGATGCTTGTATCTCCGCCACAGAGTTGTCCTGGTAAATGTATTAGCTGGTGGTGCAGAATTACTTAGTATTTTTCATTTTCTTCCCGTAAAGAGCCTTCTAAAGGAGTACAGTGTTTTCAAATGTACTCCCAGAATGTGGCGTCAAAGGAATTTGTCGTCATCTTGCTGTCGAGTGAAGTAAATGTTTTCTTGTTACCATCATAATTATATGTTAATGAGTGGAATCTATTTATCCGCCCAATTTTTTCCTTCAAATGCTTGTGCACAAAATTGCGGGAGGTCTGATATCTTTCACGTCTCAGTAGCTGACAGTGGCTTATATATTTAATAAAACCTGCTACATGAGTTTATGGTGACATAGAAACTTCAGGTAGGTTGCTTCTCTGGTTATTTCCTTTCTTTTTATTAATTCTGTCACTACTCCTACACGTTTGTAACATACAGCAGGGACTCAAAGAGCTGTTCATTGGCATGTGCTCGCTTTACGAGTTACCGCCACAGTAGGCACAAGAGGCCATTACACACACATACACACACACGTACTATGGTAAAACAACATACAATCAGATTCTTTAAAACACATTATCTATATTGTCGTCTGCTCGTTCGAATCCGCATGCACGAGCTGATTCTCATTTGCACGCCCGTTACTATTCCTAGATAGAGGATCACATGACCGGTCTCATTATTTCACCTGAAGTGATTTCCACCGCAAATTTACAAAACCAAGATAGCGTCCGGTCCCGAATGGGTCGATTTGAAGACAAGCGTCAAACGGTGACGCTTTGCTTCAAAGTTGCGACGTACTTTCAGGTAGAACAACAGCATTGGGCACATAATAGCATTAATATTATGGCTTATTTTCTGCCGCCTTTGTCAGGTATTTGTGCGCCACCACTCCTACACGATTTTAACATAGCAAGGACTCCAAGCGCTGTTCCTTGGTATGCGCTTGGTCTACGAGCTAATCTATATGCAGATTCATTTGGATGACCCTTCGGAAAGGTTAAATGTCACAAGTGGTCGGCAGATGTGTGTAAAATGTTATTTTTGATAGCTGATGATAAGACCTTCATATGCATACTAATTCAGTTGACCCATCACACAGGGCAAGGGTCAAGGATGATCCCAAAATAAGTTTTAAAACGCCATATTTTGTCCAAAATCATTTTTTCCTCAAATACTATTTTAAACTTCAAACCCAAACTTGGTACAGAGATACCTGATGGTAATACCTATACTAATGGTCAAAACGTAAGGGCCACTTTTTATCGCAGCCGCGCCGACAACACCACACAAATAATGTAACAATACTATGAGTCAGTACTTTGCTAATTTATTCCGTAACAATTTCATTTAAGTTTTGAGCAAATCAAGCAATTGTAACAACAGCAGTACGTTAGAATGTTCACCCATCCCTCATTTGAAAAGTCACACAAGACTGGTCCAGTCAGTAGCGAGTGTACCCACCGTTTGCAGCCAAGCATTCAATGTAGGGTTGACGCATGGAGTTCAACAGGGTTCGGAAAACATGTTGTGGGATCGCTTCCCACTCTTGATGCAGGAACTGAGTCAGCTTGGGGGACGCCTTAAGGTGTGTGTGTGGGGGGGGGGGGGAAGGGGGGTGCTGACCACACGTTGCCCCAGCACGTCCCAGAGGTGCTCGATGGAAGCCAGATCAGGTGAACGAGCTGGCCACTCCATCCTTATGATGCCACGTTGCTCAAGGCACTCATCCACCACACGGGCGCTATGAGGTCGAGCGTTGTCGTCCTGCAGAAAAGCATTGTCGCCTATGGCCTGGACAGCTGGCTGTACAATCTCGTCCCGGTAGCGCAGTCCAGTCAGGGTGCCTCGGATGACGTCCTGCCTTCCCTGCTGAAGCCTGCCCAGACCATGACTGAGCCTTCACCGTAGCGACCCCACCTCTTAGACGCATCCATCCGTGAATCGCTCACCCTGGCGTCTCCAGACCCTCACCTTGCCATCGTTGAAGGACACAGTGAATCGTGACATCCGTAAACAAAACCTGCGTTCACTGGAGTCTGTTCCACCTCACATGTTGACGACACCAGGCAACCCGGGCTCTGCGATGAGCTGGAGTGAGGGGTATTTTCACTGCTGCTCTGCATGAAGCCAAACCAATTTCGTGCAGACGTCGGTAGACTGTGCTTCTGCTGACGTTAACGTTTGCATCTTGCATCAGTTGACGTCGCAGAGTGGTTGACGTGACAGTTCGGCCGCGCAGAGCCGCCACACTGATGTATCTGTCCTCTCTTCTGCTGGTACAGCGCGGGCGTCCTGAGCAGGGTCGTCGTTCTGCCCTTCCAGTTACTTGGAATCGTGTCAGCAGCTTAAGGATCACTGAATGGGACACCCCAGCCATGCTGGCGCCCGGCCTTGATCTACTGGCGTTAGGCTTCGTCATGGTGGCATGGTTACGAAAGTGACAATTATGTCCCTACTGTACCGGTATTTGTAGCGAAACAGAGGTGCTCAGTGTTCACGACTGACACCTTAAGCACGTGCATCACGACTTTACCGAGTTTTTCCACCTGCATGCCTTTGGTACGTTTGCCAATATCGCACAGCTTTTCACAAAAACTGACGATGTTTCACGTGCATTTGACACGTTCGTGGAAATTGATGAATTGTCGTCTATTGTTCCCTGTAGAGTGGACTGTCTAAGGTCAACTTTTAACCCATTTGGATCGAAAGAACAATGTATTTTATTAGCGTACTTGCGACGATAACCAATGACACAAAAACGTTTGGTGGCCCTTAAGTTTGACCATTAGTATATTTATGCATACTAATTTGGATGTCCCATCGGAAAGGTCAAAGGTTACAACAGGTCGGTAAATGTGCAAAAACTGCAATGTTTTGTTAGAATTGTAGTTTTTATCAAATTCTTTTGCAAACTTTTAAAACAAATTTGGCGTGAAGTTCGCTGATGGCAAGACATTTCTGTACATACTAATTTAGTCGACTCATCGCAAAAGTCAAGGGTCACGGGGGTTTGACAAATGTGTGAAAAAAATGCTTAAATTTTGAGAAAACTGGATTTTGCTGGTGCAGAAGCCAGCCCTTTACTTATTGTCACAAAGGTCATACATTTGTGCATCGGTCATGCACGTGAGCTATAAAGGCTTTGCCTTTCTTGTTGTTTCCTCTTACGTCACTGCATCACGATATTTACTTCACAAAGGAAGTGTAATTCCGTTCGAAACAACGTTTTCGCGTCCTCAATGGATATAGTGTGACTAAATTGGTATCCTATTACAGAATTTATGAAACACCTGGCACGGGCGCTCATCCAAAAATGTATTTTAAATTTGTTTCATTAAATAGTGATATTATAAGTTATTGGTCGCAGGGATTTGAAACACGGACCCTTGTAGGCGTGAGGGAGGTCAAAGGAACCATTGTACCCCGAAGGCAGGCCTTCGAGGTACAATGGTTCCTTTGACCTCACTCAGGCCTACAAGGGTCGGTGCAGGAAACCCCTGCTACCAATAACGTATTTGTTTTCATTCCTCCACTATTTTCGTAAAAGTTATCAAAAAGACATCTTCCGACCTGGATCACGCCAGACATGACTGACGTCAAATGTTTATACATAATTATACATAATAGACTTATGACGTAAATTAAAATATTTCATGACGTTGCAGTCTCCAATACTGAGTGTGCTTGTTGTTTCGAACAACACTAAGTAACTTTTTACTTTAGAACATTTTGGTTATCCTTTATAGAACAAAACTCGCATCCAAGATGCGTCACATAGAGGGCTACAAAAAGTCAGCCATTTGTCGCTACAATGGTTTTTGTATCACGGTCACATGGTACGGTTTGCGCTAAAGGGGGCGGTCCGTGGCGCAGTGGTTAAGGCGCCTGCCACCAATGCCAAAGGTGCGCGGTTCGATACCGGGTTCCGGCGTTGGACTTTTCTCCTCTGGTAAGTGTCACCGTTAATTCGGGCGGACCGTCGGGGGTTCTTTCTCCGGGTACTCCGGTTCTTCCACCCCCCCCCCCCCCCACCCCACCCCCACTTTGGTACCGGTCTCAGGCCACTTTACAAGTTTCAAATACAAGCGATCAAAAATCTCTGTAACTTCAGTAGCTGACTGGCCCTTCGTTTGTCTTGTACTGTGTTTGTCTTAAATGGCGTAAATCCGTGTCTGTTTCGTGAGTGTGTGTGTTGGGTTTCAGGCGCGGCGCTTTGAGTCGATTTCCCCAAAATTGAGAAAAAGCGCCTATATAATAACGGTATTATTATTATTATTATTATTATAAGTGACTGGTCGTGTGGCGTAGGGATGAAAAAAAATTGTCTTCTTTCAGTCTCGTACACTGTTCATCATTGTTGTGGCTCTATTTGATTGTTTTCCCTGGTCGTCCATTCTCAACGATAGTCTTCTAGTCACATTGTACCAAACTAACATGTGATAAGTAGACTCCCTTATTAAATGTTACGATGACAACATTACTCTCTGTGCAATGCGTTCTCCCCCAAATAAATCTCTCGGTACAAACACACCCTAATCTTCATTCAAACATATTTTAAAAAATATTCGAATAAATAAATAATTTAGGGATTACACAACAAAAAGAACTATATGTAGGCGTTCTGTGATACCGCTGGTAACAGTTTCATACAAACATAACTGAATAATTGGATAAGTGAGATAATATCAACGACAAGAAAACTCAGCTGAAGCGTACTGACGGTATTCGAAACGGCGAAGAAGCAAAAAGCTGGATAAATAAAAATTGAGGTGGATACGCAAACTATATGCACGCGTTGTGTTCGGCCTATATTACCAATTTCATGCAAACGAATGACTGAAAATGTTTAGTCATAAGTATTCAGATATACGTCCCCTGAAGTCCGACGTCATACGTAAAGTTTGGAGTCCTTTCAAGGGTATATTTCACCTTATTACTGTTTACGGTTCAAGACAAAATCGTTGTAATATGAGTTAGGATTTGCAAATGGTTCTCGTCACCTCTCGGGTCCGAACAGGGTTGTCAATGTCGGAGGTAAAGCCCTCGACTCTCACCTCCGATATTGACCCCCCTGACCTGACCCTCGAGGCAAAAGAACCATTGGCAAAACCTAACGTAATAAAAGTAAAAACGATTTACAATTGAATATATCAGCCAGTATACACTGTGAGGCTCAAATGTCTAGATGCCAGCTATATCAGTCATATAGATCAGAGCTTGCAAATTGCTGTACAGTTTTGGGTTGCGCATAGCCTGGCCAGATAATGACAGTACTACATAAAATACTCTTAAAGCAACTACTTCAAATTTTGTCTTGGTCCAGTTGCAATAGCAGAGTGAGTCTATATGCTGCATCATACGTTGCCTGTCCGTCGTCTGTCGACCGTCAATCATCGTCTGTCCGTCGTAAACTTTCACGTTGGTATTTTCTCGGACACTACTCAAAGCACTTGTCTCCGAAATTCTTTGTGGCAAGACCTTTCTTAACATACCAGTTTCGTGACCTCTTCAAAGGTTAAGGTCAAAGGGTGTCAAGAAATATTGCCATATTCTGACAATTATTTTTCCTAAAATACTGTTTTTAACTTCAGGCGTAAGACCTTCTATGTATACTAATTTGGATCTCGGAAAGGTCAGGTGTCTTAAGATGTCGGCAAATGTGTGAACAATACCTATTTTGGACACAGTTTGTCTCGTCAACGTTTTGGAAAACCTTACAGCAGAATTTAGCACGAAGATAGTTGACGATGAGACCTTCCTAGGCATGATAATTTACTTGACCCCTCGCATAGGTCAAGGACCACGGGAGGCTGACAAATCTGTGAACAAAATGCATTACTTATACAGGTTGTGGTCATGCACCGATGTGTTTACATGGGCTCCAACTCAACCCTCCAACACTGCCGGGCCTATCAACAAAACCGGGTCTACCAAACGTACCTAACCTGCTCACTTTGCTCGTTGTCAATAACGTTTGTAGGTGAGTGTGTGTTTGTGTGTGTGTGTGTGTGTGTGTGTGTGTGTGTGTGTGTGTGTGTGTCTGTGTGTGCGTGCGTGCGTGTGTGTGTGTGTGTGTGTGTGTGTGTGTGTGTGTGTGTGTGTGTGTGTGTGTTTGCTTGTGTACTTGCGTGCATGCGTGAGTGCTCCTTCAGACTATTCAATATGACCCTGCATGGTTCTTTTCAGGCAAAAGACGATTACAAACAATCAAAAGTAGGTCACAAGTTTCACGTCTTTAACGCAAACAATGCAGTAGAAACTGATTAATGCCCTGTTTCGCCAAACTGGAAACGTGCAAATTACTATCTACTTCAGTCTTCCGATTTCCGTTCTGTTGGCGGAAATCCGTCCTTGATGTCATTAGACAATGACATCCAAACAACACAGATGGGAATCGTTCATACATTAAGCATTTGGCATGAATTTTCATGGGTCCTAGGGTCGTATGGCTTCATGTGAATCTATGCCTTTTACAGATTTAGGCTATACACTGAAACCTAAAGCATTGTAACCCCTTCACTGACGAGAAACACTTAAGACCACCTAGGAGCAAGACATGTAGATCATCTTGTGCCCTGCAGTTGCGAGGGCTCATGTGAATCTATGCCTCTTGCTGGAACCACCTTGTTGTATCCACGTTCTTGATTCCATTTGTAGGAACGGTGTTCATGAGATAAAGAAGTTCTGGAAAAAAAGTGGACACTTAAGTGGCCGCTTTGTTCAGAACATCTTTTTCTCATGTTTTTGTAAATCGTACAATAAATGCACGCACAGTACACCAAATGCTAATTTTTTGGCGCTTGTGCGATAGCAAAAGTGAATCTATGTGTTGGGCCAGCGGTAGTTCTTCCAGAGTCCGCCGTCGACCCTCACCAAGCGTCCGTGGTAAACATTAACGTTGCCACTTTTTGCAGACTGGTCAAGCCATAGTCTTCAGACTTGCCCCGGCGATACTTTGTGGCAAGTCCTTTCTAAACATAGTTTCAGTGATCTCGAGTCAAGGTTTGAAAAAATGACCATATTTTGGCAACATGTTTTCTCAAATACTATTCACAACTTCAAACTCAAACTTGCTACAAAGATACCTGATGGTAAGACCGTCCCGTGCATACCAATTTGGATGAACCATCGGAAAGGCCAAGGGTCACAAGAGACCATGAAAAGATAAACAATAGCCAATATTTAATCTCCCAGGGTTTTTTTCTTCTTAAATATCTTTCAAAATTTCAACCCAAGCTGCTCTTGTAGAGTGACGGGCTACGGTCAAATCCCCTCCCTCAGCAGCTGGTGGTTCCCACAGTCTTTGATGATGTGCTCTGTGGTCTACTCTTCCCCTTTCATAATAATTTGGGTAGCCCCCCCCCCCCCTCTCCCCCCCCCCCTCCCCCACCGAAAAGTTGAAGGGTCACTAGAGATCATGAAATAGCCATCACAAATAGCGATTTTTCGTCAAAAGTATTTTTTTCTTAAATATTAATTACAATTTTAAAGCCAAACTTGGCACAGACATACCTGATGGTAATACCTTTAATGCGTGCTAATTTAGATGGCTCCTCAGAGGGTCAACAAGGGTCACAAGGAATCATCAAATAATGTGAAAAAAAATATATTCTTTGTTAGAATTTAAGTTTTATCTGCATGAAAACGTTTCAACCAAATTTGGCCAGTAGGTAGCTGATGCTTTCTATGCATACTAATTTGGTTTAATACTCTTAAAGTTCTAGGGTCACAGGAGGTTGGCTTAAGTATGAAAAGTGTATAGATTGTGAGAAAACGTGGATTTCACAGCTACAAAAGCCAACCCTTTACTCATGTTAGAAAACTTTAATACTTGCTAATTCAGTGACTGTGACCTGTCAGAAAAGTCAAGGAGTCGCAGAGGTCCAGTCACAAAGGTCAGACCATTTGTGCGGATAAATCATGTGAGCCTTAAAGGCTTTGCCATTCTTGTTAATGCGTTTGGGTGTGAAACAGTTTTTTACTCATGTGCCACAGCAAAACGGAGTCCATGAGTCAGTGCATGGTTGTCTGTCCGTTGCTCGTTAAATTGTTAACATCTTCTCGAGGGGCTCTCTGTATAGTTCTTACGCCGCGTATCCGGATGTCGTTCGTCCCGAATGAGTTATAATGCTCTTCATCCCAATGAGCATGGTCGTTAAGTGCAAAGTCTGAGTAAACATTACCATTACACGATATACAAAAACAAAACAAAAATAACAAAATGGACACACACACACACACACACACACACACACACACACACACACACACACACACACACACACAAACACACAAATGGGATGAAAGCCATAACCCACAAAGTCCTTTTTATGTGCGAGCTGTCCTCTCTCTCAAGGGTATCTCCTTCTAGTCTTTGACCTGATTCGGATGTTGAAATAATTATATCCTATTGAAAAAGCCTAGCAGATTTGGCAATGCGCCAGTGAGCTCGATGTATAAGGGGCACAGTGCATACGTGTCATTGGTTTGGAAAACGTTATTTGTCCTGACGTAATTTTAGTTTATACGTATTTTTATATTTTACGTGATATAAACATAACTTTAGAAGAAACTACCAAGTAAGTAGGAAAACGCAATGTCAGGGGAGAGAATTGGGCATTATCGACCAGTTATCATTGCTCTACTTTGGTCAAAGCACACACACACACACACACACACACACACACACACACACACACACACACACACACACACACACACACACGCACGCACGCACGCACGAGCACGCACGCATACACACACGCACGCACGCACGCACACGCACGCACGCACACACACACACACACACACACACACACACACGCACAAAACATGAGGATGTCATCCCAAAGTCTGCCGTATTGTTTGGAGCTCACACGCGCTTTTCTTTTAGGAGCATTCAGAGTTGTTCATATTTTTCAGCTTATCCTTCTGATCCATTTCCCTCCTCTCTAAGCCAGTCTCTGATCAACACACACGCCGGCACACAAATAAAGACGGACACACGGAGCTTCCGGCCATTAGTACACTCTGTGCACTCGTGTAGTAACGAGAATGACGTCAGAATAAATTGACGTCATGGCATCTCTAGTCTTACGACGCCGTGTACGCAATGACGAATTAAAAAAAAAATTGGGGTCACTCATCCAAAAAGCATGCAGTCTCTTCCAGGGCTGACTGTTTCATGGGGAGTATATACTGGATCAAAACTCGCAGAAATGAATGAATTGTTATTCAAAAGTATGAAGAGGTACAACGCTGCATTACGAACGTATCCAATGTCTATTTTAAAGCTAGCTATCCAAAATTCCAAGTGAATTCAAAAGTGTGAAGAGGCACAACGCTGGATTACGAACTTATCCAATGTCTATTTTAAAGCTAGCTATCCAAAATTCCAAGTGAATAAAACGAAAATTACGGACTCAAAGGTTGGTCACCCGACTTTTTATTAGCGGTCTTCCTGAATCAAACTGAGAGAGAGAGAGAGAGAGAGAGAGAGAGAGAGAGAGAGAGAGAGAGAGAGAGAGAGAGAGAGAGAGAGAGAGAGAGAGAGAGAGAGAGAGAGAGCTTTGTGTCAATTCATGTATAGCAATGACGTGTCTGGTGCTTTGCGTCAGTTCAGCAACAATGTATAATAACAGCAACAATGCATAATGCGTCTAGCGCTTTTACGTTACCGTCACTGTGTGGTATCTGGGGTATTCAAGGAGGGGGTTTCATCCATAATGGGGGACAAGTCGTCTCTCGAAGGTTAGAGAGTAATCCACCAGTATAGGTCCCCACTTTGACACTCAACGCTCACTTGTGGTTCCACGTAGCTGCAGCATGCGCAGCGGCCACACTACGGGAAACAGCTTTGACTGGCTGCCTAAACCAAGTGAGGGGAAACGGGGGTCTCAAACCCTTGGTGAGGCAGGACTTGCTCGTCCTAGCATGCAAAGTATGTCACAGGCCGACTGGGCGGAGAAGACTCAATCTAGGGTTCAACGGCCAAGAGGGCGGGACAGCAGTGCACTGTGGAGTGCGAAGGACATGTCAGAGAACAGAAGAAGACATGGTCATCCACTACAACCAAAGAAGTTACCAGTTTTAACGTCTCATCGTGCCAGTGGACTCTGAATTCTGCGGCCGAGAAGGTGGGGTTGCTCCAGCGCAACAGGTTCTCCACCAAAATGTCCTTCACGCGCAGGTTTTGTGCATGGATCTTCACCAAATCTGCTTCTTCATCTTCTTTCTCTTCTGCCTCCTCTAGAAGCCCTGCGGCGATGGGGAACGGGCGAACCGACAGGTAGAGGACACTACTGTTAGTCGTAGCTCCGAAACTGCACTTAGGCGGCCTGTGGACCAGTGGTCGCTCTTCCCTGTACCTGGAGCAGCAGGGAAATTCGGCAGCATCCCAGGCGACTGAGCAGCCCTTTTCAGGACAGCACTGCTCACCCTAGTAAGGGAGGAAACTAGAAAAGGTGTTGCAAACATTGCCTGCCCTACACCAAACCGGTCAGCTTACCGCGGCTGCGGTTTAACCCTTTTATGCGGTCAAATAGAAAAACAAACAAAGAAACTTATTCTCGGTACGTGGAACGTACGAACCTTGTTGGACAGAGATCAGATGCAGAGACCCGCACAGCCCTCATAGCCAGGGAGCTGGCGAGATATAAGATCGACATTGCAGCTCTTAGTGAAACCAGATTTACTGACGAAGGATCTATCTGTGAACCTGAGGGTGGGTACACCTTTTCAGGACGGGCAATGCTGAGAACGAGGTCAGGATACACGGAGTTGGCTTCGCCATCCGCACCACGCTCTTTTGACAGCTGCCTTCTCTTCCCACCGGCATCAGCGAACGAGTGATGAAGCACCGTTTCCCCAACTCCCACACCCGAAAAGTCACTATCATCAGCGCCTATGCTCCAACACTCACCAGCACCGATGACGACAAGGAGGCGTTCAATGAGAGCCTTGACTCCCTCCTGAAGTTCACTACTGCAAGCGACAAACTCATCGTGCTTGGTGACTTCAATGCTCGAGTTGGGAGCGAATGTGACTGCTGGGAAGGAGTGATAGACCCACACGGGCTGGGCAAGATGAACAGTAACGGCTTGCTGCTGTTGACATTGTGCGCTGAGTATGGACTCGCCATCACCAACACCCTATTCAGGCTGTCTAGTAAGTACAAGACAACATGGATGCATCCCAGGTCCAAGCAGTGGCATCTCATAGACTATGTCATTGTCCGCCAGCGGGATATTCGCGAGGTCAGAATCACCAGAGCCATGAGAGGAGCCGAGTGCTAGACCGACCATAGGCTGGTGCGGTCTATCCTCAACCTGCACATTGCACCAGCACACAGGAAGATGTCGAAGCGCACCCGACTTTTACTCAATCTAGCCAAGCTGAAGAGTCCGAACGTCAAGGAAAACTTACAGTCCCACCTTGATGACCTGCTAGCTGCCCATGAACCATTGATTGGCAACCCAACAAATGTGGAACCAGTTCAAGGGGATGTGACAGAGTCTGCCAAAGACGTACTTGGATCCCTACAGAGGGTACACCAGGATTGGGTCGATCAGAACAATGAAGAGATCAACAAGCTACTGCAGCAGACGCGCAGTGCCTTCACCGAGTGGCAAAATGACATAAACTCCATGTCCAAGAAAGACCGCTTCAAACACCTCCAGAGAAAAGCCCATAGAGAGCTCCGCAACATGCAGGACACCTGGTGGGACAGCAAGGCAAAAGAACTTCAACACTTTGCTGAATCCAACAACTCTAAGGAGTTTGTCAGCGCTCTGAAAGTGGTCTACGGCCCCTGCCAGACCCAGCACAACCCCTCTCTTTTCTTCTGACGGCGTCACCATGGTGAAGGACAAAGGCAGCATCACTGAGCGCTGGCAAGAACACTTCTCAAATCTGCTCAACCTGCCTTCCACTGTCGACCCCGCGGCCCTGGACATGATTACTCAGAAGCCGACACTGGATGACCTTGACCTCCCGCCCACCCTGGACGAGGTCAAGAAAGCGATCAACCAGACTAGCTGCGGCAAGGCTGAAGGCATGGACGACATCCCCCGCAGAGCTCTTCAAAGCAGCTGGACCTGAGTCCTTTGATGCCTTCCGCAACATTCTGACATGCATCTGGGCAGAGGAGAACATGCCACAGGAATTCAGAGATGCTTCAATCGTCTCCCTGATCAAGAACAAGGGCAGCAAAGCAGACTGTGCCAATTACAGAGGGATCTCACTCTTGTCCATCGCTGGCAAGATCCTCGCGAGAGTCATCCTCAACCGCCTGATCAGGTCTGTATCTGAGGAAGCACTTCCAGCAGCTTAGTGCGGCTTCAGGCCCGGCCGCAGCGCAGTCGACATGGTCTACTCTGTGAGACATGTCCAGGATAAATGCACTGAGTAGCACGTCGTCTTCATAGACCTAACTAAAACATTCGTTAACGTGAACAGAGAAGCGCTTTGGGTCATCCTCGCAAAGCTCGACTGCCCCAGGAAGTTCATCAACATCATCCGCCTCTTCCATGATGGAATGGTAGGAGTTGTCCAGTCAAACGGCGACAAATCCGCACCCTTCGACATTTCCAGGGGTGTGAAACAAGGTTGTGTTCTTGCCCCCGTGATGTTCAACCTGTTCATTATGTGTGTCCTGACCCATGCATACGCGACCTGGAGAAGGGAGTGTACCTGAAGTACAGACTAGACGGCTCTCTCTTTGACCTCCGTCGACTGAACGCCAGGACTAAGACCATCGAGAGACTGATCCTTGAGGCGCTGTTTCCCGATGACTGTGCGCTGATGGTGCACACGGAGTCTGTCCTCCAGACCATCGTCAACAGGTTCACGGAAACCTCTTGACCGTTTGGCCTCACCATCAGTCTCAAAAAGACCAAGGTCCTGCACCAACCAGCCCCAGGCACAAAAGCACCCCACCCAAAGTGTATATCGAAGGCACCGAGCTGAAGACTGTCGACCAGTTCAGATACCTCGGGAGCATCATCTCTTCTGACGGTACTATCGACAAGGAAATCGCAGCTCGCTTCAGCAAAGCCAGCCAAACCCTGGGTCGTCTGCGCACTCGTGTGTTAAACAACAATAACGTCAAACTCTCCACCAGGATCAAAGTCTACAAAGCAGTAGTCCTCCCCAGTCTCCTCTACGGCTGCGAGTCATGGACGCTGTACAGAAAGCACCTTAAGCAGCTTGAACGTTTCCACACGAGATCTCTGCGCTTACTCGTGGGCATCAAATGGCAAGACAAGGTGACAAACCTGGAAGTCCTGGACAATGCTGGCTTAGTGAGTGTTGAAGCCCTGCTCTTAAAGATACAACTTCGCTGAAAAGTTCATGACATACATATAGATGATTTTCGCATGCCACGCCAACTCCTGTATGACGCACTCTTAAAAGGCCACAGGAATCAAGGACGGCCAAAGAAACGCTTCAGAGCCTGCATAAAAGACAGCCTTAAATACTTTGTCTTCCCGGTAAAGGAACTTGAAGCGCAAGCGTAAGACAAATCTGGCTGGTGGGCCGCAACCAGGAAAGCCTGCACGTTCTTTGAACACAATCGGCTCGAAAAGATCACCAGTGCCAGAGCTTGCAGAAAGACAGCGTCGACTCTCCCCACATCTACGTTCCAGTGCCCCCATCGCCCTCGCAGGTGTGGCTCCATGATTGGCTTGGCCAGCCACACCCGCACCAAAATTTAGAAGTCATGCACAATGACGACATCATCGGCTTTCGATGGTCTACACACTATATTATTATTATATTACTGTCTGTAGTCGAGAATTCTTCGTGTCGACATTTTATAATAATAATAAATAGTTCTTGTATAGCGTGGTTCTCCAGGAAAACACTGGACTCACTGCACATGCACAACAACACACTTTCTCTCAGACACACGCACAATTATACACTACTTTAACCCACCCCATCCCTTCCCATCACATCCTCAGCATTCACTGGAGTGACTATGTCACCAACGTTGAGGTCCTTGAACAGGCGGAAACTGTGAGCATCGAGGCTTTGCTGCTGCGGACACAGCTTCGCTGGGCGGGGCACGTCTCCAGGATGGAGGATCATCGCCTACCCAAGATCACTCTGTTCGGCGAGCTCGCCACTGGACACCGAAACAGAGGGGCACCAAAGAAGAGATACAAAGACGGTCTCAAGAAGTCGCTTAGTGCCTGCCAAATCGACCACCGCCAGTGGTCTTCGCTTGCTGCGGACCGTGACACCTGGCGCTCCACCATTCACAAGGCAGCCGTCTCCTTTGAGGACTCTTGCAGAGCTAACCTTAAGGATAAGCGGCTTAGAAGAAAAAACAGAGTTGTCGTAACTCAGAATCCTGACCAGACCTTCCCCTGCAGCCATTGCGGTCGAACCTGCCTGTCCCGGATTGGCCTCCGCAGCCACGAAAATGCCTGCAGACGACGTGGGCAAGCCCTATAGAATCTTCGTTCGCGAAGTCAAGCCAAGACATCCACTTCCCTCCAGAATCAGAATAAAAGGCAGTCAACAGTCAGCTAAAGGTGAGCTAAATGTTGAATGTCAGAGAGAAAAAAGTCTTTTAGTTTTAGTGAGCTTTGCACTGTGAAAATGTGGGCAGATTCCGCGTTTCAATTGGCAGTGAATTTCACACACTTGAGGCTAAAAAGGTAAAAGAACGCTCCCCGACAGTTTTCGTGTTAAACTTCGGGATTTTTAAAACGTTTTTCACTGTAGGAACGGAGGGTAGGTGATGGCTGATAAACAAATAGCTTGACAGAAAGGTACGGCGGGAGAGATCCGTGACAATGCCCATAGGCGAAAATTGTCGGGGAGCCAGATCAGCTGCTTCAGCAGAGGCGTACTGTGGTCTCTGGTTTCTTCAAGATGAGACGCGCCGCATTGTTCTGAATCATCTACAAGCGTGAAATCTGGTCTACCGGTAAGCCTGCCAGTACAAAATTGCAATAATTGAGACTGGACGAAATGAATGCATTTACAAATCTTGATGCCGCACTTTCTGTGAAATACGGTCTGTGGGATAAGGATCTGCGATGAATAATTTTTTTACGAAAACATTGAATAGATAAAAAGCTGGTTAACGAACTCATCAATATCTTTCCCGAAGCTAGCTGTATTCAAAATTTCAAATGAATATAACGCAAATTACAGACTCAAATGAGGATCAACCGACTTTGTATAAACGGCAATCTTTCTTTTTAATGAATAATCCAATCCAAAAATGCTGAAAAGTACACCAAAATACGGCATGGGCGGTCGGACAGCATTCCGGAGCATGCACATAACGTTTTTGTCGTGAGGGGTAGAAATTCTGGTAAAGCAATAACAAGATAAAAATGACGTCACGTCTAGCTACGCAAACCTAGCTAAAGAACGTCCTTTTAGCGCCAAAGCGCCGTATATGTGTGTGTGTGTGTGTGTGTGTGTGTGTGTGTGTGTGTGTGTGTGTGTGTGTGTGTGTGTGCGTGCGTGTGTGTGTGTGTGTGTGTGTGTGTGTGTGTGTGTGTGTGTGTGTGTGTGTGTGTGTGACAGCGACTAGAGCCGGTGTTGGAGGACGGAAAAGCTGAAATTGTATGATATTGTCCCAAGAGAATAATCTCGAGGCGGTGTATTTTCAATACGATAGACAAAAACCAACGGAGAAAGAAATACGCTTAGAAAAGACAGTTACCACACAATAAAAAATCTTTGAAAAATCAATCGACGATAAGTGTGTGTGTGTGTGTTTGTGTGTGTGTGTGTGTGTGTGTGTGTGTGTGTGTGTGTGTGTGTGTGTGTGTGTGTGTGTGTGTGTGTGTGTGTGTGTGTTTGGGGAGGAGGCGGGGGTGGGTGGGTTGGTGGGTGTGAGACAAGAACTTTGGGCCCCCAACCCAAACTCCGCCCCTCTTTTCTCCCTCTTCTTCTGAACGAAACCAGTTGTTCATTCCACCCTTTCATACTTTGACACATTTAAATTTTTGGTGTCTGTAGCGGTTTTTGTCGCGATGATTCCTGTACCCACGACCTCTACCCACACGCAAAAGATTAATGATCCGCCCAAGTGTAAAAATCACGAACTTAACAACGCCAAAACTGCCCTATGAGTCACAATGCTAACTGCGTGGAAATCGCTTTTTCTGTCAAAATGTATGCGCTCTTGAATCTCCCTGACTTCTTTATCGGGACAAGTCGCTGACCCACCTCCGCTGGTGGGTTAGCCGAGTATCTCGGGTTAAGTTTGCACGTTGTGTGATCAACATAACACGATTTTTAGCCGAGATAACATAGACGTGTGGTCACCCAAACTTAGTGCGGTTTAGGTTTGTTTTGTCATGATTTTTGTCCCGGATCCTTTAGGTCGTGTGATAACGTGAATCGCCTTGAAATGGGCCACACAGCCTAAACGGGGTTTACCGTGTGACGGGCCTCAATGTATCTTGCACCTGGAGGATGTTTCTTTTATCCCGGCAGCGAAGGGGTTAACAGCAATCTTAGCGAGGGCAGGGTTGTCTGGGGTTTAAGTACTTCAGCAGGTATTTCCCAGAACTGTTACCTGACTCTTAAAATAAACATAAAATCTTCGATTTGACGCACGATTCTGAATCTGAATTAAACCTGAATTCTAATTCTGAAGTATGTGCGATTCTGAATCCGTTCTCCGATCGCTTTAGTCCGAAGACTATTACAACAATTAAAAAACAACACAAGGTTCATCAAAATACAGTTGAAAATCAAAGTGTAAGCTAGCAGCCTAAACATGACGAAATCGCGTGGGTCATATCCATGCAGGCCTGTCCAAAAAGCTCAATTTCACCTGTCTAGGCCTCCTAGACCGCCCGCAAATGAGAATCAAAGTTTAGGTCACTTTTAAAAAAAAAATTCTCACCTCCCCCCTCCACACGCCACTAGCAAGTAACAGCTATACCTAAAGTTGGAGCTACTGGGCAAAAAAATGATAGAATCGAGTTGGTGGGACCCATGTGAATTAAAAACAAGATGAGGATTTCATCCCAAAGTCTACCACATTGTTTGGGACTCAGATGCGTTTATTTTTTATGAACATTCATGGTTGTTCATATTTTTAGGCTGATCCATTTCCCTGCTCTCTCTGCCATCCCCTGATCAACACACACGTCGGCGCACACAAATAAAGACGGACACACGGCGCTTCCCGTCATTAGTATGCTCTGTGGGCGCGTGTAGCGACAGGAATCGATCTCCTTCTAATATAACCCACACCCTGATCCACACATACTTGCAAACATAAATAAAGACGGACACACGGCGATTCCCGAAATTCGTAAGCTCCTTGATCTGGTGTAGCATAGCTATTCTGAAGAAGAATAATAGCACGAGCAGCGAAATAAGAATGAGAATAAGAATAAGAGTACTTTATTATCTGGAAAATAGAAATTCGGTTGTGGTACATTTATAACAAATAGTACAAACAAGACATGAAAACATTAAAACATAATTATGAACATCTTCTCTCTGCACTTACACAGCTACAAATTCCAAAATGGACATAATTAAACACTACAATATCTTTACACATAACTCTTACACATCTAACACATAAACATCTTTTATGAACTGAACAGAGCGGCACTTACACATTCACACCCACCTCTGCACAAGCATACACTCATAATACGCGTGTTTCAACCTAAACCTAACCTTCACAGCTTATTATACAAACGTCTCAATACATTATTACACAGCTGCATAATTAAGACCTACTTAGTAAAATAATTAGTGGGTAAACAAACAGTAACAAATATATCAATATGTCCATGATCACCACCAGATCAAACACAATATAATCACTTCTCTAAAATCAACAACTCCATTTCTACTGATTTCACAGGTAAAGTGGGATAGGGGGAAGAGTTAGGTTTGGGTATGCGTGGATGTACCTACAGATTGCTTAGAGTGATGGATTTGAGGATGAAACTGTGCTAGTCTGTGTCCTAGCTTTGTGCATGCGGAGTCTGCGGCCAGAGGGGAGGAGTTCACAGAGGTGGGGCGGGGACATGTGATCTGTCTGAAGCTATCCGCCTACCCTTTCTCACCACGTGCTGTTCATTCAGGGACTCCACACTTGCTTGCTGATTGCCAATCACCTTGCTGCAGATTCGTGCCAGGACGTTCTTGTTCTTCAGACACAGACCTCCATACCAGCACAAAGAACCGAAAGTGATGACAGACTCAATAAAATAGCAGTAGAAAGTTTGAAGGACAGAAGGGTTCACATTCAGCTTCCTGCTTCCTTCAATGTCACTTCAAGCTTCACGTCATGGCATCATTAGTCCCACGACGCTGTGTTATACGTCACTCATCGCAATACTTACATTTGCCGTATCAGAGAATCAACTTTGCAATTTCTTGCTGATTTTCACGCCTAGGGCTTACAGGTCACAATTTGACCTAATCATACCCCAGGGCCGGGACAGACAATCAGGCTTATGCAAACACTGTTTATGAAAAATCATGCGGGTATTATTGAGAAGATTTTTTTCTATAAAAGAAAAATTAAAGTTAGGGTAGCTGTTTTACAAATTACTCCGTAAAAGTGGTGCAGAACATTGTCTGATTTTCACATCTAGGGCATACAGGTCACAATTGACCTAATCTTACCCCACAGCCGAGAGAAACTGTAGGCGTATGTAAATTCGATATACAAAAAATCATGCGATTATTAATGAGAAGATTGTTTTTTTTCGTTCAATTGTTTTAAGATTAACCCATATAATTCGTGAAATTAATCCCAAAAACGTGAAAATATATTTTGTCAAAAAATATTTAATTATCACTCAAAATGTTCTAGAGCTACAATGCTGATTAACGAACTCATTCAATATGCTTTCTTTATCTAGCTATAGGCAAAATATCTAGTAAAAAAAGAAAAATTACGGACTTTAGTGTGGATCAACCGGTTTTTGTGAAACGGCCATTTTCTCGCCAATGAGCAACTTAATCAAAACGTTTGAAAAAAAGATTCCGAGATAATTCTTTTAGGGACAATATTCTAAAATTTCAAGCTTGTCTGCCCTCAAACGCGGGGTCTAGTCGCTGTCACACAAACACACACACACACGCACACACACACACACACACACACACACACACACACACACACACACACACACACACACACACGCGCGCGCGCGCGCGCCGTTTGGCGCCCAAAAGACGATCTCTAGCAAGGATTGCGTAGCTAGACATGACG